>BDSI01000018.1:100229-729396 GCA_003117195.1 Eudorina sp. 2006-703-Eu-15
TTCCCAGTCCCTTCCCCCCTTCCCAGTCCCCCCTTCCCAGTCCCCCTTCCCAGTCCCCCCTTCCCAGTCCCTTCCCCCTTCCCAGTCCTTCCCCCCCTTCCCAGTCCTCCCCCTTCCCAGTCCCTTCCCCCTCCCGTCCCTTCCCCCCTTCCCAGTCCCTTCCCCTTCCCAGTCCCTTCCCTTCCCAGTCCCTTCCCCTTCCCAGTCCCTCCCAGTCCCTTCCCCCTTCCCAGTCCCTTCCCCCTTCCAGTCCCTTCCCTCCCCTTCCCAGTCCCTTCCCCAGTCCCACCCACCCTGCCCACCCCGGCCCCACCTGACGGCGGGGATGGAGAAGAACGCCCCCGCGTACAGCTGCAGCGGCCCCAACAGCTGCGCGATGAAGCCCAGGCCCTGCATGGCCAGCAGGGCGGGACCGCGGGGGTCCGCCAGCAGCCCCGACAGGACCGCCACACCCACCAGGTTGAACAGGCCCAGCGCGATGACACCAGCCACCTGCGGGGCGACCGGGGCATCGGGGACAGACAGGCACGCGGGTGGCATCACCGGGTGGGTGAGATCCCATCACCGCTGTGCGATCACCAGGAGCTGTCCTCGCGGCTCGCTCTACCCGCCGTCCCAAATCCCCAGTCCTTACGGAGTCCTGCGACCTTGCCAAAATACCGCTCAGGCCGCGCCGATCCGTGACCTCGAGCTGTGGACTCGACTGGGCACCACCCCTGCCAGCGAGGAGCAGCAGCTTTCCATGGGGACGTGGTCTCCCCGGCGCCCGGCCCTTGAGCCCCACCTGTCCAGCGGAGGCGGCGCTGAGGTCCCAGGTCTGCTCCAGGGGCACGTTCCAGGTCTGTGTGGCAGCCCTGGAGCGACCGCGGAACAACGTCTGCGGTGCGTCGGGCGGGCGGGCGGGAGCAGGGGAGGGTGTGGGGACGAGTTAGGTGCTGGAAGTGGGTCGTCGTGGTGAGTTACCAGCGCGGGTGCAGGGGAGTATAGTGCTGGTGCAGGGTAGGGACAGTGCGCCCCACATGCTTTGGTTGGGGGCAGGCGACCGCACCGGCAGCCGCCAGCACTCCCTCGGGCACACGGCGCCCGACTCTGCTGTCAGCTGCGAGCAGCCGGGCAGCGCACCTTCCCGCAGATTCGGTACATCTGTAGTTCTGTACGCCCAAGATTCCAGTGCCTTTCGCCCTGAGCAGAAGCCCCATTCCCTACCCCAGGTAACCAACCCCAGGTGTACCCAACATCGACCCGCGGCCCCTCGGCTGTCTGCGGGAGCTCACCTCCAGAACCTGCCCACGCAGTCCGCCTAGTACCCAACCCTCGACCTTTTCGAGGACGTTCTTCCCCCGGCAGCGGTCTGGGCTGTTTCCACTTCAATCCCCTCGCAGCCCCTGCCGCGGGCAAGCGCCGTCTGGAACCCACCGGCGCCTTGACGCCGGTCTTCTGCAGCGCCGGGAAGCGGTACAGGATGCGGCCCCCGTCGTCCACCTGGGGCTCCCCGCCAAACTTGATGAGCGCCGGCAGCACGAAGCTTTCGTCAGGGTACGGAATGTACGGCTCACCGCTGCCGGCGCGCGGGATGCGCGCGGGCTCTGGCGGGTCCAGGAAGGGCGCCATCTCCTCTGCGGTCACAACGCCGCCCCTGAGGCCAGCCACGCGACCGAGGAAGTCGGTGGACGAGCAACTTTCAGCTGCAGCCGGTGGGTTGACCGACGGCCCTCGTCCCATTTGCCCGCCTTTACAAGCCAGGCGCGGCTCATATGCAATGCGAATAATTGAGGTCCGGCTCCTGGTGTTCTCCCCTCCAGGTGTTCTCCCCATCCTCCTTTGATTCGGCCGGATCTGAGTCGCGCCGATGTCACAGCGGAACTAGCAATACCGTTCGCCAGCGGTGTCTTTTCTCCCTGCTGCGCACCCGGTGCTCTAAGCCCAGTCGTTCCGACCTCGGAAATGCGGCCGCCCGCGAGCTGCCTCGCAGCACCCACCCGCCGGACCCGGCCGCTCTCACTTTTGGCGGATCATGGCGCCCAGCTCCTGCCAGCGACGCTCGTCGTAGCCCTCGTTGGGGTCTCCGTCCCCAAACACGAAGGAAAACACCGCCTCCACGAAGTTCATGCCGCCGCCCTCACTGATGCGGCTGGCGCGCCGCCTGCAGCACCGGGAGTCGGGGCGGCGGGGGGCCACGGCACATAAATACCGCTTCAAGCCGCTTCAACACTGCGTGGTCCCAATCGCTGACCTGATTTAACGCGCAGCGCCAGCCCCAACTCGGGCGCTCCTCGTGATTCCGCACGGCTGCCTCCCAGCGCCCTCCACCCCGCTGCCGGGCCGCAGATATGCAGACCTGGACCGACGTGCCCCGACCCCTTTCCGTCTCTGCAGGGCTGCACAGCACCTCCCACTGTCCCCACGAATCTCCCGGTCCCCCCTGCTCGACCAGGCTGCGGCAACACGAATGCGTGCCGCTCCCGCCAGGCTCGCCACCCTCCCCGGTTTCCTCGGCTTCCCCTCCCCTTTCGCCATTCCTTCCCGTCTCCTTGCCCCAGGAACATACCGCAAGGTGCCGCTGTGTTCGTACCTGTCGTAGTACGGGTCCCAGAACCAGAACAGATCCATGGGGTCCATGAACACCGCCACACCGCCGTGGCCCCGGCGGCGGTCATCCCGGTCGTCACTGCGGCTGCTGAGCAGCACCGCGACGGCCAGCCACACCAGCACCACGGAGGCGATGAGGGCGCTGCCGAACGCGATGCGCGTCAAGTAGGACAGCACGCCCACGAAGCGGCGGAACAGGGGGGCCAGGCGGATGAGGAGCGAGCGGCTGCGGAGGCGGTTGCGGAAGTCGGACGAAAAGCCGTACACCACCTCGCCCTCCGCGGAGACCTGTCAGGGGCCCGCCGGGGGAGGACGCGGACGCGAGAGTGGGAAGAGCTGGGCGCGAGGGTGGGTCAGGAGCAAGGGCGGACGACTGAGGGCAGTCTTTTGGCGTTCCGTGATTGCGCCGTGCCGTACCTTGAGTGAGGCCGCCGTATCGTACGCCAGGGCCTTGAGGGCCTCGTCCGCGTCCGCCAGCTTCACTCCGGCTTTGGCTGCCACGTCGCCCAACTGCACAGCGACCGGAGGGGCACGGCGGCCGGGGTTATGCCCACCTCCATGATGAGGTTTCCTGACCCGCTCAATCAACAAGGCGTGTCGGCCTTTGTGGCGATGGGCCGCCCCCCGTTTCCTTCACCTCCTCCACCGGGGCGATGAGGCTCAAAGTCAGCGAGATGGAATCTGTTCGAGCGGTCATTCCGCCTCGTCAAGCTTTCCCCAGCCGCCCGTCTACTGAGGCCGCCCATTCGACCAATGCGCCCAACCGACCCAGGTGCCTCTTCAATGGGGCTCAACGGCAGGGTCAGTTCAATCAAAGCCCACCGCGGCCCTGCAGAGAACCTTTTCCCCGACCACCAGCTCGCCACGACCGGCCGACACGGCACGCCCCCACTGCCTATTCGTTTCTGGAGCGGGCTTTTTCTTTGTGATCCCCACTGCCCACCCCTCCAACGCACCGTGACCCTGCCCCCCAGTCGGTCCACCGCGTCCTCCACCCGCTCCCTCAGGTTGGGGTCCAGCCGGTTACTCTGCAGCCCCGCCTCTCGCCGCACTAGCTCCACAGCGTTGGGGACCCACTTCGCGGGGCTGGATGAGGAGGATGAGGGGGAGGCGCGGGTGGACTGCAGGGCGCCTCTGCTGCTGCTGCTGCTGCTGCTGCCGCCGCTCGTGCTAGTGCGGACAGGGCTCGCGTGACCCAGATGGGAGCTTCGCGAGCACGGCCATGAGGCGACTGTTGCCCTGGGACCCGGCCATGAAGTTGCCGGAAGGCAGACTGCAGGATAGCGTGCTTGGTGCGCCCGTGCGGAGGCCACCAGGGCGCATCGTGGTGCGAAGCTGGGGCGGTTATGCTGGTTGTAAGGGCGTATCAACCCTGGCAGGGGAGAATTGCTGCAACGCAGAGATGCAGCCTGCATCTCCTTGCCTGAAGCCTATTGGGCTTGACCGGGCGGCCCCGCTGGCGTGAGGCTGCAGGAGGCCGCTGGTGGCCTGCTGGAAACCTCCGCGCAACTGGTTGAGCCTACGGAACAAAACCCCTTGGCCCTGTCCACAGGCGTTCCACTATGTTGCCCGATGAACCGATACTCCTTGGTGTCTGAATTCGCAGAAGCCTGGTATATTTATGTAAGCTGAAGTCACGCACTGTAAATGGTATGTTGCTCTCAGGCAACGTGCGAAACGGAGTAGACTCGTCCCCTATACTTTGCAAGGACGACAAATACTTACACACATCCAATACGGATTGATGCTTGCGCACTTTTGTCTGGGAACACAGACAGTTGGAATTCTTACGGCAGTCAAAATAGAAAAACCAACAATACGTTTTACAGTTATCTTGCTGTCATGCACAGTGCAGTCCAACGGTGCTTTCGAGCCGAACCCTGACGAACCCTGTTGAATATTGCCGTAATATCGTACCGACGTGAGACTTCCTTCCTTCAGTGACCGAGAAGCAATTGCCTTACGGTCAAACTCGAACACTGCGATTGGGGAGTTGCCGCTCTTGGTTGCCCATACTTGATCGCATATGTTTTGCATTTCGCCGACAGCCAACCCCTGGTATTGAGCGGGGGAATTGGAAAAATGCGATAGATCTGTAATCCTAGCAGTTTAGTCTAAGGCTAAATTGCGCGCCATGGCGGAGCAGTTTTTCTCCGTCGACGCCTGGAGCCGGGCCGACAGTCAGGCGAAGGTTTCCCAGCAGCATGTATCCCTCAGCCTGCCAGAGCAGATTTTCTGCTGGACGCGGACTACCGCGAGCACGGGCGGGGACTACCTCTACGGGGAAGCTTCGGGTGGGTTGCAAGGAACGCAAAAGACACGACCCAGATGGCCTTCCAGGGGACTGACGGGAAATGACTTACCTGTGCCCCTCACGGGGAAGCTGGCTCCGCACAGCGCGTGTAAAGTATACGGGGTAGAAGTTTGCTCCCTCCTGAGACAATTTTCTACCCGCCCCAGGTGAGCTAAAGCTGCTCCGAGCCCAGCAGTGGACGAGCAACCGTTCATCTCCAACCCGCGTTAGAAACTGCTGTCAGCCTCTCTACTCGCTCAAACTGTATCATACCATGAATGGCTGGCCCGAACAGGTCTGCGGTCGCTGGTGCCCGATCCTGACGCGCTGCGCCACTCAAACCTAAATGAGGGTTACCCGGACGCGTTCGTACGGAAGGCTGACCCAGACGATGCCGTACCCGTGGACGTCATTCTGTACGGCGCCGTGTTTGGCGGCGTGCAGCTGGACCGCGCAACCGTCGTGACGTTCCGTAACAACCTCAACAAGCTGCTGATGACGCCGCTGCAGCCGAACGACCCGTGGGTCATTGACGCCGTGTGGCACGGCCGCACTTTGTACCTCGACATTGTCAAGCTGCCGGAGCAGCGGCAGCAGCCCGACCAGGACCGGTTCACCTACTACGGGTGGGTGGGTGAGTGGGTGGGTGGGTGGGTGGGTGGATGGCTGCTCCTCCGCCTACTCGGGCGTTTTCGCAGCAGGGAGCGGCCGCCACGGCGCCTGCGCGTCGCCATGGTGTGCTCTTGTTGTGGGCGGCACAAGCCCACGGGCCCTCCGACGTCCGCCCTACCCATGCTCCTGCCCCGCCGCTGCCTGCGGTACACACACGCCAGGTCCTCCCGGCCCCGTCCTCTGTCCCGTACGCGTCCGCAACGGCCCCCTGCTATTCCCTTGGCCCCCCCACATACATAGGTACAAGTTCGAGGCGCTGTGCAGCGGCCAGGACCCCTCCGAGCCGGTGGACAGTACCGGGGAGTTCGCCATCATGGTGCAGGCGAGCTAACTCGATCGCGCGAACGCTGCCGGACGTTGGGCGCGGTTTATCGTGGACTTGGGCGGGGAGAAAGAAGCACCGCGGGGTGGCCGCGGTCTGGCCCGGCCCGGGAGGGACGGGGAGGTGGGTTGGGCCCCAACCCACCCACGGGCAACTTGACGGTGTATGTCGCCTTGATATGTAGCGCATGAGCGCAGGCCGGGCTGGTTAAGGTTCCGTGAGTCGCTGCACTCTGCTGCTGTGTGGCCTCCTCATCTGGGCTCCTTCTCCGCCCTGCAGTGCCGCCCGCCCGCGCTGGTGCCCTCTGACGGCGCCCCCGCCCCCGCCGCTCCCCACGCCCCACTCCCCCCTCGCCCCGCTGCCCCCGGGCAGGTGCGTCTGGGGCGGCACCTGGTCCTGATGGCGGCCGAGGTGGACGCCTGGGAGCCCCCTCCCGAGGACCTGAAGGACCCCCGGGGCGAGTACGTGGGCTACGTGGAGCTCAAGACGTACGTGTGAGTGCGGGTGGGGTGGGACGTCACTGGGGTGAGAGGGTTGAGGTTGGGGTCGGGTGAGATGGATAAAGAGTCGGAGGTGCTCCAGCTGGCGGGCAGCAGGGTGGGAGCATGGGGGCAGCTGGGTGGTCTGTGGGTGCACACCACGCGATGTTTGATGGTGGCTGGTGGCGCACCCCTACTGTTATGGGTTTGGGGCGAGGTGGTGGGTGGGTCGGAGGCGGGGCCGCAGATCACGCAGGTGGGTGGTGGTCTCGGGGACGCAGCGGTCGCCGTCGCTTGCCCCTTGACCCTCCTCTCGTCACTCCCATCGAGAGGGTGGTGCCGCTTGCCGGGCGGGGTGCTTGCAGGTTGCCCCAGAACGAGCGGGCCGAGGAGCGGCTGTACCGGGACAAGTACCCCCGGTGGTGGGTGCAGTCCTACCTGGCGGGGGTACCCACGCTGGTGCTGGGGGCCAGGGACCGCAGCGGCATACTGCAGAAGGTGAGCTCGCCGAGCAGGAGCGGCAGGCGGGGAGGCGGGCTCGGGGCTTCAAGGCTGGCTGCACCCGCGCAGCCCATCCGCACCCCCACGTCGCTTCCTGTGAACCTGCTCCCGTGCAGCTTTAGTACGCTTAGCCATGCCGTATACCCTCCTTGCCGCGCTTGACTGCCCTCTGCTCTGGCATTCAACACGGTTGTGTATGTCCACCAACGCCCTATGCCCCTCCTGCCCGGGACCCAACCTCCCATGCATGAATATGTCTACCGATGTCCGATACCCCCCAGCCCCCCTGCACCACGCCGATGCTCCCCCCCCCTCGCCCCTGGTCCCTCACCCCGACTCGGCCCCCCTCGCCCCCCTTAGATCGAACGGCTGCCGGTCACGCGGCTGCCCTCCCTGGCGCGGGAGAAGGGCCAGCCCTTCGACGCCTTCCAGCTGCTGCGCTTCGGCGACGCGGCGCTCGAGTGGATGACGTCCACCGCGGCGAGCCACCCGGGGGAGCACATGCGCTTCGCCTACGTGCCGGAGCGCCGATGCATCACGGCGGTGGCGCTGGGGCCGGGGGAGGGGGACCTGCCGGCGAGGGTGGCCATGGCGCTGGCACCGCCGCCGACAGAGGACGGCGGCGGCGGGGATGACGAGGCGATGGGCTGAGTGCCGCCTGGCTCGCACACCGTGGCGGAGGCCCCCGGGTGTGATGAGCGGCCCAGGGTGCTGCAGGGCGACGGTGATTTGGATCTGGATCCAGATCTCTCATACGGTTCCGAGTCCGGGCTCTGGGGGCTGTGTTGCTGCTGCACCATGCGCATTGTTTGATGGGTCGCCGTCTGCAGGGACGGGACCCGTCCCTCAACTTGGCCGGGGGGGAGGGGGGTCGTTATCGTGGCAGCTGCGGCGGCTCCAGCAGTTGCAGCCAGGGCACTTGCAGGGCTGCGGATCAGAGGCAGGGCCGTTAATGCCAGAGCGGAGGTTGCGGCTCCGGTTCGGGATTGCGTGCGACGGGCGGATCGAGGAAAGGGACGCAGCGGGACGGTCAGGAGGGGGCAGCCTGGAGGGCGTTGGAGGAGTGCGCTGCGGGACTCGGAGCGTGTGGAGTTCTGGGTCGCAAGGGCGCCAGAAGTCCCCAGGATTTCGGAGTGGATTAAGGATTAGCTCGGCAGCGTGTTGCTCTGTTGCATCCGACGGTTGAGCGCGGCCCACAAATTCTGTGTCCGCCATTCAGCTGTCCTGTGTCCGCTGTTCAGCTGATCGATTTAAATACACGGGCACCACACAACTGTACCGTAAAAGCGGGACACATGACGTGGTGATCGCCGTCCATGCCAGGCTTGGGCGAAAACATTCGACATTTTCGCGATTCACGGGCATGCGCACATGAAGTTGCAGCCACTTCTGTTTATAACGAGCAGATGATCAAAACATCGACATCTAAACCGCGGGCGTTGCCATGACCAGAACCAGTCGACCTAATCGCCCCTGGGAAACCCACAACTCATCTGCTTCCAGCCTACTGCGTCTGCACCGCGAACCCATAAGCACAAGATGCAGCGCCCCGCGTCCTTGTCGCCCTTCGCGCTGTACGCCGGGCCGCTGATCACCACCTCCATCGCGGCGGCCGCCGCGGGCCCGTCCGCCGCCTCCACAGCTGAACCTGAACCTGAACTTGGTCCTCACGGGCAAGAAGACATCGCTCCAGCAGCACCAGCAGTAGCACAGGGCGACGGAAACAATGACAACGCAAGCAACGGCAACGCCGCAAACGCGCATGCTTGCGGGGCGCAACCGCACCCCGGCGGGTCGCCCAGCGGTGTGGGGCCTGGACACCGGCAGCGGGGCCCCAGACCGTCCGCTGACCCGCAGCAGCTGTCCGACTACGCGATCGCGCTCTACCAGGAGCTGCAGGCGGCGGAGCCGCCCAGCCCGGACACGTCCACGCCCGGCGTGAGGCGGCCGCCGCCGCCGCAGACGCCGGTGACGCCGGTGACCCGTGGGTCGGCGTGGTCACCCTCGTGGCCGTTCCCCTGGAGCAATGGGTCGCCCGCTGCCGCGACGCCGGCGGGGGCGGGGGCGGCGCTGTCGCAGCAGTCCTCGCAGTGGCTGTTCAACACGCGGGAGTACGGCTATTACAATCTGCACGACCAGTCTTCCGTACAGGAACAGCTGATCACTGGGTACTACACGTCCTCGCCGTACATCTCCACGCGTGAGTGACGCGCTAGCGCTGTGTTAGGCACCCTGAAAACCGCTGCGGGGGAGGACGGGGGAAGAAATGCTGTACGGGGTAGCCCGGCTTGCGCTCCCAAAGTCATGGCTGACCAGAGCAGGAGGCCGCCTCGTGTCTGCCACCAAGATCTTCTGAACCGTGGGTCGGTCGGTGAGGTCCGAGGAGCGCAGTGCGTCCTGCTGGGGCCACCCCAGGCAAGACGGCGCCGCGTACCTATTCCCCAAAACGGCGCCACGCCATGCATGAGTGAATCGGAGGTCACATTGGAGCCTAAAAGTCATCGGCGACAGCAGGAGCCTCCGCATCATGCCATCCGTGCAGTCAGTGCCCGTCACTACCAGTGCACCTAGGGCAGAGCCCCCCCCTCTGCTGGTGATGTGGGTCGCAGGCTCCTATCGCAACTCGGCTTTGCCGCCCACACCGCCACCCAGCAGCTGGCTGCAGGTCAACGCGGCGTCAGGGACACACGTGCAGGTACGGCAGGTACGGGAGGTACGGCACGTACGGGGGGAGTCGTCAGCGTCCGGGGTCACCGAGCAGATCAGAGATGCGCCGGTCCGTGTCGGTCTCCCGAAGTGCCCTAAGGGAAGCGATTGGCCCTGACGCCGGGTCCTAGGAGAATCTCCTCCTCCACCTTGTGCGGTGCGATTGGAGGAGACCAGATCCCGAGGTATGGTAATGGACCGCCCGCGCGGGGGCCGGTCGACGGCAGGGGCGGCAGCCGTCGCCTATCTGCCGGGCATGCTGCTTCCCTTCAGGGAAATGACGCAGCCGAGACGTGCGCCGGTGGCTTTTGCATTGCAGCAGCTACAACCAATCCTGTAGGACGCTTGTACGTATGCACACACGTCGTACTCCTACAGCCACTGTCTTCTCGCCGGACAATCTACCGCCGCCGCCGCCGCCGCCGCTGATGAGGTGCAGATGCGCAACCGCTTCCTCCGCAATGTGTTCGGGCTGCTGTCGCTGTCGCTGGCCGCCGCCGCGGGTGCGGGCACGGCGGTGCTGGCCGCCCCGCCCGACGTAGCCCGCCGACTGCTGCTGGCACAGCCCTGGGTGCTGCACCTGACCCTGGTGCTGACCCTTGGGACACTGCTGCTGTTGGCGCTGTCCGAGCGACTGAGGCGGCCGCACCCGCACAGCCTGCTGGCGTTCGCAGGTGGCCGCGCAGCCGCTCCGGGGGGGGGGGGAAGACGAAGAGCGGCGCCCGCGGCGTGGGTCGCTCCTGGGCCGATCATTTTTCTGACACATTGCCATCATCGGGTTCCTTCCCAGTTGATGCCCGATTCGCATCGTGCGCTGGCGGTGGCGTGGCTGTCCTGAGTTGAGTAAGTTCCGGCGGGTATTCCCGCCAAACAAACTTCAGGTGATGCTGCTGCTGCTGCTGTGACGGCATCCACTGCGCCCTCGGGTTACTGGCGTGGCTTCGCCATGGCGCCTGACTGGCTGCCCCACCGCCCCACCGCCCCACCGCCCCACCGCCCCACCGTTCGCTGCGACCTGAAAGGTCAAGCAGAGGAGGTCTTAGGACCCCCCCCCCGCGTCCGTTGTCTGTCCCCCGCTCCCCGCAGCCTTCGCCACCGGCCAGGCGCTGCTGGTGGCCTCCGCCACCGCCGCCCTGGGCACCTGCCTGCTGGTCCAGGCGGTGGGGTTGGCGGCCCTGGCCCTGGCCTGTGTGGCGGCATGCGCACAGCTGCTGGGGCGCCTAGCGGACCTGACGGCGGGGGCGGGCATCGCCTGGTGCTGCGCCGCCGTCGTGCTCGGTTGGGCCGGTGGCGCGGCGCTGGAGGCCGTCACCGCGGCCAGCGGCGGCGGCGGCGGCGGCGGCGCCGCCGCCGCCTGTGGTGCCGCCGCCGCGGCGGGGTTGGGCCGCTGTAGCTGGGTGGGTCACGCGGCCGCCGCCGCCGCCGCCGCGGCGGCGGCGTTCTCCATGTACGCCGTCGTGGACGTGCTGGCGCTGTTGTACGGCAGGCACGCGTATGCCGTACACGTGGACGAGCACGTGTTTGCTGCTCTGGGGGTGTACCTGGACCCTCTCAATATGGCGCTGCTCGGGCTGCACCGCTTGCAGCTGGCCATGATCCGAAGGGGGCGGGCGCGGGGGCAGGGCCATGGTCCGGGTCCGGGACGGGACGCAACCACGGACTCGGAGACGGGGTGAGGAGGGGTGAGGGATGGGACGAGGTGGGGTAGGCGGCGGAATAGGGTGCGGTGCACCGACTGTCCTGTCGAATCCATGGGATCTGACTACCTGTCTCAGGCATCGCCATCCCCCCACTGGTCAACCAGGGAATTTTGAAAGAGACCATCCCCAACTCATCCCGAGGCAACCAGTCCGGCGGGAAGGGATGTCCAGGGCAGCCTCTGAATCTGGGCGTATGGGAGTCGGGGCGTGTGTGGGAGTCGGTCCTGTGGATGCAGGGGTGCATCCACCGCCCCGCGGGGTGCTCCTGGGGTGGGGTGGGAGGCCAACTCCGGAGGAGCAAGGGCTAGCGCTGCTGACCAGCCGCGCCGGCCACCAGGTGTGGGTGGGGTGTCTCCCTTGGACATGGGGCGAGGTGCATCAGGTACACGACGGGGCGACTGAGGTATTCGGTTTGTTCAAGCAGGTAGCGCAGCAGACCGTGAGGTTGGTCTGAGGCGACACGGATGCGCCTGCCTGCTGTGCAGGGTCGTGGTCGTCGGCCGCGTTGGATTAACAGGGTACTTGGATTGGGATATTTGGATTTGGTACTTGGGTGCGGCGCTCGATGCCAGGGCTGCTGCTGGGCAGCTCCCCTGCCGCCGCACGCCTCCATTCGTGCAGCGTTTTCCTGCAGTGCGGCCGTTCGTTCAGTGCTCCATCAGCCCCCGCGCTGGTGCCTGCTTGGGTGGCTGAGGGGCTCGTTGGGTAGGGTAGGGTTGGGTTTATCGTTGCGTGGCGCCGCGAGGGTCCGAACGCCGACTTCCCGATGCAAATGAGTGGCACACCACGCAAGCTACCATCCCGTATGAACTAGTGACGGCACGACGCAATACGACGGCTGGCATGGACTTGACCATCAAACAACACCCAGCGGGCATACAGGAGGCCCCGCTTACCTGCAGGCGCTCCTCCGCAATGGGCATCTCGATATTTCATTTGGCCTAATAACAAGAGAGTACTCAGACGATACAGGACCACCGCAGTACGAGTGCAGACGAGGACCGTACTGCACGACGGGGCGCAGACACGCGCGGAAGATATTGACAGATTTGGGCTTGCCTCGCAAATACAGTTTTGAGTGCGTTTGGAACAGAAGTAGTAATGAAGTTTGAGGTACTGTCGGCGGTTCTGCCAGAGCGTCAGAAGTTTGGATTTCAGATGACCGTTTTTTCAAGACCGTTGATGTCGGTTATGTTGCTACGAATTGAAGCCTACGATTCCGGCACATGATAGGTTGGCTGCAACTTTCCATCTTAAGTTTGGAAATTTAAGACCGTAGATAAGTACCCATCCATCTCGCCTGTTCAGGTGTGCGGCATTAAAATGGCGGGGTGTGCCGAAATTCGAAACAGCCCTGCATCTTCAGCGGAGCGTGTCGCCCAGATCCTTCCCTTCCTTCTGGAAAGGCGATCTGAAAATGGGTTGGGCGCAGGACTTCGTCTGCGGCAGACGTGTCGCGCCCTGCGTGAGGCGCACGACTATGCATTCCAGGACGTTTGTCTCGGCTCAGTCGCCAAGTTCCTCCGCCTCAACGGTTGGCCAAAAGGCAGCGAGTGGACTGAAACGGCATTACTGGGATGGCATCCTCCGGCGCCGACGGAGATTGAGGCGTCGGTTCGGCGCCGGCTGGCTCGCGGCTTCAGGCCCAAGCAGGTGTCCATCGAGCTTCCCTGGCTGGACGACAGAGCCGCATGCGAGGATTGCGTGTGAGCTGCATAGCTGCCTAAAGTTATATCGCACAGCTTCCCGTGCTGCTGCGGTCGAAACTGACTACTGGAACAAAAGCGCGCGGCCGCACGTTGGCACGTTAGAAAACAGCGGGCTGCGCAGACCTGCCCACCGCAAAACTGTAGAGTGGTTCGCCTGTTCGGCTGGAATGTGGTGGCTGAGGCACCTTGCACCGCCACGCAAGCCCGCCAGTGCGCGAGTGCACGCCCTCCTCTTCCCGCCTCAGGCACCCTTAACCTCCACCTTGCACCGGGTTGCCAATGCGCTGCGGCCCCCACCTCCACCCGCGGCTGTACAGGCTGGTGCTACTCCGCACCCTGGCCGGCACCGCGTCCATCAAATCCATCTCGCTAGGGGAGCACGCGCCCCTGACGGCGGCCGTGGTGCAGTCGCTCGCGGCCGTGACTCCCAACCTGACCAAGCTGCGACTCACGTACGGCAGCTGCCTGTGGGACAATTTCGACGTTCCGTCCCAGCCGCCCGCCATTACGCGGGACGACGTGGCCGCCGCCGCGGCCACTGCGCGTCAGCTCTTCCTCACCGTGGGCCCCACGTTGCGGGAGCTGGAGCTGTCGGACTGCGACAGGTACTGCCCGGCACAGGCGGTGGTGGACGGGTTGTCGTACTGTACAGCGCTGACGCGGCTGAAGCTCAAGTGTGACTTGGCAGAGCTGCCGGAAGAAGAGGACCAGCTGGCTGGTACGCGGGGCGGGGCGTTGGGGCCTTGGGCCGCGGGACTGGGCGTTGGGGGACCTTCCGAGTTGCGACGGACGGCGGCGTAGAGCGGCACAGACTGCACACGGTCCGCCAGGGAAGGAGAGAGGCGCGTGCCGGCGGGTCCCCCTCATCCCTTACCTTTCTTTTCCCGTCGGACCGTCGCTCAGGCAGCGCGCAGTTTCAGATTGTATACCAATTTCCTATACCCCCTCATCCCGCCCGCCCGCGCGCCTCGGTGCCACCCCCACCTCGTCGCGTGTGAGGTGCCAGCGCCCTGGCCGCGCCGTGCGCCGCGCTGGGGCTCGCGCGCGACCCGGCAGCACCCCCTTTGCGTTCAGTCTGGAACCTGTTTGCGAGCCAAGCTGTCCCTTGCCTGAACTTGAACTCGTCAGTGATTTATTTACAACGTAGTGGCTTCCTCACCATAATAGAACCATGATGCTGCGCTGCCATACAGCTATCGACTAACTAACCGAGTTGCGACCCACCCCAAACGCAGCCGAGGCGTCTCTCCTGCATGCGCTGTCCGGCCTGACCAACCTCCGCGACCTGAGTCTGTACGGCGGCGCACGGCAGCCAGACGACTACGTGGCCCGCAAGGAGCGGGCTGCCGAGCTGCGCGACGGCCTCTCCGCCCTGACTGCCCTTACCCGCCTGGACATCGGGCTGCACCGCCTGCAGCACTACCCGCGGTGGGACACAACCGAGAGCAACGAGCAGCCGGCTTCGGAGAAGCTCGTGGAGCTCCGCACCGGTCAGCGACACGCGGAGGTGGAGCAGCTGACGCAGGCCATGAACGCGGAGTGGTCGGCGCTGGTGGCCGCGTGCCGTGCCATGCCCCACCTGGCGGAGCTGCGGTCGCCGGTGCTCGCCAACGCGGCGGACCTGGCGGCGCTGACGGCGCTGACGTACCTGCGAGTGGGGTCTATCCAGCTGCCGCCGCCGCACCCGCGGGGCGGAGCACGCCAGGCGCATCCGCCGCCGACGTACGACCTGCCGCCGCGGCTGCATCGCCTGGTGGTGTACACGCCGATGCCGCCGCAGGTGCTCGCGGCGCTGCGACCCGGGGCGCCGTCGCCTGCTGCTGCTGCTGCTGCTGCTGCTGCTGCCAAGCCAGCCGCCACAACCGACGCCGTCGCCGGCTGCCCCTACATCCACGTTGGCGGGACGCACCACCGCGGCGGCGACGCGGTGCAGGTGTCGGTGGCATTGACGGTCGACGACTTGGACGACCAGCGGGCGGTCGTGTCCAGCAGCGCGATGCGCAGCCTCTGCGATGCCTTGACTGCCGTGCGGGAGCGATTCAAGTTGTGGCGGTACAGGGCGGATTCGGAGCGGGGCCTCCGTGTGTCGTACGACGATGTGTGGGCGGTGTCGCTGCCCTCGGAGGCGTCCGTACATGCAGACGGGACGCACTGCGGCAGCTGGCTGGGGAAGCTGGCGGAGCTGCGGCTGGGTCACCTGGTGATTGACGGGTTTGAGCTGATGCCGCGGCGTATGCTGATGCTGGCGCGGTGCATGATGGGGCTCCGGGTACGGTTGCCGGCGCGTCGATTTACTTGCATGTCCTGAATTACAAGATCCGTTTGACCTGAACCCTCGTGAGCCAGGCAGAGGGCACGGGGGGATGCGGCGGGTTGACAGTAGTTCAAGCGTCCGGGCCGCCGCCGGCTGTGCAAGACAGTCGCCTTTTTCATCGCGCTGTAGGGGCGGGTGGCGGGTTGGACACCTTGCATGCTAACTGCGTCCCGAGCCTTTACGGGCGCGCCCGCGATTGTGTGCAACTCGCACAATTTTCAACCTTTGCCATGTATGCACCACCCCAGCGTCACCGCCCCGGTATTCCCACTGCCGCACTGCGAGTCGCTTTGGCTTCCCTGACCACTGCAGCCGCCCCGAGTGCTGTTTACCATTCCAACCAACACCAATCGCCCCCGCGACCCTGACCCTGACCCTGTCTGGGATGCTTAATAACTCCCGACCCCGACCCCGACCCCGAACTTCCAATGTGTGCCATACCCCCGTCCGTGCGTTCCATAGCCCCGACTCCCCGCTCACTGCGCCTCTTCCTCAACCGCGCTTGCAATGCAGAGCCTGGATCTCCGCGGCTGCAGCTACGTGGTGGCCGCGCTGCCGCTGCTGACCGGTCTGAGGTCCCTTGCCGTGCTCAGAGTGAGCGCCGGAGACTGGGAATGGCCGCAGGAGACCGTCTGTGCGGACACGGTGGAGGCGGCCTTCCTGGCCCTCACGACCGCGCCGGATTTGGACTTGATACACGGTGCGGCTGGTGCTAGGCACGCCGCGGCCGCCTCGGCTGATGCGGCTGCTGCCCGAGAGGAGGTGCCTGGGGAGGCGCTGGAGCGGGCCAGCGGCGCCGATGGGGCGGACAGTGGCGGCGCTGCCGTCAAGATTACCAACGAGATGGTGATCGCGCCGCCCGGGCTGCAGCTGGTGGTGGTCCATGCGGTGGAGCCTTGCGACTGGCTGGACGAGGCGCTCGAGGCGGTGCGCGCGCAGGTGCCGGCGGGCCGGGGCGTTCGGATCCAACGGGTGTTGGAAGGCGACGGTGAGGAGGATGACATGTAGGGTGCGTGGCGTGTGGTGCGCGCCGTGCAAGGCAGCACGTTACAGCAAACCGCCCGAAGGGCGTCACCCAACCCCCACCCAGCTCGGCTGGACTAACGGGAGGGCTGGGTTTGTCCCAGGAATGCAGCCCACGGCGGGCAGGTCCGGGAAGAAACGGAAACCGGTCGCACCAGATTGAGTGTGTGTAGAACAGGAACCCGCCCGACCGAGCCCAGATCGAGTGTGTGTGCCATGGACGTCGTCTTGGTCTGGGAATGGGGCACAAGGCCTCTCTGGAGCTTTGCAATGGTACAGATGAGTGCTTCTCAGGGGCGGGCATGGCGGCAACGGACGCTCTGGTTCTGTTGGTACTTTCCATGTATATTGGAGTTGCGTGGATCGCCGTACAGATTCCCACCTACCGTACCTCCGCATGTCATCATCGTGTCGGGTATGTCGTCGTGTGCCGCATGACGCCGTTGGAGGGTGAGGTGGTTGCGGGGCATTGTGCGGCCGACGACTGATGTACGGGTTGCGGCAGCAGGGACCTCATGTGCCTGCATTTCTGGTACGTCTATGGCGTCTGAGTGGAGGGTCCGGGTAAAAGGGCTACCGGGTAGGTGGTCGGTGTGGCCGCGGGCACTGTTCGTAAATGGGCAAGAGGAGCGACATCAACAACATGATAGAAAGCCTACAACGGCTGCCGCCCCGTCAAGGCGCAATGAGGCAATAACGGTGGGCCCGACAGGGCCCGACATGCAAACGACGCACCAACCGCCAACGCCAGGCTGCAGGTACTGGTTGGTCTGACCATCAGTTCTGCGCCCTGGCGCTTTTGCCTCAGCGGGCCTCAGTGGATAGTCAAACTCTAGAGACAGGCGGCCTGGCCGGCGCAGGCGGGGTGTGATTGGGCCGATTGGGCATTGAGCATGGCAATACAGCGATTGTACGGCGTGAGGTTGCGATCAACGTAACCAACATCAGGGGTTTGCAATGTTTTAATTTTTGATACTTCAACAGTTGATGCTTCGAGGATCGGGAGAGATGAGTTCAGTTGCAGAGCGGGGCCCTTCGGGACTGTTGCAAGATAAGGTCATCACATCTTTCTCGTTGCTTCTTTCGGAAGCATTCTTCACTTCGGGACGCACACGACAGAGAACTTAGCTACGCTTATTTTGCAAATGTTGGAAATGGTCTGCCTCTGCCCCCCGAAGACGCGATCCGAGCAGCGTACGGGGCCGCCGTGGGTCGCGGCTTCAGGCCCTTAGACGTCTTCGCCCGTATGCCGTTCAGCCTGGATCTTGCAAGCGCGGAGCAGCGCCTGTGAGTGCGTTGCCCTGCCTGCATCTGCGGAATGGAGCCCTGCCTCGGGTTGTGCGCGGGACATGAGAGCCGCGGGCTTCGTGAGGAGCCATCCTTACTTACGAACCCCATTAACCACCACCATCATAAACTCACCACCATAGATAAACAGCCGTCGTGTGACAGGGCAGAGGGCTGAGGGCCAGCTATGTCGAGACTAGCAAAAGACGGCAAGACAATGCCACGTCTCACAGAAGCCAACCAACAGACCCGACAACACCTCTGGGGCACACACCCACACCCCCCCCCCCCACACACACACATGTGGCACACACACACATGTGGCACACACACCTAATACACTAGCTACCGCGCTCCCCAATCGACACCGCATGCCGTATCAATAGCCTCAACAGGGCCGCCCCCACTCCTCCACTGGTTCATCCATGCCCCATCGTTGTACCTAGAAAGCCGCGGCCCATCACCATTCAGGATGTTACAGCGGCCCCCCCCCCCCCGCGGGTCATCCTTCGGTGACTCATCCCATCATGTCTCCGTCCATCCCAGGCAACGCCATCCCGGCGCGTCTTCCCACGTGCAGGCTCGCGCTGCTGAGCAGCGTGACCCCGCCGGCGTCCGTAACAGCGGTGGTCCTGGAGGGCCACACGCCCCTGATGGAGGAGGTGGCGCGAACGATCGCCGCGGTCAGCTTCGGGCTGTCCCGGCGGTCTGTGTGGTACGACCCCGCCGCCCAGCTGGGGGAGCAGACAGATGTGCAAATGCATGCTCGCCGAACCGCCACATCTGTCCGCGCGCTTGCCTCCCCCCTGCCTCTCTGCCTTTCCTCGCCCACCCCCTCGCCGTCCCCTCGCCAACCCCCTCGCCAACCCCTCGCTGCTGGAGACGTTCGTCCTCAGGCACCCGAGCACGGACCCGCTCTTCAGCGCGACGCCCTTCGACCGGACCTACCTGCGAGGGGTGGTCCAGGCGGCCTTCCTGGCGCTGACCGCCCCCTCGTGTCCCGCCGGGGAGCTGGTGGTGGAGGAGGACGGAGGGTGCGGCGCGGGGCACAGCGCTGCCGCTGCCGCTGCTGCGGCTGCTGCACGTCACGTGCGGCAGTACACACCACTTCGAGTGGATGAGGGGCGCGCTGGCAGCCGCCAAGAGGGAGCTGGAGCGGCGGCGGCCGCGGCCAGCGCGTCTTGAGGTGAAGCGGGCGTCGTACAGTGTCTGACCGTTTGGCGGTTCGGCGGTTGTGGCGAGGGTGGGGACCTACAGCGCCGAGCGGGTGACGTGGCTGCAGGGAGGGCGACCAGCGCTGGCTGGGTTGCATTATGTGCCACATTATGTTTACCAGGCGGCCGTGGGTGAGTCCGTCTAAGGTTGGGTGTTGAGGGGGGTTAGTTCTCTGACGCGTCGGTTGCCTCATGGTGGCGATGTCGTTGCGGCGTGCGAAGACGGAGACGCTGTATCAGTAATTTCAGTATACTGCGGAGCCGGGACACGGCCCCGGGGTCTGTTGAGGGGTCTGTTGAGGGGTCTGTTGAGGGGTCTGGTGCGATATGCCCCCGTTGGTGCGGGGTCCGATCAGCCTTGGGTTTTTACAGAAGTCGTGTATGTAGGCAAGGTCGTAACGTTATATTGGTGCTTGATAAGGGGGCTTACAGGAGGCAGCTTGCGGCAGGCGGCATGGGTGCCTCCCCCCAAAGGGTGCCGGTGGGCAGGTGGACGGTCGGAGCGGCTCAGCAGGCGAGGGTGCGGTGCGGCGCATTCATCCCCTACACAAGGGGTGTCAGGAACGCCTGGAGTACGGGATGCTGAAGCGCGGCAGGTCGGACGACCCAGACGTCCAACGCGGAGCACCAAAAGTGTGGTGCATATCAATCAAGGCACCCTCACCCCCCGGCCCCTGGCCCCCCGGCCCCCATAGCTCCAGGAGCCCCCCAAGCGCCAGTCACAGCACGCCCACGACTTCAGAAACGTACGGCACCCCGCCAGCTCGCCACAGTCCTGACGCATGCACGTGCTACCGCCCCGTGGGGCGCCCAGAGCCACGTGGCGACTTCCGACTGGGAAGAACACGGTCGGTCGGTAGCAAGTAGCCAGCTGTCGGTCCCAGCCATGGACGCGAGGTCCAGGTCGTCCCTGGGCTTGTTGGCTTGTTGGCTGCCGTAACACATACACCCAGCCCCGAACGCAACGACAGGCTCGTGGGCCCCCTCCCCGGGTATATCCCCCTGGATCCATGCGGGGTCCCCGCAGCAGCCTGACATCCCCAGTTGCGCACCGCATCCGGATTCCCCGCACTCAACCCTCCGCCGCCAATCCCCAGCCGAAGACACCGACCTCGTCAGGGCACGTGCGCTGCTCCGCAGGGCGGCAGCCCAGCCCGCAGCAACCTCCTCAGATTCCCCCGCACCCCCTCTCTCAGGCTGCCTCCACCTCCACCCCGCGGGCGCACCTCCGCCCCTCCGCCTCCACCTCCACCTCCAGCATGTGACGCAGCATCTGCTCGTCCGTCATGACCGACCCGTGGGTCAGCAGACGAATGACTCGCCAGCCGGGCCTGCGCGGGTCCACCCCGGGTTTGTGCTCACGTGCCCTTGCCGTTCGGGGTGTATGTGATGCGGCTCGAAGTTCGAAGTACGACATGAGACGAACGGACGGAAGGACGGACAGACAGACCTATGCCGCTTCAAGGCGCGAAAAGGCCTGATGGGTGTGCGATGGTCGGCCGCCTCAGTAGTCGGGAAAGTTGGGTACCCCGGGGCGGCGGGACGCCAGGCCCTTCGAGGTCGGAAGGGTACAGCACCTCTGGTGGTGTGGCGGGGTGGTGCCGAGACAAGAACGCGCTGGCCAGGGAGGGAGGGAGGGCGTTGCTGTTTCCGGTACGACAGGAATGGGAACGAAGGACGCGGTGCGCCACGAAGGGAGACAGCTGCAAGAGAGCGGGAGGGCGCCGGCCGCTGCCCGACCGCAGGCCCTCTGTCTAAACAGCCCCCGGACGCATCCCACCGCAGCACATTCGTACACTGTACGGCGCTCGCCCGCGCCCCACACCCCCGCCCCGTCCCACCGCCCCCGGTCCGCCCCGCACCTCTGTGTGGCCAGCAGGTAGGCCGCGTTGCCCGGGTCGCTGGTCACGGATGCGGCCCCCAGGGCCAGGCTCTGGGCCAGACGGCCGCGCAGCAGCAGCGGCAGCCGGGCCAGCTCCTCGCCCCGCAGTCGGACCTCCCGCTGGAAGCCGCACTGGGGACCACTCGGGGGGGAGACAGGGGAGGGGAGCGCGGGGAGGGTCGATTGGAGGCGCGGGGTGGGTAGGCAGGCAGAGAGGCAGGCGATGACGTGGAGCTGCAGCGGCTGCGGTGGCTGCAGCGGTGTGAGGAGGTGCGTATGGGGCGCTATCCGCCGCTTTCTGCGGCGGAAGTCAGTGGCCAACAGGCAGTCCACCGTGTGTGCGCCTCCACTGCGGCGGTGCGGCCAAGACCTCCCCCCGCTCCACTCCCCAGGGGTATACCGGGTATCTCCCCCTCCCCTAGGGCTCTGCCCTTTCGGAATCCGGCACAGCCCCGCCCCTCCTCTGTCCAAAAAGACAGCGAAACCGCAAAAGGGCAACAAACCGATGACCGCCGATGTTGGCATTGACGAAGACGGCGAAGCGTTGACTCCGACGCAATCAATAGAAGCTGATGTGTTCAGATAGTGGACGGCTGACCACGCAGGAGATACCGTAGTATGGCTGGCGAGAAGAGTGGTAACGCCCCTCCCCTCCCCCACTCACCAGAACCAGGCCAGCAACCCGCAAGAGGCTCCGGAGCGTGGCCCCCGCCTCCTCGTCCGGCTGCCCCGCCTCCTCCTCCTCCTCCGGCCTTCCAGCCTGGTCCTTCGCTTCCCCCTCAGCCGTTTCGGCCGCTGCCGGCGGACCCATGGGTCGGTTCAGCCCGAGCAGCACGGCGTAGAGCATCGTGATGGCCACCTCGCAGACCTGTGCGCAGCCGCGGCGATGGTGGGTCCATCCATCAGTAACCTGCTGCGGCAACTTCGAAACCTCCCGCGCTTCCCTCACAAGGGATACCTCCCCTGGAGGAGTAAACTAAGACACCGGGCACATTTCTGCACCTGGCCCAGCCGACCGCGTCCATTGCCCGGAGGCGGATCCAGGGGCTTCAGGATCCAACAATGGCCCCAGGATCCAACCGGGGCTCCAGGATATCCGTTCGGCGCCACTCACCCGGGGCATAACGGCCATGTCGCCGAAGTCGATCAATCCGACCACCTGCTGCCCGTCATCGCTGACCTGTGCAACCGCCAACCGCCATCAAACTGTTAGCTACCGTACCCAGCTGCAATGACACAGATACCGCATTATAAGCCAAACGATGATTTAGTCATGTCATGAGTTCAAAGCAGTAAGTAGTAGTGCTTTGGAGCGCCCAAGACGTACCTACTGTCGGACGTTCCCGGCGGTGTGTCGCGATGGCGCCAGGGAGCTGCTGCGCTGCGCTTGCCCCTTCTTGCACACAGCGTAATGCGACACACAATGGATCCCGGCGCCCCCTCCCCCCTCCCCACCCCCGTGGGGCATGTCACCTGAGACCGTCCCCCGCGGCCGCCATGTCCCGGGGGCGGCCATCCCTCCCTGGACAGCCACTGTCCGCCCACCCGGACAGCCGCACACCGACGCGCTGTAAGCGAGGGTTCCTCGCAGAGTCGACCCCGTGCTCCACCCCTTGCCCTCAACACACACTACCCCGCCCCCGCGCCACTCCGCTGCGACCGTGCCCCCTCACCCCCACTGCCAAGCCTCCCCGGTGCCCTCCCCCTCCCCCTGACCCCCCTCTGGGCCCCCTCTCACCCACTCACCCACCCACCCACCCGCCCACCCACCACGCAGTTGTCGTCGTTGGCGTCCGCGTGGCACACCTGCCGGGGCAGCACCTCCGGGTCGGCCAACAGCGGCCCGGCAGCCGCCAGCTCGTCAGCCACACGGAGCAGCACCGACCTGCGCACCGACCGGGTACGTGGAGGGGAGGAGGGATCCGGGGTCGGGTTGGTGGGAGGCCTAGGGTGGGGGGCCCGCATGATATGCAGCCGTGAGGTGCCGCTGTGGCTGTGGGCGGTTGCGTGCGTGCGGTGGTTCGGTCCACCCCGTGGTGAGCGGCCTGGACTACAGCCGGACGGCAATGCAAGGCCTGTCACGGGACTGGGCCGGCTCACCTCGGCTCCCAACCCCAGGCGGAGGGGATCAGGGTCCGCCTCTACCGCCCTCTACCGCCCTGTCCCCCCTTCGCCTCCCCTTCCCGGGTGTCCTGGGAAACCCTCCACGCACCCACCGCCTGTAGGACCTGCTCGGCTACGACATGGCGGGGATGGGCGTTCTTTTAACTCATTGCCCAACCACCCAACCACCCAACCACCCAACCACCCACGTGACACACGTGTGCACCACCCACCTGCGCGCCGGGTCGAAGGCGGCGATGCCGGGCACCAGCCGCCGCAGCACTCGTTCGCCGTTCTCCGGGTGCCAGTCGTGGCCGCAGCGCCGCAGCGCGGGCGGCTCCCAGCCCGCCAGCCCCTGACTGACCCGACCCATCAGACGGCCCAGGGACAGCAGCAGCGCCGGCGTCTAGGGGGCCAGCGCGGGCGGGGGGCGGGCGGGCACAGCGCGAGGGCAATGGGAGGTTGGGAGCAGCACAGCGGTTGCTGCAGGCAGCTGTGGACAGCTCTCTGTGTCCACAGGGCAGGGATTCGTAGTCACGGCCTGGCGACCAGCCGTGCGACCAGGGTCGGGAGGGAGGGGGAAGAAACCGATGGCCGACATCTGACCGGAAGGCCAACGGAAGGCCGTTTCGGAGACTCGGCGCCGGCGGACGAAGCAGTACAACCCCTCTACACCTCCGTCCGCCGCTTTTAATGTGTGGATGGACGTCCTGGGGTCGCACCCCCCACCCGCCCACCCACCCAGTGTAAGTCTCTCGGGGGGGACTCACCAGGTACGGCACACTGGAGAGCATTCGGCCGGGGACGTACGTCAGACAGCGTACGACATGCCAGTGGCGGCGCCCGCCCGCCTCCGAGTCGGACTGGGGTGCCGTGGCGGCCACTGCTTCCTCGGGCTGCAAGCCTGAAGCGCCAGGCCCGTGCTCCCGAGGCCGCTCCGCCCCGACGGCGCTTCCTTGAGACCCATGGGTCGTTGCCAAGGGCTGGGTGTGCTCGGTGTGGCAGGTGCAGGGCAGGAAGGCCCAGCAGCGCAGCGCCGAGGCTGCGGCCGCAGCCGGAACGAATGGGAACAAGTTCAGGAAGGGCACGAGGTGGAGGAGGAGGAGGAGGAGGAGGGGGAGGGGGAGGGGGAGGGGAAGGAGGAGGAGGAGGAGGGGGATGGCGGCGGCATCGTCACGCGCAACATAGGTGGGCGCTCCGGGTGCGGGGTGCGGGGTGCGGGGTGCGGGGTGCGGGAGGGGGCGATGGTCCTGTGAGAAGAGATGCTGGGAAGCATGAGGACATGGTGGGAGACATGTACGGCATCACATGTACGGCAGCCACGGCGCGGGTGGCTCGTTCGGGAGGGAGTCTTGAGCTCAGAGCCTCAAGAGCTCCGCCACCCCATGACGGGGTCGGTGGTGACCTGCCGTCGCCTCAGGGCCCGCCCCTCTGCTCGCTGTGCCCCAGTGCCGCCCTCGGCCTCACCTTCACCCTCGACCCGCCCCGGCGTGTCACCCCCTGGAGGGTCAGCCGCCTCCACCCGGTGTGGCACCCACTCGCCCGCGTCGCCGCAGCGCCCAGCTCCGCCGGCACCCCTCACACCGTCAGCGCCCCCGCCCGTGTAGGGCGCTGGCAGGCAGCGCTGCTGACCCACGGGTCGTAGCGGTGTGTTGGTGAGGACGCCGGCGGCCTGGAGGCGCAGCATGGCCGCATCCATCGCCTGTTGGCAGTGAGGAGGGCCACCCGGGGGGAAGGGGCGGAGGAGGATTGGGCCGGGGGGGGGGTAAGTTCTGTGTATGGGCGGGGATATGAAGCGGCAGAGGCGCATATATATTTTTTCCTGTTGCTGCGTGTGCGTGTGCGTGTGCGTGTGTGTGTGTGGGTTGGGTTTGGAAAGACGCGCAATTGGGGTGGGTTGGGATGCCCCCGGGCCTCTGCTGCGGCGCACGGCCTCTCCATGCTGCGCTGAGACGCGGTAGGAAGGTAGGTAGGTAGGTAGGTAGGTAGGTAGGTAGGTAGGTAGGTAGGTAGGTAGGTAGGTAGGTAGGTAGGTAGGTAGGTAGGTAGGTAGGTAGGTAGGTAGGTAGGTAGGTAGGTAGGTAGGTAGGTAGGTAGGTAGGTAGGTAGGTAGGTAGGTAGGTAGGTAGGTAGGTAGGTAGGTAGGTAGGTAGGTAGGTAGGTAGAGATCAAGAAACTGTGCCTCGTCCCTCTCCCGGCGCCGGCCCATGGGTCCACCTGCAGCTGTGCGGTGCGCCCGCTGTCCTGCGTGTTGTGCACCTTGAGCACCGCAACCACCACCACTGCCTCCACCGCCGTTGCCACCTCCTCCTCAGGACGCCCTGCATCGCTCCACCTCCTCCTCCTGCTGCTGCTGCTGCTGCTGCCGTCCCCCTCCGGCTGTGTCTCCATGGCGGGGGCCCCCTGCTGTGCGGGCGGCTGCGGCGGCGGCTGCGGTTCCTGCGGACTCGGGCTCGCGCACTGCCGCACCCGCCATCCTTCAATGCGGAAGTTCCGGTCGTCGTAACTGGCTAGCTCGACGGCGCTGGGGGCCCCGCCGGCCGCGCTGCTGCCCTGCCCGTTGCCGCCCACAGGGCCGCCGCCGTTGCGGGCAGGTGGCCGTGGCGGGGCCGCGGCGGCCCCCAGGGGGCCTATGCCGTACAGCTCACGCGCGAGGAAGAGCGCCTGCGCCGGGCTCAGCAGCGGCCGGTGGCCCTCCCGGGACTGCTGGGCTGGCCCGCCGCCGTCGGCAGCAGGTGCCATGGCCGATGTACGGCTGGTGGTGAGGACGGGAGGGTGGACGATGTTCCCGGGGGGGAGGGAGGGAGGGCCTCACCACGAGGGGAGGTACAGGAGGGGGAGGTGGAGGAGCACTCAGCGGCGGGGTCACAGGGTTCTGTGCGGGTTTAACGGAGGGGAGCTGAGTGCCCAACAAAATTCTGCTTAATCAACTTTCTCATTCTTTTGAGCAATTTCTGGTCGTTTGAATGAAACGCGGTTGGGACCGCGATGAACCGCAACCGGGCTCGGATCAAACTAGCTGCCTGGCCTTTCCCACATCCAACTGGCTGTAGGTATACATGGCATGGAACTCTGGTACTCTGCATATTAAACTGCAATTTGTTGTGATGTCCATGGATTCACTGGAATTCACTTTTTATAAAGAGACAGCTACAGTGCCGCTTCTCACAGCCAGTGCTGCGTCAATATCCAACCAAACCCTCTGTATTATTTGTGCGAAGCAAAGTGCGAATCAAAATGGTTATGCGATGTTTATTTGGATCGCATCGGGTCACAGCACAAGGCAGCACACCACGTCAGTTCGAAAACCCCGCATCACCCGCCCAGCCCCGCCGCGAACTTCCTGCCCGATCCTGCCCTCCCGGCAGTTCCTACTCTTCCCCACCGCCCCAACGCCCCATCAAGCATCGGAGGCTGGCCGCCCCACCGCCGAGGCGGTCGGTCGCCTGACACCGACGGACACCGTCATACTGCGGAGTCAGCCACCTCCCGCTGGGCTCATGTCTCCACACTTGCCTGAATCGCCATCGTCCTCTGTACGCCACCGTACGTGGTTGCATGTATTAATCAGATGGCCACTGAATGAATGAATGTTACAGCGGACCCCAACGGGATCATCGGTGTATACCAGAGCAAGCCCCAGTAGGCCCCACCGCCAAGGCGGCAGGTCACCTCCACACCACAACGCCGCACCCAAAGAAAACACACCGGGCCATAACCCCAACCAGTCAGACACCGAAGCACGCAGAGGCGCGCAGCGGGGCAACACTACCAAAGGGATAGGCACAGCAGCGGGCATAATCCCCAGAAGTGGATAAAGCCAAGCACAGGGGAGGTCGCCCACACAGGCACCCCATTACCCAGCTACCACCACCTCTGAGGCACCCAACGCAGCACCCTCTCGAGGTCTTGGAAGGCCCACGCCTGGCTCGTGACACTGCCCAGCGACCGCTAGTGGGGTAACCCGCATCATAAGAAATAACTTGGCCAAAACACCAAAATGCCAACGGGAGCCCAACCTCCACCCCAATCTGAGGGTAGGCCCGGTCCCCAACTTGAACCCCGGTTCGGAGAGCCCGACGATAAACAGACAGAGGGCGGGGAACCCGCGCCTCATCCTTCTTCAGGAGCAGGTCCCGCACATCGCAGGACTCCCCCGCCACTTTCAAGAAAGGGTGGAAAGGGCCCACTGAGCTCCAACCCCGTCTCGGGAGCCCCAACTGGGCGAACCCGTGGAGGCGCCCCCAAAAGTCAGCGATTGCGCGCCGCTCCCCTTGTTCTGCCAATATCGGTCCCGGCCGGATCGTCTGACCCTGACCAGGTGCTGACCGACGCAGGGTGGCCGCCATGAATCGGCGACCAGTCTCCATGGCCGCAATCGCGGCCAACATGGCCAACATGGCCGCAATCGCGGCCACTGTCAGGGAACCCGGCCCCTCCTGGTCCTTCCACAAACGATAACCGTATTGTACACGCCGGCACACCTGCCGTACATCCATTCCGTACGAAATGATCGGCAGGCTCCTCTCCTGCCTGACCGGACCCAGGCGGCACCCGCTGCCTGATGTACGGATGTCGTCTAGATCCTCCCTCACCTGGGCCCAATTGCCTGCCCAAGACCCTACACCCCTGCACCCCTAGTGCCATTCCTCACCTACACTTCCTAAGCCGCACCCCCCCCTCCCAACCTCCCAGTGTCACCCACCATTTGCTGTCATCCGGGATACGATTTCGTGTCACCCGGGATACGATTCCGGGTACATGAACAAATCAACCAGGTCACAGTGGACCGCGCGGGTCATCCGGGGGTCCCTCCCTCCCTCCGTGTGAGCGAGATACCCGCCGGCAGACGTCTGTGCGAATTGAGGAGGAGCCCGTGAGGACTTCACAATCGCCGGACGGTGTGAATCTGTGCGAATTTTGGTCAACATCGACGAACCTTGTGTTTTGGTTGCCGAACTGTTTGCTTGCCGTGCTGCTTGCGGATTCCAATCGAGATGGCGGGCAAGTGACGGGGTACCTGCCGTGAAGACTCTTTCGTCATCCTTACTTGCTGTGTGTCGTGACCCGCTCGCCGCAGCTGCTGTATGCAGCCGAAGGGTGAAGCGCACGAGGGCTCTGGTCTTTGGTGCAGTGTCCAGGCGGCTTCGCAGCCTTTGTGCTCCGGAAGTACAGCTGCAGGGTTAGGTAAGGTAATGTAGTGGCAGACGGGTGCAAAGCCTTTGGTAGGCGCTGCGGGTATCGGGGCTCCTCAACAGAATTATCCGGGCCCCGCCGCTGAACTGGCCCGGATGGCGGCCGTGCGACTTGCCTCCTTCACTTTGTTTATGTAGTCAGCAGTAATAGGGTCAAACGCCCTTTACACGTCACGGGGGCCGCATTGTCGTATGCCACGTGTCAAGCCCCCGAATATCTGCGGTCACAAGCACATTTCAGCGCCTGCACCTTCGAAAGTCACGGATTCACGTCGTGCTCCTTCAAACGACGCCCATTGCCCGCGTCCGGCGCCAGACAGCCCGCTCAACATAAGGCCTTCCGCCCTTATCTGTACGACAAAATACCATTCTTCCGCCCTGTTCCTCATCTTCCCCCAACGCCGACGCCTGGTTCCCGTTCCCGTTCCGTTGAAAGGCGCCTCGCAACCATTACAACCGACATACCGCATCACCTCGCCGACCTCCCGCCTCCTGTCCTCCCCAGCCAGCACACCGCATCATCCGCTGTGCGCCTCTGGAGGCCCCACGCAACGTCTTTCAACACCAGCAGCCCCACCCACAGCAACCGACAGAGCAACGCCAAGAAAGAGAGACAAGATCATTTCACTTCTTCTCGGGGTACGACATATCGTGGCCAGCAGAAGCTGTACGGCAGGACACCGTCGCTTCCAGCCGAGAACGGTTTATCGCACCCCCCTCTTGACTGGGAAAGCACACGGGGACGACCCGGCACAACCCGTCCTTCCATACATTTGCAGATCTTCTCGCAACTCCCGAAGGCTTCCCTTATGTGAGCCTCCTCCTCCTCCTCATCATGACCCTGCGCCAGCGCAGTCCCTCGTGGCCGCATGTCGGCGGCCACTTGTCTCCGCCCATACGGGTCGCAACGCCCTCAGATCGAGGTGGTGGGCGGCCGGGGAGGTCCCGACGGCTCCGGCGCAATCCTGTCCTTGTCCTTGCCTGCACATCAGCACCGGAAGCGGGAAGCAGGCACCCGCCAGGCGGATCGATTTCGGCTCTTAAGGTAAAGAGGCCTCGACGTCGTCGTGGCGGCGGTCAAATGAACGAACGTTGGGTCACACAGCCGTACATTCGGGCCGTACCGAGCGAGTGCAAGCAACAGTGCAAGCGCTCGAGCACATCAGGCCCCCCTGGAGAGCTGGAGTAGCACCCCTACGGTGACAGCTGCTCCTCCTCACCGCACCCCTCCTGGCCAACCGACCGTCCGACTTCACCAAACGGACTCTTCGCGTGTCGAAGGTCGCAGCACCCATCTAAAGTACCCACCGCCGGCTCCCCCTCCCTCCGACCTGGGCGATGGCCCCCCCTCTCGCAATACCGACATCTACCCACACTCAAGCTCTACCGCGGTGCCCGAACCGAACCTGAGCAGCACTCTGCCCTATCCTCTTCCTCCCCAAAACTCAACCTACCTCCCGACCTCTGGGCCCTGCGCTGTCCGTACTCCCCTCATCCTTACCCCGTGGTTTCCGTCCTCTCCTCGCCCTTAAATCTTAGCCCCCAAAACCCTTTTATCCCACTCTCTCCCTCCTCACCATCCCCATACTGGGCGAGTTTCTCCCGCCCTCTTCCGCACCCCGACCCACCGGTCCTCAGGTTCAGGTTATCCTGGATGTTCCGGGCGATGTCCTTGCCCGAGGGCCGCCCCTTCTTGTCCCAGTACCAGGCGCCGCCTACCACCGCCGCCGCCAGACCGATGCCCGCGGACGTGTAGATGGCCACCTTGCGGGCGGTGCGCGAGTCGGTCTTGGAGCCCGAGGTGAGGCCGCTCTCCAACTTGTCGGCGGCCTTGATCGTCTTGGCTGCGGGTTCAGATCGGGTGGGGTGGGAGGGAAGGGGTGGAGTGTGTTAGGCCGGGTGGGCTGGACCCCAGGTCAGGGTGGAGAGCTGGGCTGGGCCGCCGCGGGGGGTTAGGGCGAGTGGTGTCAACGGCGCGGGTGGTTTGGGGACGTCGTCATGTCCGGGTTTGGCTTGGGCGGCGGAGCCCGGGGCCGGAGGCGTTGCGTTTTAGGCTAATACGGCCGGTCCTGATAGTGGCCAGAGCCGCAGCGGTCCCGACCCACGGGTCAGGCGACCCATGGGTCCAGGCGTGCGACCCTCCCGGGCGGGAAACGTCCGGTGCCGCCCGCTGACCGCCCAGGACGGACAGCTCATCCGCCGGACTGAGCTACGCGTAGCTGAACTAGGTGCCTCCAAACGTTGTTGTTAAGACGGAGCCGCTGCTCACATCGAGCCCACACACACACACAAAACGGCGACATATACGCGCGCCCGTAGCATCAATTATGTTACAGTACGGTAACGGTACGTGTACGGCTCTGTACGTCACCATTTGTGTACGGCTCTGTACGTCACCATATGACTCACACTCGGCCTTGCTGGTGCCCCAGCGCAGGGCGCTCCCCGCCGACACCGCCGCGTCCTTGACCCCCTCCAGGGTGCGCCGCACGCCGCGCTTGGCCGCGTGCTCCGCGTCCTCCACCAGCTCCTCAGCGCCCCGGGCCGCTTTCTGCGGCGGAGCGGGAGGGAGGGATGAGGGAGGGACGAGGGAGGGGAATATAAAATTGGTACACAATTCAAACTGGGGGAGGCAGGGGAGGGATTCAGGGTGGGAGGCGCGAGGCGGCGCTGCAGGAGGTCCAGGAGGCTGGGGCTGCCCGAGATCCCAGAGGCGCGCTCGACGTCGGCCCTCCGCGGCCAAGGGAGGGCCGGGGCAGTCCGCAGCCCCTCGCGGGTCGGGACGGAGGATGTCGGGTCCGCGGGCTGGGCGAACCCTCCACTGAAGCAGCAGCTTTCTTCCCTCCCCTCCCGCCTCCGCGGGGAGGCCGCACCTTGACCGCGTGTTTGGTGTCCTTGGACACGTCCTCGGCGAAGTGCTTGGCGTCCTTCACGGCGCTCTGGAGGGGGAGGGGAGGGGAGGGGAAACGGGGAGGGGACGTGGGGGCAGCGCGGAGGCAGGAGCAGAGCCAACGGTCCACGTGCTCGTCCAATCCCCCAGGTGCTCGTCCAATCCCCCACGTGCTCGTCCATTCTCCCATGTGCTCGGCCCCCCCACACACAAACCCTAAACCCCCCCACACACATCCCGCCCATCCATCCGTCCCTCACCTTGACGGCGTGTTTGGTGTCCTTGGACACGTCCTCCGCAGCGTACTGCACGTCCTGCGACCCAGGGGGAGGGGAGCGGAGAGGAGGGGCGGAGGGGCGGGGAGGGAGCCCCAGGGGTCGACGCACATGTCACCCACACACACCACCACTTGCTAGGTGGTAGGTACAGCTCACCCTCCCGCCCCGCTGTCAGCTGTCAGCTGTCAGCGGGATAAGAGTCCCCCATCCCTAGCCCTATCCTCCCCCTCCCCTCCGACCAGCTCGTGTCAGGTCAGGTGTCAGGTCAGGTGTCAGGTCAGGTGTCAGGTCAGGTGTCAGGTCAGGTGTCGGGTCAGGTGTCGGGTCGTGTCCCCCACCTTGACGCCGCTCTTCGCGGCGTGCTTGGCGTCCTTGGCCGAGCTGTCCAGAGCGTGCTTGGCGTCCTTGGCCGTGTCCTCAGCGCCGTACTTGACGTCCTTGGCGGTGCTCTGCGGGGGCGGCGGCACCGGTATCGGGTGGCGCATGACATTGGCGGGATCACGCAGCGGCGGCTGCCTTGCTGCCGCTGATGACGGGCGGCATATGCGGTCGGCTGCTCGCATGTAGCCTTCGGCTGGGGGATGGGAGTATATGAAATTCGTAGACATATTCAAACTGGGGGGGAGAGGTCTGACAACCAAGGTGCGACGGTCTTAACCACCAGAGGGCGCGGCACGGCCTTGTCCCGACGAGGGCGGCGAAGAAAGAAGTAACAGCTCCCCCTCTTCACACACACACACACACACACACCGGGTACTGAATCCGGTTAGGTGGGTATTGTAGCTTTCGGGTTCGCGTTTGCTGTCCTTTCGCTGCTTTGATCGTGGGTCTGCTGTTGCATCCTTGTTTGCGCACGCCCATCGCCGAGGCGGCGCGGCGCGCACACACGCCTTGGCGCCCGGACGCTGGCACCGTAATCTCGACGTTCCTCCCCAGCTGCATCTCCAGCAACCGGTTTGACCTCGGGCTGGGTCGGGTCCTGCTGTCCCTTGCATGTCCGTCGCAGCCCCGCGTCAGCCGCCCGCACCGCCGCGACTATCCATTACGGGGACACAATGTCTTTGCTTCTGCTTTATCGCATGTCGCCCCTCTTTTCTATATACACGTCCCCGGCCTGTCGGCAATGCGCAGCCAACGGCCTCGCTCGTCCGCGTGCGCAATTAGGGTCCTCGCCAGTCGTGTCTCTCGGTTTATTTTAACACCGGGTACTGGCGCGGTACGGGTACGGGCACGGGTACCCCCTACCTTGACCGCGTGGGATACGTCCTTGCCCTTCTCCTCGGCGCCGTACGTGACATCCTTGGTGCCGCTCTGGGGGGCGGGGGGAGACACCGGAAGGGTGATGTGCGGCAGCCCGGGCAGCCCGGGCAGCCCGGGCAGCCCGGGTAACAGACCGCCTTGGACCTCAACTACAGAGGCGCGCTTCCCCCCCCATGTGTCCCGTCGCCTCGCCTCTTTCCTTGTATCGCGCAATTCATTGTTTCACCAGGGCGGCTGATTGCTATCAACAATCAAGGCCGCCAAGCTCCCAGTCACTGCGAGTCGCCAGGATTGGCCCCCCACCGACCTCTCTCGCAACCCCCTCCTCCACACACGTGTAAACATTTCACACACAAACACGACCGCCTCGACGGTTCCGCGACTCCCAACCATTAGTAAATCGACGGACCCCGCACCTTGACAGCGTGGCCGGTGTCCTTGGCGGTGTCCTCCGCGGCGTGCTTGGTGCCCTTGAACCAGCTCTGCAACGAGGGGAGGGGGCGGGGAAAGGGGGCTGGGATTCCGCGACGCAGGGGCCACGCAAAGGTTGCAGTGCACACGAGTCCAAACCCGCCGGCGGGGCCCCCGCGTCCCTCATCGTCCCATGCCGTACACATGCCGTACCTTGATCCCGTGACCGGTGTCTTGGACCGTGTCCTCAGCGCCGTACTTGACGTCCTTAGCGGTCGTCTGCGTTGTCAGCGAACGCGGAGCGCGTGCGGGTTCCAGAGGAAGGGCCGCGCGGGTCCGGGTTTCGGAGGAAGCGCCGTGCGGGTTTCACAACCTGGTGGACCCGTGCCTCTCCTCGATTGGGACGACGAGTGCAGGGGCGCTGCCCTAACCGGAGAAGAGGCGAAATACTTTCAGCCACCCACCTTGGCCGCGTGGCCGGTATCCCGGGCCGTGTCCTCCGCGGCGTGCTTGCCGCTGGTGAACCAGCCCTGGGGGGAAGGGAGCACCAGGGGGAATCCGGGAGGAGGGCGCGGCTGTGGCGCAATGGTGGGGGCCCGAGGCCGGTGGGATCTGCTCGCGGGTTCCGGCATATCCCCCCATGCCCCTCACACAGACTCCAGACATCCCATGGGCAGTACGTACGGTGCTTGCCCCAAGATGCCGTCACCCCATGGATCGTTCGGTAGCAGTACCCGGGCAGCACGTGCGCGCACACCGTCCCTTGCCTCCGAAGCCCGCTCCGCCCTGGCCCTTCCTTCCCTGGCCCCTCCCTGGACCCTCCTTGGCTCACGCACCTTGCCCGTGTGGCTCACGTCCTTGGCCGTGTCCTCAGCGCCGTACTTGACGTCCTTGGCGGTGCTCTGCGGGGTTGACGGCCGTGATGAGGTGCCGCTCTGCCGCTGATGTGCGGATGCGAACCGGGCGGCCTCACATTCTTTCTGTCGGTAACTTGGTATGTATGGTGAATTTATGCCGCGGGAGCCGGAGGGCCGGCTCCTCATGCGCAGCAGCTGCGTGCGAACTGCGAGGCCCGTGACACCGCGGATCGGCCCCTCGCCCGTCATCGCGCCCCCCCCCGGTGCAGGCCCCCCCGCCCTCATGTCTGTGTTGGCTTCATGTTTTAGGAACCTCTCCCCCCCTCCCACCGCGGTCCCCCTACGGGCCCAACCACCCTGACCCGGGGGCCCAGCTCCCTCGGATGTCCCGTTGGCCGCACCTTGACCGCGTGCTTGGCGTCCTTGGCCGCGTCGCCGACCGCGTACTGCACATCCTTGCCCGTGCTCTCCGCCTCGTGAACTGCAGAGCGGGGGGGCGGGGCATGCGGGCGAGTGGACAGGCGGGCTGTCTGGCCGGTAGTACCAACTACCAAGTGCCGACCGCACATACAGCTGACCCATGGGTCAGAAGCTCAGAACGGTCCAGCCGCCGACACCAGGTCCCCAACCCATGCGTCCACCGACCGCTACACTCCACGACACGGCTACAGGGAGGGGGCCCAGGGGTATGGGCGGCCAAATTGACGGTGATCGACGTGTTCACCTTCCCGGGCACTGAGGTCCGACAGGGCATCCTGTGGGCTGGGCTGCGCCTCTCGCGGGGCAACCCACATCAGCGCCAACCACCCTCCACCTTCAAACCCCACTCCCACCACCCCACCCACCCCACCCCCAACCCCACCCGCGTGTTTGAAGGGGTGGCGGCGGCGCTCGTTCTCCTGGTACCAGTTCCAGCCCAGCCACAGCGCGACGAGGCCGAGCAGGGTGTACAGCACCCGACTCACTGTCCAGCCGGCGGGTAGCCAGGGCGGCTGGGAGCCTGGGTCAAGGGGGGGAGGGGGCGAGGGTAGCGGCGGGAAGGGATCTGCACGGTACGACACTCCGGCAATCTTGCGCGGGTCAGGTGACGACGCGGGTCAGGGGGTGCAGGTGGGGCTGATCTGGACGGCAGGCTCCGGCCTGCAGGCTGCAACCCGTCCACCGTGGGCTGTCCGTCGAGGGGTGGAGCCTGAAGAGGAGCGCTGCAGTTCGCGCCCAAGAAAGATCTCACGGCCGGAGCAACGGAGCCGGAGCAACGGTGTCGCGGTACGGAGTACGAATCCCACCTGGGGAGCCGCCGGAAGGTGAGAAGCCGCCGCCGCCGCCGCTGCCGCCGCCGCCGCCGCCGCCCGTTGGGCCGCGGCCGCCACCCGCGCCTCCGAAGCCGCCGATCGCGGGGAAGCCCGGACCGGTGCCCAGGCTGGGGGTCACGGGGGCTGTGGGGCCGATGGCAGGAGGGAGACGCGGCGAGGCGGCACCGCGGTCATAAGGCTCTTGTCGTACGGTATCAACTGCAAACGCTTGTGCGATTCCGACACCACCAACAACAACCCACACACCAGCAGACACGCTACGAGTCCGCTCGTATGATACTGCACAATAGCACCGCGCAGCGCCGCCGCCGGTTCCGTGCCTTTGGCGACCGATCCATGGGTCCAACAAGCTACGCCGTACCGCCGTGCCGCCATTCAAGAGCTCGCACAGATAGCTGCGGCCGGCGTCACCATCGATACCTTCCTTATTGGGTCGTTGCCCGTCTCGTCCCAACCTGCCGTACCCCTCACCGGGTGTGGGGATGGGTGGGATGGGCGACCCGGCGCTGCCCACGGGTGAGGGCCCGGGGGCGGGACCCGCGGGGCCGGGGCTGGCGGCGGCGGGTGGCGGTGGTGTGCTGCGGCCGGTACGACCCTGCATCGCATCGCAGGTGGACGGAGGGAGGGAGCGGACGTGAAAAGGACGGAGGGAGGGAGGGAGCGGCCGCAACACTTGGGCATGCGGCCGCTCGGTTGGTCGGGAGCGGGCGTTTGAAGACTTGACATGAGCGAGCATCCAAGCCCAAAGGGCGGCCTCCAAGGCAACGTCACATTGCGGCAGGCGGGCCTCTCTCATCCCTAGTCTTCGGGGAGTGGGGTGGCGGATTGGGGGTCCAACTCTTCACTTCCACCGACGTCCCCGTCGGCGCTACATGTACGGATGTACGGATGTCCCGTGGGGCTGCCGGCGACCTCTCCTCAACCCATCGATCTCACCGATGGAGATGGACTGTACGGCGGCTCAATCGTGGCTCGGATGGTCCCCGGCAGGCGACCTGAGGGCGAGGCATCCGGGCAGCGCAGCAGTCACGTCCGGTGCCGCGACGGGCAAAGAACAGGGCACACGGCGGCGCCCGTGTAATGCCAACATTTCTTTTTGTAAAATCGATATACATCTTTAAGCTATCGTCAGGTCAAGCTTGCTGCTACTCAGCACACTGCACACAGCACACAGCACGCGGCACACGGCACCCCGGGGATTGCTCACCGCTGCGCCGCAGCGGAAGGGCGACACGCGGGCTCGGACGCGGACTCGGACGACCGCCGCGGAGCGTCGCCGCGGCCCCCGGCCGCATTAACTGGGGCGCCATGACTGCTGCCGCCATCCCTCGAAATATGTACTTAAGACTGCGCTGGGCTTGGAAGGCTGGTGTTGCAGAATGTTCCTAAGTGGGCGCCTGCATGCGGGTGACAGCAGCAAAGCCGTCGGCGCAGAAAACCCATATCGTGGATGTCTGCCCTGCTCGGGTTTGACATGGTAAGCGCACGCTCGAGTTGGTGCGGCGGGTGCAGCCCGCGCCTCGACAACGAAGACTCGGCGAGCGTCTGCCGCCCTCGGCGCTTGCTTGCAGGCTGCCGAGGCCGTTAAATGCGCTGCCAGGGCCCAGATGGGCCAGGGCGGGGTCCGCCGCACGCACTCATTCTCAACCGGAATGCGGAATTAAACGAAGACGTGCACCCTTGGGGCTTGACGACGAGCGCGCGGTGGCTGATGCAACGGCGCGGATGCAAGGGCGGGGAGTGCGGCCCCGAGACTACTCGGGTTTAGGCGTTGCGGAGCGGCCCTCGCAGCCGCGAGCTGCTGCCCCTCTCACGCAGGCCAGCACCAGCGGACACAAAGCGGGGCTACCCGAGGGGCGATATGCGAGGGCGCTCACCTAGCCTGGTCGGATGGATGGCTCCGGCCGACTGGCCGACCCGGGTCCAACGAGCTTCCGGAAGTAGGGAGTGAGCGCAGGCCGGGAAAGGCAGGCGATCCAAGCCACGGGTTAGGGTAATAGTGTAATAAATCTAAGGCTGCTACCTTAAATTAGCACTGCGAGTCAGGGAGCGATAAATGCTTCGAGGGCGCATCGGTCCGGGCCCTCGTCCTCCGCTCGTCCCATCCGGCCCATGATGAGCAGATGAGGTCATGCTGTGGGTCGACCCACGCTGCGCCGCGTCTCGGACGCACGTCCCCTCTGATACCGTGACCCACACCGTCTCTCAATCGCTGCTGCCGTCTCTATCTTGGTGATACATTCCAGTGGGACCTGCGTTGGCGACGACATTGCAACGAGTCGAGGGATGCAAGACCGCGCGACGGAACGAACGTCCCATGGGTCGGCGCATCGCGATCTGAAGATCACATGCGGGCTTTACGGAAACATATGTTATGTCTTTATTTGTCCTAGCTAGAATGCAGAGGTGCGATCTTGAACAATTCAGGTTAAGAGGTGCGGCATGGCCGTCGCGGTTTTGCGCATGCATGCATGTATGCAGCATTGCTGTGATCAGCTGTGATGCGGGCGGGGCGAGGCAGGCAGGCCACCATCATGGACCCAGCCACTACCGTCGCGCCGCAGATAGGATCTGCCTGCACCTCACAAGCCTCCTCGAGCGTGTGTCCGATTGGGCGCTGAGGGTAGCTTCGGAGTTACGTACGTACCTGGCCTTGCGGCAGCGGACGCGCCGGGCATATCGTACGCACCTGCCGGCGGGTGAGGACGAAAGTAAGACCCGGCTAGTGTATGCGTTCCCACATGCCTCTGGCTGTCAGCGGCCCCCGGGACGGACCTGGGGGAGATTCCCTGGGTGCGTAACACGCAACGTAACGCCCGAGGCGCCACCCCTAGCTGTCTTGTCAGAGGACGTGGGGACGACCCGGTCGGGTCGGATCGGGTTGCCATCCCCTACCTTTGTCCAGGAGATCGGCTTGCTGTGGTCCAGCGCTGGCACCTTGGGGCGGGGTGCCCAAGTTTCTATTCAAGCCGTACGCTCATCTATCACCATTCGCGAAGGTCCGTCGTACAGATGAAGCCGCCAGCTCCATGAGGTTTTTGCTGTCAAATCAGCCAACTGAGGACAGGCTTCCGTCTGCTGCCGAGGCACGCACACGCACCCCATTTCGCACTTCCGCGCTGGGCCCAGCTCTGGTTGGACAGCGCCAGAAGGGGTCTTGTGGCGGTTGCTTGTTTAACCGTTCGACGGAGCAGTTTATGGCCTTCTTTGTGGCGAATGGAAGACGGCGAGCCCCCAACGGATGGAAGACATTGGGTAACTGTATGTCTGGAACGTCGGAACTTGCCACCAGTTCATTAACAAAAACGACCCTTTGGGTACCGTTACCCTCGGGCTGGACCTGCACGTGATAGGCATAACGAAACGGATGGGCGCGGCCACTACTTATTTACGCTCCTTCTCACGAATGTGACTCTTACAATCAGATAGATGGACCCTGCATTATAACTGACAGATGGGACACGTACGTCAGCATCAAGGGAATGTGGGTGTGGCGTGTGCGTGGTGGTGTGCAGGTAGGGCTAAGAACCTCTCAGATATATACTGCAGCATTGGTGGGGCCTGCTGGGGCTTGCCCTGGTATACACCGTTGATCCATTTGGGGTCCGCTGCAACGTTCATTCATTCAGTATTACCTTCGCATTTTATCTCCAAGTGCGCGGGGGAGAGAGCAGGTTGTTTACACAACGTATGTATTCCTGGCGACGCTTGGCCGTGAGGGTTAGCATTGGAGCTGTACTGCAGAAATCGTCCAAAACGCCTAGTGGTGAACCCACAGCGGTGTATTTCAGCACCGCCCCCTGGGGTTAGGGGTTAGGGGTTCCGCACTGCATCGATCACCGCTTGGGGAGGACACTCAGCGCCCTCGCTACCCGATCCACTTCGGGTCCGGCAACCCATCCAGGGTCCCACATGCTGGCCCTCATCCACATCAATATCACCCCCCGACCCTTGACCTCTACCTACCCGCACCGCCGCACCTCCACCCCGCCGCTGCGTCGTCCCCGGTCTGGCCTCGTGTGGAAGTCCTCTTGTCGGTTTCGCTGTCCTGTGTGTGCGAGTGCGGGTGCGGGTGCGGCGGCGCCGCTTGGCTCCGGGCCGGTGTGTGTGTGGCTACGTGTGCCCAGCAGGTTGCGGTCCCGGTGAGGCCACGGTGCGGCCCCCTGGGAACGGTTCGCCTCCCATGCTCCTCAACTCCTGCATGCACGCCCGCCCCTCTCCCCACCGGCCGGCCGTCCAGCCCTGGCCTACCAGTGTCGCGGTGCCCCCCATGCATGGGGTGCGTCGCTCTGGCCGGGCACGGCGGGAAACCAATCCCACCAATTTGGTCCGCCACCCGGTCGCGCAAACCCTCGACGCCGTCGAGGCTCATCCCGCGGATGCCCGGGCCCCGGGCCGACACTAGGATGCGACCACGCCACTGGAACCCTACCCTGGCACTGGCAATCTGATGAATGCACCCCTGCCGGCTCCCGAGCCCGAGCCCGACCCGACCCCTGGGGCCAGCTGAGGTGCGGACGCCAGATGCGGCCCCTGAACTCCGACCTAACTCAGGTACCCAGCCGCCCTGAGGACCCGATCCAGGCCCTGGTATCCAATGTGGCCCCGGACACCAGATGCGGCCTTTAGAGGCGGAGGGTGGAGGGTGGAGGGTGGAGGGTCAAATAAAGCGGGCGTGCAAGGGGCAAGAGATGGGTGGCGGTACGACAAGTACGACATGTACGGCAGACTGCACTGCTCGGCTGTCTTATCCCACCCAAGGGCCGTGTCTGGTGCCAGGGCTGGGTTTGGTCCCAGGTATAAGGTCGGGTGTCAGGGGTCGGGTCAGGTTCCAGGGGCCGGGCCGAATCGATCAGTCCGGGTCTGGTCCCAGGTAGGTGGGGTAGCAGGGGTCAGATCGGGCCAAGGGGTCAAGGTGGGGTCCTGAGGGTCGACGCCGGCCTCAGGGGTCCAACGGGCTGTGTCCAGGTGGGTGGGATTGGGTCCTAGGCTTTGAACAGGTCTCGTATTTGGCGCCTGGGCTGAGTCCATTTCCCGGGCCCGGGTCAGGCCGTAGATTACACCGGCTGAGTCTGGTTCCAGGGGCCTGGCGGGGTCCAAAGGGGCCGTGCCGGGTCCCGTGGACGGATCCGGTCCGTTTACAGGGATTGCGTGCATCCCGAAGGGCTAACATCTGCACTTTCTATGGCACGCATCATCGTCAATCAGACTTGCCGCATTTTGCGCATTTTGATATGTACCAAGAAGACTTCGATTGTGTTTCGTATGAATATACGGCACCTGCTTGTTCGCTCCCTGCCCCCGATTCGTTGTGTTTTGTGTTGCACAGGGGACGGTAGCTAGACCCTGCTATACCCCACGCACCCCGCGGTCCGCGCCACATCTTACTCCATCTTATTACGAAATGCTAACTTCGGGGGGGAAATTCGCACTCGCGCGAGCAACGCGCCGTTCATGTTGCAGCGTAACGTTGCTAAGTTACAACGCGTTGTCAGCGAAAGCTTTCGTGTAGTTTTCGTCACTATGTACCGCCATCTGCATTGTTGCCGTTCAAACTGAAGTTTGCAATCGCGTAAGGAACTGGGAAGCAGGAGCTGTATGCAACACGAAGCTCCGTTCATTCGTTACGGTTCGTTCGTTACGGTTCGTTCCAATGACGTGCCTGGATCTGACCAACTGCCAAATCCATTTCCCAAGGTTGCCATCGTGAACAATACACAGAACTTATGGCAACATTTTCTTCGCTATATAAAACACACGCAGGTATCCATTTTTCATAACACAAAGACAATCTAGCTGCTCGGTTCGTAACGACCAATTTGTTGCAATTAACGCTGCTTTTCTTCACAACCTCTCATAGTGGTTTAGTGACAGAACCATGGCACACGGTTGCCTGTCCCTATGCGGTCTGCGTTGTAATGTGAGTCGTTTGATTTGGGGAGCGTTGAGTCCCCGTGATTGAGGGACTTCCCCGTGTGCGCATCTGAACAAGGCTAGAGATTTCAATCACGATCCATCGCGCTGTAGGCTTACAACGCGTCAGGACTACCTGTGGCCGCGTCGTGTCGCCAAGGTGCGCAGTCGGCATGACTTTACAGAGCCAAATCGTTATCTATTATGTCAGGTCTCGTAATTATGCTCTTTTCCTTGTCGCGCCGCTGTGCAGGTCGCTCTGGCCGTTTGGCAGTTGTAGCTGCGACGTCAGCTCCAATGTTTCGACGTGCGGACCCTCCAGTTCCAGACAATCATGTCGAAAGGGACTATAATGAAGATGGAGCCGCGCAATACCAGTACTATCCGTCATCGGTGATGACGCGGACGTCTGCGTCACAAGTCAGCGCCAGTCGGCCGTTTGTACTCGGCGCGCCGCCGGGCTCGCTGGGAGGTTCGCACACACAACCCGCGAATTCCGGTCTTGCAGCTTATGGCTGGTGCGTCGTGACGTTTTCCGAGGGTCAGACATTTGAACTTCGACGTTCACCTCGGCCGACTTCCTATGATGTTGTTGAACTGCATGACGTCACACAAGCCCGTGTGGCGTAAGGCGTCTTAATTTCAGGAGTTCTGTACTACTCCGTCCCAAGCGAGATTACTCGTTGAAGTGGGGTCGTTGCACAGCGGTTTCCCCCAGGTCACAGGTCACAGATGATACGTTGCGCCATGCCTCGCCAAAGGTGTTGTCTGCTAGTAATAACAGTAAAACAATTGCACAGCGCAAAGTCACCTAGTGCTTACTTTTCCTCCATTTCCCCTCCCCTGCGTTCGGCCCCCTTTTGCGAACAGCTACCGGCTTTTCGGTCCAGCCCGCATCAGCAAGCGCGGAGACTGCCTGGTGGCCCGCCTGCTACCTGGGGCCCGACTGGAGCTGCTCAGCGGCGGCGCAGGCACCACCGGTGGCGTCGGCGTCGGCACCGCCACCACAGTGGCGGAGACCGACGGCGGCGGCGCCACAGCGGCAGTACGCCGGACCCGCACCCTGACACTAGCGGAGGCAGCCGCCGGCCTGTCGGCGGAGGCCGATGGGTGGGACGTGCGGTGCGCCTGCGGCGGCCTCAGCAGCGTGGATGGGGATGGCGGCAGCGAGGAGGTGGATGGGGACACCAGCGGCGGCGGCACCAGCGACGACGACGCTTTGACGGAGTGTGTGCTGGTGGCGGCGTATGTGGAGCTGGGGGGCAGTGCGTCCAGCGTGGACATGGTGGGTTTGCTTTGTTTTGGGGGTACATGCCCGGCGGGTCGTTGAACGGTGGTGGGAGGCCCGTACACACCCAAACACACACCGTACATCCGGGCCTGGGCGGTTATGGGTGGGCTTGTCATTAAACACACTACTTCCGGGCGATGGGCAAGTAGTTGGGGCGCCGGTACGCAGCCCAATGGGATCAGGGGCCGTGGAGGGTCCAGGGAAGGTTGCGATGAGGCGGGGGACCCTCCTAGGCCCGGTAGCCCTTGGACTGTGACAACCGGAGAGTGCACAGTTGCGGTATGCGTTCGTGGAGAGCGCCGCGTCCGAGCGTCGTACATACTCTGCGGTCGGCGGCATGCCCCGGGGAGGTTATGCTGCACATTGAGTTGAATTCGTTGGGAGGTTGACCAACAGCGAGGGATGCTGGCCCGTCTTGGGCCATCCTGCCGCTGACGCTGTCCTGGCCACTGCGCCTGCTTTGCCCATACAGGTCGACAACGCTCTGCAGCCAGCGGTGCACCACCACAACGGCCACACCTACCTCTCCGTACGGAACATGCCGCCCAGTGCCGTAATCACACTGAGTGCCGACGGGGACCTGAGCCACCCGGTCAACGTCACACCGCCGGCGCCCGCCCCGACACTGAGCGCCGTGGAAGCGACAGTGGCGGCGCTGGCGGCCAGGTTGACCGAGGCCGCGGCGGCAGCGCTGGCGGCACGGTCGTAAAGCGCTGCCGCCGCGTCGTTGTTGTTGCTGCCGCACCGACGGAGGCGGAGGCGGCGTGCCGATTGAAACGGGTGAGAGTCGTTGGGGCTGGTTCGCCCGTTATCTGGGTGGATGCCGCGCGGCGGCTGCCCAGCGAGACCAGGTGGGGCTGGCGTTCGGCCGCCAGCGTCTTGTGTGCTGCCCTCCCGGGGGCTGGGCGCCACTCGGTCCTCCACTTGCTCGGCCATCGCATCGGAATCCGGATCCAGGTGGCGCTCCTCGTCCAACCCGTACAGCTCCGCGGATCGACCCGGCGCCGACGCCCGCTCGGGGCGGGGCGGGGCGGCCTGGTCCAGGAACCTGGATGCCGGCCGGCGCCCTGTTGGGTCGGCTGGGGGTATGAGGCTGCAGGTGCACGTGTGTGTACCTCTTTTTGTGTGTGTGCGCGCTTCAGCGGAGGTTAGGGAGATCAGGGGTACTCGCCGCCGCAGGGACCCTGCCACAGCAGGTTTGATGGGGCACCGTGCTTGGTATGCTGGTCTTGTTTAGAGGGAGTGCCGTACAGGTCGTCCAGGCCCTATGTGTGGGGAATGGGTCGGCGAACAGTGCGTGGATTGCGGCCGTACAGAGCGGGTGGGGAGAGGGCAGCACGTGTCGAAGAACGCTGAGCGCCATGTTGCACATAGAAAGAGAGAGATGCACAGATAGATGCGCACACAGGTCCACCACCGGACAGTGTCTCCCTCTCCCTTGCTTGGTTGGTTTCTCGTAGTGCAAGTCGTACAATGAGGGTTATTCATCAGCTGTGCATACCCCAGGGCCGTTTGCCCTCTGTGTTTTTCCTTGTCGAGCTGACAGAGAGACGGTCACGTGCCGCGTGTACACTACTACTAGCAAAGCAACACTGCAAGCAAAGAAACAAGCAGGCGCACACTTGGAGGGAGTTGAGGGTGAGGACTGCTGCTGTCGTCACGGACGTGACTGCTTACCGTTGCCAGCCAAGCGTCATGTTGCCTTGACGCTTGTCTTGGTTCTGCATTCCCGTAACCGTGTGTCAGCAGCAGCAGGCCGTGAGCCTAGAGCGTTGCGCGTTGTGGAGCTCTGTTGAGCTCAACAGAGCCGTTGAAGGTGTAGCTCGCCAAGTTGGTCCCAACTGCTTTTGATACCTGGGGCGCTCCACCGATGCCAGGTGGCCTGCAGGCCCAGGCTGTGGTGGTGCGTGTTGCCCTGAATGACTCGGTTGATTGGCCGTGTTGTGCGCGACGTCGGGTTTCTCCGGTGGCAGCGGGACGCGCCCCGAGCTGTACAGTTGCATGTTACATAGCTGGCGCTGAGTTGCTTGTCGTCGCGCCCGAAGGTGTTGTCGAAGTTGCAGCGGCCGGCATTCGTTTTCCAACAGGATCTGTACAGATCAGGTAGGCGGTGTTACACTGCGCATCCGATTTCATTACGTACATTCTTTTGCGGCGGCGCAGTGAAGCGGAGGATGCGACTTGTGCGCGTTGTTAAATTTTTGTTGAACCCACATCGCAGGTGGCTGCTGCGTAGCCCATGGTGCCGCAGCTGGCCGCCTCGCACGCGGCGAAATGGGATGTCGGTCGGCTGGGCTGCAGGCTCTGTGCGCCGTGCCGTTCACCTTCTTGTCAGCTCGCTGTTGCGAGTTGGAGATTTTCCAGAAACCTTCAATCTCCGAGAGAGGAATAAATGTGTATTGAGGCTCACGGCTGGCCCATACGTGGCCGCAGCGGTCGCAGTCGTACAGGCATACACCTGTGTTTGTGCTTGTGTACGTGTATTAGAGAATTGAGCCCCGTGTGTGTGTGTGTGTGTGTGTGTGTGTGTGTGTGTGTGTGTTCCCGCCCGCGGGGAGGGCCCCGGGTTGCTGAGTGGACGTGCGCACGGGAGCTTTGACGGTTCCGTCGCAATCCCCCGCGGCTGTTTCAAGAGCATTTTGCATTGCGTACTGCTTGATTTTTTTGTTTAATTTTGTCTCCTCGCACGAGTGTACATTTGCGGCGTATGTGCTTACCTTGCTTCATTGCAGATCCCCACTGTGCTCGGCAGATTCATCCGTACGGTGTTGCTGCAGCGGTGGTGGTCGTTGGGTGTCTTTGTTGCAGTGGACCGGCAGGTCCCGGTTGCCTGTGTTGCGATGATGTCGGAAGAGGGTGGGTGCCGCTGGGTGGGGCTGGATGGGGACACCGCGTTGCTGCCCTCGGTGTTGCCTGATGCGGGGTATGCCCACATGGGTGCCGAGGGGGGACAGGCAGCGGGAGGGAGCGGGGAGCGGGAGAGAGAGGAACAAGCCCCGCGGGAGGGGGTCCGCCGGTGCGCACCTCGCAAATAGCCCGAGCGGAGATCCGGGGGTAGTGTCGTGTCACACGGTGCGCCATTGTTGCTCCGGTTACCTACATACCTGGGGTGGCAGTGTAAGGTACATGCGCCAGCGCCTGCCCGCGTGGACTTGCTGCTGGCTGTGCCAGGAGGACCGGAGGAACTGGTGCGGTATCAGGAGATGCGCGCAACAGTGTGTTTGTCAGGACTAGAAGGATGATTGTGTCCTGGGCGTTGAAGGAAACGTCTACGTGTACGGTATCTGAGGCCCAACGTGTAATGATTGTTTCGATGGACGAACGCGTCCCGGCGTGGTCCCGGAGCCGGTTCGTCGGTTTGACGTACTGATGGTTGTACGGCAGGCAATTGTACGGTCGTTTGGGCTGCTATTTGTATGGCAATGCAAGCGAAGCTTTCTCTCCCAAGATCGACGCGTGAGCTCATTGCCTTGCGTACGAGACAGCCCCGAGTCATGTAACGTGACAGGATAGAGGGACCAGTCGCCCCCCCTGACCGGCACGGCGATGCCCTGGCATTCAGCACAGCTACTGTCAGCAATAATGGCGGTATGCCTCGCTTGCGCGGGCAGGACCCAATCCGATGGTAGGCTTACACGAGCCTTTGCTCCGTGACTCCTCAGCTAGGGCAGCGGACTGAGCGAGCAACCATGTGCCAGGACCAATGCCTTCGCCGTGCAGAACCCTTGGGGGCCTGACAGCGTGGACCGGCACAACCCCAACTGCCTGTCCTGATACCGTACGCCCTCGTCTGCGGATCCGCCCTGCCACATCTCAACGCGCCGCCGCCTGTCACGGCGCAGCCGTACACTGCGACGGTGGCGGGAAAGACGTCCTTCCGCGACAATTGAGCGCCCCACCAGGCCGCCTCCGGCAACCGTTCGGTCCACACTCGCAGCTGCATCGCCTTGCTTCATGGCGCTCAGGAAGCCCCGCCCGGGGAAACAATCCGGTCCTGTATCCGCCCTGTGGGCAATCGCCGGCCCCCACCCAGCTCACGTACTCAGCTGGCTCGCTGCAGTGTCACGTGCTCCCCAGCGGGGTATCTCGAATACCGGCCCCGATCGCCGCCCTGACATACCGCCCCCAACCCCCACACAAGGCTGTCCAACCCCCCGTCACAACACACTCCGGTGTCCGAGCCCGGAGCCCCCCGACCACCCTCAGAGGTGCGGCCGGGCCCGCGAACCCCCACCAGCCCTGCCGCTGCGGGTGCGGGTGCGGGTGCTGCGCCTAACCTCCTCCACCCCCCTCTCCAACCCTCCCCCTAAATGGTCTTGATGGCGCACTTGGCCGCCAGGCTGGCCCTCGCCCGCCCCATGGCCTCCAGCGCCAAGTCCAGTCGGCGACCCACGTCCCGCGTGTCCATGGCCAGCAGCCGGGTGCGGACGATGTAGACCCGCTCCTGCGCGGGAGGGAGCGCACCGGGATGCCGTACCGGTGGTGAGGACCGACAAGGGTTGCGAAAGCAAAAGGTAAAGCGCGAGGAGGGGGAGGTCTGGACACTGGGGAGGTGAGGCGGACTAGGGGAGGCGGATTGGCGGCAGAAGAGCGCGGGATGTGTTGGGCGCGGTGGGGATGTGTGGGGATATGCGCGAATAGGGAAATGGGCACTGATATTCTTGACGAGCGCCAATTTCCCTGGCGTCCATTACAATACCCGGGCTGCTGTCCCGGGTGTTTCCGCAACCAACCTCCGGGCTCACCTCCGGGCTCGAGTGGGGGAGCCACTGCAGTGCAGCCCACGACAGCCGCACCGCCTCCTCCGGGTCAAACACCTCCGCGTCCGGGTCCGCCTCCTCCCCATCTGCCCCACGGCCTGTCGTACAGTGTGCCGCGGACAACGCTGACGGTGACGCTGGGGCTCCATTCCCGCCTCCGTCTCCCGCGTCTGTGCTGGCTGGGAGGCCTTCCGACGGCACACGAGCTGCCAAGGGCGAACCGGCGGCTCCAGCGCTGCTGCTGCTGCTGCTGGTGGGGGTGCTGCTGCTGCTGCTGCTGCTGGTGGTGGCGTCGGCGCCATCTCGTCCGCTCGAGGCGGCGCTGGGCTCCTCCCAGTCGCTGGCTGCTACTGGGAGCGACCCATGGGTCTGCGTCCCGACCTGCTGTATGGCGGGTGTGATGGGTGTCGCGTACAGCCAGCGCATGGCCTGCTGCAGCGCCGCTGTCTCGTCGCACCGGAACTTGGAGGACAGGTTTTGAACGTCCTGTGGCGCGGTGCGGTGCGGTGCGGTGCGGTGCGGGGCGGTGCGGGGCGGGGCCGACCAGGGGTTAAAACACACCTAGGTGTACGGCGAGCGTGTGCCGGAACGGCAACCCCGGTTGCAGTTGCGAGCTGGGAGTTGAGACAAACGCAAACACCCGCGCAGAGACCCGGGCAGGCTGCTCTTGCAGACTACGCACATCACCCCGCTTCCTGCATCCTCTCCCTCTCCCCCGAGCGAGGCTGCTACACGCGACTGGTCCCCGTCAGTGGGATGGGGCCCCGGATTGCAAAGCAGCCGTATGAAGCCGCCGTCGCTGCCGCCGCCGCCGTCAACGCAGCTGCCCACCACCACCACCACCACCGCCAGCCGAGGCCAACCGGCCCTACGGTACTTGCAGCCACCTGCCCACCCACGCACCCTCATCACGTCCTGCAGTTGCGCCACCTTGGTACGCAGCTCCTCCTGCTGGGCGGGACCCAGATCTGGAGCCTGGTCGGGCAGCGGGTAGACCTGCGGCCGGGCAGCCGCCGGGGAGGGAGGGGGGGAGGAGGGTGAGGCGGGGCGGCCACCATTCGGTGCAGCGCAGGGGGTCCCAGAACCTCACCACCTCACATGTACGACCAGTAAGTACTCCCTCCCACCACCCACTAGGGTCATACCGGAAAGGAGTAGTAACCCCCCATACTCGGATACAGGAGGTGGCGCATCTGGCAATTCTAAACACACAATCGGGCCAGCGGCTCCTGACGCCCCCGAGTCCGACTTCCTTCCCGCCAGTGGTCCAGGGGTCCAGGGGTCCCGGGCGGGTCCCGCTATCAAGGCGCTTGGCCCCCGGGCCACTGCTAGCCGGCAACGGCGTGTGCGCGTGACCCCCTTCCTTCCCACGGCATCCCCGGGCCGGGAGGGTCCCGGAGTGCGTCCCGGACGGGCGTCTCCTTGTCCCACCTGCCCCCACCTGCCCCCACCTGCCCCCACCTGCCCCCACCTGCCCCCACCTGCCCCCACCTGCCCTTAGCTGCCCCCACCTGCCCCCACCTGCGCCCGCATGTAGGGCCCCGTCTGCGGCAGTCCGCTGATCCCCAGTCGGGCCTCGCCGCGGATGCGGACCAGGTAGCCGCCGGTGTAGGGCTTGGCCGACAGGACCTGCGGGGGCCGGGTCCAGGGAGGGAGGGGGCGGGGGGTGGCACAGCTGGGGCACCGGTCGCGGGGAACAGGGTTGGTGCCCGGGAGGACGGCGGTGAGGATGCCGTAGGAGAAGTGCATTGGGATAATGGAAAGAGGTTTTGACATGTTGTTGCTGCCTGGAGTGTGCGCGGCGGGGTTGCGTGGGTGCGTCCTGCAGTTCACTGGAATGGTTGGTTGAATGGGACTGCGGCGAGGGCGGTGCGGCCGCATCCACCGCACCGCAGTGCCGCGCTCACAGGTCTTCACACGCCACGCACTCGCCGCACTCGCCGCACTCGCCGCACTCTCACTACGTCTCACTCTTCCACTTCCCGTTTGGGATATCTCCTGGTGGGGTGGGCACCGATGATCGTATTTTGGGTCCGCTGCAACATTCACTCCATCATTTGCGCATCCTCTTTGGCAACGTACCTCCGTACGTCCGTACGGTCCTACCCGTCCCCTCCCAGCGGACCCCCGCACCGCCATGCGGCGGGCCCGCACCCCGCACCTGCACCAGGCAGCCGCACGACAGCGAGAAGTTGTACCCGCCCACAAAGGCCCCCGGCCCCGCCTCCCCCTCGGCGGCCTCCCCCATGAACGGCTCAAGGACCGCCGTGGCCATCAGCTTGTGCTCCGAAGCCAGGCATTCATCCACCATGGATATGAAGTGGGGTTCGTACAGGTGCAGGGTCTTGGTCATGCCTGTGGGCGGGCGCGCATGGCGGCGAAATGGTGGTGAGGCAATCGGGACGATCGTTGGAACGGATGGACAGGACAGCTGGGAATGGGGCCACCTGGCCGCGTCGTGCTTTCGTTTGTGGTCATAAAGCAGGAACGGTGAACGCGGAACAGTCGTGATCTTCAGGTGTCACACGAAGTTATCCAATTATAATGTGAAGTTGATCCCCAAATGGCCAACTGGCAAGCGCCTGGTCTCCGAAAAGAGCGACTACAGTTGACATGAGTCAGGTTGCTCGGCAACCACCACCGATTACATCGCACCTGGTAGGAAGACTCCCATCGGTTGAACCGGAAAGAGAGGCAGCTCATGCGGTATGTCCGTTCTAGTTGGTGCGACCGAGCGACCTGCGAGCATTGTCCAAAACGGCGACCTATTAACGTCATGCGGACGCAGGGCGTTAAAAGTGCCGATGTCTTTTCACAAGCTCACATGGTTGAATTCTTGTCACGCATTGATTGCGCAAGACATTGGTAGGTTGCATCCGCCGGGCATGCATGCCTTGCAACCTGGATTGCATTCGTCCTTTGTCGCTAGATCTGAAAGTGTGTTTAGTAATACAACGTTTTCAATCTCACACATTAACAATATTGACACTTTCGCCTAATGGGTTGCTGAGATGTTGACGCCGAATGTGTGGCTAACCGAACTAACTGGCACTCCGCCGCCCAACCGTTACCGTACACTTGAACTGCGGCACAGCAGACAGGACTGCTCGTCCGCGGTGCCCACCAGCGGTCAGTCTTCTGCTGGTCTGATCCTTGTGTACCCTTTTGATTAGACAGGTGCCTTCGCGACTTCGCTGCACCTCGTGACTCCTCGTTACGGATGGTGTATCGGCCCTCACGTGCCCAGGGCTGACACGGACTGCCCGAGGGAGCGCACACACGGCGCAGACACCTGTTAGCGGTCCTGGTCACAGACCGCTACGGAACCGTAGACCACCACAGGACTGTCCGCCGGCAGCGGGCCGGCCCACACAGATGCCGCGGCGTCGCCGTGGACGCGCTGTGCGGTATGGACCCGCCCACAACCTGCCAACTACCGTAGGCGCATACGGTAGTACAACACAGGGGCGCCCCAAACACACACCGGGACACACCCTCGACACAGGAAGAGAGCGTCCACAGCCACCACGCGCGCAGCGTTGAACGGTTGTCGATAACTAGTTGAATAGTCGCTCTCCTTACAGGCGACTCAGCGGCCAGTCCCGGAGGAGCGGCCCGCCAGCGGCAAGGGGGCGGCTGCGGAGGCCTTTCTGGGGTCGGCCCAGGTCCGTCAAGACAACGCCTCTGTGGAGTCCGCGGTAACGTCCATTCACTCATTCATTCAATGCACCCTGTCGAGCCCTGCTCGTTCAGATCCACCCACCGTGTTTGTAAACCTCTTGATGCGTCGAGAAAAATAACCCATCGATGTGTCACAGGGCACCCCCATCCCCACTCCCACTCCCACCAGAAGCAATCCTCAACAGTGCAACCCTCACGTGCGGCCACAGGGGAGGGGGAGCGGCCACCTTCCGCCAAATCCTGGCCAATGTATGGCCCCAAGCGAAAACGCCCACCACCCCATAGCTATTATCCCGTGGACACCCACCCACCCACCCACCCACCCACCCCCACACACAAACAGACACGCATGTCACTCTGCCTGCGCGCAACCTTTCAACCCTGCAAAACGCGCAACCTTTCAACCCTGCAAAACGCGCAACCTTTCAACCCTGCAAAACGGAAGGCCCAAATGGTCCATCAACAGCACTCGCGCGCCCCCCTCAACCGCAAACCAACCACGTACGGTAACTGCCCCCAATCTGCGAGGATGCGACTACGACGTAAACCCCGTGCCCGCGGCAAGCCCTCTGTCACCGGCCCGCCCACGGACTGCCCGGAGGAGGAACCGTCGGAAGAGACCTCCCGACGCGCGCCTCCCCTTGCGCGACCCAATTACGCTGCCGTGCTGCATCTCGCGTCTCGGACACAAGCCCCAACACGACACACACACACACCCAGATGACTCCTTACTCGCATCCTCAAAGTCACGCCAGGTCATGTCAGGTCAGGTCCACGACGCCGTCATCGTCGTCGTCGTCATCGTCCAGTGTCAGGTCGACATGATCAGCAAGCGGACTATGGGTCGCAGCGGTGGCGGCGGCGGCGGCGGCGGCGGCACCGGCGCCTATGCTGCACCCCGCGGCAGCTGCAGCCTCGCCGTGTTGCCCGCCACCCTGCCCGCCCCCAGCCGCCGCCGCCGCGCCACCGTCACCTGTGTTACGGCGCTTCGAGGGCGAGCCCAGGCACCCCTCGTCCTGCTCCTGCTCCTGCCCTGGCCCCTGCCCGCTGCCCTGGGGATGATCCCGCGACTGCGGCCGCCTCGGCTGCGAGGGCGCGGACCCAGACCCCTCCCTGTCCACTTTCCGAGCCCGAGGGGGCACTGCCGCGGCGCCTCCCTGGATGTCCGGAAACAGCGTCCGCATTAGCCGGGCCCGCCGCGCCGCCGGAGGCTCCTCAGCAGCCGCCGTTGCAGCCGCCGCCCCAAGCGCAGCCTCCTCCTCCTCCTGCTGCTGCTCCGGGGCTCGCACCTGCTGCTGCTGCGGCTGTGTGCCGCCGGCAGCCGCAGCCGCCTCACCTCTTCGCGCTGGCTTCACTGCGGAGCCCAGCGCCTCCTCCTCCTCCTCCTCCTCGGGGCCCTCCTCAGGCCATGCCCCTCGCTCCTCCTCCTCCACCTCACTTTCCTCTCGGCGACCCGGCCTTGTGCGGCCAGGACGCGAAGCCCCTGGTTCCATGTCGTTCTCGCCGCTGCCGCCCCTCCTGTCACAGGTAGTCTCACGCGGGCAGGTCGTAGTCGCGGCGGCGGCCGAAGCCACGGCGGTGCGACCGCCGGCTCGCTGCTGCGCACCCACACCCGCGGGGCTGTCCGTCAGGTCCAGGACCTCCACATCAGCCCCGGGCCCAGCCGCCGCCGGTGGGCCAGCGTCCCCACACGCGGGTGCCGGGCTGCAGCGCCCGACAGCACCAGCCGCCCGACCGCCACCGCCGCCCCGGGCACCCCCCGCCGCGACACCGCCGTTGCCCGGCCCCGGGCCGGTAGGCTGCGGCCGAAAGGGCCCCTCGTTGACCGGCCCCGTCGCGGCGGCCGCCGCCGCCGTCGCCGCCGCCCCGCTGCGCGGCTGCTCGGGTATCCGCGGGGGCTCTGGTGCCGGTGGGCCCTGCCGACCCCTGGCCGGCATGCGAGCGCGCTCCCGGCCCGCAGGCTGCGACGCGGTCGCGAGCAGGTCGTCCAGTGACGCAGGTATGACGTCCTCCAGGTCGTCGTACAGCGGCCCCCGGCCCCCGGATCCCTCCCCACCCCCGCTGTCGCTCCGTCCGCTGACGTCGTCCTCATCATCGCCCCACAGCGCCACCATCCCAGCCGGCCGAGCTGCAGCGCCTCCACCAGCCGCCCCGCTCGCCCAGCCCGGCTGGCTGGCCCGGCCCGCGGCGGCGGCCCCGGCACCCGCGGGATTCCCCGCCCAGCCTCCGCAGCCGTCGTTCCGCTGCGTCATCTGGAACTCCTCCTCCTCGTCCTCCACCTCCATGGCGTCGGCGCCGCCGCCGTACTGCTCCGGCACAGCTGCGCCGCGCGCGTCCCGTGCGCCGGTGTACGACGTGCCGCCCCGCACCGGTCCCCGTGCCGTAGCGTGCCCGGACGGCCCGGCCATATCCGCCTGGGACGCGAACAGCTGCCGCTGAGGCGGCTGCTGGACGGAAGTGGTAGGGGCAGCCGCGCCGCCGGCGGCGCCGCTGCCCATTCCGAGGAAGCGCGCCATGACGTCACTGCTACCCTGGGAGGCCATTGAGCGCGGGACGCCGGCCCCGGCTCCGGAACCACCCCGGCCGCTGGGCCCGGCGGCGACCCCACTGGAGGGCCCGCTGACACCCCCCGGAGAGCCGCTTGCGGTGCAGCCGCCGGTCGCGGCTTTCCCCCGGCCCTTCTTGGGCTTGGCGAGCTTCGCCTGCGAGGGGAGGGCGGGGACGGACACCGGGTAGGGAGACAGCGGCGCCGGATGGGACACCAAACCAACGACCGCCGGATGGGATCGCCAATCGACGGTACGGGTAGCAGCAGCTGGTGAGATTGGCGGGCCCCGCCACACCGGTCGCTCCTCTGCACGCCTCAGTCCGCACCGATCGGTCCAACCCGGGGAGCCACAGTGCGGCACAGCCCCACCCCGCCCCAGCACGACCAGCCGAACCCCAGGTCCCCACCAGGCTCCACCGCCCCATCTCCGGAGCCCCGCCGAGCCGAGTCCCGGCCCCTGCCCCACCTGCTCCTCCTCCTCCCTCTGCTGCAGCAGGTGGCCCCACAGTCCGTCTACCAGGCTCCGCCGCACGTGGCGCCCCTTGACCAGCTTGGCGGAGGACAGCTGCTGCGTGTCGAAGGCCGCGTCGGCGGGGTTGACCGTCGGGATGCGGTCAAACCTGGAGCGGGGGCGGGGCGAGGGCGCGGAGAGGTGCTGGGCGGAACCCCCGTGGCATCCCCCTGCGCTCGGCCGGGCGGCGTGCCTGCACTCCACCCGACCCGGAGGCCCCAGCCCGCCACGGCAGTCCAAACGACTTCAGCTTCATTCAGCACATGCTCTGCCCATGTACCTGTGCAAGTCCTCTCCGGCCGGCCCGCCAGCCCGCCGGCCCCTGGAACCGCCGACACAGCCGGCTTGGGCCGCTGCCCCGCCCCCCCAGAACCCCAGGGGCCCCCCAGAACCCCCGGGCCCCACTCACTCCATGAGGTAGGCCCACGTGCCGCCGTCCTTGGCCGCCACCTGCTTGATGCGGCGAGGCCGGAACTCCACCTGGGAGCTGATGGCGGCTGCACCCCGGGGGAAGGGGGGTAGAGGTAGGGTTAAAATGCCCAGACACACCCAGCCCGGCGACAAATAGGAGGGGGGTTTATGTGTTTTGAAGGAAGGGGTCATGAGGAGGTGGTGACACGGAGTGCAGATGGGGGCGAGAGGGCGGAAGACAATGGGAGGCTGCGGCATGAGCACGGCATCTGGGGATGTGCGCCACGTGGACTGCCACGAGCCTGCTTCCCTCGCCAGACGTCGAGACCCGCGCGGCTCCCACTCACGCGCCCCTCCCTGTCTTCACAGAAGTCCCCCACCCCACCCCACTCCACCGCACCTCACTGGCTGCGTGGCTGGCTATCGCGACCCCCAGGTGGCTGTGCTCCCTCCTTGTCCGTCCCTGCCCATCTATCTTCCTTTCCGCCCCATCCTCTAGCCCGCCCCAACGATTGCTCCACTCACCTCCCGGCTCCGGGCCCTGCCGCATGTCCCACTCCATCAGCACGGGCCGCATCTTGTCCCGCACCTCGGGGTACGTCCACAGCAGCTTGTTGGGGTCGGCGCTGGTGTGGCCCAGCAGCGGGTGCATCAGACGGAACACCCCGTTCACGTCGGGGCGCCGGGACCAGCTGCGATGGGGCGGGGAGGGGGAGGGGGAGGGGGATGGCAAAGATCCGGAGGAGGGCCGACAGGGAGGGTGGGATATAGAAATTTGGTAGACATACCAGGGGGGTGGGAGTTGAACAAAAAAGAACGGTTCAGAAACACCGGGAGGGAGCGTGGGAGTCAACGCTCTGCGTCTTGAAATCGATGGTCACCGGTTAGGGTTTGCCGTACGGCTGTCTTGATTGACAACAAGGGGGGGCAGGACGGCGCCCGGCGCTGCAGTGATGCGGGTACCCATAGCTCAGCGTCAATGCCACGATCGGTATCAGCCGCGGAGAGGGCGAGAACTGCGAGCGGGCGGGGCGGGGAAGCCCAAACGCCTGGGTGCACAACCCGCAGCAACCCAGCCGGTGAGCAGTGTCTATCGATCTACCAATCGGCGGCCTGTTGCTGTCCGCCTCACCGCCTCACCTGATGCTGCCCACCCGCTGACGCAGCTCCTCCGCGGCCTGGAGCGCCCGGTGCGTCTCCTGCTCGAAGGCAGCGATGGTGGCCCGGCACTCCGAGGAGAAGGACGGCCCCGTGGTGACGGCCCTGAGAGGCGGGACGGGCCAGGAGTGTAGGGCCGGAGAGCGGAGACAAGAGGAGGGGGAAAAGCAAACGCGCCTCTTGGCAACCCCCTCCCCCCAACCGTCCAACGCAACCGTCATTCGCAACCACATGCGCCCCAGCTACAGGCATGTCAGAGGTTAACTCTGGCGGCCCCTATCCTATCCTATCCTATCCCTAGACCCACGATGGGAGGGGGTGGGTGGGTGGGCTCCGGCCGCTGGTTTCGCGGCTCCAGGGAAGGGCCCAGGGAACCCGCTGTGCCTCCACAGGGCAGGGCAGGGCAGGGCAGGGCCGCCTCACCCGTCCACCCTCCCCGCACCCACCTCGCAATCACCCGCATGAACTTGCGCTGCGGTTCTGACCTGCGGCACGTGGCGGCGCGCGCGCCTGATCGTCAGGTCAGGTACGGCAAGGTACGGCATGTGGGCATCCAAGGGGGGGGCGGAGGCGGGCCGGGACCTGATGATCCCCCCTCAGGCAGCCGCGGGTGATGCAGTGAAGCACACGGCCTACCGCCCGGCCGTGTCCTGTGTGAGAGCCGCACCCACCGACGAGCTGCTCAGCTCTCTCGGGCTGCCACGCACGCCAAGACGGGACTCCGAAACCGCCGCGCGGGGCGTGGGGGCAAACACACGGGAGCTACGGCACCCGACAAGCCTTAGGGGTCGTGGTGACGTCGCGCGGCGTGTCGGACCAGTCGGGATTTGGGCCGCCCATGGGATCACTGTACGGCACTTCTTCCTGCTACATCCCCGTCGGTGCGGCCTAGCGAGGTGGGCAGGTCCGCAGGCTCACCGCCACGGCACCGCTCTTTCCCGCTCACCGGTGGAACTCGCACTCGCAGGGCGCGCCCGAGGCTTTGGGCCGGCAGGGCCCGGGGCCGCACAGGGGGCAGGGCTGCCGCGAGTGCTTCTCGTGGCCTGGCCAGGTGGGGGTGGGGGCCGGGGGGGAAGCCGGGCGGGGAATGTCTAAGACAGCGGACCACCGCAGACGACGGTGGTGAGGAATGGGGCCGGCGGGAGCAGGAGGGACATGAAGAGCCCTTGAGATGTGTTCGGTGTTCGGAGAGTTTATGATCGATGTGCAACAGCCCCAGGCGCCATGCCACCACCGCGTGGCGGCGCTCCGCACCTGCCCTGCCCCGGGCGTCGCGTGCAGCTCGCTCCCTGCTCTGCCCTGCGATGACATCTATCGATCACCGTCGATCCCTTTGCGGTCCGCTTTAACGTTCATTCATTCATCAGGACACCTCGAGGTGGCGCGATGACGGACGGAGATGACAAAATGACACACGGACGGGACCCAAAACTGTCTTGACACATGGAAGATGCAAGCCGCGACGGAGAAGGGATCCTTTTTGAGGTCCTGCGCTGCCGAGTGCCGCTCCCCGCACGTAACCCCCCGCCCCCGTGCGCACCGCATGTCTTGCAGCCCGTGCACTTGGTGAGGGCAGTGACCCGCGGGTCGGGCCCGGTCTCTAGGAACCTCAGCAGCTCCGGAAGCACCTGGCTGTCATCCTGGCGGGGCAGGACGGGGAGCGGCAAGGTGAGACAGCAGGGATGGGTCATGGATGGATGTGCGGATGGATGGATGGATGTGCGGATGAGTGGATAGAAGGATTAATTAATGGATGTGCGTATGGAACGATGGATGGGACAAGTGCATGAATGGATAGAAACGCAGCACTCCTCGGCTGTTGCCGCAGCTGAACTTCAGCGCAAAACGGTGCGGCCCATCGAGGGCAGGGATGAAGCAATATCCCCAGAGAGGGACAAGGTTGGCCGAGGCCCCCATACGGGATGTGTGTGCAGTACCCACACCCCCAGTCAGCCCCGCGCCAGTCTGCCTCGACCGCCGCAACCACCGCAGCCACCAATAGACTGCCCAGACACGGTTGTCCGGCCCACCCCTTCCTGTTCCAAAACCCGCCCACACCTTCGCCTCCTCTTTCTCTTCCCCCCTCGGTGCGGGAGTACCTCCAGGCCCCGCCCATCTCAGTGCCTGTACACCGAGACTCCGCCGTGGAGGCCCCGGGCCGTATAGGACCCCGACCCATCGGGTACTACCCCTGCGGGCTTGTAACTCTGGGCCCGGGGACCCTCCTCCTCCTCCTCCTGCCAAGACTCACCTGGCGTCCCACCGTCAGCTGCTGCACCGCCTCCAGCGCCGTTTTGACGCCCACGCCCTTGCCGCCCGACACCGAGTAGTCGCAGCCGCTCAGGCACGCCACCGCCTGGCCATCGCGGATCAAAGACAGGACGGAGGGCCATAGGAGCCTTGGAGCTCGACCAGGCAGTGGGCGACCGTCCAGGACCGTCCAGGACCGTCCTGGACCGTCCAGGCAGTGGGCGACCGTCCAGGACCCATCGCACCAGGGTCGCCGAACACTACCCCCCCGCCCCCGCCCCCCCCCTTGCGGCTCCCTGCCTGCCCACCTGGAGCGCCCTCACGCAGCTCGCCGCCGCGTCTCGCAGCCCGAAGCAGCGCCGTGCCGCTTCCGCCGCGTCCACCCGCTCCAGCACGTTGAGCCGCGCGCTGTCCATCTGGAGGGGGGAGGGGGCAAGGGTCAGCGGCAGGGGGGCAGTAGCTGCGAGCGGGGACATGGGAGGGGCAGTGGCGACTGCAGCTAGCGCCTGGGGAAGGACGGCTAGGCGGATGCGCGACCTCCCGCTCACCCCCCGTAAACGATGCGGCCACCGGAGTACCTTCCGAGGGGGCCGATGCGTTACTTTACAGCCACCGGTTTTGCGGCAGTGATGTAAAGCAACGAACTCGAGGGAGCCGAATCGGTAGGCCCCGATGGCCCACACAACCCGCCCCCCGCAGGTCTCTCAGCCATCAGGCCTCCCGCCCGCCTACCTGCACCCTGCACTCCCGGTACACCCGCCGGGCTCCGAACAGCAGCGCGTCCACATCACTTGTGACGGCCGCATGCGCCAGACCCACGCGGGTGAGGGCGGCGCACATGGCCTCGGCCTCCCCGGGAGCGTCCACGTGGGGAATACCCTGAGGTGCCCGCCCACCGGTGGAGGGGGAGGCGGCCCACCGGTAGAGGGGGAGGCGGCACACCGGTCGAGGGGGAGGCGGCACACCGGTAGAGGGGGAGGCGGCACACCGGTCGAGGGGGAGGCGGCCCACCGGTAGAGGGGGAGGCGGCACACCGGTCGAGGGGGAGGCGGCACACCGGTAGAGGGGGAGGCGGCACACCGGTCGAGGGGGAGGCGGCACACCGGTAGAGGGGGAGGCGGCACACCGGTAGAAGGGGAGGCGGCACACCGGTAGAGGGGAGGCGGCACACCGGTCGAGGGGAGGCGGCACACCGGTAGAGGGGGAGGCGGCACACCGGTAGAAGGGGAGGCGGCACACCGGTAGAGGGGGAGGCGGCACACCGGTAGAGGGGGAGGCGGCACACCGGTCGAGGGGGAGGCGGCACACCGGTAGAGGGGAGGGGGGAGGCGGCACACCGGTAGAGGGGGAGGCGGCACACCGGTAGAGGGGGAGGCGGCACACCGGTAGAGGGGGAGGCGGCACACCGGTAGAGGGGGAGGCGGCACACCGGTAGAAGGGGAGGCGGCACACCGGTAGAGGGGGAGGCGGCACACCGGTAGAGGGGGAGGCGGCACACCGGTAGAGGGGGAGGCGGCACACCAATGCCGAGGTCAGACCAGAGCAGGTCAGTAACAGATCAGGCCAGGTCACGAACAAGACCCGTGGGGGCAGCCGGGTGGGTCCTTGTCGACGGCCATGTCAACGGCGCGTAGGTGAGACAGATAGGCCCTGGACATACGGCCCTCAGTGGCGCCATTAGACAACGCGACCAAGGGTGCGATGCCGTCACGCCCCCGTGACCCCGGCGGACACAAGCAGGCAAGTGCGCGCCACTGTCGCGCCCCATCATCGCGCGCCCCCCGTTGCAGACCCGGACCCAGCCCTGGCTCGCACCACGTTTCCGCCCAGATCTACCCACAGCAGGGGCCGCCGCAGCGCCCTTGAGCGGGCACGATGCGCATCCCATTCCCAGCCCGTATGGTGCAGTACATCAATCGGGCCCTGCCCGCCTGTACCCATGCAGGGTAGGGGGCACAAGCCTCCCCCTGCCCCTCCCACCGCTCCCGGCCTTAGCCTGTGCCCGCCCTGCCCTGCCCCTGCTCCTTCCCGGCCCAACCCAACCCAACCCACCATCAGGTCCAGCAGCTCCACCACCTTGCGGCCCAGGGCGTCGTGGCGCCCGCCCCGCCGGTTGCCTATCGCCCGGCCACTCAGACCCCTGGCCAGGCTCCTGCAGGCCGCGAGGGTACACGCGCGACCCAGTACAGCCCAGACTGAGCCAAGTCAGCCTCCTCATGGACAGGTCAATCAGGTTCGCCCTCCGAACAGGGCCCGTCGTTGGGATCCCTCAGGGCCCGGGGCAGCTGGTGGCCGCCAGCCAGCCCCGCCTGCCCTACCCATGGACCCAACACCTGACTGAACAAGTGCCGCACCATTGACTAGAGACCCTCGGTGGTTGGGTTTGGCGCTTTCTTGCTGACCTCCCCACCGCACCCTGCAGGCCCTCTTCTTACCTCTGGTTGAGGCGGCCCATCTTGGCCTCCGGTGTGTCTCCCTCCAGAACGAACAGCGGCGTCACCCCGTAGCGAAGGAGGTTCATGATCTGCAGGAGTGTGAGATGGCGTTGCGGGTCGAGGGTGGTTCCGAAACCGGGCCGGCATTCGATTGGGCGTTGTTGCCTCCTGCTCGTCAAATGCCCGCCTGGAGGTGGTCGCCCACCAGGGCCCCCAAAACAGGAACCAGTTAGGATGGAGCACCTGAGGAGGGTTGGAGGACCTGGAGAATCTGCATGTCATGCCGTGTGGTGATCTCGTTTAAGGTGGCGGTGCCTTTTGGTGGTGGTGGTGGTGGTAACCGCACTGTTGGACCGGTCACCCGGCAGCATAGGGCGCGTGTACGCAGCGGAGGGCCGCGCGCACCCGGTAAATGACGATATACAGCACCCGGGCATGTTCATCGTATATGACTTCTTTGAGGTCGCTTTGCTGTGAGCACTGGAACAGCCAAACCGACGTGTCGATGGCGAGGACCTTGCCGCAGAGTTCCTCCACAATTTCCGAATTGTTATCGCGGGATTCACTTGCGCCGGCCGTGTTGCGCGCTGTGCCGCTCCACGCCCGACAGACATTTGTGTATTTGACCAGCTCCGTCCAAAGGTTTGCCACACCCATGCTTCCGTAGGCACGCCAGGAAACGCAGCGGCCGGGTAATTATCGCATGTTCATTTGAAATCTCTTACACATTAAGTATGCCCCTGTCAGTTCTCCTTGTCATGTAATGAAGGAAACATTTTGCCCGAAACAAAGGAAGATAATGTTGGCCTAATGACTGTATGCGTATTATAACCTATGCATAGCGCCAACGGTCATTGACGTGCACCGGGAGTTTAAGGCTCAGCACGCATACCAAGTCGTATCCAAACCATTTCAGACAGCTCAATGGTCCCCATACCAGTCTGAGGCAAATATGAGCTGAGCATGCACATTTGGTCATATGGCTTTATTCATGTGGTCCAAATCAGGGCGATCCAGCAATGTTCACCCAAAGCCAGAGTCTGTACCCGAGGGTACCCGCTGCACCGCGTGTCTTCATTCACCCTTTCCCCCGAGCCCCCAGCTCTTTCAACCTTGCAACTGGACGCACCGCTTACTGATGGGAAACGCCCTTACATGTCTGAGGTGACCGTGGCTCCGTGCACAGGAGCCGGGGAGGCCCTGGTCCCAGCTTGCCCTAAATGCGTGGAGGCAAGGGGAGGAGTGTCAGCTGACGACAACTGTCAAAGTGTGTCGGCCAACCACCCCTCGGCCCTTTCGCCGCTCATGTACTGGTTAGCCTGCATCGTTTCTGCTGTGGAGATGAATACAAGGCAGTTTGGCGGGGACACCCTCCTTGGAACGCCGTTAGGAGCCGTTTTGCCTGTGAGTTGCAGGGCCGCCGTGGACTCTGACGGCCAGGTGTGAAAATCATGAGCCCGCAATGCCCCTCACAAACTGAGGGTCCACCTTGTAACGGTTACATTACATTAAACTGGAATAGATTCGGCGGCAAATAAAGGGCTCCTAGCCCTCCTACATGAAGCTGCCCATTATTAGTGGCAAGCGCGCCCGCTGTGCGCCCAGGCAAGTCGTATGCGTATTCGCGCTGCCGTACAATGAACACGTTCTCCATATCGAGCATGCGTCATACGCGTCTGTACGGCGAGCCGGGTGGTATCTGATAGGGCCTGGCAGGCCTAGCAGATAGGGCGCTATAGATACCTGGCAACAGCCTAGCAACAGCCTAGCAGCCGATCTGCTACTAGCAGGCCGGGCTAGCAGCTAACCCTGCCAGATTCCCCCTGCTAGGGACCTGCTAGGCCTGGCTGCTAGGGGCCTGCCAGCCCTGGCTGCTAAGGCCTGGCTGCTACGGCCCTACCAAGCCCATCTGTTAGGGTACTGATAGGCTGCCGCACGCCGCGCGGTTGGTTGTTATGTATTGTGTTATCAAGTATCTCACATGATAACTGTTACACTGCATCACCATCATCAGCTGCAGGTCGGCCGACCACCGCCGGCGGTGCCTGTTATTATCAGCACATGCACCAGACCCTTGAAACCCTCAAATGCGACACACGCTCACGCAGCGTTGCTTTGCACACCTACACACAGCGTTACAACGAGAAACCGCACCTACCTACCGCTGCATCGCAAAACCACGCCGTTGCATCGCGACACTGCACACGTGTATGCCCCATCGAGAGTCGCAACTCCCTCGATATCAAGACTTGGATAGCAACGAATCGACAGACGTTGGGCAGCGACGAGACACCCGCCAAGACACCTAGAGTCGTCCATCAGCCACTGGTATCAATCAGCCACGTACTGGCCAAGCAGGGCAAGGATAGGAATGAATCGAAAGATTTCGGGCAGCGCTAAGACACTCGCCCTGACATCGAGAGAGACACATATCGTACCATCACAAAACTGTACAAACAGAACCAAGACAGTGGTCATGAGCAGGCGCCACCACCACCGCCCACAAAGGCGGGCCACGCCAGAGCTCCTCCTGAGTGCAGCGTCGCGTAGCTAGGCGGGGGGCCGCCTCCGCCTCGCCGCGGCTGGAGGCCGTCGTCGTTTTCGTGGCGGCGGCGGCGGTAATGGCCAACGCCGACATTAGCCCCTCGCCGTCCGCGGACCTCCGGACGCCGGCCATGTAGTTCGTCGCCGCGTCTGTCGCCTCGTCGTCATCGTACGGAAAGTCGCTCGGGAGCAGATCCATACAAACCGGATCCCACGGCGGCGGTAATGGCCAACGCCATCAGCAGCGCTACGACTGCGCGACCTGGGTCCTTCAGGGCGGGCGCGGTGCGAGGGCCGGGGGCGGTGCAGCCGAACAGCGTCGCGGGCGCAGGTGGGTGGATGGGGCGGCGGTCGATATGGATACGGGATTCAGGACATTGGTGGACGGGCAGGGGACCAGGGGTTCAGGATGGCGAGCAAGAGCGAACAAGGGAGAGCAGGGCGCGTCGGCGAACTCCGCAGCTTGCCGTCTGGTAAAAGTCGTGCAGAAAGGACTCTGCCGTGCAGTGCCGTGCAGTACAGTGCCGTGTGGTCCCGGGCCGTGCGGTGCAGTGCGGTGCGTTGCCGGGCGGTGTTCCGCCACCCGGTGGGCGTTGCGCCGCACGACCGTGGGTAAACCCTCAAACGCTGTCGTGGCGCTTCCCTTAGGTTACACATCACCCCCAATTGGATGCGCTGGGAGGAACATACACACAGTTGATCGCCCTCCTATCCGTTCTAAGCTGGTGAACTCTTGTCCATCTGCTTGCCCAGCAAGCTCGCGATCATCCCCTTGCCCCTTCCCTCTTTCCTGCTCCCGCTGTTCCGAGTCTCAGCTGCCTGCACCCTGGATGTGGCGGCCATCACGGAGCAGCTGGGTCACCTGGATGTGGCGAGCCTGGAGCTGATCCGCGGGTAAGCCAGCGGCTACATCGACGGTCGCGTTCAGGCGCTGCCGCAGCACGGCCAGGTGGGTGGGCTGGGGCGAGGCTGAGGATAGATCGAGGATCAGGGCGGGATGAGCGGGTGCAGTTGCGTTTCGGGGCGGCGCAGGCGGGCCGGGGCCGTCGGCGGCTGGCATGGGTACGCTTGTGGCCCGGCAGGAGGCGTTCCCAAGGACCTATGCCGGAGTTCAGTCGGGGGGCACCCACGTGGGGGCTAAGCGCTGCATGCGTCCGCTCGATGATGAAGGATCTGGGGGGATGAGTAGTTCAAACTGCGACGTGGGAGACATGGGAAGGTGGAGGCGTGAACCCGGGGCTGTGTGTACGTGCATATGTCGAAGACAATAATGTGCCTGCTGGTCTGTCTTTTCCTACAAGTTCGCCATACCTCCCTCGCCCCTGCAACCCCAACTCACCGCGGCGCGTGTGTGTTTATGTGTACACATGTGCAGATCCGCTCACAGGTGGTCAAGGCCGCGGTTCTGCGGCTGGTGGACGGAGTGCTGGCGGCCAACAGGGAGGCATCTGGCCTGGCGACACCTCCGTCCTCTGCGGACGCAGCCGCCCCTCGCCGGCGGCCACGGATTCAGCTAAGGCTGCGATAGCCCGCAGCAGACGAGCAGGCCGCGGCTGCCGCCGACGCCGCGGCGGCGGCCGCCGTGGCAGCGTCCGAAGCTGCCGTGGCGGCCGCGCGTGCCTGCGCCTCCTCCGTGCCTGCCGCGGCCGCCCGTGCGCAGCGGCGCAGCCCGAGCGCCGATCCGCAGCGCGGGGGCTCCCCGGCCGCGGCCGGACCGCCGCCGGCCGCCCGCATGATCCCGCCCGCGCGTCGCGGCTCCTCGTCCGTGGGCGGCGCCGCGTCCAGACGTCCCGGCAGCCGCCATGGATCTGCGGCCAGTGCCGGCAGCAGCGAAGTGAGGCGGCCCAACACAACAAGCCTCCTGGGATCGTGCTGTCCAAGCCCGCGTACGCGGGCGTCTTCAGCTCGCCGCCGCAGCCGGCCGCCTCCAACCGCCCGGCCAAGCTGCAGGCGCTGTCCGTGTCGCCACCGCGCGCCGCGAGGCCGGCCGCTACGACACCCAATTCAATACTTGCTCTGCCGCAATCGCCTCCACGACTAACCGCTGGCGGCGGCGGGGGCTTCCCTCGAACCCAGCCTCCGCACCGAGTCCCTCCGCTTCCTGCAGCAGCTAGAGGCCGCCATGGCCGTCAGTTGTGCCTCTGTGGAATAACTCCGGCAAGCTCGGGCCGGCCAGCCCCTGCGCGGCGCCTGTGCCCACACCCGCACCCAAAGAGGTGCCTGTGCAGTCGCCAAACGGCGCGGTAGAACCCGCACGAAGCCCGCGGAGCCGGCGCTCGGTACGACGGCGGTGGTGGCGGCGGATACCCAGAATGCAGGCAGCTGCCGGCGGGGGGCCGGCTGGCGGCGGTGACGTAAGGGCGGCAGGCGTGCACGTCCGGGCTGTGGGGAGCGCGCCGTGCGCGGACGAGCTGCTGCGGGGCCTCCACTCGGCGCCGCTGTACGTGCTGGCGGTTGCCAGTGGTCGGATTGCTGAGTAGCGACGTCACGGGCAACAACTCCGCGGATGTGGCCTCCGCCAGAAAGGCAGACGCTCGGGCGGTGGCGGCGGCAAGGCAATCAGTCGCCCGTACCCTCGTCGTACATCGGGCTCTTGCAGTCAAGAGCTTCTGAGCCTTGCTACGGGTTGGATTCCGATGAGGCCATTCGTCTATCACATCATGTGTAATTCGGAAACGATGCAGGTCCACACGGGCATGTCGGTGACAATGATTCGCACCGAACTCGACGGGGCCCTCTGACACGCCGTGGTTCGTGTGCAAGCCAGCGGGCGGCCAGGTGCTTGTGGCTTGGGTGCATCGTGCGCATCATGCAGCACAAGGGTAGAAAGACTCGCGTAGTGCTTGCAACGAATGCGTTGGGCATCTTGGCAAGTGTTGGCACTTGTCGGGACAAGTTTGAGCCTCTGTGTTGCGCGGGTAGAAGTTGCCCTGATTGCGCTGGATGTGTAATATCATATTTTGGGGTTCGCAAAGACCAAGGAAAACTCCGGTGCCCGCCTCGCGTTAAAGAGTGCGTACAGAAATTGTCTTCGGGGCTCGCAAAGTCTTAGACCTCGCTCTCGTGCACCTCCATGTATCGTTTTGCATTGCAATGAAGGGCAGTGAACTGTCATGGTTGCAAATTTTGTTGCGGTGATATCCCAAGGTGCTTCCGCAAGTGGGGCAGAGCGGGACACAGCTGTGCCCCGAGAACACCCGGGTCGTGTTTCCGGTTCGCCGTCGCCGTACCGCACGGTCGTGTCACTGTTTCCTAATGTGCATGCGGGCAATCCATAGGTAGACATTTCTTAATTGACAGACACACTAGGTCTGATGGACTTCGCAACCATGTTAGTCTTGAGCGACGCCCTAACTTCAAAAAACCGCTGGAAAACTCAGACGCCAAGATCGCAAAGGATTATAATCCGTAAATCAAGAATTATATTGTTTCGCATACTTTAAGAGTTGCAAAACTGCCCTTCGGGTATCCAGCAGGCAACACTTCGTTGGGCAGTTGCAGGCTGAATGCAATACTGCAGAAACAGAAGAAAATCGCCAAATTACGCAGGGCAAGCCCAGCTGGCTCGCTAAGGGCTCATTCGAACCACCAACGTCCGCAAACACGACAATGGATTATGCCAGAGCAACCAAACCCGGAACGCTGCTCACGTCACTGCACTGGTTCGTCAGGCCCAACCGTTTCTCAACCGTCAGCTCGTGCAGGCGAAATGACGTGCCGGCAATGGTGCAGCACACATCCTCCGGCTGTCCTAACCCGGGTCTTCCCAATTTTCAACTTGCGCATGACCCCCCCACTCAGGCTGCCCTACCGTATTTCGTCGGCTGGATCTGATACCGGGCGGAACCGCCCTGAGATCTTCTTCTCCAGCTGACTGTGTTTAGGTTTAGTGCTCGCAGGGACCTCTTGCCGCCCGACACGCAACGAAACTACCTTTGGTCTCGAGAAAGCCGGTGCTGTACGACACAGGTCGTGTACGACATGCGGACGACAGGGCGAGCTCGTGGCGGGCGAGAACGACACGGGTGACGGCGAACAGGACAGCTACTTCAGTCAGACACCTGTAGGATGGTAGCTTTGATATTGAATACTGACATACGTCCGCGTGCAAGCACGTATCACTGGCAACATTATTACAACGGGTTCTTTCGACCGTTGGCTGTCGTCGTTGGCTGTTGGCAACTTGGTGACGTGCACCGGACCAACGACTCCATCAAGCAGCCCCAGCACACTGCAATGAATGAATGAATGAACGTTACAGCGGACCCCAAAGGGATCACCGGTGTATACCAGGGCAAGCCCCAGCAGGCCCTACCGCCAAGGCGGCAGGACACCTCCACACCTCAACGCCGCACCCAAAAACACACCGGGCCATGACCCCACCCAGCCAGACACCGAAGCAAGCAGAGGCGCGCAGCGGGGCAACACTACCAAAGGAACAGGCACAGCAGAGGGCAGAATCCCCAGAAGTGGATAAAGCCAAGCACAGGGGAGGTCGCCCACACAGGCACCCCATCACCCAGCTACCACCACCCCTGAGGCACCCAACGCTGCACCCTCTCGAGGTCTTGGAAGACCCACGCCTGGCTCGTGACACTGCCCAGCGACCGCTAGTGGAGTAGCCCGCATCAGAAGAAATACCTAGGCCAAGCAATAACATACCAACGGGAGCCCTGCCTCCTACCCAATCTGAGGGCAGGCCAGGTCCCCAACTTGAGCCCCGGGTCGGATAACCCGAATACAAACAGGCAGAGGGCGGGGAACCCGTGCCTCATCCCTCATCAGGAGCAAGCCCCGCACACCGCAAGACTCCCCCCGACACTTTCAAGAAAGGGTGGAAGGGGCCCACCGAGGTCCATCCACGTCTCGGGAGTCCCAACTGGGCAAACCCGTGAAGGCGCCCCCAAAAGTCAGCGATTGCGCGCCGCTCCCCTCGCTCTGCCAATTCCGGTCCCGGCCGTACAGTCGTACCCTGACCAGGTGCTGACCGCCGCAGGGCGGCCGCCATGAATCGGCGACCAGTCTCCATGGCCGCGATCGCGGCCAACACCACCACATCCCATACACATTGCTCCACGGGTGGCGAGGGTTCCGCCAGCCAGACATGCGTCCTCCGTATCCGCGCCCCTAGGCGCGATTCCATCTGACCCACCACCGCCTGGGCCACCCGGCACGACCAGAAATGGTGCTGGCGGGGTGTTTCTGTCTCCCCGCCTTCCGCTGGGTATCCACCGCATCCACACCGCGCCACCCTCGCGTGGCGCATATGGGAATTGCCCAACAACGGGAGGCCATCGACTGTAAGGCGCCAAAAGGCCTCCTTATGCTCATTTTCCCACCGGGTACTAAGCCAGAGGCGGTTCAGCAGTCCCTGGATCCGGGCGGCCGCCACCTGAGTGATCGGGTCGGTGGCCCCCAGTCCTACCGCCTCACAGGCAAACAGCAAATGGGCCGCACTGCGCCGTTCCGCCACTTCGGCTAGTTGCATCGCCGTCCCCACTCGAACAAAGTAATCTCTCAGGGCCACCTTCTGCCCATTTTTCAACCGCCAGCCCATGCGATCGAGCAGCATGGCCGTCACCTCGTCTTCCGTGGGCACATGCGCCCCCTGGGCCCCGTTCGCCCGTACCTCTAGGGCTGCTGCCACCCAGGCCGCTGGCAGCCTTGCTTGAAGGTCCACCAGGCGTCGGTCTAGTTCAGCCCATTGCCGCCAATCACCCCATCGCCCGGCCCCCGCGCGAGAGCCCAGGCAATCCTGTACGAAGGTCGCCCATGCCCGTGCGGCGCACCGTGCCATGCGAGCGGCGTCGATGTAGTGTGGCTCTGCCCAGCCGTCAGTTACCATCCCGTGCGCCTCCCCCACACGGATGAACTGTCCGATCGTTTGCAGCCCGGTGCAGTCCACCAGGTCTGGGAATACATGCTCGAGGCCGGGGCGGCCCCCCTCGGGCAGTTCCTCCGGGAGTAGTGGGTTCCCCCACAGTGGTGCGTTCCAGCACCACGCCCCCGGGAAGAGCGGGTGTTCGGCGATGTCCACCACTCTCGGCAGGGCGGCTAGGGCTGTCACGACCCGCTGTACCTCTGGTTCTAGCCTTCGAATCCCTCTCCATGGGCTGTCGCCCGTTGCCGTAAGCACCATGCGCGGCTTCCATGCCTCTGAGGCGTCCGCTAGGATCGTGTCCACGACTCGTTGCCAGGGGGCGGCCCGCTGGTGGCGTGTCCTCCTCATGTACCGCACCGCCGTTGAGGCCCAGCGCGCTCGGATATGTTCCCGCAGCGGCAGCGCGCCGAAACCCACCACCGCCGGGTGCCCAGGCAGCAGACTACGTGGCACCCCAGTAGGCCGCCTCTCGGTGGCTTCGGGGCCCTGGGCCCTATCTACTAGGCGTGCCGTCCACCCTTCGAGTCGGTCTATCACTGCCTCCGGCGGCATCCCGCCATGCTCCATGTGCCAAGTGAGTTTGTGCAGCCCGTACGCCGCGGCTGCCGATGCCCTCCCGAAGGCGGACAGTGACAGTTGCGCAATCCTCGTGAACCTGACACCAACCTTGTCCATCTGCGCTCCCCAGTCCATCTCCGGGGCGCCATCCACGTCCGTGTACGGCAGGCCTAACGCCGTGGCGGTTTTGACCACTCGCATCCCGCACCGAACCTCCTCGCCTCCTGCCTCTACCCATTTCTCAACGGGTCCCACCGGTAACAATTCCACCTTGTCGGGGTTCAGTTTCTGTTCCGATCCCCTGGCAAAGGTGTCCATGCTCGCCAGGAAATGCCCGAGTTCGGCCGAGCTGTCCATGATCACTTCAGTATCGTCCGCATATTGCACACTGCAATTGCACACTGCACACTGCAATTGCACACTGCAATGCAAGCATATGTATTGCGCGTTCTTGCGACTGTTCAATCCACGTGTTCACTCGTATGACTGTCGCCTCGACAACCGCGTTGACAAGTGCTGCCACCGGGTCAAGGTTATATGCCAACAGCTGCCCATAGCGACGTGCTACAGCTGCCAGATCCCGGCTCGAAACCAAGAACGCCTGTCCGTGGTCCGCGACACTCGATAGCCCGACGTCTGTCATCCGCCGGAACAGGAGTAACGCTACAAGCTCTGGCCTGCTCGTGCCGCAAATGTGCAGCCGTCCAACAGTAACGCGCTCTGCCTAAAAGACGAGACACGGACCGCAGCGACAGCCATGGCCAGGCCGGCCGACGCCAGGCCCCAAACCGAACACACAGGTCAGGGCGCTGGAGAGCTTGACCGAGAGCTTGTGGGCCTGCAGTGCAGCGCAGGGCAAACCGCCAGGCAGACCCAATCAGTGCCAAGGCAACTCCACAGAAGACAGCAACACGCTTACGTCCTATATGGCGTGCGCCAAAATATGCCTCGCCCTGCACGCTGTAGCCCTTCACCAACGCGCTTCAGGCCGAGCTGCAGTCCTTTACCAATTTTGCCGAGACCCTCACCGACGTTAACGCCGACGGTACACAGTCCGATGCCGAGGCCGACGCCGAGCACAGCAAGGCCGTCACCAACTGACAGATGCGGCATTCTTTAAAGAGCGAAAAGCAAACTAGTTGCGTGCGAAGTTATTGGTGCTGCGTCTGCAAAGGTCGAACCAAGAGATTCTATGCAAACGTCATGCACAACGAGGTCCAAACTCCAAGGTTGCGTACGGACCGCTAGGGGTCGGTGATTCAACATGAGTCGCGAGTCGCGCGCTTCCCATACAGCATGCTTTAGGGAAAGTTACCAAAGGGTGCATTGATATTGTTGGAAAATAACTATCGGGAATGGCTGCATACACCAGCCATGATGAGTCAGCGCACCTGCTGTAACGACGTGAGGCCTACTTGGCCGCTCGTCCAAACTTCGCACGTGCCGTATGGCGCTTGCATTTTGAATCGGTTAAATACCGATCTTTCAACCTAAACGGTATTATTCAATACCACCAATCTGTGGACTACTAACTTACTTGTTAGTTATATTACGACGAAGGACCCTATAGGGCCCGAGCTTTGTTACAATTTGGCATCGACGACCTCAAGACCTGCGACCTCAAACGGTCACGCTTCCGCTAATCCAAGAAACTTTTTCTTTTACTAGTAAGTAAAAACCCATTACAATGCCTACCCCGAACAAGTCGAGGAGCGCTACCCCCAGCCGCGGCCAACGGCTGCGTGCGGACCTCCGCAAGCGGGAGGACGAGGTAAACCCTCAGGTTAACGCAGCTGTCCTTGCGATTTACAACGAGGCTGTTGATCGAGTGTCAACGTTCTATAATCGCCTACCGCATTTCAAAATTTCGAAAATGCTGTTTGACCGATGCCTCGCTGCAAACACCAATCGCGACCTCCACGCTACCGCCGCGGGACTAAAAACCGCCTGCTGCCTTGCACAGAGCAATATCCGTGCCAACTTGGAGGCCCGCCTCGACGAGGCCGCTCAACCTGGACCCTCCCAGGCCCAAGCGCCCCCGGCCCAAGCGCCCCCGGCCCAAGCGCCCCCGGCACCAGTTGCCACTGCCCAAGAGCCGGCTGATGGTAAGCGCCGCAAGCGTAAGCAACCATTTGCCAGCGGTGTCGAAGGACAAAACGCAGCCCCTTCGCCTCCGCCCCCAATCCCCCCGCGCTCTAAGATAGCTGCCACAAAGGCACAGCATGCAAGTCATGTTGGCGTTCCCGCGGTTCGTGCCAAGCGCATTTCCGCCCGCGGATCGCGAGATAAACACCTCGCCGTTCCTGCCCAACCGTTGACCGGCCCCACAGAGGCGTCCCCAATAACACAAATGCGCGCCGACATCGCTCACCTCGCCGCCACGGTCGGGACTCTCGCGTCCACCGTCGGCGTTCTGACGGCAGCGGTTCAACATACCCAAGGGCTCGTCCAAGCGGGCCCCCCACCTCCTCCAAACCCCGCGCCGCCGGCCGAAGCGCCACCGCCTCCCGCGCCTGCGCCGCCGGCCCCTGTTCAGCCGCCCGCGCCCGCCGCCCAAGTGCTGGCACCGGCCCCGGAGCCCCAAGCCGCTCCCGCCCTGGCCGCGGCCTTGCCACCCGCCCCGCCAGTGGCCCCGCCGCCTGTCAACGTGCTGCCGCTGCAGCCGCCGGCGCCCGCACCCGCGGCCGCTGCCGCGCCAGCCCCGGTCAACGCGCCGGTTCACGTAAGTGGGATTGAAGGGATGTCGGGCATAATGTCTGACGGGACTAGAGATCCCTCGGCACATAATGTGACCACTCGCACCACGACCAATCCTAAGTGTTTGCGTCAACCTCTCGCATACAATGGCGTTCCAAGCACTGCCATCCCGAAACCCGAAGTTTGGTTTGACCACACGGCGAAATACTTGCGCACCATGGGCACCGATCCGGTCGACGGGATGGGGTATTACTTCGGTGGCGATTGCGCCACGTGGTATTACAACCTCGTGCAACAGCACGAAACCATGGGAACCGCCCTCACGCTCGAGAGCATGCGCGCTGACTTCGTGCTTTTGTACGGCGATGTCAACCGCAACACTCCTAAGAAAGTGCGAGCCCGCCTTGATAAGTGCGAACACTCCATGCAACCTGGCGAGACCGTTGCGCAATATGTTCAGAAATTTCGCCGCATTTCGCGCCTGGATCCTAAAATGGACCAGGACAACCTGATTTCCTTCTTCCTGAAGGGCCTGCCCCCGCAACTGCTCCAATTGTGTGCCACTGACGCCAACGGCCGCTCATGGTCCACCGTCGAAGACCTCATTACCTTCACACACGGGCAGCAGGATCGGCTAAATGCTGCAACGGCAACCACCGGCAAGCCTCAAAAGGCCCTTCTGAACTTTTCCCTTGGTGCCATTCCGACCGCACCCTCGAAGCAGGGCAACGGCGGCCGTGGACGGGGCCGCGGTCGCGGCCACCACCACGGTCACCGCGGCGGCAGCCACCATCACGGCGGCCGCTCCGGTGCCACCAAGATGTCCGACGCGGCCAAGGCCGCACTCAAAGCGGCTGGCCTCTGCACCCACTGCTTTGAGCCCTGGGGCCAGGGCCACCGCTGCTACAAGAAGCAGCGCCGCGACGACGGCGGCAACAACAACAACGGCGGCGGCCCACAGGCTGCCTAGGAAGTTGCCCATGGTTGTGTCCGCGCAGGCGACGCCCATGGGTCCGGCAAGGCCGAGCTCCCACCACCTCCCCACCCGTTAATGCCTTCCGCTCCAAGCAGCGGCGATCGTGCGATCCTTCGCACGGTTTTTCTCAAGTTGCAGAAGGCTTCGGGTCGGTCGTTTACGTTCGACGCAACGTGTAACGGTTCTGGTGCGGATTCCTTGTGCCCCAAGTTTGCCTGCCCTTCCTCTCCGTTCACGACGCACGATATCGCTGGACAGCATGTCTTGTGTGTGCCTAGCTACGAACAAGTCGTTCCGTATGCAACGCATTACCAGGCCTGCAAGCAAACCGCTCCAGCCTCAACCAGTGCGGTATTTATCGTGCCCAAGTGCACTGACACTCAGATCATTTTCTCATCACTCGGGTTCAAACTGCTCCATGAATTTCCAGCTGACGCACGCATCTTCTCGGTTTCCAAACCTGAAGGCGGCCGAACGCGACTTCATGAGCACAGCCAGGTCACTCAAGCATGGTTCGATCCCTGCTCGGAGACAGCTAAATGCTCGGCCCTCGAACCCCTCGCTGACAATACGGCACTCCTGCTCGATTGCAACATCGCGGGATCCAAAGCCGTTGCGCTAATTGACTCAGGCGCGTCGCACGTCCTCATCACCGAGTCCCTGGTTCAAAAACTTGGGCTCCCTATCCGCAACAGCCACGTATCATCGTGTGTGCTGGGCGATGGCGCAAATCGCGTTCGCATCCAGGGTCAGGTTACGGTTTCGCTGCGCGTGCAAGGTTTCCGCTGCGACACCGTCGCACAAGTGATGCCGCAACTGGCTCGCGGAATCGATATGATCCTTGGCAGCCGCTGGCTTAAAGAGCACAATGCCCTTGCCGATTTCAGCAATGGGGTCTGCACAGTCTCGCGTCACGGCCGCACCTATCGGTTGCGCAGTCGGAACCCGCCGCAGTCCGAAGGTGTCGCAGTCATGAACTACGTCACCTCGGTCCTGCACGCGGCTACGGCACCGCTCGCGTCACTCGTGTCCCTAAAGCAAATGAAAAAGCTTCATCGGCAAGGCGCACAATGCTATGCCGCCTACGTCACAGACGACGACGTTGCGCAGCTGAACGCTATGCAAGTCGACGGCGAAACGCCCCCAACCGATCCCACCCTGGTCCCTCCCGACAAGCTAAATGCTTTGTTGGATGAATACAAAGAAGTGTTCGAGCCCTTAACCGGACTCGGACCGGACCTAGGCGTCGGTCACACCATCGAGCTGGAACCCGGCAAACAAGCGCCATATTCTCGACCGTACCGGCTGTCACAGCTCGAACAAGAAGAGTTGAAAAAACAGCTCGCAGATCTGATCGCCAAAGGCTTCATCGAAGAATCGAAGTCACCGTTCGGGGCTCCCGTACTCTTCGCACAGAAGAAAGACGGTACCCTCCGGATGTGCTTAGACTTTCGTGCACTCAACAAAATCACGGTTAAAAACCGCTATCCATTACCCAACATCACAGACCTGCTAAACAAACTCCAGGGTGCGAGCCTGTTCTCCTCCCTTGATTTGCAAAGCGGTTACCATCAAATTCGCATTACGGACGAAGACGTCCCCAAAACCAGTTTCGTGACGCCATTCGGGACGTTCCAGTACAAAGTACTGTGTTTCGGTTTAACCAACGCCCCGGCGACCTTCCAAAAGGTCATGAACACCGTGCTTAAAAAGCACATCGACGCTGGTTATTGCGTGGTCTATCTGGATGATATCCTCATTTTCAGCAAGGATCCACAAAGCCACATCGAGCACATTCGCGGCGTTCTCGAATCCCTCAAAGGGGTGCGCTTCCGCGCAAAACTGGAAAAGTGCGAGTTCAACAAACAAGAAGTAAACTTCCTCGGTCACATTGTCGGCCGCGCTGGCCTCAAAGTCGACCCTCGCAAAATCGAGTCCGTGAAGACTTACCCCGTCCCAAAGGACATGACTGCCCTGCGCGGTTTCCTGGGCCTTGCGAACTATTTCCGCAAGTTCATCCAAGGATTTTCGTCGCTCGCAGCGCCTCTCACGGCACTCACCAAAAACAAACGGTTAGCTCCAACCGACTGGAAGGACGAGCACCAAGCTGCTTTCGAAGGAATCAAAAGTGCGCTGGCCAACGCGCCGGTCCTGCATTTGCCCGATTTCTCCAAACCGTTCGAAGTCATCACTGACGCCAGTATCTACGGCACGGGCGGTGTACTCCTGCAAGAGGGTCACCCCGTCGCCTACACGAGTCGCAAGTTCACGGCTCCAGAGATCAACTACACAACCACAGAGCAAGAGCTCCTCGGTACCATTAATGCTCTACACGAGTGGCGCCCGTACCTCGAAACGGCGCAAGAAACATTCCGACTGGTCACGGATCACCATCCGAACATCTGGTTTGAAACCAAGAAAGACCTGTCCCGGCGCCAAGCACGCTGGCAAGAGTTCCTCAGCCGATTCCACTACACGTGGGAGTACCGGCCCGGCCGTAAAAACGTCGCCGACCCATTATCGCGCATCCACGTGCCCGAAACGGTTACGGCGGTCCTCAACTACCTGGGCATGCCCGTTGAGACAAACCCTACCGCGCCTACCTTGGCAGACCGCCTCAGAGCGGCCATGCCCGCGCAACCGGATGCCGATTGGGGCACAGTCACCTCCGCTGACGGAATGTGGTTCAAGGGCAACAAAATCATAGTACCCAACGACCCACAGCTCCGTGCGGATATCCTTCACGCCTACCACGACACACCTCTGGCAGGGCACCGCGGCATTGCCCGCACATTCCACACCATCCACGAGCGATTCTGGTGGCCCGGCATGTACTCCGCCGTTGAGCGCTACGTGCGCGAGTGCCCGCAATGCCAACGGAACAAATCCGAAGTACGCAAGCCTGCAGGCGAGCTGAAACCGCTGCCGATTCCCACGGCACCCTGGCAAGTTGTCTCGTGCGATTTCGTGACCTCACTGCCCGAAACGCCTTCTGGCTACACAGCCGTCTGCGTCTTCGTGGACAAGTTCTCCAAAATGGTCACGCTGGTCCCCACAACGGATTCAATCACTACCATCGAGTTTGCGTGGATCCTGGTCCGTCACATCATCTGCAAGCACGGTGCCATTACGGCCCTGCTCTCTGATCGTGACCCACGGTTCACCGCTCAAGCCATGCGCCACGCCGCCAAGCAACTCGGCGTCAAACAACTCATGTCCTCGGCGTACCATCCACAGACGGACGGCCAGACTGAGCGCGCAAACCGCGTACTCCAAGAAGTACTGCGCAACTACGTCGGTCCCGATCTGACTGACTGGGAAAAATACCTCCCCATGGCGGAATTCGCCATCAACAACAGCAAAAGCGAGGCCACGGGTCAAACCCCCTTCTGCCTGGTGTACGGCCGCAACCCGGCTATGCCACAGGATTTCGGCCTCCCCGACCGGACCAAGTTCCCCGCAGTCGAAGCACTGGCGGACAGCCTCTCAAGCCGCCTCGAACACGCCCGAAAGTGCATGCAGGCCGCGCAACAGCGCCAGGCTCGGCACGCTGACAAGCACCGCCGCCCCGCTCACTTCAAAGAAGGTCAGCTGGTCCTGCTCAACACCAAAAACTTCACTTTCCGAGCGCCCAACGCTAAAGGCCGTGGCAAGTTCATGCCGCGCTTCATTGGCCCATTCCGCATCACACAAATGCTTGGTGACAACGCCGCGCGCCTCCAACTGCCGGAGCATCTACGGATGCACAACGTGTTCCACGTCTCCCTGCTGCGCACCTATGTCGCAAGCAGCAGCGCACCGCCGCCCCCGCTGTACCAGCCGAGCAGGGCGAGCCGCTTTGGTTCGTGGAAGAAATCCACGCACACCGCGCCACGCGCAGTGGGCGACGGGTCCGCACGGAGTACCTCGTGCGCTGGCAAAAGCACGGCCCCGAGTACGACTCCTGGGAGTCCGCCCAAGACTGCATGCGAGGCTGCCGCGCTGCCGTAGACGCGTACCACACCAAGCTGTACGCTAAAGGCGTGCCCCTGCCCTAAGTGGCTCAAGTTACTTCTTCCCGGCGCCCCGAGGACGGGTTCGCATTCAAGGAGGGGGGAATGTAACGACGTGAGGCCTACTTGGCCGCTCGTCCAAACTTCGCACGTGCCGTATGGCGCTTGCATTTTGAATCGGTTAAATACCGATCTTTCAACCTAAACGGTATTATTCAATACCACCAATCTGTGGACTACTAACTTACTTGTTAGTTATATTACGACGAAGGACCCTATAGGGCCCGAGCTTTGTTACACCTGCGGCTTGGTTCATTTGTGAAGAAAGAAGCCTATGTTCGAAGTGAAGCTGCTCAAAGTTGTTGTATTGATTGGATAAGGCTATAGGAGAGCAGGCGAAAGTGAGACATGGAAGCGAAGAGAAGGGATATGTCGGACTAAACCCGATGCAAGATCAGCATGCCGTTGTGGAAATGTAATACAGCGAATCAGACATCTCGTAAGAAGGTAATGGCATAGGAACCGAGCGATGCCACGGCTGTCGCGGCAATAGCAAGGATTAGCACAAACGAGGCGCGCGCAATTACAGTTGAGACAGAGCGAGGAGGGTTGATAAGATGGCCGGGGTGTCAAGGCAGGCTGAATTTGTGTCGCAGGCTCGCACCGCGTCCTCACAGTGTTGCACGCCGCTGCGACATCGTCCTCGTCCCAGAAGTGAGGGTTGCCAGGCCCATAGACGCCAAACACGGCGTCGATGTCGGCCTGTGTGGGCCATTGTGGACACCCGGTCCAAACACGCCGATTACGGGGTTCGGTGTGTCGTACGCTTAGAGCGTGACCAGGCGTGACGAGGAGCGCGTGCTGCCGATACCTAGAAGATGCAGGATGAGACGTGCCAACGCAGGCACAGGTGGCCGCTCTCATCGTGCCGGTTGAGAACGTTGAGAGCACCCTGGTGCTTGCAGACTGGCGGCAGTTTCTTGGTTACCCACGCAGACCACGTGACATGCGCATCTGCAAAGAATATGCCGGCATATGGACTGTCCGCCCGCGCCCGATCAACTGCATGCTGCGTTGCTTTCCAACTTGGCTGACTCAACATTGTGGTATTACATTCTACACATGTGCCGTGCCAGATATCATGCCGGCCAAGGCGCGGCTGAAACTGTGCTGCTCTCCTATCCACTGGCGACAAGACAGGCGACAAGGATACAGTTCTGGGCGGGTGCGGCCCTGAATGCAACGTCCCACCTCACCATCCCCGCTGCCTGGAGCCCGTTGTCGCACCACCAACTTCAATGACACCCCTTTGCGAGCTTCAGCGATCGCTGAGGGACAGTGGGGGAGGACATCTGCCTGTCCTACCAAAGAGATACCAACCAACAAACGGTAGCACTGCACCGGCAGCTCAAATCCGCAGCAGAAACTGCTTTCCCTGCGCTCAAAGCGCCGCTGACGTAATAGCCATTGATTTGTCGTACAACCGATTCACCCATGTACAACGAACAGAGCGACGTTCATCGTACACGGACTGCACCACGCCGACCCTGACCAGCAGGTTTGCGCGTCTCGTCCGCTGCTCGACCCTCGCTTGCGTGAACAAAGACCCAACCAACTGGATGGGTACCGTACAGGCTGTTCACATGCAAGGTTTACTCGGCTCCTTGCTTGTACAGCCCTGCCTTCATCCACACATGCCAGGCTGCCGTAATTCGCACGATATCCCTGAACTGCATTACTGTTTCCGCCTACGCGGCGCCGGTCCCCACCGTCAACCCTGCAACAAACCCTCTGATCCAGGGGCTATCAGAATGACCTGGCAGAACCGGCAGAACCCCGTCCCCGCCCCATGCGCAGGCTCCCTGGCCCCACCCACACCACCGCCGCGCTACCCCGCCACCTTCTTGCACGCCGCCTTGTGGACCGGGTCCCAGTGCTCCTGCTGGCAGTCCACGCTGCAGTAGAAGACCGCCTTGCAGCGCCCGCAGCGCTTCCACGGCACCTGGATCTCCTGCGGCCCGGCCAGCGTGTTGCACTTGGCGTTGCTGCACTGCCGCAGGCCCCACGACTCCGCCGCAATGCGCTCCACCGCCTGCGGCGGCTGCAAGACAGGCAGCCGCCACAAGTCGTGCTTGGCAACTAGCTCCTGAAGCAAAGCGTCCACTGCTGGAGACGAGACCCCGCCGCCGCTGCTGCCGACCGCACTACCCTCCGCCGCAGCCCGGGCATTCAGCTCCGCCACCGCGGCCCGCAGGTTCTTCCGGCCGTAGCGCAGCAGGAACGCGTCGGTCATCGTGAAGCCGTCCGGTCCGTAGGTCACGCCCACGCCGGAGGCCGACCCGGTCGCCGCCGCGCCGCTGGAGGTCGCCTTGCCCTTGCCCTTGCCCGCCTTCGCCTTGTCGGGGCTCGAAGCTGCCAACTTGACCCATCGGCCCCAGACATCCGGAAGGGAGACCACCATAACCTCCAACACGTCCAGCACCCCCGGGATGAATTCTGGCCAGTCCCGGACCATCGGCTCCTGCGCCACGAGGACGTCGCGCATCCACAGCCTGACGTCCAGGCGGTGCAGGACAAAGTCATGCCACTCCTCGAACTGCCATGCAGCGTCCGGGTGGTTCGGGGGCGCGGCGTCCAAAGCGCAGCGCGCCAGCACGCACTGCAGCGTCGCCGCCAGCATGCAGCGGACCACCGTGGTGCCCAGCTCCCCGCACCACCAGTAGCCCGTCGGCGCGAAGCGCTGCAGCACCGGCAGCCACTGCCCGAGCATCAGCGACGTCAGCAGCTGCTGGCGGCGGCAGGCGTCCGTCCCTACCGGCGGCTTCCCGCCCACGTAGGCCAGCCACTGCACGGTGATGTGGTTTGCGGAAGACGTCTCAATGGCGTTGTTCAGCGCAAGCTGCTTTCGCTTCGTGCCCGCGGCTGCTGCGCCTCCGCTGCCGCTGGCGCCGCCACCCGCAGCGCCGCGGGCCTGCCGCGCGCCTCCGCCGGCGTTCTGCTGCCCACCGGCGCCGCGGCCGCTGCCCGGCTGCAGCGCCACCGCGACCACCTGCTCCAGCAGCGCCCCCATGCACGCGTGCCAGTTGATCAGCCCTGATGAGACCAGATGGATCTGCAACGGGCGGGCCGTGTCCTGGCTCTGCTGCCCGTCCACCATGGCCGTGGCAACCTTGCGGAGTGTGACGATCAACGACGCAATCTGCGGCGTCTGCCCATGGGCCATAAACGCGGGCCACACGCCCGACACGCGGAGGATAATGCCGGCCAAGGCGAGGCAGTGCGCACTGCCACCCGGCTGCACCACCAGACGGCGGAACTGGCCCTCCAACGCGGCCACGAAGCCGCCATCCAGCGCGCCGCGGACCGATGCCGAACACCGCCCGGGGTCGCCTTGTCCTGCAACGCAAAGGGGGGGGGGTGCCATACCGTTGGGGATGACCGGTAGAGAAAAGCGGCTGTGAGACCCCATGCCCCTTCAGAACCCATCACGGGCAGCAACCGTTGGGGCTAGCAACCATCGGGGCCAGCGACTATGAAGGCCAGCAACCGTGGGGAAGCAACATCCAGTAGGCGTCACACACACGAGCATCCAGGTTTTCAGTGCGTACACAGGCAACCCAGATCCGGCACAAGTACGATCCTCGAAGCTGCTGACTTCGCATGTAACGCCGCGTTGCCGTCGGGCCAATGCCCTGACTCCATGTTCCACCCGGTCGACGCACCCGGTGAATCTGAGGGCAAGACGACCTGAGCCAGCGTCAGAACCAGTCGGCAGTAGGTCTGGGTCACTTGCATGTTTCGGCCCAGGAGCACCGGCGTCAGCTGGGTTATGGTGCGCCACAGGGGCATCATCCGTGACTCAGCGTGCCGCGCCTCGAGCTCCGAAACCAGCCGGATCAGCATCCTCATCACGTTGATGAAGGCGTTCGGGTTGATCAGGTTCTCGGCCTCAAGCCGCGCGCTGTGCTGCCCGATGACCTCAACGGTCTCGTGGGCAAGATCAAACACATTGTGCGCCTTGAAAGGGACGCTCGTCGGCAGCGATACCGGCAGCAGGGCCTCGGGCGCGCTCTCGCGCTTTAGGGCGGTTTGCGGCGTGGGCGGCAACGGGCCGGATATCGTGATCTGCGCGCATAGATGGGACGGGGGCACGGCGCCTGTTGTTCGTGTGCGCCCGCGCGTTGGCCGACTGGCCATCTGAACATGGCCGAGGCATAGATGGGTTACGCAGGGAGATGAGAGAACCTGCTTTCCAATCAGGATCTGAAGCTATTCTGTCAAGTTCCTTGTCGGCATGTCTTTAAAGCGAATTGAGCCGCGCGGGCGACAGAGAGAGAGCGTGCATGTGTATGTGTATGTGTGTAGCACGACGGTCAGGTCGGGGTGGGTCGAACGTCGGGCGACATAGAAGGCGTGGGGCGCCGCACGAAGCCGCACGTGGAAGCGGGACAGCAACTGTATGTGTGTGCGTGTGTGCAGCGACGACATTATCACGGCGCGTAGCCCCCCGCCGTACGTACATGAGCAGCACCACTTACGAGCCGGATGCCCAGGGGCGCCTCTACACCCAAACAACACGAAATGAAAGCCAGGCTAAGCAGGAGCACGAAATGAAAATCGCACTGAGCACGTGCGCGCGGTAAATGAATTAAGGTGAGTTGTTCCAAAACCATGCAATGGCTGATAGATCTTGCCCATCCAGTCCGCAAAACGCACCTGCCACGTGGTGGTGCAGATGTTCAGGAACTGGTACAAGAAGGCCGCGATGGCGTAACGGGCCTGTCCGTAGGAGCCTTGCAGCTGCCGCGGGAGCAGGACCGCCTGCGGCAGGCCGTGCGAGTTGCCCTCGCCGCTGTTCAGCTGCAGACGCAGCTCCAGAAGCTCCTTGGCGAGCCAGAACTGCCGCCAGCACAACCAACAGGAAGCGAGGGATCAGGATCAGGATCGGGAGGATCAGGATCAAGATCAGAATCAGGTGGAGAACGTCGAACCGGCGACGGCGAGAACCCGAGGGAGACGTGAAGCAAAGACGCGGCGGATGCAGGGTGTGGTGACGTGGCCTAGTCCAGAACCCAAGGAGCTTCATCCGCACGCAAGATGCTTCCCAGCGGACGGCCAACACTGGCATATGCGGATGCAACGACACTGACGGAGACCGGTACGGGCTGAGACACTAGTACCGAAATATTGTACAAGGCTGGAATGGTGTAGAGGAGGTAGGCGCGTGACCAGATCCGCACCCCCTCCTTCTGCAGGTGTGCTTCTCACTGCAGCACTGGGAATCTGAGACCCACCTGCACTCCGGTGCCCGACAGCAGCTGCCGAAGCTGCCGCAGCGTGCGGCGGATGGTCGGGTCGTAGTCACCGTTCGGACGGCAAACAGGACGTGGACAGAGGCACATGATCGGCTGTGACACATGTGGGTGAGTTGCGCAGGCCACGATGTTGCCGAAGAAAACCTTGAGTCTGTTCACCTCGCCGTTCAGTACCCTGACTGTGCTGGGACGCTCGGCGACCGCGGCCCTCGCCGACGCTTCCAAGCGCAGGCACCCTTGCGCGACATGCTCCAAGACGTCGCGAGACGATAACTCGTGGATCCAAGCCTTGTACAAAGTCGGCAGCGGGTCGCCGTCCGGCAGGTCGACCACCGCAAAATACTCTTGGCCCCTCCCTTTGCCGGAAGTCGCAATGCCAATTTGTGACAATACCACGAGGATGTGGCCGGCCATGCCCATCAAGTCCGCCAGGTCGGCGGCTGGGATGTTGTTCTCGAAAGACGCGAAAACCGCCGCATAACACGTCATCACGTCGCTGCAAATCATGGCCTCCAACAGGCGCTTGCTGAGCTTGTTCCGGGAGAACAACACGTGCGCCGCGAAGAGCAGTCGAGGCATAACACAGACCAACAGGACACCCTTCTTCAACAGGGCTGATCGCTCATAACTCTGTGGGCTGCGCTGCAATGATAACATGTCACGCAGGGCCCACTGATGAACAACCAAAGAGTCGAGCCAGAATTGTGGGTCAAGCTGCGCCAGCAGTCCTGGCACCGCTCCGAAATGGTAGATGTTGGCAATTTGAGAGACTGCATCATTGAGATCCTCGACAAGGTCGCTTGGCGCAGAGATGAGGGTGCAGCCCTCTTGACGCGCCCTCTTCTCAACCCGTCCAAGCAAACTGCGAACCCTACCCACAGCCTTTGCTCCTGGTGTTAAAAACGGTTGCATGCTCATCTTCTGCGCGGTTCCCCTGCAAATGCTTCTGTCAGGCTATCAACACGCTGAGCGCCAAAACTTCCTTAGTAAGCCCAATTGTAAACATAAGTCCATTTGTCAAACATGACATAGGACGCCTATCGTTAACAATCTGCCGGTATAGGCTTTGGTATGTGTCAAAAAAGAGTACATTGGATGATGCCGTACCTTGAACGGTCAGCATCATTGCCGTACCAATGCTGCCTCAACTCAAGCATAACATTTGCCCTGATGCCTCCGTGACAGGCGGCACATTCACACATACCGAGCGAATCCGTACAGATTTCAGACAGCGCAGGTCCGAAGACGCTGAGAGGCGCAGCGAGATGCGTGGGCATCGTTTTGCCCAAACCGATGGCAAGGTATGCAGACACCGCAGTCTGCCAACTGATGCGTTCGTAAAGTGCGCGTAGAGCGTCCCCGCCAGTAAGGCGCACGAAAGGCTAGGCGGTTCACTGGGCACATGTTCGGGGAAACCCTGCCTTGCAAGGATCCGCCTAACCGACAAGCTGACAGGAGCTCACATGTGCTGACGGTCAGCTCCCATACACGCACATAAGGGAGGGGGAGCAGCACACGGCATTGCTGGCGCTCAGCAGCGGTCCGGGTGGTGGTGCGAGCACGGCGGCCCGCGCAGGCGTTGCGTGTCAGTTGGTCATTTGGGTTTTGGGATTCCACCGCAGCCTTCCGCCAATGCGCTCACTGACAGGCCGGCGTCCAAGCCTCCATGATGATTGTTACAGCTGCGTCAGGCCTCCGCTGTCACCGCGCGCACTTGCCATGGCCTCCGGTCAGAATCTAGCCTCAACGCTTGGCCCAATCCTAAGCGTGCTGCATCCCCCCTTGCCGTACTCGGGAAGCACAACACCAAGCCCGTCACGCGCCTCCACTCAGCACGCCAGCAGCCTCCCTTGGCCAGCAGTCCAGACCAACACACAGGGCTACACGTACACTGCGCACCTGCAGCCCAACCGCCGCGAGTAAGCCCCACGAACCCGCGCCGCCGCCACCCCGATGCCACCCCGCCGCCACCCCCTTCACCCCAGCGAGCACGCCTCCCCCACCCCAGCCGCACTCCCCTTTCACTCCACCCCTTCGACAACCTCCTCTGCCAGCGCCGCCCCCAGCGATACCAACGGTTCCCCCAGCTCCTGACTCACGCCCTCCACCAGCCCCTCCCAAGCCCCCGAGCCGTCCCCCGCGCCGCTGCCGGCCGCCGTCCCCGTCCCTGTGCCGCTCCGGTCCCGCGCGCTCTCCCCTCCGCCCGGCGCGTCACTGCCCCCCTGGCCCCCTACTTCCGGCCCCGACGCCGCCGCCTGGTTGCTGCGGCTCAGCACCGCCGCCAGGCGATCCACAAGCAGCGCCTGCGAGTCGGTCCAGTCGACTGCGATCCGCAAGACGCCGTCTTGCCACTCCGCAAACGTGAGCTGGGTGTCCATGGCGAAGCGGAGCTCCTGCTCGTCCTCCGGCGATAGTACGACATTGCGGAAGCCGCTGCTGTCATCGGACGCCTCCATGGAGATGCTGTGGGGCAGGCGCGTGCGGAGGGGGCGAGCGAGGGGCCGCCCCGGGGCAGGGATGGGGATGGGCGATGCGAGGTACGTGTGGACAGGGTGTGCATGTCAGCGCCCTGCGGGCTGGGCGCGAGGCGGCTCTTGCGGACGCCAAGGGTGTGGTGTGGACCACGTGGTGTGCTGTGGTGTGGTGTGGGCCACGTGACGTGGGGCGCTGGGACAAGGGTGCTGTCGTTCCCATCTGAAAAAGGAGGCACCGTGGGAGCACCGACCGCGGGCAGGGGATCGGGCGCTGTGCTTGCGGGCGCAACGTGGCCAAGCGGCTTGGCCAGGCGGTGTAACGCGCCCGCCGTTGTTTCTCAGGCGAGCTCCTTGCAGCGCATCCCACACCCACATACCGTTTCCGGGTTCGGTTTTCCTTTTCTATTTAATCCACATACCGTACGTAAGCGTCAGTACTTTAGGTCCCCAAGGTGCACTCCGGTCGTCAACGGACCACGTACGACTGTGACCGTTGACCACGGTAACCCGCAACGGGTCATCAGCCACTCACCGCTGCACCGGGCCGTACAAGTTGCGGTTGACGTAGCTCCACAGCAGCTGCAGCAGAGCCTGCTTGATGGACAACGGGTAGAGCATCCCGCCGCCGCTCGTCGTCGTCGCCAGCGCCGCCGCCAGCGCCCGTGCCGGCGCCGTCACGCCGTACACCGGGTCAAGGACGACGCCAGCCACCATCGCTGCGCCGCCACGCGCCTCCGGCGACTCCATCGCCGCTGCCACCTCCGCCCGCGACGGCGGCGGCGGCGCGCCCGCCGCCTCCAGGAAAATCGAAGCCAGGCGGTCGTGCACGCCGGTCAGCGCGATCGACGCCGCTTCGATGGACGTGTTCGGCGGCAGGACGGACATCGGCGGTGGCGGCGCCGGCGGCGTCGCCTTGGCCTTATTGACGAGGTGCAGCAGGTGCTGCGTCAGGGTCACGTGCAGGCGGCGCTCCAGGGACGGCAGGTGGATGAAGCGCGCGGCCGCGATGCGCACGATGGCCTCGCAGAAGGCCCGGAAGGTCATGTCGGCCTGGGGCGCGTGGATGCCCCCCGGGATGTGCTCGTGGAACAAGAAGTCCCAGAAGCGGCGCTGCTCCGCGGACAGCACGCCCATGGAGTGCGGAGACTCCTGCGGGCAAGGACCGCCGGAGCGACCCGGAGGCAGTGGAGCACTGTCAGGAAGACATCCTCCTCCCCAAGGGGGTAAACGGGGCAGGACGGGGGGCGCGCGCAGCGCAGCTGCGAACTGCAAGTGACACCGCAGTACGGTACCCACAGCACACGTGTACAGCGGAGCCTCGGCCCGGCTGCTGTACCGTGAGGAATGCGAACTTTGTGGGCCCCCCAAAGGATACATCTCGAGTGCGGTGGCGGTGGCTATACCTGTTGCCGGAAGTGGCGCAGCCGCTCCGGCGCGAGCCGCGCCGTGGCCAGGATGTCGTCGATGGTGCCGTGGGTCAGCTGCGGCGACAGCAGGCGGCAGTCGTTGACCACGTCCCAGAGCTGCGCCGAACGCAGCGAGAAGCTCAGCCGCGGCAGCCGGCCGGGAAGATGGTGCGAGGCGCGCTTGCTGCAGGGGCGGGGTGGGTGGGTCGGGATCGGGGTCGGGACGGGAAAGGAAAAAAAGGGGGGGTTCGGTCCAGCGTTTGATGACGTGCATGCCGCGCCCATCCCGTTCCTTTCCACCCGTCCCAAGCCGGATAGGAAAGTTTCTCGAAGGGTGCCCAAGCATTTTCGTTTCGCTGCCCCTTCTATGTCGTCCGGAATGCTGCTCACGACTCAAGCCTGTCAGTCCGTCTGCCTGTCCCAGCCGACCATCTCGCCAGCGAGGCAAATTCGACATGTTCGCGCCGGCCGCGTCAGCTACGACCCGTGGGCCGGCGTTGCCGGCCTGTCGGTCCCCCGACACCTCTCCTCTCTCACACCCGCAGCCCCTGGCTCCCATCCCCGACAGCCCGCTTTTGCTCGTCCACGCCGCGCCATCCTCCCTCCCCTGACGTGTCCCTCACCAGTACTTGTCGTACAACATGCGCAGCTCGGTGTTGTAGCACAGCAGCAGGTTGGACACGGCGCGGCGGCTGACGGCCGGGCTCTCCTCCTCCTCCACCAGGTCCTCGATCTGCATCACCAGGGCTGTGCTGGCGGGCGCAAAGGTGTCGCCCGGCGCCAGCAGCGGCCGGTCCTGCGCGAACACCCCCGCCCACACCTCCCCGTTCTCAAACACGTAGCAGCCCGGGCCGTGCTTCTGGTCCCCCAGCCAGTAGCCCTCGTAGCGGGCGCCGGTGGCGTAGTACAGCACGCCGTAGCCGTGCCGCCGGCCGTCCTTGAAGTGGCCGTAGTACCTGCCGGCGGAAGGGGCCCAGACGCGGGTAGCACACGGGGGCGGCGCCTACTTGGTGCCGTCAGGCACGAAACGTATCACGGAGGGGCCGCGGGCGTCATGACCGTGGCATCAGGCGCATCCACGACGCAGGTACGGTATGATTACACACATGATTACACACATGGTTGCATTTCTTAACACACATGCGCACGCAGTTGGACATCGCTCTAGACGTCCTCTGTGTGGCAACTACCGGCGTTGCAATGGCCGTTGTCAGGCATACTTTTGACCGTTGGCGCGCCTGGCATACGTCGCAGTGCACATCCCGCAGTGTTTCCCCAACACCGTCCCTGCCCTGGGTACGCAGTCCTTGGTGGCCTCCGACTACAATATCACATCGGAGATCCCGACGGCGCCGCGCAGCGAGTCGGGCATACCTGTTGTGCATGAGCAGCTGCGCGTGTGCGGGGACGCCCATCTCGTTCTCCCCGAACCACACGTGCAGCCCCGCGCCGTTGGGCACGTTGTTGTCCCACTCGCCGCTGTACTGCTGCCGCAGCTTGTACCACCGCATGGTGCCCAGGCCCTTCTTCTTGTCGTTCTCCCACATGCCGTCGTACACGTCGCCGTTCTCGTACTTCATCACGCCCGGCCCATGCTTGGTGTCGTTCAACCAGTTGCCTGCGACTCGCGAGGGCGGAGGCCAACCCGACTCAACATAATTGCCCTGGTTGCCGCACCTTCCACCCACACACACCCATGCATGTGCTGCACCCACACACATACATGCTATTGACCAACCCACTGAGCATGCGACCTTGTGACCGGGTGAGCGGGTCGAAACCTTGTCGCCCCTCGAATCACGCGCATGGTGCCCAAAAGTAACGCGGCCCGACCCGGCGCGCCGGCCCCAGCGCGCAACCCGCCAAGCCCACCTCGGTAGTAGCTGGTGCGGGAGGCGTTGGTGTACAGCACGCCGTGCCCATGGCGCAGCCCGTCATGCCACTGGCCGTCGTACACCGCCTGCGACTTGGTGAAGGACAACCTGCCGCGTCCCTCCCGTCGCCCATTCACCACCTGTCCCTCGTAGCAGGCCCCAGAAGGCCACGTGTAGACCTGCGGTCAGGCACACGCGGCGGCGCTGCGGTTTCTTTCCGCCCTATGAGCAACACCACCAATGATTAACAGCAATCCGCTGATTATGTATGTGCTTGCTTGCGCGCAATTATGAGGCGGCTGAAGGACACGGCGGCAGCAAGTGATCCGGGGAAGTCCTAGCTGCCGGAGGGAAGTCCTAGCTGCCGGACTCCGATAATTCTGTTGCACCAACATTGGCAGTCCAGGGGAGGCTCACCCCTCTGCCAGTGAGCTTGTTGTTTTGGAACTCGCCCTCATAGCTGATGCCGTCTGGGAAGGCCAGCTTGCCGGTCCCATGCATTTGACCCGCGGACCATGCGCCGTCGTACGTGGCGCCGCTTTTGAAGGTGACACGCCCCCGGCCGTTCCAGCGGCCGAGGGAATCCGCGGACCCTTCATATGAAGTGGAAGCAACCTGCCATCGCAGGAAAGGGTTTCGGCGCAGGGGCTGTGGCGCGTACGTACAAACACCACAAGGTCCTGTGCCGCATTCGTGCACTAAGGGGGTAGACCCAAAACGATGATACGCACCGCCTCCAAGTCGGGCTCCATAGCGCCCTGTCAGCGTCAAAGCCAGGGTCGTCGCATGCACGAGCGTTCTCTGACGAGTTCGAGGCACAACCCAAACCTAACCGCAATAATAATTGCAGATTAATGATCGTATAAATTTAAAAACGATGCGAAAACTTCAAATGCCTTAGGTCGACGCTCGAAGTCAAAGTTCTGCATGGGTCTCTTCCTTGTCAAAAAACTTCGGTAATAGACCGTTGATGTGTGCCATGTTATTATCACATACTTGCTGGATAGATGAGCATGACTTCTAACAGCGTGTGTGTACGGTTCGTACGATTCCCTTTGTTGGAAAAGAGGCATTGCACGTAGACGTGTGAAGAGCTTGTTGGTCTGCAACACTTACCGTTATTCTGCATTACAAGTCTCGAGGTCGTTGCTTCTGTTGTCCCGGACCTCCGCCGCCACCGACACCGATAGTTTACTATGGGCAAGTCAGAGAAGACAGAAAGTGAGAAAGGGGAGCAAGGGCTTGACTATGAGACGAAGAAGAAGTTTTGTTCTGTCATAGCGAAGCCGTTGGCGGACGAAAAGCTTTGCAAGAAGGTCTACAAACTAGCAAAGAAGGCGTCCAAGCGCAAGCAGATTCGGAGAGGCGTGAAGGAGGTCGTCAAAGCTCTGCGGAAGAACACGAAGGGGTGAGCCCCGCCGCCCACTATGTTGTCTGCCGGAGTCGGTTGGCACTCTGCGGCCGTTTCCTACCCCGCTAGGACTTCCCGATTCAATGAACATGCTCACACGTCGCTCAATATCGCATGCAGGATATGCATTCTGGCGGGCGATATTTCTCCTATTGACGTGCTGACGCACATCCCAATTGTCTGCGAGGACCACAAAGTGCAATACATCTACGTACCATCAAAGGAGGTAAGGATTGATGGGATTGTTTCCTGGCTGTGTTGGTGCATGTGTGACTTCTGCCAGTAGTTTGAGCACTGTATGTGCTGCCAGTAGCGGCAAGACCGCAACGCCTGTACGGCAACTGAGGATGTGACAGACCCGGTCCGCTCATGCTACTTTCAAGTAACGACGAGTGGGGCACTGGGCATGTGGGTTGTTTGCAAAGGCTCTTGGAACTGTGCATTCCCCCCTTGCCACTCCAACCGACTCGGAACTCGACAAGGTCACGAACACGAACGTAAGAATCAATCAAATGTGATGTGACCATAATGCATATGGCTGTGATCTCGTAGGCTTCACAATGAAATGAGACAAAACCAGGGCTGCGCTCGCCATACACATCCGCGACGGCGGGTTGTTCACCTTCCGGCAGCGTACCACCTGTACATCCCTTTGTACGGACAGGTACATGACACCGTACTTCATGGCACACCACGCTAATACCGCCGGGGCCCTCGACCGCAGAGGCTGTAAACAGCCGAAACCATGCATGTGCAGGAATGACCTGGTATGAATACTCACGGACATGCGCTTGACAGTGTGCGAGTGTCTACGAGAGCTACTTGCACTTTGTAGTCATACATTCCACCACTACACATATCACCACGACAACAACAATCGATGCCTTATGGCCATGCCTGATGGGAGCCTTGCTGTCGCAGGCATCCTACGTTCACCGCTGCAGAAATGGTCTCCAATAATCCTTGGCGGCAACCGGGATCACTTTTCCGCCCCCTTGTTCCTCCGGCCCTGCAGGACCTGGGGGCTGCCGCACTGAGCAAGCGGCCCACGTCCTGCCTGCTGATCCTGCCCAAGCCGATTAAAGGCGGTGAGGGCGATGAGGCGGAGGCCAAGGAGTTCGCGGAGGCGTACAGCGAGGTAGAGAAGAAGGTGAAGGCCTCGCAGATTGTGTTTTGAGCTCAGCGGCACCAGCGGCGGCCTGAGGCGCTGCGAGGCCCGAGCAACCTGGTTGCATATGGCGCGCCGCACGCCAATGGCGGCCGGAGGAGGACAGCGCCGGTCTGGCGCGCCGGAGCACGAACATGTGGTAGTAGGAAACAGCGGCGGCGGGAGGCGTCGGATTGGGGTCCGCTGCCGCATTCGCGGCGAATATTTCGGGTGCAGCGCGTGGCGCCCGCGGCGCTGTGTCCAAGGCCGGCCGGTCTATAGTAGCGCCTGGAGAAGTCTGGGTGCAGCGTCTCCCTAGCCTGAGAGGCGGTTCTCAGGCGTTCAATCGTATCCGGTCTTGGGCCGCCGGGCCGCAGCGGGGGCGAGCCGGGTAATCTGCCGGAGGTGATCCCGCCGGCAGACTCTGGGCAGTGATTCACCCCCTGCAGCATTGATGCCACCAACCAGCCTCGCTGGAGTCTTGAGCGTCTGCCTTGGGTCAACGCCACGACACGGAAGACAGACACCCCCTGTGGACATCTCCCTGCGGCAGCCTAACGGCCTGGTCAACCGACGAGCAGCCAGTCGGGGCCTATTGGCCCTGCATATCCAAGGGCCGCAGCCGCTGCTGCTGCAGCTACTGTTGTTGGCCGCTGTTTGAGGCGCACACGTGTTGGCCGCCAACGCTCGGGGCCCGTTAGACGAAGCCCCGGTCATATGCGGCCCGGCGGTTGGCATCACGCAGCACTGAGTAGGCCTCCTGGGCGGCCTGGAACTTCTTGGTGGCCTCGGCCTTGAGAGAGGGGTCGGGTTGCCTGACGGGGAGGTGCGGGGCGATGCGGGGAGAAGAGGAGGGCAAGGCACGGACGGCATTGGAGGGCTGACCGGGGGATGTTGGGATGGGCAAGAGGATGCGACACGGCATCGATGCTGCGGCCACGGACTAACGGATACGGCACCGCGCTCTTGCTCCGCGGGCTAGGGCTGTCTAGATCCTTGGTTGGGTAGTGGATCTTCTGGCATTATGACTTGACTTCGGTTTGAAGTCCCAGCGACAGTGTTTGGCGGTGGGGTGATATCGCCGGTTGCAAAGGGACCTGACGAGGGGCCTTAACGACGGCCGCATGTACGATACATATGTACGGGATTGGGGCACGCGATGGCGATGTGCCGCAAGCAGGGGGGGATACTGGGTCAGTTGTGCGCACGGCAGTTCAGCAGGTTAAACCCGTGTGCCGTGCGGCCTTTGATGAGCATGGCAACGATACTTTTGGTGTGATAGTTGTGATAGGTGGGGGCCATTGTGTTTTTCTCGGGACAGCAGACCTGGGCTTCGCTTCGTTGAAGCGGACCGATGGCACCGCCGGGATATCGACTCTTGGGTCATTGTTGCAGTGGCACTAATACGATGGAACACCGCGCGTCACTCGCCGAGGATCTTGACGGACCGTTGTAGCCATCTCTGCTGCAATCCAAAACAAACTTCTGTGTAAGCAGACTCAGCAATTCCGGTGAATACATGAGAACCCTGCCTTGCAGCCCTACTCGCTAGTTCAGCACGGCCTCGCGACGGACAGCGTGCAAGCACAGCGTGTGGCCCCACCACCACGTGGCACGCCCCCACCGCCGCAGCGCCATCCCCGACGGTCCCTGCTGAGGCGCCACGACTGCCGTACATCACGCACTCCTGTTCTGCCTGCTTAAGAAACACACATACAAACAGTTCACGCCCCCGCACACAGCCGCGCACGACTCGCATGTGCCTTCACTGCAGGTGGGCTGACAACCCCGGGCACCGTTGTTTCAGACGCTCACAGCCAAGCATTCATGGTTTGATGCACCCGCCGCATGGTATCACGTACCGACACCGCGCACCGCTATGTGCGGTAGGGAGAGCCACGCAACCCCTAAAACCCCCACCTCTGCCTCCCTCACCTGTCCGGGTGCCACTTGAGCGCCGCCGCGCGGAAGGCCGCCTGGATCTCCTCGGTGCTGCTGCTGGGGCCCACCTCCAGGGTGCGGTAGTAGCCCTTGGGGTCGGAGCCGGGGCCCGCGCTAGGGCCGGAACCCGCCTGCGAACAGACCCGTGAGACCGGAAGCTGGTGGGCGGCCTGGGTACGGCGGCCGGCGAACGAACCCAGCTACAGACCCTGGCAGACGAACCGACCTGACCTTAGCTGCCGTCACACGCTGTAACGCTTCCCGCGCCGACATCCCCGGGTCCCCGATTCTGCCCCTCGGCCGGCCACCAGACCATGCTTCGCGGCCCTCGTAGCCGGCCCTCGTAGCCGGCCCCAGTACCCCGGTCCTCAGCGGCGTGGGAGAGGCGGTGGCTAACGTGGAACCCTACCTGCTGCTGCTGCCACCCTACCTGCTGCTGGTGCCACCCGTAGCCACCCCCGGCGCGGCCGCCGGCCTGACCCGCGCCCTGCGCGCCACCGCCAGCGGTCTGGTCGAAGCCGGGGGAGCCTCCGAAACCGCCAAACCCGGGAAAGCCGCCGAAGCCGGGAAAGCCGCCGAAGCCGGGAAAGCCGCCGGCGCCCCGGCGAGCCTGTCGGTTATCCGTCTCATCACTGTAGCTGTAGCCCTGCGCGTCGTCCGTATCCTGCCGTACCCATTCGTACCGCCACCAGCGCTCCTGCTCATCCTGGGCCGCGTCCGGCAGCGGCCGCTGCAGCCGGGCGCGCAGGCGCAGGAAGTTGGCGTGCATCTCCGGCCAAAGGCTGCGGTGCCGCGGGGACGGGGCGGGGCGATGCCGTAGCAGGGCACTGAGTTAGGGCATCAAGGATTCTTTATGAGATTGCTACCTGATCGCCCCTGCGGCGGCGCAAGGAGCGCGAGGCTCATCGGCCACAACACTGCGCACTGTCAGTCAGCAATGCACTAGCGGGCCCACTCACGCGCCTCAAGCCATACCATCCAACATCAGTGGCAATACCAGCATTGGTGATAGTAACAGCACCGGCGGCAGTAGCAGCATCAGTGAAAAACCATACCCATTGGTCACATTGTGGCCGCAACCCCTTCCGAGGCATCCTGACTGTGCTTGTACATGACCCCTACCTCGCCAGTCCGAAGAAGAACAGGTAGGGCAGCCCCACGCCCATCAGCAGGGACCCCACCCAGCTGGTGCCGCTCAGGCCCCCTGTGGCCGCCAGCGCCAGCGGAGCCACCAAGGCGGCGGCCGTCGCGACGCGGGTCGCGTTGGGGAAGACCGGCCCGGAGGACAGCCCGGTCTTGTACCCTGCGCTCGGGCCAGTGCGGTGGGGACGTGTGGGTGCGGCGCAGCGGTCGCGGTCGCGGAGATCCGGGGACAGACAGCCCGGCTGATGAGTGGCAGGACGCCGGTGCCCGAGGTCGACCACCCTGACATCCTTTCCTGCCCTTGACATGCACCTCACATGCCCATACGACGGCCTGTCTACCCCGCAGACGCAGGGCATCCGCCCGCGCCCAGTAAGGCCCGTCGGGGTACCCATTGCACCGGGTCTCGCCCATCCACACAGCGCGCCAGCCTGGGAAGGGCTGCAGCATCGGTTCGGTGCTTCTTCTCTAGCGCTTTCTTGATTTTCGTGAGGGCTGCAGCCATGCTGTCATCACAGAGCCCCATCCCCTGGGGATCAGGAGGAGCAGGAGCAGGAGGTGGAGGCGGTGGTCTCACCCGCGACGTAGGTGCGGGTCGCCGTTCCGCGGATGCGCGTCTTGAACACGTACACCGGCGAGAACACCGGCGTCGCCGTCAGCCCCGCCAGCTGCACGTCCATGGACACCAGCCGTACTCGGTCACCGCCGTACGTCTGCAGCAGCTGCTGCTCCGCGTTGCGCAGCTCGGCCTGCCTGCGGGGTCCCAGGGAGCCGGGAAACCCACCCGTACGTCAAGACTCGTCGGCACGTTTCCCTCCCCACTGACCCATGGGTCGCTGAGACGGCCGACAGATCCTGGCTGCGATCCAGCGAGGACGGCGTAACGCCCCGTACCTGATCGTCTGCCGTGCCGCCTCCACGGCGTCCGCCGGGCCCAGCCGGAACGGCACCATCCGCTCCGGCTGCTCGCCATGGACCCGCCGTACATAGTCGCTGTACGTCAGCGCCTGCCGTACGTGCTCGCCGGGCTTCATGCGCTCCAGTGCGGGGTCGTTACGATATTTGGATCCGCCGTACACCTGTGTTTCCTCCGACTCGGCGCTCCAGCGGCGGCTGTAGCGCCAGTTGGGCAACACGGTGTGCCAGGAGGTCTCCCAGCGGGGCTCGTGGCGGCGGGTCATGGGGTTGTAGCGCGTAGCCAGGTAGTCCCGCCCGATCTGGGTCGGTGGGTGGGTGGACGGGTTTTGAGGGTGGAGGGTATTGGATCTGGGCCCGGGCCTGGGGACCGGAAGAGAAGGGTTGATGGAGAAGGGCTGCAGCGCCCGGGGTACACCCACCCACCCACCCACCCACACCGTACTGGAGCGTCATTTTACTAATGTTATCGCGCTTTTCGCGTTTTCGCGTTTTCGCGGACAGTTTGGCAGAAACGGGTCCGTCAGTGAAGATGCGAGGAGAGGAATATGCGTATGTGGTGTTGGGGCGTGGTTGCTGTCGGGGTTCCGAGGGATGCGAGGTATCCCAGGTGAGGTGCGTAAGGCCCACCTGCGCTGAGTGTACCGCCACGTGCGCCTCCGTGCCGATGCACCAGAAGGGCAGCAGGGAGGCCTTGACGGCGGCGGAGCTGGCGGGCTGCGAGGTGAAGAAGCCTTGGTGGTGGCGGCGCCACTCCTGCTCGGCGCCCTCGCGGCTGAGGCTGAAGGGCAGCACCCGGCACTTGGAGGCAAGCAGTTCGTGGGGGCCGGTGGAGTTGGCCGAGCCGGACGAGGAGGCTGAAGATGATGTTGCATATTCGCGGCTGAGGAGGCGGGAGAGGACGTCGACTTTGGGTGCGCCAACCGTGGGAGGGAGTTTGCCGTCGGCGATTATGTGCGAGGCGCGAAGTACCGGTGAAGGGGACCTGAACGGGAAGCGGGTCGGGGGTGACCGGCCCGCCTGGGACCCTTTCGGGCCGGGGGCTCCCCAGCTATCTGTGTTGCAGCTGTGCACCGAGCGATGGCAAAGAGACAAACATGATCGCGAGAGGGTATCGCGTCGAAATTCAAGGACCAGCTGGCTGAGGAGCGGCAGCGCCGAGCTGCTATGGAAAACGCCCGGAACCCAGGCAGGGCTTAACTGCATGGCGCGTCACCGATCCTCAAATCAGCTAAGGATACGGCTAAAACCATTTGCAATTATCACTTGCATTGAAACGAACGCTGTTCTTCCATGGAACACCGATAGAGCTCTTGGTACTTTTGAGTACGGCAGCACGGGATCCTACCGTTTTCATTTACAGCGCCGCATACAGATGTATCTAGAGTCGCGCTGTAATACATAGATAACTGTGGTCTTGAACAAGCTGTTTCATTGTTCTCCTTGACGTTTTCGTCCCACCGGACGACTTTTTGTCCATTTTGTCCTTTCAAGGGGAATCAGCATCTGTTGAATTCTTCGAATCTACGTGTTGCACTTTTGCTTAACAGCGAACTGGGTTGCTGTTGGTGAAAGAGAACCTCTGCACAGTATATCCTTCTGCCGATGGCGCGACCGCTGCTCCACCGGGGTTCATGTCGCATTGCCCAAGGGCATTGCAATGCCACACGATGCCGTCTACTGTATCTTCCGGTCGTCAGCCTGTGCGGGCGAGCGACGCACCGCCCGGCTTCTGTGGCTACGCACCAGGAAGAAGAGGCTTGCACCACGTGCAGCCAAGACAGCCTTTTCCATTATGAGGAACGTTCGCTTGCAACTCTGAATGCGGCTGGCGCTCCTTCATGCAGCGGTTCTTCGGCTGCGGGCAGCCGGGCGGCAATTTTCGCCGTTGCGACTGGCCTCTCGTTGCTCTTAGTGGACGCCGCCTCAGCAAGCGGCGGAACGCTTTCGGGAGGAGCATTTGACCTTTTCAAGGACTTCCTGGTAGGTCGTAGGTTTGGTCGGCAGACGTCATCGACTACGACACGGCGCACCCTGAAACTCTTTAGAGGGACACCTCGCTGTCTTGGCGCTCGTGACGACTGCAACTTTTATGCGATGTGTATCATCATGTCGTTATCATGGTCAAAACCGACACACGTACGAGCGTTTGTGGCGCACTGGGACCGTTTTGGACGGCCGTTCGCCTGCCTTCCGCCACCCTTCCCCAGCCCTCCGAAGCACGCCCCTCTCTTACTCAGTTCCATCCACCGCTGCCTCATGTCGCCTACCAAATTTCGTTATCGATACGAAGCCTCATTCCCGCCTCCGGTCACCAGAACCCGCCGTGTGTGACGTACACATTCACCACCACAGGACCAAGTCGAGGCAATGGGGCCAGCAGGGGGATTTGTGTTTGTGCTTGTGGTGATGCTGAGCGAGATGATCCCGCTCTTTCCCACCCAGCCGCTCTCCCTGGCCAGCGGGCTGCTGTTTGGCGGCAAACAGGTGCGGCTGGTTCGGGCCTCGTGCATCCTCGAGCGTACGGCTGTGCCAAGGATCACGACCATGCGTCCAATACCATCCAAGGGACCAAGTCCTTAAGCCTCGAGGTCTCTGGCGCACCACGCGCGGAGTCCTGTGCCCAGGTTCCGGGGCTTGGCGAATCGTGACGCTGTGCCCTTCTCAACTGCGCTCGAGTCATTCAAATTTCCCCCCTGCCGCTGCCGCTGCCGCTGTCGCCCATCAGGGTGCGGTGCTGATGCTGATTGGGGTGACGCTGGCGGCGGTGAACGCCTTCGTCATCTCCAGGGGAGTGGGTCGCCCGCTGGCCGAGAAGGTGAGCACACCAAGGGAGGAAGGGCGCCATGCGGGGGCTGTATGTTGGGGCCCCGTGATGCCCCGTGTTCAGCTAGGTTAGGTGGTTCCGGTGATGCTTCCACCGGATCGAGGCACTTGCAGGCACTTACACAGATCTGTCGGCGGTCTTGATGGTGTACGTCGCCGTCACCGTTCACTTCTTGAAGGCAACGGGCATCGGTGATTTGGGTTCCGGGTGTCATCCGTCGCCTGCATCACCTGTCACGCTGGGCTTCTCTTGTCGTGGCTCAATTTCCTGGTACTCGGGACTGCTGCGCCCATCGCACATCATGCACTGCGAAAGAGCACACAGGCGCACACACTTGATCCACGTGAGCGGGTGTATGTTGTTCAAATGGGTGGTTGTGTTCAACTTAACAACACACATGCGGCTCTCCCGTGAAGCACGCCCCCATCCTCGCGCCCATCCTCCGCCCCATCTGAGTGCCCGCCCCCAACGCCGCCCGCCTTGGCCTCCCCTCCGCAGATCATTTCCATGGAGATGAGTGAGGAGACGGGCGACTCGCCCTCCGCCGCGAGCCACAACGCGGTGGCGCACAAGCTGGCCGAGGTGCAGCGCACCATCGAGACGGGCACCTTCTGGCAGCAACTGATCGCGGTGGCGCTGCTGCGCCTCACCCCCGTGGTGCCCTTCTCCGCGTCCAACTACGTGTTGGGTCTCACTCCGCTGCAGCTGCCCGCATTCCTGGGCGGCACCGTGGCGGGCATGGCCGTGTGGAGCGTGCTCTATGCGTCCCTGGGCGGCGCGGGTCGGACCCTGCTGGAGAGCGGCGTGGACATGGGCACGGTGTTTGCGGGTGAGGCTGACGTGAGGCTGGTCATGGGGTGTCTCGGGTGTAGGATGGACTGGGGGCTTGGGAAACATTACTGCAGGGGCATGGTGATGCAGTGGATCCGCGGGTCTTCTTCCGCGACAGCCGAAGCAGACTCACGTCACACGGCAAGCGGGAGGGCCTGCATGAGGTGTCGCCACCGGGGTGGGGGCTGCACACGAGGGTGGCGGTGAGGCCGATTGACCTGGGCACGTGTAGGGCACCCCGCAGGAGGAGGGACATCTCGGGCGACCGCAGGGATGGGCCGTGCTGTGGGTAGTGTCTCTGCAACCAGTAGAATATTCTAGGCAGTGCCTGTTTGGCAAACACACCCATTTGGGTTCTCGCGGCTCAATTTCTTTTCACACACACCCATGAGTATCGGTCGCCTCCGGCGGCTCCGTTTCTTTTCAGACATGAGTACGGGGTCCGCGGATCCCATGTCCACCGGTGAAGTCAGGTCCCGGCTCAGTACCACGTAGAGACCCGGGAGGGGTACGGTGACCGCGTCGCGCCACACTGCAACCCCGCCTGCTTGTCCTCCGCAGAGTTGGCAGAGCGCTCCGGGGCCTACACTCGACCCGTCCTCCTGGCGGCGGGCGGCTTGGCGGCCGCGGTCGCGGTGGCCTACGTCGTGAGTCGGCAGCTGAGCCCGGCGGGCGGCGCAGCGGTGCCTGGAGGCAGCGTGGGCGCTGTGGGCAGCAGCGCCGGCAGCCTGGATGGTAGCTCGGTGGTCCGGGGTTCGGGTACCGGCGGGGATGATGACCGGGAGGTGCTGGTGCGGGAGGAGCAGCTGATGCGGAAGTGAGGGAGCGCGAGCGGTGAGGGGGGCGCGCAGGGGACGGTTCAACGCGCGTGGAGTGTCGCGGAGAGCAGACCGGGAGGAGGGGAACGGGCGTTCGGGAGCAGGCGAGTGGCGAGGGCTGCAGTACATGGCGAGTAAGGAGGGTGCCGCGAGCTGCAGCTTTGCCTGCGGCCGCCGGCGAAGTGGGCGCCGGTGCACCGACCTGCGTCCGGAGGTTGTCGTTGAAAATTGGAGAGCGTGAGGGGCGCAACCTGAGGGATGTGTGAGGAGAAGTCTACAGCGCTGCACCTAGCCCGTTATTTGGACGATGAGCGGATGTTTCCATAGCGTTCCTTATGACTAGGCCTCTCGGTCTCTTTTCCTTTTTGGAGCCCGTTTTCTTTGTTGCGCTTCCGAGCCTGTCTGAACCGAGTTCGAGCGGAGGTATTTCGGTTAGGGAAGACCCGACCCTCGAGATCAACTCGAGTGGAGGGACACGTGGGAGGAAGAGTTGCGACCGACCCGTGCTCACTGCCAACCCCGACAGCGGACTGTTAGGCTCCCGATGTTGGTGCACAGGGCGGGGCGCGACCAGCTCTGTACTCCTGACCGCTTGCTCCGTCCGAGGTTGAGAGATCGCGCAAGACTGCATGGACGGCGTCAGCCACCTGAAGACGATTGTTTCCTAGGGAAGCCTGCACCTTTACCAGTGAAGAAAGTTGCGGCAAGCGCGGGGCGCAAGCGCGAAGGCGGGTGACAGAGAGCGGTCACCACCCCCTGGCAGCGCATATGCAGGAGTGAAGGCCGAGTTGGGGCGGGTGAAAAGCGGACCTGGAGGCTTACTTCTGGTTTGCGCAGTCTCTGCAGATTGAGAGGCCGCGGCTGCTTGAGCTGCCTAGATGATGATGCAGTGCTGCCAAGGCAAGGGCTTCGAGAAAGCGTGTGTGTGTGCGCCTGTGCGATTAGACACCTGTTGAGTGCGGCATTGCTTCCGTTTCGTTATATCGTGTTGGCGCTTGATACCTGAGGCCGTTGCGCGTGTGCGCTGAGTGTGTTGTTGGTCATTCCCGGTGCGACTGGTGCTGGAACAACTGCACCGCCGGCCGGGCGATCATGCGTTTGCGGTGCGCGAAAGGCAGTGCCTTTGCGGTCAGTTGGTTTGCCGATGCAACGCACTCTTTTAGGAGCGGGACTGCTTTTGAAAGGTCTGGCAGCGCAGCGCGCGCGGACGGTACAGGTTGAAGCGAGAGTCGGACATGCGAGGCAGCGCAGTGGGAGATTTCGCAGGAAGCGTAGCTGCGTTTGCACAGCAGGCTGGTGTCTTCACATCGGTTGCGAGGGCACTGCACGGTGATAAGGGTATACGGCGTTTGGGTAGTCTGAGAGGAGTCCTCCTAGGTCTATATACAGGTCTACTCCCGGCTTGCTTCTCACCCAGCAGAGGGCGCGCAGGACTAGGCCCGCGGGGTTGGGTGCGAGACTGCTTGTTACGTTTCACATGTTGGTCTTGTGTAAATTTGGTACGGGAGTAGGGATGTGGCGTCTTTTCCGCCTGCGTTTATGGTTTATCACGGTCCTAGGTGGTAAACCAGTACTGCGTCGGGGCTACCCTTTTCCGGAGGCAGTGGGTGGAGGTCCTACATCGTTGCTTGATCTTCATGCCTTGAAAGGGTGGCTAGTTGCCGTTCAGGCGTTCATGGGGTTCTCCGGCAGCGAGTTGCCGCATGTTGGCTTCGCAACCTGGGTGGGCGTTGTCCTGCCTGTTGGACTAGGGCTCAGTAGCCGGTCACCTTCGCACGGCCGTGGGCCCGTGGCTGAGGACCTAGTGGGCGGGGACCGGGGAGAAGGGCCTTACTGCGGAAGCATATTACATGTGGACCCTTGTTGGGGTCCGCTGTAACGTTCATTCATTGATATGGATGAACGGACCGCAAGGCCTGGGGCGCGCGGTTGGTAGTATGCGCACAGGGCGTCCAGTGCCTGGCACTCATTTAGTGCAGGCGGTAAGCACTCCATGCGCGTCGGCCTGTCGTGCACCGATGACGGCACGGCAAATCTGTTGTTCAGACTACCGTAGCAGGCAGGTGGTGTCGCAGGACAGCTTCGGGTCACGGGAAGCGTAGGCGCGGATGCTGCCGGGCATGCAGTACAGCTACACTTGCCCTGCGCTTCTTGCACCTACACAAATGTAACAATACCTGTAAACCTGTACAGCCCACATGCACCAAGACCATGCCCGTGTGGCAGACAGGATACCCTGCCGCAAGCAACGCACGGCCACATTGGGTATTTGCGGTCCGACGGACAGGGCTCCACGACCCACGGGTCGATGGCCAGTCGGATGTACCCATCCACCTCATGGGAACGATTTACCTCAGCTACCACCGCCGCCGTTGGGGCAGGCCCCTCTCCGCTGAACATCGCAGATGAACTGAACAAGTTTAGAAGATGTGCTGGTGTTCGTCTCGCGAGTGCATGTGTTGCCGTACGTAGACCGTCTGACGAGGACGCACGGCGGGAGGCTGCCCGGCACCTGGCGGCACCGGCGGGGCCTCAGACGGCCATGGTACATACGGTGGCCGTGTAGAGGGGCCGCTTCGTCCCCTAGTTCACGTAGTGCGGGTAGGCTGTGGAGGTCAGGGCGTGCCTACGTGTGGGCAGTAGCTTCCGCCGCACAGAGAATGGAGCCTGGGCCCTCAGTGTTACTGGCTTCTCTAGGCTTCTCTCGGGCGTCTGAAGGCAACTGGCCGGCGGGCAGGGCGCCTTGTCGCCACCGGCAATGGCGAACCCGTGCACCTGGCCCCAACTGGCAACTGGTGTACTGGTCACATCTCGCGACCAACCAAGAATACTGTCATGAATGTGTTGTATCTTGGGCCGCTTGGGAAAATGGGTAAAACGGCTGCCAGGAGAAGATCGCTGCTAACGGAAACGCTATCAGCATAGCTCGTCCCAACCGACACACAAGGTCAAAGAAGGACGAATGTTACTGAATCTTTCATTGTGTGATATGTTTTGCAATAGCCCTGCCTGCACACTCTGCGTGGTGCGGCGAAGTGGTGGTTAGCGCAGTCGGCGTGCGGCTCGCTGGGATAAACGCAACTGTAAAGTTCTTGAACCATTACAATCAAACGAAATGGCGCAGCGTTTGCGGGCCTTGCAGCGGACAGCGACGTTTGTGCTTAATCATGCGGAACCATCAACGTCAGGCGCAGCTGCGCTAGCCTCGTCTTTCTCGAGCGCGAGTTCATGGATGCAACATCTTCAGCACGATGGACATAAGTCACGAGGCGGCGCGTCATGGCAGAACGGCTACTCGTGGCACAGCAGCATCGGCGCCCGCTACGCCTCGACGAAAGCCGCTGCGCCAGCAGCGGGCTCCAGCACGTCCGGTCCCGTTGACGACTCATCCGCACCACCCAGCGGCGTTGACCTGACGCCGCCACCCGAGTTCTTCCCCTTACCGGAAAGCAGCGCTGCGGAAGTCGCGACTGCCATCCACCAGGCCTGTGACGCCCTGGAGCGGGCCTCCCTCATGGGCGCCAAGGCGGACGCTTTCTTTGCGGCGTCATGGTGCATCAGCGGCTTGGAGGCGGTGCACGATATCCTGGGGACACCCTGGTGCGCTGCGCCGGGGGTGGGGGGGGGCGGGGCGGCGCCGGGTGGTGAGGGTGGGGTGCATTTAGGGGCGTGTGATGGCGCGGGCGGCGAGAGTGAGGGTGAGGCGTGTCTGTGGGTGCGGCGTTCGTCGTGGCTGCATCATGGGAGGGGCGCTGGACGTTCCGCAGATCGCCAAGGTTGCTGTCGCTGGGATTGGTGGAGGGGGACTGAGGTGCCCGGTGGGAGGGGCGGCCGGAATTCCACGGGGCCGGACAGTGCTGAGCAGGGCGGAGACGGAAGCGATGGTGGTGGTGGTGGTGGTGGTGGTGCGGGTTTCATTCCGAGAGGGGGGACTTGGATGCGGCTGGCTGTGAAGTGGCCGGGCCGGTTGCCGGGCTGTACCGCGCCCTGCCCGCGCCCTCACTCACTCACTCCTTCCTCTCCTCCCTTCCCCTCTCTCAGGTGGATTTCCATTATGCTGTTCAACATCAGTTTGCGGCTGTGCACCTTTCCGCTGATGGTCCTCGCGCAGAAGGGCTCGGCCAAGATGATGGTGAGGCGCGGAGGGAGCAGGGGGGGGAGGGGCTCACCGGGTCGTGAGCAGCGCACCCACCCACCCCGACAGCGGACTTGGCCCCCCCCGGCCCCACCCAGCAGCCACCTGCGCATGCACCGCCCATTCGACCCCAACCCTAGCCTTCCAGGTCGCTGCCAACCCACACACCCACCTAACCTGAACCCCAACCCCGCGCAGGAGTTCAACTACGCACTGCTCCACGCGAAGAAGCTCCAAGAGGCGGCCATGAAGGCGGTGGGTGGAGGCGTGGAGGGGTCCAGGGCGGGCGTGCAACCTGCAACGAGGTAGTGCAGGGTGTGGCCCGGGTCCTCAAACACGTGCAGGGAGGCCTGGAGGGTTGGGTTGGCGCGCCTGTCGCGTTGAGACGGTTGGGGGGAGAGGAACGAGAGGGGCCTCACGACGAGGGCGCTGCTGAAACCGTCCAGGGGCCTGGCGGGACCTCGAACCACATTCGCTGACCAGCACCCGGTACCTCCCCTCCGGCCTACCCCCACCCGGGTCCCACCCGACCCCCACCCCCTCCCGGACGGCCTCCCTCCCCTCCTGCCCCCAGACCTCCCGGACGGAGCACGACCGACTGTTCAATGCCTTCCGGGCCGAGTACACCGCTGTGGTGGGTGGCTGGGTGGTTGTGGGTGGTCGGGTGGCTAGGCAAGGGGTGAGGCTGGGGGGTGTTGGAGAGTGGGGCAGCGGGACGGTGCATGGTGGGGGTTTAAATTGGACAGAGAAAAGAATGCGTGGGTGTATGCGCCGGGGCCGGAATGGAAGGTGACGTTGCGTGGCGGGGTGGGCCCCGGCTGCATGCCCCTCCGTCCCCCATCTTGGGGCCCTCATGGGCCTCTCGGGGAGATCGCTACCCCGCCGTGCACAGCCGCCTCACGATACACCCACGCGTTTTGTATGTGGGTGGACCTGGCTGTCACTGCGCCGGGCCCTCCCGCCGCCTCGTGCCCCCGCCCCCTCTGCTGCCCTCCGCCCTCCCGTCCAGACCTCCAAGCACGGCGACCCGGTCAAGACGGCCCTGATGGTGCCCGGCGTCATGATCTTCAACGGCTTCGTCTTCCTGTCGATCTTCAACGGCATCAGCAAACTGATGGCGGCCAAGGTACGGCTTGTGGACCCGGCAGTGAACCTCCTCCCTTTTGAGGGGATGGGGAAGGCGTGAGGGTGCGACAAACTCTTCTGTGAGCGTGTGAACGCTGTGTTGCAGAGGATGGCGGCTGACGGATGTGCACAAGTGGGTTTGGGTGGGGGTGGGGGTGTTGGGCACTAGGGGAATGCGTGGGCGCGGGGTCACGGTGCACCAAAAACCGGTAGCCGGCCCAGTCAGCGCCGGTGAGCGGTACATGGCCTGTGAGGTTTGTTGACAATATCGCACCCACCCCCCCGCCCTTTTATACACGTCTTGCTTTGCCGGGACGCCTGGCAAGACCACGCAAGTGCGGGGCACCACACCCCATCAGCTGTGTCCAACGCACCACGACGCAACGCCGCCCCTCCCCTCCCCCGCACACACAACTCCGTACGTCCTCAGGTCCCCTCCCTGACCACGGGCGGGGCGCTGTGGTTCCACGACCTCACCCTGCCAGACCCCTATTTCGGATTGCCCATCATGTGCACCTTGGTCACCCTGGCCATGGTGGAGTACGGCATCAACTTGGCGGGCGACGCGGGCCCTATGCCCTCGGAGCGGCAACAGGCCACCAAGTGAGAGGGGCTGGCTGCCGGGCACCGGGGGCGGGAGGGCTCCCTCGCCGATCGGCGTCAAAACTCAACAGTACAGAATATACTTGTTACTTATTACGGAATCTCTGACTGTGGCGATTCTTTGAGCGTTTTCACGCATACTTCACATTTCTCCGGATGTGGTCATTCCGGTGCGGGGCAGGCAGTAATCGGAGCGCTCAAAGTCTGACTCGGCCCGCATGTCGGCCCCTCGTACCCTGCCCTGCCCTGCCGTACCCTGCCCCGCCCTGCCCTGCCCTGCCCTGCCCTGCCCTGCCCTGCCCTGCCGTACCCTGCCCCGCCCTGCCCTGCCCTGCCCTGCCCTGCCCTGCCCTGCCCTGCCCTGCCCTGCCCTGCCCTGCCCTGCCCTGCCCTGCCCTGCCCTGCCCTGCCCTGCCCTGCCCTGCCCTGCCCTGCCCTGCCCTGCCCTGCCCTGCCCTGCCCTGCCCTGCCCTGCCCTGCCCTGCCCTGCCCTGCCCTGCCCTGCCCTGCCCTGCCCTGCCGTGCCCACCAGGACCATGAAGTGGGTGTTCCGGGTGCTGGCCTGCATGTTCATCCCCGCGGGCAACTACGTCGCGGCGGGCACCGCGCTCCTGTGGGTGTCCAACACGGCGTTCGGGGTGGTGCAGGGGATGCTGCTGCGGAACGACGGCGTGCGCAACCGCCTGGGGCTGCCCTCGATGGAGGTGCGGCCGGAGGGGGCGCGTTCGTTTGGGTTGCGTGGGAAGGCGGAATGACGCAGTGGCGCTGTGACGCCGGGAGGGGCGTAACAGGGGACACAAAGGTCGGGATGCGCTGTTCAAAGAGCCATGTCACAACCCTCCCGGTCGCGTTCTCGCGTGGTTGGGCTGAAGCGGTCCAGGAGTGCTGACGTTTGGGGGTTCACTGGTGATGTGACGTGACGTGATGTGGGGTGTGGTGTGGTGTGGTGTGGGGTGGGGTGTGGGGTGGGGTGGGGTGGGGTGGGGTGGGGTGGGGTGGGGTGTGGGGTGGGGTGGGGTGGGGTGGGGTGGGGGGGGGGTGGGGGGGGTGGGGTGGGGTGTGGGGTGGGGTGGGGTGTGGGGTGTGGGGTGGGGTGGGGTGGGGTGTTGGACGTGGAGGGTAGGGCAGAGGTGTCGGAAGGCTGGTCGGTTGCCCTGCGTGCCGTGGCCTGTGTGTGTTTGCAGCGCCGTACAGGCCCCACGGCCTCATGGCTGCTGCAGCGCTGGTGGGCTCCTCCCCCCGAGGGTGTCCACTGTTCAGGCGCCTCCCTGCCTGCCCAACAGCCCACCTATCACACCGCCCTATCTCCTGCCTCCGCCCGCCCCCGTCCCACCCCGTCCCGTGGACGTCGTCACTTCGCTGGAGGTCCTGGTACAGTCGAGTATTCATCGGATATTCGCTCCGGCAGCAGCGCAGTATAAACATGTCTATCAATTTCCTACACCCCGTCCCGGCCCGTCCCACCCCGTTCCCCGGGGCCCCCCTCAGGCGCTGCGAGAGATGAACGCCCGGGTGCTTGAGGCCAACAGCGCAAGTGCACCCAAGCCCGCGGAGGGCCCCGCCTCCGTCTTGTCCACCGCCGCCTCATCCTCCTCGGACGCCGCGGCCGCGATCAACACGCCGCTGCTCTCCCGGCCGCCCACCGCGGCGGCGGGGCGGGCGAGGGGGTGAAGCTCCGGAGGGAGGGGCCGCTGCAGGAAGGGTGCAATGGAAGGGGTGGACGTTTCGCGGTTTCGCTGTCTTACTTGACATAGAAGGGGAACAGGCATAACACGTGAGGGGGGCGCAGTGGGGTGAGAGCCAGGCGGCCAATGATGGGGTCTCGCCGCGGGCCAATGAAGCAGCGGGGGCTGGCGCTGTGGGTTCGTTGGGGGCTGCGGACTGACGCGCGTTGCTGGCTGGGCGAGAGATGTCGATGGGGGAGACGGGCGAGACGACGTCGCAGTTACCCCGGGGGGGAAGGTCAGGGGGTCAGCACTACAGCGTCCAAACCAGGATTTGCCAACTTGCACACATGCGGAGCCAGAGGAGAGGGGTGTCGAGCGCGGAGAGGTGTGCTGAGCGCGGAGAGGGGTGTGTTCAGGTGAATGTCGAAAGACTGGCAAGCTCAGCCGAACCCGGGCGAACCCTTTACACGGAGTTCCGATGTGTGTTCCGGAGGGGCCAGACCCAGCCCCCCGGGAGGTGTGCACAGTCGGCTTGGCCCTGGCCTCGTCCGGTCGGGCTTCGGGCCTTGGCAGCGACGGCGACCGGCGAGCGATGGTTCTGAAGGGGCCATGACCCCGCTACCACCGGAGGGCCTCGCGGCGCGCATCCCGCCTCTCGCATGTGGGGTGTGCGGCGGAAGGAGTGCCGAGTTGCGGTGCCGTAGACCCGCGGGGAGCTATGACGTTGCAGCCGTCCGACCGGGCGGTTCGATGGGGGTCCATTGCAACATGCTGCCTCACGCACTCCGACACCGGGAGGTACTCCACAGCGCACTGATTCGTGATTAGTCGGGATCCGGGAGTGGATGGGGTGGGACTGACGGACCCGCAGAAGGCGCTCGCGCGCGTGTGTGGTCGTCGTTACATATCTCTGAGCCGGGGCTGACGCTGATCGGGGCAGCTCCCCTTGTCCATCGGGGAGACCGCCGAAGCACCCCTCTATTGAGGAGGGGTGAACCACTGCTTTGGCAGGCCGCCTCGAGCCTCGAATGCTCGTGATGGACTGGTGCTCTCCTGGGTCCTGGAGCGTATGTTTTGATGCAGGTACGGCAACCTATCCGGGGGACCCTAGGTCCATCGCCCGTCTGCTGACGGGCCCCTGGCAACGTGATGGCGCCTGATGCACCAACCGACCGGATCGCAGACTCCTTTCGTCAGGAACCAGTGGCCAGTGACCAGTGACCTTGGTGCGACGACCCAAACGGAGCCTTTCTGTGGCACCACGAGGGAGAGGACTCCAGGGCCGCACCGACCCTCTGCAAAAACTCGGACCGGACCGGCGCATCAACACAAACAGGCACACCACCCAGTCCAGTCCAGTCCAGTCCAGGGGGCGACCCAACCCTCCGAAGCGTATTCCCACATCACAGTTGATGGATCACAGTTGATGGGTTGAGATTCGCACGCTAGATCGGTGGCGATTGCTGAACCCTCTGTCTCTACGGATGTGCGGGTGAATGGATGAGGTGGGATCCTTAGTTGGCAGGATCAACCGCCTTGGACCCTCGGTTCGTATGGCGTAGGTTCGGTGTGATGATGGTTGAAGGTGTGTATCCCCACTGCCCAGCTTGCCGGGTAAGCTGCCAGGCATGTAATCCTCCGACCCCTACCGATTAATCCCAAGGACCCACCAGCAACACATTATTATTAAGGCTGGTACAGCGGACCCCGCGGGTCATCGGTGACAGCCATTGGCGACAGCCGAAGCTTCCTCACCATACACTGCCTAAATGAACTAACGCCACCATGGCGCTCCGGACAGGCTCCACAAGTGCACCGAAACACTCCCCGGGCCCACACTACCAGGGAACCACCCCGTTCCTGAGAACCAACCACGGCTGGGGATAAAGCCCGCTCAGGGGGAGTTAGCCACCCGGGCGCCCCTACTAGCGAACCACCACCCCAACCAAGGCGGGCTCACGTCTCCAGCGGTGGCCCGTAGTCTTGGAGAGCCACGGGGGCTCGCGAGCCACCATCAGGGGCCTGCCCGTACGGTCCCACCGGGCCGAAAAACCGCCCAAACCTAGCGATGGCGCCACCGGGTAGAGCGCGTCCACCCGCGGCCCACTACGATTGAACGCCCACAACACATGTCATGTGCAAATCGGGCCCGTTCAGGTCCATCTAAGCACGGTTGATCCCATTACCTCCCGAGAGGGTTCTCATTAAACACCGGTGGCAGCAAAAGGATTCCGGCGACAGTCGACACGCCCCTCGCTACGCGCCTCCATGACGGGAGCAAGCGGCTGCTGCAAAGCCTGGGAGCTGGGACCGTCCGAGCAGCGATGCCGACATACCGCGCATGGGCTAATCTTGCCGGCAGCGCACGAAGCATACACAAACACCCAACCGTACGACACACAGTAGTACGACACACAGTAGTATGAACATGACATGTACGGTGCGCACAGGTATCAAAAAAGATTATGGTACACGGGCGATGCGTCATCGCCCAGGCGGCAAGGCGCGCGCGCCGGATGCCATCAGCGCACATGTGAGAAAAAATAGAAAGGGATCTAACCCGCAGGCTGCGACCAGCGAATCTGCCGTCACTGCAAAGTGACAATTGCGCAACACATCAATGCGCTTGATGGAAGTTGTCGTCGATCGCCACATTGCTGAAGCGTTTCCGGCCCCATGCATGTGCCTGTCCTACTCGGTTGCTAAACCTAAACGGCGTTGGCCCCCAAAAGCTAACCGAATGAAAACCTCCACGCGACATCCGATATGTCATGACATGGGCCAGCAGGCATGTCAAAATGTCATGCACACCGCTGTCATCTGAAATCTGCATTCCTCGACGTTCATACTACGCAATCCGGACGAAATGTTCAAGGGGGAAAACCCAGAGCTGTCCTTTCCCCCAGGGACCCTCTTGGACTGGACTGGCTACACACCTTCTCTATGTAAAGCGGTACATGTGGGAACCCCCGCCCCGGAGCCTTGCCGCCCTGATACCATCTTGCACCACTTTGCCCGCGCATGTACTCCGTGACCCTCCGCTAAATTAAAGCTATTCGATTAAAGCTATTCTGAAGCAAGGTAGCACACCACGCCAAGTGCTACATCGTATGTGGTGTTCGGCCTCGCTCCATGTCGGTGGGGTCGGCCCCGGAAGACCCGAGACCGCACCGACCCAACAGCTGCTCCCGTAAGTGCACTGCCGCGCTTGGTAGCAATGACACCGAGGACGCCTCACCCCGCTGGTCCGCTGCGGCTGACCCGGTTCGCTGCCGTGTGGGCGGCTCAGCAGTCACGACTTAACTTTGTGCCGCAGGGCGGCAGTGAGGGCACTCTTACAGACAGGTACTACCGGCCGGTTGCTGGGGACACGGGCAGGGACTGGGGCTGAGCTCGGACCCGGGCCCGGCGCCGTACATCCAGCCGGCATTGCCGCGGCGTCGTACGATGGCAGCTGGGACCACATGGACGCAGACCCCGAGCATCCAGGGGGGGTGCATCCGAAACCCACAGCCCGGCTCCTCGGCTGAACCCGCCGCAGCAGCGTGGAAACCTGCTGCTGCAGCTGCCGGCGGCGGTAATCCTCGCGGCAGGGCCGGGTGTCGTAGATCTGGCGGCGGACGGCGTACGGACAGCCTTCATCCATGGGGGGCTCTGTGAATGGCGCTGCAATGAGTTGGAGGAGGATATCGATGGAGGCTTGTGGAACGAGCCAGCTAGGACTGGAAGGTGTTGAGAGCTCGGGCTCGGAGCCGCCTGACTGTGCGCCGTCGGGTGAACGCTGGCACGTCTTGCTGGGTGAAGATTTCCCGCAAGTGGATGAGGGGGAGACAAGGCTGCTGACGGCCCCCGAGCGGTCGCTGACACTGAGCGAGCCAATTGTACATGCGGAGCTGCTTGTGCCAAGCCGTGCGTCGTCGCTCTGCGTTTCGCAGTCTGAAGACACAGATGTAATGTTATGGTACTGGTAGGTAACGGGCATTGAGGAGGCAGTCTGTCAAGCAATATCGAGAAAACTTAAATCATAACCGCAACCGACCTGATGGAACGGTTTCGTCGAAAGTCTCCCCGCGCTTGTGATTGGCAGGTTCAGCCTCCATGTTAAGTTGTCCTAAGCGTGTTTCTGCGGGGGTTTTGCGTGTGTGTTGTCAACAACCCGCAGAGTGTCGGATGCTGCAACTACGCATGTAACAGCGTTTTCGCACACATACAACGTAGGAATCATACGGTACATGGCCTCCAAAATTTTCAACTTTCTAGATGCATATTGTTTGACCATTGGGGTCCGGGCCCCGCGTTAGTTGTCTTACCCGTAGCTGGTCGCGCAGCACCCCAGGCGGTGAAGGAAACGCAAGGCGCAGGTCGGCCACTCGATACATGCACATGATTATTCGAATTCATTGTGGAGTTAATGTTGGCCATTGCTCTGTGGGTTACACAGTTTGAGACCGAACGAGAGTTAATTGAGACAGATTGCATATGTAGTCAACGTCTATTATAGTATTATTTAATATCAATTTGAGAGGAGAACCCACGTTGCCTGAGGTTTTAAGTATGTCGCGACTGATCGTTCTACGAATATTCGCCGACAAGTGTCCCAATTGGACTATTAATTAAGAAATCACTTAGGTCTGGAAAATACACAACCGATGGTAGGCATCACGAACCGAACGTAGGCATCACGAACGCGATCATGAGGTCGTTGTGTACAGAAGCCAACCAGAGTTTCCACAGGGCGCAGGCCTTCCTGCAGTTCGCAGGCCTTCCTGCAGTTCGCATTGAGGCAAAACCTCAGGCTGCCCTGGGAAATTGAAACAATCGGATAAAACTGTAGCTATCTCTCCAAACACGGGGTGTTTCAGGTGAAGCAGCTTTTTGGTGATTCAAAGTGTGTGGGGTTGGATTGAGAACATACTTCTAGCAGGAGGACTTCAAGGGAGGCAATGGAATTATAATATTATTATTATTATTATTATTACGCCGGGCATCACCCTGGCGTGTGTTATGGGGACAGAGTCATTAGAGCCTGTACGCCGCCGTCACCGGCCCTGAGTCAAAGAGTTCCCTGCTAGCCCACCCCGGTGCGTTCGTTGGCGGTGTGTGGGGGTACGGGGGTTTGTTCCAGCACCCGTCGGCGCTTTCCGATGTCGTTTAGGCTGCGGACGGCGTGGTCGTGTAGGCGGGCGCAGCATTGTGTCGCTTTGTCAGGTGCGATACCAAGTTCAATCAGTAGGGGTTTGAGGTCCGTGCGGATGGTTCCACCGACCCCGAGGGTGTTGCATGGCTTCTGTTGCAGTGTAGCGGACCTGAGGCAATGGAATTTCAATGCGACTTGCATTGTGCGGGCCAGGACGCCTGGTACATAGGGTCGATGTTAGTTTGGACCGATCGTAGATGGTCCGTTTGAACAAGTCAGCCGGTCACGGCTGAGCAACAAGAACAACAGTAGACGGAACAGCCCGGATGCACACGTCCACGATCAGACAAAAGTTCGTGTAACCGAACCGAAGCGGAACGGAAACGGGCGACATGGGTTTGTCATTCACATACCCAAATGCACCTGAACGCACGCGCACCATATGGAACAAGTAGGGGGTCGGCTTCCTTGAAGCCGGAAAAAGGGCGGGGCCCCCTACAATCCGTACAGGCCGCTTGCTTTACAACGGAAACTCTGTTACCGCGCAAGAGTGTGAGAGAGTGAAAGGGTGCCATTGAGGGTGTCGTTGATGTTGAAGGTGGATCGGCGTGCATAGATTGAGCAAGGTAAAGCAGGTAGGGTAGCCCCCAAACCTACGCGCCGCCTCATCGCATCTGCATTATCATCGTAACGCTAGACGCCTCTGCACTACCACATCCGTCTGTCAAGCAGATATCAAAAAGCAAGCTTGAAGCATTCTTGTTTTTCCGTGAAGCTGTAGTTGTTTGGTCCGTCGGCAAGCATGCAGCCCTTCAGTTGCACGCCCGCAGCAGACGTGAACCTCTAAAGTTTGCCATCAATAGTTACATAGCAAATATAAGGCAAAAACAGGGTGCGAAAAAGCCGCGGTGAGACCCGGACTTCGGCCATCGGAACTGGAGAACTTGTTGGTACTCGGTATGCTATCCCTTTGCATTTTGAAACTTTGATTCAATACATAATGTTGACTTGTATTCATCTGGCAAGACAGAAAGGCAAATCTTGATGTTGGTGGCATCTTGATGTTCAAACACCAGAACACTATGGAAGTTCAATTTAGCACGCGCCGCCCATTCCTAATTCAAGTATTCATCACGCGGCACCCGTTGCAACAAATATGAGCGCGAGAGGCGTTGGTTGGATGTTGACTCGGGTCCATGGGGACCGCGGAGCTTTACTTTGACCGTTTGTGCGCAAAGAATTTTTTTCAGCCAAACCAAAGTTACCTTGCAATAGAGGACAATTAATATGACAAACATAGCGAATTAGTTTAGCGGATAATGAACGTTTTGCCGTTACCGGACACACGGACACACGGACACACACACACACACACACACGGACATGGGCAATCCTAGGGGGCGGGGCCCCCCGAACGCGCTTCGCGCTGGGGCCCCGCCCAAAAAGGTACGGGAACAATATTCACTCAGCAGACAATGCCGTCCAGTCCGAGGCGTGAGATGCCGCATGGCCATTTACGGAAGCAGATATGGTAACGGGCAGGGCCGTGCACCTCGGCACCAAGGTGCCTACGGTGCAGGTGTGCAAGCTGGCAGCTGAGATCTCAGCATCGGAGCTGGCAGGAACGGATACAGGCACTACGAGGCCCAACAAACTTCTGGCAAGGTGGTTATTGCGGGAAGTTCAACGGCCAACGGTCCGCGAGCCGCTGTGTCGGAAGCGAAGCCTGCGATGGCGGTGGGCTTGAGAAAGGGAAGCGCCGCTGCGGGAGTGCGGGTTATGCAAGCTCGGCTGCACAACGAAACTGCTGCAGAAGGGGATTGTTGGCAATGCTCCGTGCCAGCAGCAATCTTGCAGTGGGCAGCATGACGCGGCATAGAGAACAGCAATAGGGAACCTTCGGCCAACAGGGACCTTAGCCCCGAGGGGGGGGGACCGAAGCCCCCCGAGGGTTGCATGCAACATTAGCCAAGGGGAATGAACCCTGCTGCAGACTCACGCCGGTAGGCCGAGCAAGCGTACAGGAACGAACGGAAAGGAACGCATGGGGGTTGTTTCTCGGCCTGCGAAACGATGGGTGCTCCACTGTGAGGGGACCACCGTACGATGGCCGCGTTCACTGCATGTGGCTGCAGGAGACGTGCCGCAATGAATCCGTACGCATGCGTGGTGCCAGCGTTTGTGTTGGGGCAGGTGGGTTGCCATCGGACGCGTGTAGGTGTTCGAGCTGGCATGGCTGCCAATGCTGACACGCCTGGCAGCGGTCCTGGCTGGGGCACAGCGGCCAACTCTTTGGCTGTCGCCGGTGTGCTGGCCGTGTGAGAGGTCAGGACTGATGTCACCTGCCCGCAACGACCCTTCTGCGCGCGCCGCTGCGATAAGATCCCACCAGCTGTGAAGCAACTTCCGGGGCCCCTCACCGGCGGCATAGGCGGTGCGGGCCGCACAAGCGTTTGCCCCGCACAATGCACGTCCGCGACTATACCGTTGTCAGGACATCGGTCCAGCAGATGATCGAGCTCAGTCCGGCAGGTCACCGCAGCACGGGGCGTTTTGAAAATGTCGGAAACGACCGGTAAGGCAGATCCAGGGTCTCCCCTTCTTTGGGGCCCAGTTCTGAAGAGGTCTGACCATGCGTAACCGTTCTTGTTTGGATACGATTATTCTATGACGATGGCGCACAGCAGGAACGGCGCAACTTTCACCGAAATGGATACAAACAACGACTCACTCTCATTGGCCTAGCGTGAAGAAGAGATTTCTAGGAACCGTCCAAAACCTCAAAGAATTTAAACTCCTCGGTGCAGCTAGCGTGGCCTAGGGCTGGATGTTTACGATAGCATTACGTAACACTGTATGAGCGCAAGTTAACCGATGGTGCTTCATGTGCGCACTTATGCAAAAACGAAGCTGCTCAAGAATCTAATTCCGCCGCGGCTGCGAAGTGGTGAAGGACTACATAACATGTTGCCAGGGTGGCCATCAATAACGCCCTTGGCGTTGCCGTCCCGCATATCTTGCGCGGTCAATTTCGAATGTATGCAATGAAACTTTCCTGGTGCGCACGCGTGTGTGTCTGAGGCAAGCGTCAGCAGTTAAGCTGTTATACGACGAGAAGCTGCGGGGAATTCGTCACTTTGATCGTGCGACGAACCTGCTTGAACATTTCCTGTGAACCAAGCTCAGGCTCCAGGTCCTTCACCACCCTCTTTAGCACGAAGCGTCACGTTCTCTCCGCACACGCTTGGATGACACCTGCAACATCCAGATTGTGCCAGCAATCAACAAATGCAGTCCTGGACACAAACGACTCTCTGTTCCTGCGCCTCAGCCTGCGGCTCACAATCCCAACGCGTCCAGAGGTTCCAGCAGTGCCTCTTGCCCTTTCCCGCGGGCGACTGACACGGGACACACCCAACCCAGGCCATGCCGGAGAATGGTCAGCCCACAGACAACACATGGCTGAAAACACAGCCCTGACACTCTGAACGTGCCTTCCGCAACTCATGCGGCGGGTGCAGACTGCAGAGGAAGCACATCACTGCGCGCTGGCCGGTTATGACCAACCAGGTGAGCCACCCTCTCCTTATTCCCCTAAACGGCATCAGCTCCCCTCCGCCCGCTCTCATCCGGCTCGCATCGCATGTGAGCTATCGAGCTGAGTAAGTCAGTCCGCCCGAATGGGACCCAGGGTCCACCCGGTAACGCCTCATGCACTCATGTAAGCTTTTGGACGAAAGTCAAGGCCACGGTGTGCCCGGACGGCCTACACAAGCTCCCGAGGGGGCCGGGGCGGGGCTATTTGCGGACTTCGCAGCGCACTGCCGAAAGAGCGCCGTCCGCGTATTCGGGAGCCACTCCTCCGGGCGACCGCCTGGTGTGGAGTTACACCCTGTGAGGTCGCCTGCGCACCTTCCCTAAGCTACTTCCTTCAGTAACAACTTAAACTGCAGGCCAGCTCTTTACCCGCATTGCGTATCCGCCTAAGGCAAACTACCGCAACCCATAAAACGGGCATTGCTGAGCTTTTTCCTAACAAATGCCAATTATGCATGATGATCCCTTCCAAGATCTGGAATGAATGAACTTCATTCTCAAAACCCCAAGTGCAGTCTCCAGGCCACTAGTCGTCACACGGCCCACACGGAGTGCGCTCACGGCCTCCATGCGGCGCCAACGCAGCCGGGAGGCTCCGAAGTACGCGGTCTCCAGGGACTACCGTTCTCAAAATAGATCCCTACAGGATCCACCCCGCAGTCGATCTGGGGGCTTGCCGGGCGCAACAGAGGTACTCGATATCCGACACTGGACGTTGCACACACCCCTGCTGCCGATTTTTGCACCGCCCTGCCCTGCCCTGCCCTGCCCTGCGCGGCGCAGCGCCTTGGCCTCCCCCACCACTGCGCCCCTATGGATGCGGTGACGACTAACCTGCAAACCGGCCCTCATTGGCTTCTTTCGAGGAATTGGGAGCGCCTCCGACGCGCCGCACATTCCGAGGAAGTCTGGAGGCAGCTGTGCCGCCGTCGTTTGCTTGCGCGCGCGGGAACGCGGGTCCAGCCGGGCAACGCACCAGCGGCACGCAACGCTCTGGCACAAAGGCAGCTCCTCCTGATCTGATCTGACACGTATGGGCTTAAAACCCGTATTAGCTGTCCTCGCAGTGCTACTCCAGTTTCGGCGCTTGAGTTGGGTTTGGCACCGACCTCCCCCGGCGCCCTAGTCGTGCCTGCTTGAACACTGATGCTCCACCTCGTGCCGCACCTCCTGCTGCTGCTGCTGCTGCTGCCCCACCGCCTCCTTCGCTCCCTGATCGGTGGACTCACGGCCCTGTCTCTGCAGCTTCTTCTCTGTGCCGCCCCGCTGACCGTGCTCCCCCTCCTGCTCTCCGTCCTCTTCCTCCTCCTCCTCTTCCTCCTCGCACTTCATCCGCCGCTTCGGCTTCTGCTGCAACCCCCCGGGCAACCAACCTCGCCGCCGCTGTGGCTGCGCCCCCGCAGCCTCCCCGACGTTCCCTTCCGGACCCCCCTGGTGCTTGCTATCCGTTCCCCGCTCCTTCACTGCTGCCTCCTCCTGCCCCTCCTGGCCCTGCTGCTCCTGCTGCTCCTCATCCTCGTCCTGGCCCTGCCCTAGCTTCCTCCGTTCCACCTCCACCTCCTTGGGCACTGGCGCCTGCTGTCCCCATATCCAGGCGAGAACCCGCCTGCTGTCCCCTTCGCGCCTCACGGCCGCCGTGACCGCCTCGCTCCAGTCCACCGGGTAGTCCTGCTCCAGCAGCCAGCTCAGCACGGCCAGATCGCAGCCGGATGTGATGGCGAACGTGAGCAGGGGTACGGAGCCCCAGGGAATTTGCAGCCGCCGCAGGCACCGCAGCATGGCCAGATCGCCGTTGGACAGTGCGGCCATGTACGCCTCGGAGGGGTCCTAGGGTGGGGTGCGGGGTGCGGGCACTTGACATCAGCGCGGGGCTGGGCGGGGGGCAGGTCGGGGCCTAGTCGGCGTCGTGCTGAGTCACCTCGCCGTCTGGCCACTCGGCGTGTGTTCAGCCAGGAACACGCCCGAACCACCCAGGCTCATAATACGTAACCCTCCGGCCTTTGAAATTTTCCCTAATGGGTATGTACAGTCCGCCATCGCATGGCGAAATTCGGCCCTAACATCGGCGCGGTCAAGACCGCAGCGGCCCCCGGCTCTGGGGCCAAGACGACAGCCCCGCCCTCTTCCTGTCAATCCCTGCCTGCGCCCCTTTCGTACCCACGCACCCCCTCACCATCTTGGTTTCACAGTTCTGCACCAGCCACTCGGCCGCCTCCTGGTTGCCCGACACCGCCACATCCCGCAACGACACGCAGCGCTGCCTCCAGCCCTGCTCGACCAGCCACGTCAGCAGGTCCATGTTGCCCGAGCTCGCCGCAAAGTCCGCCTGCGCCAGGATCATGTCCCGCAGCGACAGCCCCGGCAGCTCCGCCAGCCACCGCAGGACGTGCAGGTGGCCGAAGCGCATCGAATCGTAGATGGGCAGCCGGGTCACCGCCAGCAGGCCCCAAACGTGGAGCAGCTGCATCACCTCCAGCTGCCCACTCTGCGCCGCGTGGTAGACGGTGCTGGCGTCCACCTGGAAGCCGCCCGTCAGCATCACGCGCAGCACCGACACGTTGCCCGTCTCCGCGGCGGTGTGCGCCGCGTAGGGCAGGCGGTCGACCTGGCACTCGAGGCCCAGCGCGCGCAGCTCCGGCAGCCGCTCGATCATCCGCATCCAGCACAGGATGGGCTCCACAACCGTGCCATGGAGCCCCACCTGCTGCTTGACCCACATCACCTTGGCCTTCCAGTCGGGGGTGGGGCTGTTGGCCGCGGCGGGCAGGATGAAGTTCCAGGCGAAGCGGTCCTGCGCCCAGCCCTCGCCCGGGAGTGGGACCTGCAGCGCGAAGCGCTGGAGGGTGGCCAGGTCGCACCCCTCCGTGATGGCCATCAGCAGCGCTCGCGGCTTGGCGGCCATCTCGCCGGGCGGCACGCACTGCTGCAGCCACTCCAGGAGGGGCACGTGGCCGTTGCGGCCGGCGGCTAGCACCGCGGCGGAGTCCCAGCAGCAGCCGTTTGCGAGCAGCCAGTCGCACATGGCCCGGTGGCCCGAACTGGCGGCGGCGATGAGGGGGCTGTCGGGGCCCTTCTGGGCCATGGGACAGCCGCGCTGCCTCAGCCAGACGCAGGTCTCCAGCTGTCCCGCGGCGGCGGCAGCGGTGAAGATTTCCTCGGTGAGCACGCAGCCCACGTTCTCAGCCACGACCTGAAGGTGCTCCAGGTCGCCTGAGGCGGCTGTCAGGCAGAGGAGCCGCCGGCGCTGCGCCAGGGTGAGCGCACGGTAGGAATCCGGATGGGACCAGTGCTGCGTGAAGGCCCATCGAGGGAAGGGCTGGCGGATGTGCACGGTCCGGTGCTGGCGTTCGCGGTAGTGCGCCGCGGAGGACCTGTTGATCGGCCGCACGCAGCAAGCGATCTCATTTGGTGTCAGGTGGTTGAAGATGCGGACGTTGAGGTCCGGCGGCAACTGCGCGAAGACAATGAGCGCTGCAGGCTCCTGCGCCATCGTCCCGTCGGGGAACTGTAGGTGTGCTCCGAACGGGACTGCGCCGTGAAATTTAAGAAGGTACTCTTACATATACTGTGATATTCGTGTCAGCATGTACTCAGGACGTGGTGAAGAAGTTGGCCGGTCAGGTCGTCGACTGCCTACCCTTTGTGACATCTCAAACTCTTTATCAAATCAAAAGGTCATGAACTGCAGGGACGCCGCAGTGGAAATGCAACAACCAGCACATATGTGCGGAGTTGGTAACAGGTAGGAAAGTATCTGTCCTGCCAGATTTTTTTTTACATTGCAGCTATGCGAAACGCCCGACGGTGCTCGATCTGGAGAGGAACCCTCGATGCCGTGTACATGTACGATAGAAGTAAGCAACTGTCGACAGCACTACGGCGCTAACGTCGATGAAAATCCAATCGTCTGTCGGGGCAGGTGCTTAAAGTGTGACCTGAAGAAAGAATTTTGTTTCCTTCATTGTAACCGTTACAAGGTGGACCCGTAGTCCCGACCGAGCGTTCCAACGAGTTGCGAACCCATCCTCCATCACCGGAGGGGAGGGTGCCGTGCAGCCATACCGTCCAACACACCCAGACACACCTTAACACACCAGGTTACCAGTGCGCCAGGATTGCCTCTCTTGGAAACCGCACCAGACTCGCCGAATCACTTTGGCCTTCATTGTGTGCAATCTGTGACTTGGATGCCCTTTGGAAGGATGCCTGCCCACCACACGGCGGCGGTGGCACGCGTCTTGATTCTAAGCAGCCCGCAAGCGAGACCTCGTCATCAATGAAGACCAGTTCTTGGGGCGCCCTGATACGGTAGCTAGGGCTTTGCATCGGCGCTCGTCTTTCACCGTGCAGACCCTGGGCCGGCCAGGCCTGCACCTGGTGGGGCAGATACGGCAGGGTTGCACAGCCCCGACCCAACCCCTCCCACGTCCCACTCACGCCTCGTCCGCCTGCCCCACTTAGGAAATACGCACATTGCAGACGACATCGCAAAAGGAGAGAACCCCATGTTGGTGAGAGAAACGTATTACAGAGGTCCCGCCAAAGGGGCATCGGCGTGTCGGCGGGCCCCAGCGCAGAAGGGACAACAGCTGGCCCTAGCCGACCAAGCAACGAGGGCAACCTCGCTGGTATCAAAACCCGCAGGGAAGTGAAGAGGGACCAAAACGGCCAACACAGCCACCCAAGCACTGATGGGTATCCAGCGGGGCAGCACCAATGCAGCAAAGGCGACACACCCCGGGCGCACCGGACATGGATGACGGAAAGCGGCGCCCACGCAGGCGCCCCATAGGCCAACCACCACCACACCGGAACCACTCTCCCACGGGGGGCTGCCCATGCTTGAGGTACGGAATATATCTTCTGGATGCCTGCGCCTTCTGGCCTCACAACGATGCGCGGCGGCCGCTGGCTGGAGGGGCCCTTCGCTCCTCAGCATGGACCCCCCGCGCCCCGGGACCGGGAGCGGGTCGTGCGCATTTCAAACGCGGCCCCGGCACCGGAGGCTGCGCCGGTGGAGGCGGAGGCAGAGGGTGGGGACGGATGCGGTGGAGGTCACGGTTGCGCCAGAGGTGGCGGCGGAGGCGGAACCGGGTCGGAGTCCCATTCGCCACAACACCGAGATGGCAAACGCCAAGTCCTTATATGCCTTTTGATGTGTTGCACAACGGAACAACGTCTAACGGTTTTTGGCATTCCATGGTCATGCCTCATCGAAACCGAGGGGTCCAAAACACCCCTTTATGAGAACGGATCTATCACTGCTTGTCTAGCCCGCCCATCCACAACTACAGGATACGACTTGTTATGACCTGGAACATTTCGGCGATTCACGTCAAACAATTTTATCCAGTGGGCAACAAGGGTCCGCAGTAATCGCTCACGACACGTTGCATCGAGTGACCCGCCGCTGGTGGGTGTGCGTCGGGCGCTGTCAACGCCACATAGTGTAAACCCAACAGCACATCCAAAGCAAGAGAACACAACCGGAATCGCCACCACGGCAATCACGCTGCAACATTCATTCCTTCAGCCAGCCAGCACGGCTCGTGGCTCACCGCCCGCTTCCCGGGGGCCGCACCCACCTCTGGACATACATGTCCGAAACGAGCCACATCCCACTACAGTCCCCCTGAGATGGATGGACCACATGCCGTATGAGGACGCATAGTAAGGATGTAGAATATAAACCTGCATTATAAAGGATATCGGCAACACTGATTGGTCCATCCTTGTCCACCAGGGTCGATACTTCAAGACAGCCACAGAGACTATCCCTGTGTTGCTAAGAATGCGGGCTATGGCAATCGCGTCCACCTCACCGCTCGCACGGGCAGACCCCTCCCGGCCGCTACCAAAGGATCATACATGTATCAAAGGGTGCCCGACCCGCATCCGACATGCCAACGCTGCTGCTGCCCGGGCAGCATGCCCAACACCCCAAGCGCCTCTCCACGCTGACAGTACCGATGCAACCGCACGCATGACCCAGTCCCTCGGATCCATTTCTTTCGGAGACCGCCTCCCTCGCTGCTGCTGCTGCTGCTGCTGCTGCTGCTGCTGCTGCTGCTGCTGCTGCTGCTGCTGCTGCTGCTGCTGCTGCTGCTGCTGCTGCTGCTGCTGCTGCTGCTGCTAGTGATAAAACTGATGACGGAAGCACCGCAGCCGGGAACTTCACCTCACCTTATCGGGGAAACTACGGCAGCTGTTCGCAATCATTGCACCCGACCCCACCCGACCCGTAGTTCCACCCCCGCCCCGCCTCCCCGCCGGCCCTCCCCTTCCCCTCCCCTTCCCCCGCGCTAGGCCCTTGCTACCCGAACTCCGCGGCCGACTTGCAGGGCAGCTTCATGAAGTAGCAGAAGGGCGGCGGCGGCAGCGCGTCCCTCAGTGAGGGCGGCCGCACCTGATACAGCAGCACCAGGAACACGGTGGTGGGGAAGCCCAGCAGCGCCACCACGAGGACCGCCAGGATGCATCCCACGATGAACAGCAGCGAGGCCACCGCGTCCTGGAAGGACATCACCGCCTGGATCCCGAGACGAGGGGCGCGGGGGAGAGCGTAGCATAGCAGGGTATTAGTGCGGGTGGTGCGGCTGGGGAAGGGGCTGACCCGTGGGTCAACCCGAGCGATACCGTACCAGTATGTGCGGAGCAGGCCAGGTGCCGGGTATGTTGTATGTTGTATGTGCCATGGGACAGTGCGGCGCTGGGGTCCATGCAGCGGGCGGGCTACGGGGACATACATCCGCGGGTGCATCGGGTGCGATGACGGGGCGAGGGTGCATCTATTGAAGGGCGGCCGCACGCGGCGAGATGAGCAGCGACGCCGCCGCCTCCGCGCCGCTGTCTATGAGGGCCGCCAGACGGCGCTTGAACTCGAGGCCGTGGTAACATCCCGTGAGGGCGGCCAAGTAGAAGAACAGCTGCGGGGGAGGGAGGGTGGGGCATAGGGAGGGAGGGGCGGATATGGGAAGATCGGTGAGAGAAATCCAAGGCTGTAGCTGTCCTTGGGTTTGAGGGAGTTTTAGTTGTGGGAGTGCTTTTGGCTGAAAAAGAGATTGGGACAGTGGAGGCAGGGCGATGGCGTCAGGGGGCTGCCTCCGTGGGCCCCCGGGGGGTTATTACTTGTCTGAGCTGGCAGGTATGTGGGCAGACGGGTTGGCCGGACAGGCAGGCAGGTTGTTATGCGGACCAAGCAGGTCAGGGCAGGCAAGCGTGTTTCTTGCACCGTAAATGCGTTCCCTTCCCATCGCCTCCCATCGGAGATCGTCCCCCCTTCCCAGCCATGCCCACCTTGCACGCCGTGCGGGGCAGGTAGCAGAGCAGTGCGATGCAGAACACCACCTCCAGGCTGGCCTGGCGGCTCTTCCAGCCGCAGATGTGCTTGAACCAGCCGTTCAGGTTGAGCAGCAGTCTGCGGGCGGGTGAATGGGACCTCCGGTGACGTGCTATGCTCTGCATAATGCGGGGACGGGCGGCGGCGGCTTCGGCGGTGGTGAGGGCAGGGTTTAAGGCCGTGGCGGGGAAGGCGGAGGCGGCACCGGCTGCGAAGGCGGCGGAGGATGAGTAGGCAGCGGCGGCGGTGGCGGCGGTGGGGGCGGAGGTGAAGGTTGCGGCAGCGGCGGCAGTGAAGGCGCTGGCGAAAGCGGCGGCGGCGGAGTTGGCGGCGGCGACGGTGGCGAAGGCTGCAGTGGTGGCGGAGGCTATGGTAAAGGCGGCAGCAGTGGGGCGGCAGGGGCAGCGGCGGGGGCAAAAGTGGCGGCGGTAGCGGCGGAGCGGCGGCAGACGCGGCAGTGGCGGAGGGAGTGGCTAATCTGGCTATAACGGCTGCAGCGGCGGGGCGGAGGCGGCAACGGCGGCGGGGGTGATTGCGGCATAGTTAGGCGGCGGCGGTGGCCGAGGCGGGGGTGGCAGCTATGGCGACGGCGGATGCGGCGGCAGGTGCGGCGGTGACGGCGCGGTGATGGTAGCTATGGCTGCGGCGGTAGCAAAGGTTGTGGCAGCTGCGGCAGCGGGCGCGGGGCGGGCGGCGGCTATGGCGGCTGTGGCAGCTGCGGCGGCACCTATGGTGGCGGCGGCGGCGATGCTGCTGCGGGGTTGATGGTGGCGAAACTGGCGGCGGGGGCGGTGGAAGCAGCTATGGCGGCAGCTGCAGCAGCGGCGGCGGTGGCGTCGGCGGCAGCGGCGGCAGCGGAGGGGTGGGTCATGACAACGGTAGCGGCGAGGTGGAGGCGGCAGCAGCGGAGGCGGCCGAGGTGGCGGCGAATATGGTTGCCACAGAGTTAGACGGCGGCGGCGGCGGTGGCGGAAGCGGCGGCGGTGGTGGCGGCGGCGGGTTTGGTGGCGGCGGACCTGGCGGCGGCGGCGGCGGAAGCAACTATGGAGGCCGCGGGGTTGGTGGCCGCCGAGCTGGCGGCGGCGGCGGCGGTGGAGCGGTTGGCGGCCGCAGAGCTGGGGGCGACGGTGGCGGCGGCGGCGGCGTTGATGGTAGCGGCGGAAGCAGCTATGGCGGCGGCGGCGGTGGCGGATGCTGCGGCGGGGTTGGTGGCGGCGTAGCTGGAGGCGGCGGCGGTAGGAAAGCTGTGGCAGCGGCGGCGGCCAAGGCCGCGGCGGGGTTAGGTGCGGCGGAGGCGGCGGCGGTGGCGGCGGCATCGTCGGAGAGTTTGGCTATGACGGCGGTAGCGGCAGGGTGGAGTCGGCAGCGGCGGAGGCGGCCGAGGCGGGGGCGGGTATGGTTGCGACAGAGTTAGACGGCGGCGGTGGCGGGGCTTGTGGCGGCGGAGCTGGCAGCGCGGCAGCGGCGGTGACGTACGCGGCGGCGGTGTGGTGGCGGCGGGGTTGATGGCGGCGGAGCTGGTCCGGGTATGCAGTCGGGTGCTCCATGATGGGGCTATGGTTTGCACAAGGCAGCACATCACCACGCAAGCTTCCCTGTCGTACACCCCTTCCCGTCGCAAGCGGCCCTCGCCTACACGTCCCGCTCGCTGCCAACTCCCACTGGTCTGGCCCGACCCTCCTCGGGCACCCACGGATCCCCATCGTGCCCGGAAGTGGGCTTCCCTAGTCCCAATCCCTACACCCTAGCGTCTCGCGCTGCTATCTATCCATCACGAGTCTACGTCTACTGGCTGCACGCAGCGGATCCGGCCGTCCACCACCGATAGGATTGGGTGGTCCGGTCCCACCCCCTCCCATCCCCGTCGCGGTCGGCCCAGTTCTGCGAAACTGGCCACCCGCTGCCAGAACTCCATGACTGCGCGCGCCTTAGCTACATCAACCGGCGACGGGGCAGCCGGTGTGTGTGTGTGTGTGTGTGTGTGTGTGTGTGTGTGTGTGTGTGTGTGTGTGTGTGTGTGTGTGTGTGTGTGTGTGTGTGTGTGTGTGTGTGTGTGTGTGTGTGTGTGTGTGTGTGTGTGTGTGTGTGTGTGTGTGTGTGTGTGTGTGTGTGTGTGTGTGTGTGTGTGTGTGTGTGTGTGTGTGTGTGTGTGTGTGTGTGTGTGTGTGTGTGTGTGTGTGTGTGTGTGTGTGTGTGTGTGTGTGTGTGTGTGTGTGTGTGTGTGTGTGTGTGTGTGTGTGTCGCCGTGTGCCGGGAGGTAGCGGCAAAATGTTCATTATACGCTCAACTATTTCTCAATGTTTGTCATATTAAGTGTCCTCTATTGCAAGGTATCTTTGGTTTAGCTAACAAAAATTGTATGCGCACAAACGGTCAACCACGGTCTGCATGGACCCAGGTCAACGTCAATTCAACGCCTCTCGCGCTGAGGTTTGTTTCAACAGGTGCCGCATGTTGAGTACTGGAATTTGGAACGGGTGGATTGAATGTCCATAGTGTTCTTGTATTCAGTAGAACTTCAAGGACTTTCGCCAAAGGCTGCCATTGCGTACAATGTCCTTACGCGCATCCCAAGGTTGAACCGCTTGAAAGCGGCGTTCGATTCGTGAGGATTGCCAGTCGGTATCCAGGTATCCAGGTAGCCAGTCGGTATCCATGGCTACTGCCAAACGAGCGCGAAACAATATTCATTTCGAGAGTGCCCTCGTCCATTACGGCGTACTGAAAAGTACCACGGCCTTCACAATTATTTGCGGCAATGACCAAAAAGACCTCGGACAAGTTGTCACGGAGACCACAGCGGAACTCCTTGCTACGGTAAGGAACTTGATGAGTTTCAACAGCTTCCAAAACACCTCCCACACGCAAGGCAGACGTTAATGCACGCAAATACACACCCATCTCTCCGAGTTGGCCATGTAACCGGGGCGCAATTCCACCCCCGCCCCACTCTCCCCCCCTTGGCCACATCGCCCGTCCCCCACGCAGATGAGTTCCGCTGCGGGCGGGCCTGCGGGTGACTGCGCAACGCTGCAAAGATGCATTGATTGCCAATATCCGGGCAGCCATACAGCCTTATAACCACAGCACGAGCCAGGACAAATGCATCGAACAGCTTATGAGCTACGTGACATTCACGTGCTTGAAGAAGTATCTTGTCGCCAGGTATGCTGAAACAAATGGATCGACATGTGTTTTCGCATCCTTTCGCCTCACGGTGTGTGTACGACATGGCTTCCGGTCAGGGCGAACAATGACGAACCAGGAACCGGTCTGTCAGATCAGCTGCCCGGGGCGACACGTGGAGACCAGATCTGGGCAGAGAACATGCAGCGCGCTGCACAAATGGCCGCCATTGTGCAAGCCTTGGGGTCGCCACCATCCAAGCGGCCGCGGACCCGCCGCGAGGCGACACTCCATGAGCAGCTTCTCAAGAAGACTGGTGGCATGGTGCGTGGCCACAGCAGGGGGCGAGGTTGCAAGTTGCATTGGACAATTAAAACAGGGCATGTTGTGGGTACATGTGTGCAGTCGTACACCAAGTATACGGCAGCCCAGCTAAGAGCTGCTCCAATACAGCAGCAACCGGGCGCATGAGAGCTGGATATCTCTGCACGCAGGTGAACTGTCACCCCACCGACGACACGAGGTGGAGCTGGAACATGGGCGCGACTTGATGCAGGAACGAAGTCGCGCTGGTCGTCCGTCAACCTTCAGGTGAAACGGCTGCGGATCCATCGGCGGGCGCGCAGCCTTCAGGTGAAACCGCTGCGGATCCGTCGGCGGGCGCGAAGCCTTCAGGTGAACCCGCTGCGGATCCGTCGGCCGGCGCGCAGCCTTCAGGCGAAACCGCTGCGGATCCGTCGGCGGGCATGCAGCCTTCAGGTGAAACCGCTGCGGATCCGTCGGCGGGCGCGCAGCCTTCAGGCGAACCCGCTGCGGGCCCGTCGGTGGACGTGCAGCCTCTCCGCGACCGCCGAACAGCTCCGTCTGCGGGCGCGGAGTCTTCAGGCGAACCCGCTACGGGCCCGTCGGCAGACGTGCAGCCTTCAGGCGAACCTGCTGCGGGCCCGTCGGTGGACGTGCAGCCTCACCGGACACACATAACTCCTGAAAGATTTCGACGGATGAAGTTTAAGGGGGTGCAGCTGTGTCGTTCGATGCTCACGACCAGGTGTCCGGCGCTTTTATTGCACTACAGCACAACAAGGTCTGTCGGTGCTTTTGGCGCAGATGGAGCGACAGCGGCAGCTACATTGGAGTGAACCGAAGAACAGGCTCATCAGACGGGCATTCCAGGACCGCACATGCAGCATGATCGGGGCCGGCCTTCCCCCGCGACCGTTGCAGCGGACATCCAGCGTGTCAATGTTGAGGGCCATCAGTATATGTCTGCCACAACCAGGCAAATGCCTGCAGTGTTGACGGGGGACACAGGAGGCATTGCGGATGTAGTAGTAGTACCGTTACAGTGTGGATAGGCTTCCGGGCCCTGTCTAAGGGTTTATGTCGTGGTTTTATATGATGCTATAGGACACCTTCAACCATCATCACACCGAACCTACACCATACGAACCGAGGGTCCAAGGCGGTTGATCCTGCCAACTAAGGATCCCACCTCATCCATTCACCTGCACATCCGTGGAGACAGAGGGTTCAGCAATTGCCACTGATCTAGCGTGCGAGTCTCAATCCATCAACTGTGATCTCAACTCCACATCTCAGCAGCTAGCCATAATCTCATGCTCCCGAACAATGTCGGGGGTCACCCTGGGACTCGAACCCAGGACCTTAAACCGCCTAACCGCGGTAGTGTTACCTGACCTGACCATTGCGAGTGTGGCGTTGACTAATGTGGGGCCTGAGGAGCAGCAGTATGTGGCCATGCCGAGCATCTGTGGGCCGGCATTACATCAACCCGAACTAGGGGCTTCTGGTCAAGATGCCGCCGATACTGTGGTGGGGGTCCCAGACCTGACCGTGCAGCAGCAACCGGATCTGGAGGCAAACTCCGGAGACACAGGCGTCACTGCAGCGCCTCGTCCGTCATCTTTGCCATCGCGGCTTTGGAGATGGTGACCACCTGCCCAACAGCCAGTGTGATGTACTTTGTACAGTCTAGCAAGTCGAACGGCGGGTGGTCTGGTGCGATGTTGGGCGCCGAATTCGGCAATATCACGGGGCCAGGAGCCCAGGTCTTGCAGGATGCCGTGCTGCTTCTAGCCGAGGAGCCCGTGATGTTGGACGCCGAGCTCCTCGAGGAACTGTAAGTCCACAACTTTAAACTCGAGCATGGGATGGATGCAGGCCAAATCCGAATGCAGCGATACAGCACCGCCGTGCATTGGCACCGGCAGGGGCGGCGGCTCAACTGCAGCAGGCACCCCTGGCCCAGCAGCAGCAACAGCAGCAACTGCCGGTACCCCCTCGGCTGGTGCCGCCGCCGGGACATGGGGCGGCGGAGGCGGGGGCTCAACTACATCTGGCACCCCCAGCCCAGCAGCAGGAAATGCCCGTATCCCCATTCACCACTCTGCCTCGGCAGGTGCCGCCGCCGTCAGGGCATGGCACGGTGATGATGGCGGCACAAACCCGCCGTCAGGAGCTACCGGCACCTGATGGTGAAGAGTCGACGAGTGGATGAACGTTCAAGCGTGGCGAGGTAAATGTCTGTCACAATCTCCTGTCCGCTAGGATATCGTCCGCCTGAACCTTTCAACATTGCTTGCATGCAGAAAAAAGACACGGTCGACGCCTTCAGGCGCTATATTTCTGAAGACCCCGACAACAATAGGGACATGAATGTAGCCATAGCTCGATGGAGCAGCGGGAATCCGGACCGGCAGCTCATATGCATGGACAAGCTAAGTAGCGCCTGGAGGGAGGCCGCTGCGGCCGAGGGCATCCTACAAGGCAGGCGCCGCGGCCTCAAGCCAGCTGATGGCAGGCATGTAGAGCTTGTTCCAGCAGTAGTCGCACCGGCGACCGGGCGCTGCTGGTCGGAGCTCTTGGAGCAACTGGAGAGGGAACTGGAGATGACAAACCCCGACCGTGACGGGGTTGCAGGCCTGTACGATCAGCTCAGGTTGTGCCCCGTGCATGGGATCACCAACCGTGAGGCCGCCATGAACCGTGTGTACAATAAAATTGCCAGCACATTCGACTTGTAACTTTGCAGGAGCCCATTGGATGAATGAGGTTTATAGTGGACCCAGCAGAAAAGTTCCTGAGATACTAGCTATTGATACAAGTGGTTGCTGCTGACTTAAATATGTTTAGAGAGTTTCACTTGTGTCTAGGCAGAGCAAGGTGTCACGACAGCCATTAGATGTGGTTACGACGGTGGAGGGTTGGGGTGAAGCTACTAGGTGCCACGTTTGTGATAACCAGGGTGCAATGCATGTCAGACGCCAGTGGGATGATAGACGGGCCGGGCCGGTCATTGACGGTCAGTGGCGACAGGAACGGTTTGGGAGTGTTTAATTAGTTTAATACCATTGACCCAGAGATCCACGGTTCCCTCCCAGCCAAGTGATTCAGCAGGTCTGGCACGGTTTCCAGTAGAGGCAATTCTGGCGCGCTGGTAACCTGTGTTGGCCGGTATGGCTGCTTGACCCCCCTGCGGGTGATGGAGGATGGGTGCGCAGTCCTTTCAAGGGGGGATAAGATGAGCCGCCTACGAGCTATCTGGCCTCGTTGGAGCACCCGGTTGGGACACGGGTCCAACTTGTAATGGTTACACTACATTGACCCGCGGCACTGCGGTGACCGTATGGCGGATCTTCGGCGAGTAGTCCATGTTATCGATAGCACAATGTAGACTTATGGAATGAATGAGCGTTACAGGGCCCCATCCACAGACAAGGCGGCAGTGACTGATTGTGACCTTACTCCGAGCGACCAAGCTGTAAGGTGGCTATAGGAGCTAAGCAATTGCAACGGAAGTCAGGCACTCACTCTGACACAGTTGACAGGTAGCTGGTAAAAGGAGTCATGGCACGGGCATACCTAACAATGCCTCACAGCCACAATCACAATAACGAGCACAATCACACCCTTACATCTGTAAGACGGTACTTCTGGCAATAACACAGAACTGAGGCACACCAAGGTCCAGCAGAAAGCTACTCCGGCTAGATGATATGGCTTAGGTCTCACTTGGGGACCAAACGAGAAAGGAAATGAACCCAAGGGCGCCCTGCCGCCAGGTGCAAGTGTAGAAGTTGCAAAGTGGTCGTCATCTCATGGCTGTAACGCTCCTGCTACTCATGTGTCCTGACAGCGGACATACGCCTGCGTTCTTTCAGCGGACATGCACTTCCAGCCCAATGCTACCATGTCCTGTCTACCTGACATCCACTACCTATCTGTCCCGCCGCGAAATTCAGTCCCCCACCCCACCCTGCCCTGTGCATCAGGTGCCCCATGCCAGTCCTCCCGAGGTCATTTGGGTAGTGATGAATGCATCTTACACAGGATTCCCTGCAGCCATTCCCAGATGCCTAGCCGAACCTTCTCTTCTGTTTGTGACCCCCATGGGCTCAGCCATGGACGCAACGCATTGTTGTCGATACACAATATGAATGTGGTTGCAGTCATGCTGCAGTCAGGAGAGCAACCTGCAAGTCCTGCACCAACCCATCCCCCTGTGTTGCCGGTACGCTTCTACACATATGATCGACATGCGGCAGAAACCACCAAGCCAAATGCGCTCCATTCCCCGCCGCCGCCGCCGCCGAATGTTCCTAAGTGCACTCCTCAAAACACCCTCAACAGGATCCTCATGAGTTCAGACGCGTTGCTACACGCCTCAAACGCGGGCGCCAACCCTAGCACTATGACGAGGTTGGTGCCATCTGCCAGCAGGCTGTGGCAGAACAGAGCCCAGCCGACCCCAATGATCACTGTCCACATCTGCAGAGCAGGAGGCACCGAACATCAAGACGTGGACAGCGATCATTGGGGTCGGCTGGGCCCTGTTCTGCCACAGCCTGCTGGCAGATGGCACCAACCTCATCATAGTGCTAGGGTTGGCGCCCGCGTTTGAGGCGTGTAGCAACACGTCTGAACTCGTGAGGATCCTGTCATGGGCGTTTTGAGGAGTGCACTTAGGAACATTCGGCGGCAGCGGCTTTGCACATAGGGGAATGGAGCGCATTTGGCTTGGTGGTTTCCGCCGCATGTCGATCATATGTGTAGAAGCGTACCTGCCCCACAGGGGGATGGGTTGGAGCAGGACTTGCAGGTTGCTCTCCTGACTGCTGCATGACTGCAACCACAATCTTATTGTGTATGGGCAACAATAAAGCAACTCAGAGCCCTCGTGCCCCTGAAACCCTAGGCGCCGTCCCCCGCCACCCCCCCCCCCCAAACACACCTGTTCCAGAGAGGCCCTCCAAGCTCAGGATTCCGTATGCCAGATGGACCTGGAGGTCGTACCACGCGTGCGCATCGACCGGTGAGCTCTTGAAGCACCCCGCCTTGGGGGGAATACTGTTGGTCGTGTTGAGAGCATCGAACCGTTGGGATGTGGAGGGCCCCGGATGAAAGAATTCCAATGTAGTGCACTTCGGAAAAATACTCCATTACGAACACATGCTCGGCACCCTCACTGCAGCTGTGTCGCTAGGGTTTAAAGGGTTAGGGTTTTAGGGTTTACGCTAGAATGACATACGATCAGGCATGCTAGGGGTCACTTTCTCATGACGTACATGGTACGAAAATCACAAATTTATCTATTATATGGTGGGGCGTTGTAGCGGAACTACTGTGGGGACTGGCGGCTGATAACACGGAAGGACTTTGGAGCGGAGATTCTTGCTTTCTACCAGCAGCACGTTGCGTCACTTCAGATACCCTTCCAACAGGTGGTGTGGCACATGATTTGCAGCGGACGCTATGTCCCGGATCATTCCTGGCTGTCACCGGCTCCAGGGCGAGGTGTGGATATCACTCGAGGACATGCGTTTATGCAGTGCGTGCATTCGCCTGCTACTGCTACAGTGCTGGACGTCGCTACAGTTTTCTTCGCAACCAGAAGGAAAGGAAACCAAGCAAACCTAACAGACCGGACGGGGACAGGGACAGGGCGGCCGAGGGAGAGAAAAACTCCCAAAGCGGCAAAACGGCACAACAAGGCCGCACCTCCTACTCCAGGCCACCAGGCGAGACGGAAGGCCAAGGAAAACCCGAGTGCACGATGCTTCACACCTTACGGGAGGAGTGGGGATACGAGTTTGGAGGCAAAGAGGGGTTTGACTGGCAACCCTAAACCCTAGAGCCCTATATCGACACCGACGAGGACCTCAGTTTTCCGTGTTGCATGGACACAAGGGAGTCGTGAACTTGCCTTTAGTCATCGGCGATGTCAGCTGCACGAGCGCACTTGGGGGCGCGGGGCCTGGCGGGCAGGTTGAAGGGCTGCGATGGCGCCTGCTGGCTAGAGGCACCCATAAGCTGCAGCAGCATGATGTTGAGGTATCCGTCCTTCTTCCAGACGCCCAAGATGGCCTTGGAGTTGCGAGTCTTGTCAACACGGACATCTTCATAGTCTCACGCTGCTTGGCAGATAAACTGTGTTGGGCCGTGAGGAACGTTGAGCAGGAGTTGTAGCCAGTGAGCACATTGCCCGCGTGCTCAAAGATTTGTAGCTCCTGCCAGCCAATCGGCACGTCGATGTAGATCTTCATAAGGTACACGGCCTTGGCGTTGGCAACAGTCATGTGGCACTGCTTGCAGTAGATGCCGTCATCCTTCTCGATGCAGGGGTGCTCGGTGCCGCTGACCCAATTGCCGCATCGCCAGTCCGCAATGGTGTCCGTCCGGGCTGTGATGGCTGCACCGCGGAGTATGCCTGCCATGACGTAGTTGCCGTCAGGCTTGGTGGTGAGCGAAGCGAAGGGAGTCGCGGCCTCGATATCATTGTAGTGCAATGGGCGGACCTGCGGGTCGGTTGCCGCACGGGCATAACAAGGTTAGTGTGGATTGACAAAGGTTGGTTGCAATTCAGAAGCATCATAGTCTATGTTTACGACGCAACACATCCGCTTACAGGCAACAGTGGCTTCATCGATGTTGCGTGTTTGTACAAGTTCGCGGTGGCAAGTTGCTCCTCGGACATGAGGCTGTCGAGTCCGGAGTCGAACGGAGTCGAACCAGTCCGAGCCCGTCACTGAGTGAAGGCGACGGAAGAACTTGTCCTGGTAATAAGCTGCATCACACCGAAAGCCAATCAACATGACTAAGTTGCCGGCCTTCAGCAGTGGTTTCACGACATCGGCGCAGGCAGCCACCGTCGTCGGTGGAAGTGTTCCTTTCACCGGTGAAAGGAACACTTCGACAGTCTCAAAAGCGGTAACCAGCCGACCGGCCCACGAGGCCTTCTCCCTGCCAACCAGCCCTCCACTCTCTAGGTAGCCAATGACGTTGTAGCAGTGGTTCGGTGCGATGTGGGCTAAGACCGTCATAGGCAATGTCACATCGGGCACTGGTCCGAGCAGTCCCTACCACCTCGCTGTGCTTCACAACATGACCGCGTCGTCATCGAACAACGGCGACAATGTGATCTTGCGATGGCAGGCAACGTTGTAGCTGGGATCAGGGTGCTCCAGCGACAAGCTGTTGATCTGCAGATACCTCCCGCGGATGGCGTCGCCGACGAACGACGTGTCCTCGCCGATCTGCACATGTACCTGAACAACATTATAAGGCAATTGCATGAAAACACCATTGTGTTGATCACCAAAACTTGCAGTATACAGGAGATGCTTTCCATCAGGCGTCACCATAACAAACACGCGCCCGGCTTTACATCGTTGCAGACATTCAAACAACAAACGTTCTTAGCTATCGGACTACCTTCAGGCCGCTGGATGCTAACGACCCACGGCATCACATTCACCGTCGTCCCAACGAACTCACATTGAATAGGTAGTCATCGGACGTCCTCGTCTGGAATGTCATCCAGCCTTTGTCGTCAACATCGCTGGCAGTCAGGATGCGAGCCACCAGCACTCCAGCTTGATCGCCTGTCGACTCGGCAGCATCAGCTCCAAACAGCAATTGAGGCGCAGCCTCCTGTTCGGCGGCCATGCTGCACGAATAATATCAAATTCTGTATGACGGGGTTGAACACAACTCAATAATTCACCACAAAGAATGCTCCCATCTCAACTCGTCCATAGCCGTGCATGTCGTCCACTTTATCGCTACTTTTTTGTACTACTTTTTATTGGTGCCTGTGTACGTGTATGTGGAGCTAAAATTGGAGCAATGAAATGCGGCGCGCTTTTCATGGCTAGCAACAGCTTCTCCTCTCTGAATTTCAGGAGAGGCTGTGAAAAGCGCGCTGCATTTCATGGCAACTGGAAAAGCCTTACGCAGGCACATCTTGCAATTTTAAGAGCTTTGTAATTATAACGAAAGAATGATATTCAGCTGTGAAAAGCCAGACAGCGCAACCATTTCCATAAGTCCTCTCGTCGCCCGGGTGGCCGTATGCAAGCACCTGCAAGCATAAGCACGTCCGTCGCTCCACAAAGGAAAAGCATCTCTAAGCACGTTTGGTGTTTTAATAATTTTAACATTCTTCTCATTTCTCTTCATCTTATCGGCCATAACATAAGGTGCGTAGAGTCATCACGTTTACGTACACGTTTCGGCTTGTTTCCCCCTGGGGTGGACCCCCAACTACACCCAGGGCGCCCCACGACTCGGCGCGACATGGCCATGATCCCCTTCAAGTCGGACCCACTACGGATTGTTCACTACGACAGCCGCAATTCATAATGCTCTGTGATATTCACCCCCTTCGTAGGCCGCCTCACTTTGATGTTACATTGGACCCCTCGGGTCATTGGTGACAGCCGAAGCCTCCTCACCACACACTGTGAGCAGAGAAAGGATAGCGCCCTCCAAAGGTGCACCGAGCCAGCATCACAAGCGCACCGAAGGCCCACCCCGTGCCCGCACTACTAGGGAATCACCCCATTCATGGCGACCGGCTGGGGTGAACGGATCAAGGCCACTCAGTAGGAGTTAGCCAGGCAGGCGCCCCTATCCGCGGACTACCACCGTCGACACCCTCCAACCTCTTTCCCCGTCAGTGGCCCGCAGTCTCGGCTCGCCACGGGGACGAAAGAGTGGGGTAAAAAAAAATCGACCCTTGCCTCGCTGGGGGCGCTGGGCCCCCGCCTTGGCGGCCTGTCGGATCGCTACCCTCGAACCGCGGGAGCCTGTATCTCCCCACCCCGTACGAATCTCGCAAAACCGCGCGCACCACCGTTCTCAGCACGCTCCAATCCTTCAGACAGCGTCCTCAGCTAAAAACTGAAAAATCGACCCTTGCCTCGCTGGGGCCGCTGGGCCCCCGCCTTGGCGGCCTGTCGGATCGCTACCCTCGAACCGCGGGAAAACTAATTCCCCCCAACCCGCTATTAGCCAAATGCCATCACCACGACTTTCTTTTCTTTCGCTTCAGCCGCACTAAGGGGGTCGCCGCCCCTTCACCACGCCTTCTGTCACCAAGCAGGCTTCTGACGCCATGGTGGCCGCATCCAGCGGTGGTGCTTGCACGACGGCCTGAGCTGCATTAACAGTGGCTGAAGGCAGCTCAGATGCCCCTGCGATGGTCGCGTTCGGTTCTAGACCGCGCCTGCCCCCACGCCCTCGACCACGACCGCGTTTTGGTTGTCTGACTGCCATTGCATCATTACCAGCACTGGTGCCCTCCACAGCACCGCCAGCGGCTTCAGGTTTACTCAGCGCTTGAAAGATAAACTTGTGATTTTCGTACCATGTACGTCACGAGAAAGTGACCCCTAGCGTGCCGCTACCAACGACCAACGCCATGGCTTTGTGTACGGTATACCTTTCATTTGCAACTAACATTCAGAACGGCATTGCTTATCGGGTGACTTAGGTGTGACTTCGCTTTACATGACTTTGATCGCAACATTCCACGTCCTGCTGCTGCTTCGCGTCAACGCTTCCGGCGCTCGAACTTATTAAGCTCTTGCCCGTGTAGTAGCCCAACTGAATCCAAGGAGCCTTAAGGGCTGCTGGAGCACAGCTGGGAATGGCCAGCACGGCTCTCGGCTCGCGTCGGTTCCCGGCGCAGCGCCTTTCGCCGGTAAGCTCACTTTGTTTGTGGCGGCAAGGATAGCCGGCCGTGCTGATTCTTGGAAGTCAAGGCTGGAAGCCGCTTGATGCTGACAAGGCTGGCAGCCCCATGATGCTGACAACGCTCGCGCGCTAAAGGCTACGCTCATACCATGTTAATCGCGCCCTCTGCTTACCTGCTTATAGTCACGCTGCCGTCGGGGCGTGTGCGTGGCGCTGGCGCTGGCGGTGGTGAGCTCTGCGGCGCCGCTGCCGGCTGCAGCCGCTTCCCGAGCGGAGTTGCGGGAGAAGGCGCGGGCAGAGGAGGCGGAGAAGGCGCGGGACGCGGAGAAGGCGCGGGCGGACGCGGAGAAGGCGCGGGCGGACGCGGAGAAGGCACGGGCGGACGCGGCAGAGACGCGGGACACCTGGGCGCGCGTGGTGAGTGTGCAATGAGTGCGTTCGCAGCCCGTGTGTGTGTGCACAGGTATGTTCCAAACCTTGCGGAGATTGCGTGTGTTGATGGGAGAGGTCGACTGCGCAGGTGGCAGGGGTGGCGGCTCTCACCATTGTGGTGCTCATGTGGCAATTCTACTCTTCGGCCCTTCAAACGCTGGCCCCTTTGAGCATGCTGATCAAGGGGCTTCGACGTTCGTCAGGGGTCTGACCACGATCTTGATGTTTGGTGCCTCCCGCTCCGCAGACGTGGACAGCGATCATTGGGGTCGGCTGGGCCCTGTTCTGCCACAGCCTGCTGGCAGCTGGCACCGACCTCGTCATAGTGCTAGGGTTGGCGCCCGCGTTTGAGGCGTGTAGGAAAGCGTCTGAACTCGTGAGGATCCTGTCGAAGGCGTTTTGAGGAGCGCACTTAGGAACATTCGGCGGCGGCGGCGGCGGCTTTGCACATAGGGGAATGGAGCGCATTTGGCTTGGTGGTTTCTGCCGCATGTCGATCATATGTGTAGAAGCGTACCGGCCCCACAGGGGGATGGGTTGGAGCAGGACTTGCAGGTTGCTCTCCTGACTGCTGCATGACTGCAACCACATTCTTATTGCGTATCGGCAACAATGCGTTGCATCCATGGCTGAGCCCATGGGGGTCGCAAACAGAAGAGAAGGTTTGGCTAGGCATCTGGGAATGGCTGCGGGGAATCCTGTGTAAGATGCGTTCATCACTACCCAAATGACCCCGGGAGGACTGGCATGGGGCACCTGATGCACAGGGCGGGGTGGGGTGGGGGACTGAATTTCGCGGCGGGACAGATAGGTAGGGGATGTCAGGTAGACAGGACACTGTAGCATTGCGCTTGAAATGCATGTCCGTTGAAAGAACGCAGGTGTATGTCCGCTGTCGGGACGCATGAGTAGCAGGAGCGGTCAGCAAATCGCAGAAGACGCCACGAAGAGGGAATGTGTGCACACAAACAGCACCACACACTCCGTGAATATCACAGGGCCCGCTCGCCGCTGGAGCATCTGGACGCGCGCCATGCAATGATGAGCATCTGGACGTGCGCCATGCAATGATGAGCGACAGGCTAAGTTCCTTCTAAGTTTCTGTCGATGTGCTCAGCACCAGCCGTGAGGTCGTCATCAATAGTGCTGCGCAAATCAAGCCTCCCTGCTGCATGAGCCGCTTTGACACGCTTGTCCACTGCGCTGAAGTATTGGTCTAGCAATCCAGTCCCAGTCTGGCCACCAACGGCTCCACAGGTCACAATCAGTCACTGTCGCCTTGTCTGTGGGGCAAGCCGTCCGTGGGGCTTGCCCTGTAACGCTCATTCATTCCATAAGTCTACATTGTGCTATCGATAACATGGACTACTCGCCGAAGATCCGCCATACGGTCACCGCAGTCCCGCGGGTCAATGTTGTTTAACCGTTACAAGGTGGACCTGTGTCCCGACCGGGTGCTCCAACGAGCCCAGATAGCTCGTAGGCGGCTCATTTTATCCCCCCCTACAAAGGACTGCGCACCCATCCTCCATCACACGCAGGGGGGTCAAGCAGCCATACCGGCCAACACACCAGGTTACCAGCGCGCCAGGATTGTCTCTACTGGAAACCGCGCCAGACCCGCCAAATCACTTGGTGGGGAGGGAACCGCGGATCTCTGGGTCAATGGTATTAAACACTACCAAGTCATTCCCGCCGCCACTGACTGTCAATGACGGGCCCGGCCCGGCTATCATCCCACTGGCGTCTGATGTGCATTGCACCCTGGCTATCACAAACATGGCACCTAGTAGCTTCACCCCAACTGCCCGTCATAACCACATCTAACCCCGTCGTAACCCCGTCGCACCATTACAACCCTACCAGCTGTCGTGACACCTTGCTCCACCTAGACGCCAGTGAAACTCTCTAAACATACGTATGTCAGCAGCAACCACTTGTATCAATAGCTAGTATCTCAGGAACTTTTCTGCTGGGTCCACTATAAACCTCATTCATTCAATGGGCTCCTGCAAAGTTACGAGTCTAATGTGCTGGCAATTTTATTGTACACACGGTTCATGGCATCGTTGATCCCATGCACCGGGCACAATCTGAGCTGATCGTACAGGCCTGCAACCCCGTCACGGTCGGGGTTTGTCATCTCCAGTTCCCTCTCCAGTTGCTCCTAGAGCTCCGACCAGCCGCGCCCGGTCGTCAGTGCGACTACTGCTGGAACAAGCTCTACATGCCTGCCATCATCTGGCTTAAGGCCGCGGCGCCTGCCTTGTAGGATGCCCTCGGCCGCAGCGGCCTCCCTCCAGGCGCTACTTAGCTTGTCCATGCGCATGAGCTGCCGGTCCGGATTCCCGCTGCTCCATCGAGCTATGGCTACGTTCATGTCCCTATTGTTGTCGGGGTCTTCAGAAATATAGCGCCTGAAGGCGTCGCCCATGTTTTTTTCTGCATGCAGGCAACATTAAAAGGTTCAGGCGGAAGATATCCTAGCGGACAGGAGATTGTGACAGACATTTACCTCGCCGCACTTTAACATTCGTCCACTCATCGAATCTTCACCATCAGGTGCCGGTAGCTCCTGACGGTGGGTTTGTGCCGCCATCATCGCCATGCCATGCCCTGACGGCGGCGGCACCTGCCGAGGCAGAGCGGTGAACGGGGGTACAGGCATTTGCTGCTGCTGGGCCGGGGGTGCCAGATGTAGTTGAGCCCCCGCCCCTGCCGCCCCATGTCCCAGTGGTGGCACCAGCCGAGGGGGTACCGGCAGTTGCTGCTGTTGCTGCTGCTGGGCCGGGGGCACCTGCTGCAGTTGAGCCGCCACCCCTGCCGGTGCCAATGCACGGCGGCGCTGTATAGCCGCATTCCTGCATGAAGAAGCCAAGACATTAGGATCACTGCAGGATTGGGCCTGCATCCATCCCATGCTCGAGTTTAAAGTTGTGGACTTACAGTTCCTCGAGGAGCTCGGCGTCCAAAATCGCGGGCTCCTTGGCTAGAAGCAGCATGGCATCCTGCAAGACCTGGGCTCCTGGCCCCGTGATATTGCCGAATTTGGCGCCCAACATCACACCAGACCACCCGCCGTTCGACTTGCCAGACCGTACAAAGTCACTTACACTGGCTGTTGGTCACTTACACTGGCTGTTGGTCAGGTGGTCACCATCTCCAAAGCCGCCCCATACATGACAGTCTTTTGCGAGCCATTGTGCTTGCTCTGGTACTCGCTCAATGCCCTCCGAATGGCCACATCCTCCTGACTTTCGCCAAGGTCACGGGGTTTGGGTATGCCCTGAGCAGCTGCTGCCAGTGGATCCCGCAGCCAAGCAGTATGCTGCAGAAGATAAAGACGCCAAAGCGATATTCTTGTATCCTTATCAAGCTGGTCGAAAGTGTAGTCACGGATAGGGTCACGCCCAGCAACAGGACGCCGGGCTGGCACACGCGGCCTCGCTGCTCCAGCCCGGGCGCCAGGACGCCGGCCTGGCGCACGCGGCCTCACTGCTCCGGCCTGGGCGCCAGGAAGCCGGGCTGGCATATGGGGCGCCTGGGGCCCGCCGATAGGCGCGTCCGGGTCCATGCCTACAGTGGGCTGTCGCTGCAGCGGGGGCAGAAGAGTGCCTGCTGGGCCTGCTTGGCGATCTGGCATCACTGCTGCAAAATGGGCTTGCCAGTCGGTTGCAGCAGTGATATCTGCCCCTAGCTGCTGAACTCCTTAGTCCGCTAGGATTGCCCCAAGGCCCGCAGGCGACATAAACCCGGGGGAATCCCCACCAAGAAGTGCCTGGAACGGCCCCAGCACAACAGGGCTTGCCGCAGTTCCCGCTGCAGCGTCTGTGTACCCTGGCAGAATGCGTTGCCACTGCTGCTCGCGGTGCTGCTCGAACCCCGTCAGTCCATTCAGCAACAGCCAATTGGTGTTGTGGCCATCGATACCTTCTGCGACGAATCCGGCCTCATGCTCCGTGGGTTGCTGTGATGGCGGAGATGACGGACGAGGCGCTGCAGTGACGCCTGTGTCTCCGGAGTTTGCCTCCAGATCCGGTTGTTGCTGCACAGTCAGGTCTGGGACCCCCACCGCAGTATCGGCGGCATCTTGACCAGAAGCCCCTAGTTCGGGTTGATGTAATGCCGGCCCATAGATGCTCAGCATGGCCACATACTGCTGCTCCTCAGGCCCCACATTAGTCAACGCCACATCCGCAATGCCTCCTGCGTCCCCCGTCAACACTGCAGGCATTTGCCTGGTTGTGGCAGACATATACTGATGGCCCTCAACATTGACACGCTGGATGTCGGCTGCAACGGTCGCGGGGGAAGGCCGGCCCTGATCATGCTGCATGTGTGGTCCTGGAACGCCCGTCTGATGAGCCTGTTCTTCGGTTCGCTCCAATGTAGCTGCCGCTGTCACTCCATCCGCGCCAAAAGCACCGACAGACCTTGTTGTGCTGTCATGCAATAAAAGCGCCGGACACCCGGTTGTGAGCATCGAACGACACAGCTGCACCCCCTTAAACTTCATCCGTCGAAATCTTTCAGGAGTTATGTGTGTTCGGCGAGGCTGCACGTCCGCCGACGGACCCGCAGCAGGTTCGCCTGAAGGCTGCACGTCCGCTGACGGGCCCGTAGCGGGTTTGCCTGAAGGCTCCGCACCCGCAGACGGAGCTGTTCGGCGGTCGCGGAGAGGCTGCACGTCCACCGACGGGCCCGCAGCGGGTTCACCTGAAGGCTGCGCGCCCGCCAACGGATCCGCAGCGGTTTCACCTGGAGGCTGCGCGCCCGCCGACAGAGCTGTTCGGCGGTCGCGGAGAGCTGCACGTCCGCTGACGGGCCCGCAGCAGTTTCGCCTGAAGGCTGCGCCCCCGCCGACGGATCCACAGCGGTTTCGCCTGGAGGCTGCGCGCCCGCCGACGGATCCGCAGCGGTTTCGCCTGAAGGCTGCGCGCCCGCCGACGGATCCGCAGCGGTTTCGCCTGAAGGCTGCGCGCCCACCGACGGATCCGCAGCGGTTTCGCCTGAAGGTTGACGGACGACCAGCGCGACTTCCTGCATCAAGTCGCGCCCATGTTCCAGCTCCACCTCGTGTCGTCGGTGGGGCGACAATTCACCTGCGTCCAGTGCAGAGATATCCAGCTCTCATGCGCCCGGTTGCTGCTGTATTGGAATTTGCGTAAAGGTGTTCAATGCATAACCACATTCCAGTTCAGCCAAAAACAGGTTTTCGACTAAAGAAGCCATTGCACAAGCCTTGGGGTCGCCACCATCCAAGCGGCCGCGGACCCGCCGTGAGGCGACACTCCATGAGCAGCTTCTCAAGAAGACTGGTGGCATGGTGCGTGGCCACAGCAGGGGGCGAGGTTGCAAGTTGCATTGGACAATTAAAACAGGGCATGTTGTGGGTACATGTGTTCAGTCGTACACCGAGTATACGGCAGCCCAGCTAAGAGCTGAAGACCTGGGGCCGTCAGTCGCACCACCCCGGTACGAGCCTCCGTCCTTTCTGCTTGGTGAGCTTGGGGGAGGGAAACACCATGGCACTACCATGTTGTTGGTATTATTAGTCATCTAGTAAGCGGCCATTTGTGCAGCGCGCTGCATGTTCTCTGTCCATCCACATGTCGCCCCGGGCAGCTGATCTGACAGACCGGTTCCTGGTTCGTCATTGTTCGCCCTGACCGGAAGCCATGTCGTACACACACCGTGAGGCGAAAGGATGCGAAAACACATATCGATCCATTCGTTTCAGCATACCTGGCGACAAGATACTTCTGCAAGCACGTGACATTCACGTAGCTCATAAGCTGTTCGATGCATTTGTCCTGGCTCGTGCTGTGGTTATAAGGCTGTATGGCTGCCCGGATATTGGCAATCAATGCATCTTTGCAGCGTTGCGCAGTCACCCGCAGGCCCGCCCGCAGCGGAACTCGTCTGCGTGGGGGACGGGCGATGTGGCCGGGGGGGAGAGTGGGGCGGGGGTGGAGTTGCACCCCGGTTGCATTGCCAACTCGGAGAGATGGGTGTGTATTTGCGTGCATTAACGTCTGCCTTGCGTGTGGGAGGTGTTTTGGAAGCTGTTGAAACTCATCAAGTTCCTTACCGTAGCAAGGAGTTCCGCTGTGGTCTCCGTGACAACTTGTCCGAGGTCTTTTTGGCCATTGCCGCAAATAATTGTTAAGGCCGTGGTACATTTCAGTACGCCGTGATGGACGAGGGCACTCTCGAAATGAATATTGTTTCGCGCTCGTTTGGCAGTAGCCATGGATACCGACTGGCTTCCAATCCTCACGAATCGAACGCCGCTTTCAAGAGGTTCAACCTTGGGATGCGCGTAAGGACATTGTACGCAATGGCAGCCTTTGGCGAAAGTCCTTGAAGTTCTACTTAGGGTCAATCATGTCCAGGTCAGCACTAGTTTGCTCAACTTACATCCTGTTTACGAGATATACCATTATGCACGATATACCATTGTCATTGTTATTTTGTTATATTCCTGAATGTACGTTTGGTGAACAATTGAGGCTACACCGTTGTGAACGACATACCATTGTCAACGCCATGGCTTTGTGTACGGTATACCTTTCATTTGCTACTACCATTCAGAACGGCATTGCTTATCGGGTGACTTAATTGGACGTTCAGACGCGTCTGCGGCATTCAGACGCGTCTGCGGCATTCCGACGCGTATGTGACGTTCAGACGCGTCTGCAACTTCACAGACGCGTCTGCGACGTTCAGACGCGTCCGCGACGCGCATCGAAAGGTATATAAAGGCAGCGTCGGAAAGGAATATAAAGACTGGCCTCAACCAGAGCTGGCCTCAACACTACAATTATATATGCCTTGTTTCATTTAATCTCACACAAATAGCAAAATACAGCCGCCTTGAATTCTCTCTCGGATATGCGCACTAACAACGCGGAGGCCGAAGATTGCTGGAGGGAAGCCCGCAAAGCTCGCAAAGCCAAGTTCCTAGAAAAAGCACATGGGCTTGCTCAACGAGCAAGCGAACTGTACCACGAACAACATAATCCGCCACATGAGCGGCGGGGCAAAATTGACCTCCATGGCCAATCTATACGTTATGTGTCATCCAAAGTGAAGGAGCGGATACGTAATTGTTCCCCGAACAGACGACGTCTCAAGGTTGTTGTTGGACAAGGGTACGGCTCTCCTGGTTTGCAGTCCAACAAACAATGAGTGGTGCAAACAATGCTATTATGAAACAAAAGATTGTACAGCAATGCCGTACGATTCAGGGTAGCGATTAAGAAGCCCGAGAGCGATATCTCGCTCATGGTTGAAGCTTTTTGATTGCTTTCAATTGGTATGCCTTTGATTCTCCTTGTTCGTTATATTGACTTATTACTAAAGACCCAACGGCAACACCGCCGAGGCTAGGCACGGAGAAACGGGAGGCCACTCAGCGGGAACTGCAAAAACAGGGGCCAACTCGGGGGCCACAATACGGCCCTTCCAATGCAAAGGCTTATACTGAAAAAACGGCTCGCCGTCGACGCCCGTCACACGAGCCCAGACAACTGAAACGAGTCGGGGCGTGAAAACAGGCAAAAGCCAAGAACGACGAACATCAGGGGCGTGAACAAATCCGACGTCACAGGCACGCACGATGCGTACAAACGCCATGCATCAGAAGTGCTGAAGGCCTGGGACCAGGGAGAGACCTAGCCTTTACAGAACGCCGACGGCAACATGTCATCCTCATCGCACCTCTTGGACAGCCCCAATAAATCATGCACTGCATTAACCGCGCTGGAATAAGCCTGCGCTGTGCGAGCCTGCACGGTACAACGGGGAGCCAGGTACTGGGCCCACAACCACCCGCTGTATGTACTTGGACGCCGGCAAGAACTCCGGACCTTCCCCAACGCAGAAACGCACAAACGCCGCGAAATAAGACGAACAGGAATACCAGGTCTTGGCGCCCACTCGCGACATGAGTATTGCCGCAATATGCTCCAAACGAGACGAGTGATCCCGATCTGGGGTAGCGGCTGAGTGCCCCACGGGTCCGCAGTACTCACTCACACACCGCGTCAGGAAACCCGCCTTTGGTGTGGTAGGGTGAGCTAGCGTTGTGTTCGACACAGTATAAACCCAACAAGCCAGCCAGCACGACTCGTCGCAAGCTCACTGACGCGCTTCCCCGGGGTCTCTCCCACCTAGCTCTGAAAATTCATGTCGGAAGCGAGCCACATCCCAATCAAGTCGCCTGAGACGGATCGTCCATGATAAGAACGCATATTTAGGTTATGACCTGCATTATAAAGGATATCGGCAACACTGATTGGATGAATGAATGAACGTTACAGCGGACCCCAAAGGGATCAACGGTGTATATGAGGGCGAGCCCCAGCAGGCCCCACCGCCAAGGCAGCAAGACACCTCCACACCTCTACGCCGCAAACAAAAAATACACCGGGTCGTGACTGATTGGTCCATCCTTGTCCATCAGGATCGATACTTCAACACAGCCACAGAGACCATCCCTGTGTTGTTAAGTATGCGGGCTATGGCAATCGCGTCCCCCCCAACCAACCCTAATGCGCAAGTGGATGCAGCCACCTTGAAGCCATCGCTTTGCCGGATAGTGGGATAGATGATGCTGAGGTCGTTGTCTGGTGGGGCCGCAGCCACAGGCTAAGTGGCACATTTGAACCACGTGGTGTCGGTACGGTCGCTGCACGGTCGCACTGATCACCACACGCACCACGTGACGATGCAGCCATGGCCGGGTGGGCCCGGCCTGTATCACTACAGGGCATGCACTAGCTAGGTCCTAGACGAGTGTCATCCTTACTTCTTGGGGTGTGTCGCTTACCCCCCTGCTGGGGTGCACGTCTGCAAGCAACACACTCCGCCGCACACTGCCGGACCCCCCTTGGCCCACCGCCCCTACGCCCTCCCCTCCTCGCTCCCCTACCGGTCCTCTCCCCGGGACACATCGGCCCTGACCACATGAGGTCGGATCACATCCACCTCACCGCTCGCACGGGCAGACCCCTCCCGGCCGCTACCAAAGGATCATACATGTATCAAAGGGTGCCCGACCCGCACCCGACATGCGCACCGCTGCTGCTGCCCGGGCAGCATGCCCAACACCCCACGCGCCTCTCCACGCTGACAGTACCGATGCAACCGCACGCATGACCCAGTCCCCCGGATCCACTTCTTTCGGAGACCGCCTCCCTCACTGCTGCTGCTGCTCGCTGCTGCTAGTGATAAAACTGATGACGGAAGCACCGCAGCCGGGAACTTCACCTCACCTTATCGGGAAAACTACGGCAGCTGTTCGCAATCATTGCACCCGACCCCACCCGACCCGTCGTTCCTCCCCCGCCCCGCCTCCCCGCCGGCCCTCCCCTTCCCCTCCCCTTCCCCCGCGCTAGGCCCTTGCTACCCGAACTCCGCGGCCGACTTGCAGGGCAGCTTCATGAAGTAGCAGAAGGGCGGCGGCGGCAGCGCGTCCCTCAGGGAGGGCGGCCGCACCTGATACAGCAGCACCAGGAACACGGTGGTGGGGAAGCCCAGCAGCGCCACCACGAGGACCGCCAGGATGCATCCCACGATGAACAGCAGCGAGGCCACCGCGTCCTGGAACGACATCACCGCCTGTATCCCAAGACGAGAGGCGCGGGGGAGAGCGTAGCATAGCAGGGTGTTAATGCTGGGTGATGAGGCTGGGGAAGGGCCCGACCCGTGGGCCAATCCGAGCGATACCGTACCAGAATGTGTGGAGGCGGCTAGGTGCAGGGTAAATGGACGTATGTTGTATGTTGTACCATCGGGCAGTCCGGCGCTAGGGACCATGCAGCGGGCGGGCGACAGGAACATACATCCGCGGGTGTATCGAGTGTGATGACGGGGCGAGGGTGCATCTACCGAAGGGCGGAGCGGGGCAGCCAGGGGGGCTCCCCCCGCAGAGCCCCTGTCTTCCCTCCCTCCATCCCCTGCCCGCTCTACCTGCAGTCGCTCCAGGATGGACGCCACGTCGTCAAACAGGTTTTGCAGCAGCAGCCCCAACTCAATCAGCTCCGCGAACTGGGGTGCGGAGCGAGGCCGGGGGCCGGATGAGGGTGGGGTGCACGACATTATGTCCGGAAAGCCTGCATATGTTATCAGTGGCTGTTGAGACTGCATATGTTATCAATGGCTGTTGAGACATACCGAAACACCTGAGAGACCCAGCCAGCAAGACCACCTTTTGGAGGTTCCACGGTATTGCACTCCCTGCCAAGGAGTGCTTCCCCCCGGGCTTCAGCAGCAGCCCCGTCTCTGTGTCCCGTGGGACACGACCTGACCTGACCTGACCTGACCTGACCTGATGGGGTGTGGTGGGGCCACCCCCGGGTGAGCCCGTCCGCGTACCTTGCGCTTAAACTCCGCCACCGTGCCCACGGCCACCTTGCTGTCCTCCCCCGCCTCGTCATCGCTGCCCGTGTCCACCACTCCGCCCCCGATGGTCACATCCGCCACCGTACCCACAGGCTCCGCCGCCCCCCGGCTGCCGGCCGCCCCCGCCGCGGCCGCGATGGCCTCCATGGCGGGCCCCGCCGCGGCGGCGGCGCCGCCCCCTGTGGCGGCCGCACGCGGCGAGATGAGCAGCGACGCCGCCGCCTCCGCGCCGCTGTCCATGAGGGCCGCCAGACGGCGCTTGAACTCGAGGCCGTGGTAACATCCCGTGAGGGCGGCCAAGTAGAAGAACAGCTGCGAGGGAGGGAGGGAGCGAGCGAGGGAGGGAGGGGCGGATATGGGAAGCGCGGTGAGAGAAATCCAAGGCTGCAGGTGTCCTTGGTTTTGGGGGGGGTTAGTTGTGGGAGTGTTTTTGGCTGAAAAGGAGAGTTGTAGCGATGTGCAATTGGGACAGTGGAGGGCGATGGCGTCAGGGGGCTGTCTCCGTGGGCCCCCGGGGGGTTATTACTTGTCTGAGCTGGCCGGTATGTGGGTATGGCGGCAGACGGGTTGGCCGGACAGGCAGGCAGGTTGTTATGCGGACCAAGCAGGGCAGGGCAGGCAAGCGTGTTTTCTTGTACCATTGATGCGCTCCAGACGCCTAACCGCCCATCGGAGATGGTCTTCCCCCTCCCAGCCGTGCCCACCTTGCACGCCGTGCTGGGCAGGTAGCAGAGCAGTGCGATGCAGAACACCACCTCCAGGCTGGCCTGGCGGCTCTTCCAGCTGCAGATGTGCTTGAACCAGCCGTTCAGGTTGAGCAGCAGGCGCAGACCCGCCTTGACGCGTCTGCGCGCGGGCGGGAGGATGGGTGTGTTGCCGGGTCTAGCAATTTCCAGCGATGAACGACGCTGCTAAGTTGCAGGGTCTTAAGCCGGAGCGGCGATAGGCGACACCGAAGGGAAGCAGCAGCACAGAACCAGGGGACCTCCTCGGGGGGAGGAGGACGAGGAGGAGGGGACCTCCGTTTATAGGTCTGGTGCTCTGTTGCGGTTTCGCTGCGTAGATTGATGTAAGGGGACCTCCGATGGCGTGACGTGCCGTACATGACGGCACGTCACGCCATCCGCGGACGGGGCCATGATGCGGGGCAGTGGGAGGAAGGGAGCAGAGCGTGCAGAGGTGCTGGAGGTATGGTGGACGAGAAAGGTGGCCCACGGCCTGCCCAGCGCCCGGGCCCCTTCTCAGCCTCTCCGCCTCCCGGTCCGCGACCCACCTCCAGTTGTTCTTGGTGCGGGTGAAATTGAAGGTCATGCGGCCGTCCTCCAGCAGCAGGCGGGCCACCCCTGGAGGGATGGGCGGCTGGGCGGAGGCCAGCCAGCTGGGAGCGCGGCGGGGCCGACCGGGTGCGGGTGCGGGGGCAGGGGGTGGAAGGGGTTACGAGGGCGCGGTAACGAGGGCCGTGGCACCCTCAGAGGCCCATTTGGTACCGGACCACCGGATGGGGCCCCCTACGTTAAAACCCCCTCTGCTCCACTCTGCTGGCAACAGGAGGATCCCCCCAGCAAGCCACACACCGGTCGCACGACCCGCACGCGGTCGCGCCCGACCCGTCGGGGAACGGGGCCCCCGCTGCCATCCCCTGGTGCCTTCCTGCCCATCCATCTAGGGTACATTGGTACACCTGAGAGCAACGATGACCACCACCACCGCCACCACCACCACCGCCAACCTCCCCCCCACCCGCAACAAGCCTCTCCTCTCCACGCCTCCTTACACGTTCGCGCCCCGACCCGACCCCCCCGGCCCTCCTGTCGTACTTTTCTGAGATCTTGCACGCGTCGCCCTCCATCTTGAGCGCCACGTCCGCATCCAGGTCCAGTTCGTACAGCGACTCCGGGGCCGTGGCCATCAGGTACGATACCGCCAGCGCCCCGACGCCGCTGTACTGCATTTTGAGGCCCAGCACGGCCACCAGCGGCGCGCCGCCGGGCGAAGCCGCGGGCGATCCTGCGCCCAGGGAGGGACGGCGGGGCCGGGTGGGTGAGGGCACTCTTCAAAAGGCGCCGACGATGAGAAACCCACTATTGTGACACCGAAACCCTCCCGCGGAGAAGGCCCCTAACCCCGGCTACTTCCGTTCATTCTCGCCCCGCCCCTCGTCGCCCCTGCCCCGGCCCCGGCCAGCCCAGTCGCTCCAGCCCAGCCGAGCACCCGCGGGCGGCGGCGCCCGTCTGTCCTCTGGACCCCGTCTACCTCCCCCTCCTTTGCAGCGCAGTTTGAAATGTCTACCAATTTCCCATGTCCTCCCTTTTTGCAGGCGCCGCCCCCTGGGTACCACGGCGACGCACCATTCATGTACATTGCAACGATGTGCCAGGACCGCCGGAAGGGCCGTACACGACATAGCTTTAGTCGTACACGGGACACCAGCCCCAGGTTGTCGCTGAAGGTGAGCCCCATCACCTGGGGGGCGAGGGGGCAAGGGGTCGGGGTCGGGGTCGGGGTCGGGGTCGGGTTCGGGGTCGGGGTGGGGTCGTGTGGGCGGGGTGGAGGGCGGAGGTCAAGGGCCGGCGGGGCGCGAGTGGGTGGGCGGGTGAGCGGGGTTCAGTCGCGCGTGGTATGGATCCAAATGCACGGGCGCGGAGGACATCTTCAGGTTGCACTATTTTGTCTGACAGCGCCCCGTGACCCAGGGGCGGCCATCCGGTGATCCGTACACGGGAGTGACATCCCCCCACCCCTGGTCCTCCACAGGACTAGGCTGGACAGGGCCGGAGGCGGGGGGCAGTGGAAACACTGGTAGACATACTGGTGGACATATTGGAAGACGCGTTGGTAGACGCGTTGGTAGACACAGCCCCCGCAGCTGGGGGCAGACCCCTGGACTGAAGTATTCCGAGTAATCCTGGGTGTGCCCGGGCTCGTCCCTGGGTTTGGTGGTTCCTTTTTCACCCCTAGACTTCGTCCCCGCGGGCAGCCGGGGGGTCCGGCCGGGGTGGGGATGCGGAGGAGGGTCGAGGAAGGGGCAGCAGGGGAGGGCAGTGCGGTGATCCAGGATGGGTGCAGGGGCCGCTGGCTTGGGCCGCCGCCGGGTGCAGCGCCGCGAGTTCCGGGGTCCAGATGGTCAGGTCAGGTCAGGTCAAGTCTGGGGTGTGGCCTCCCTCACCGACTTGGCCGAGCTCGTGAAGATGCCGACCGTAAGGATGGTGGCGGGGCTGTAGATGGGGATGATGACCTGCAGGGGGGAAGGGACGGCAGGGACGGGGCAGAGGTTGTGGGGCCCGCCACAACGCACGGACTGCTGGCGGATGCGCCGCACCGCACCAAGAACGAAGCCGGCGGGTTAGGGGACGCACAACTCCCGGGGGAGTACCTCCCCCTTCAAACCCTGCCACCACATCTTCGCACACCACACGCACGCTGTCTTGACAAACGACGGTCACACACCCGCACACGCAAAAGCACACACACACATGCCGCAATATACGCAACACTCGCACCGCTTCCCGTTACCCGCCCCCTCCACCCTCACCTGCCACTGCGGCATGCCCCGCCCGTCCGCCGGCGGCCCCCAGTCCACCGTCCTCAGCCAGTGCGGCCCGCACTTGACGATGCAGCAGCAGGTCGCCCCCGCCAGCGCGCCACTGGTGTTGATGGATGCGATCCGCAACACCAGCGACCCCAGCACCCGTGATGAGCTGCCCCCCGCCGCGCCGGCAGGGCGGCCGCCACCGCCGCCGTCGCCGTCGCCCCTGCCTGCGAACGACCCGCCGGGCGAGTGGTCCAGTGTCGACATGGCGTCGGTGAATGAGAAGCCGTCCGGGTTGCGGAAGAGGCTGGAGAGGACGTTGCCGGCGGCGGCGGCGACGTCGGCGGCGTCTGGGTCGGTGTCGTTGCCGGTGATGCTGAAGCCGGCGGCGGCGGTGACGGCCTTGTTAAAAAGGCGGAGGGGGTCGAGGCGGCCGCTGCGGCTCATCGGCATGCCGCCGGCTGCGGTCGCGGCGGCGGCGCCGCCCGTTCCGCCACCCAGGGCAATGGCGCTTCCCAGCGCGGAAGCGAGGGTGTTCGTGCGCCAAGGGCTGACCGGGCCCTGGGCTCGCAGCGGGTCGTTGAGTTGGGGGGGGCCAGGATGGGCGCGTGGAGAGGGGGCATGGGTGGTCAAACCAACCAACTGCAGCCAAGGCCGGCCGACGGTGGTACGGCAGGATCCAGTGGGAATTGCACAATAAGAGAATCCACGGGCGGTTGTACAGAGCGATGGCGCAAATGCCTGGTCAGGGCAGGTGTGCAGGCGAAGATAGCCCATGTGCAGCGGGCGATGGCGGCGATGACACGCGTGTCCAGGAATGAGGTGGAAGGTCAAGGGACACGACTCCTCGCCCCCTAGCGTCAGAACAGGTGTCGCCGTGGCCAGCGAGTCAGGCCGGCCCTCCTAGAGCGTGTGCTTGTCGCTGCCGACCGGCAACTGGCAAGGATGCGTGTAATGCCAGGAGGGCGTAGCAGCGCCCCTGGAGTGTGTGTGCTGCAGCGCAGCGGCGGGGGATGGCGATGGGTGTGCGCACGGGCGACTGGGGACGGCGCTGAGAAGTGCTGTAACGCGGCCCGTCCGGGCGATCCATGGACGCGCACCAGGAGGAGTCGCGCCGGAGGTGATATGCCGATATGGCGGCAGTTGGGTTGCCGCAACGAGACCGCAGCTCACAGCCATTGCGACCTTCCACCCACCATCCAGCGGGCCAGCCGACCACCCCCAAGAACCCCCTCGTCCCCTCCCCCGTCTTTGCTCAGAATAAACCCCGGCCCCCTCTCCCGGCCCCCTCACCGGCAGTGAGCCCCCTCCCGCCACCTTGAGCTGCCCCACCCGGGCGAAGCTGCTCATGAACCAGCCCTCCACGTCGTCCTCCACCGCTGACCTGCCGGGGTAACATACGGTGATTCGGAGTGTACGGACGGAGGGGAGGGTGGCGTACACCAGGGCATGTACGGACGGAGGGGAGGGCGGCGTACACCAGGGCGTACACGCGCCGGACGAAATGCTGACCTGTCCCTCCGCAGCCCTCTCAACAACTTATGGTCGAGGTTGGGTTGTTACTGATACGCACACAGGCGTTCCCGGGGCATCACCTCGTCCCCGCATCCGTCATGCAGTCGACCACCCACCCTCGGACAGCCGTCCGCCTCGCCATCCCGGTTCTTGAGCTTTCAAGCTCACCGGCTCCGTTTCGGGACCCATTTCGCCGCACCCTTTCCCGCGGGCTGTCACACCCGCCACCCCAAACTCGGGCATGCGGCCCGTTCCTCGCGCCGGAGGCCAGCCGTACCTTGTCGTACACCCGTCGTACCTTTTGAGAACCTTTAGGAGTAGATCCGTGTCGGACAGGACCGGCCCCAGCACGCGAGCATGGCGGGGCCCCCGGCCGTCGCCTTCCGCCCCGTTGGGACCCCCCGCCACCGACACCGCGTCGCCGGGCAGCAGGGCGGCCATGAAGGCGCACGGCCCCGCGGCGGCCCCCAGCAGCGACTCCGAGATCAGCTGCTGCGGGTCGGTCACCAGCGGCAGCCGGAACAGCGCCGCGCGCTCGTCCAGGTCCGCCAGCTGTACGAAGACGCGTACGGCACCTGGGGGAATCGGTCCGAGCAGCGGCGCGGTGACGGCAGCCACACGCCCCCTCACCATCCCTCCGCCCAGAACGACGCCAACCTCCAACAGATCTCCGCCTACCCTGTCGAACCCCTCCCCCTCCGTGCCCGTGTCTGTCCTGGGCTCGTCCTCCTTCCACGGCCCGCCTCGCCCCCTCGTAGTTCACCCTTGCTCACACACCCGGCCCCGCGACCTAGCGCCCCTGCCTCCTTCCCGACCCCGCAGCCCTCCCTCACAAACTGGCATCAACCCACCCCCACTCCACCCGCCCACACCAGGCGCCCCCTCCCGCCTCACCCAGCTCCTCCTCGAAGGGCAGCACCACCTCCACCACCTTGCCGTTGACCCCCATGTCGGGGCGCTGGGCGGCGGGGCGGCCCGTGCTGCCCGCCACGGAGCTGAGCACCCGGTCCACCAGGTCGTACAGCTGCAGAGTCAGGCGACCCACCACCCGCCCGCGCCGCCTGGCATGATGTAACCGGGGGCGCGGGGGTTACGGGACGACCGGAGGTTACGGTTGCACCGAGGTTACGGGGCCACCGGGGTTACGGGGGCACTATTGAACGGCACGGTAAGGCGGCCGCAGCCCGGGGCCACTGGAGCAGTGGCAGGGAGGGGCCGACGCGGGCGGGAAGGTAACGGTAAAACACACGCAACGGGCCTCGCAGCGCCCACGCAGGGGCAGGGGCAGGGGCAGGTGGGTTGACCGTCGACGGGGGCCGGCGCGCCAGTGGGTGGGGTCCGCGCAGGCTCTGGGACGCCAGGTCCATGCCTGGAGACAGCCTGGTAGGGCACATGCGCCTGGTAGCCCATCGCAGTTCCTATTCCCGGGTGACGGAGGGGAGTCGGGTGTTCAGAAGTGCCGGCGGGCTGCTCCCCGGGTACACACCCGCCACCTGAACAGATGGGGGCAGGCCTGGCCGGCCCACGCACGGGGCATGTAGGGGCAGGCGTCTCTCGGTTCCCGGGCGTCGTACAGTCATACGTTTGCCGTACCTTGCTGATGAGGTGACGTACATGGCCAGGCTGACGGGCACGTCCCGCAGCGGGCGGGCCATCGTGAAGACGAACACGGAGGGGTGCAGCGCCACAGATCTGGCGGCGTCCAGCAGGAACTGCAGCTGCTGCTGGGGGCTGAGGCCGGCCGGCGGGGAGGGCGGTGCGGGCAGCCAGCGCAGGCGGCTCTTGTCCGACTGCTTGTCCACCGACACCTGCCCCAGGGGTCGGGAGGGGAGGGGGACAATAAGGGGGACGGGAACGATTGGCCGGCAACGATGAGCTGCACAGACTGCCGTCGGGGAGGGAGGGTATAGGAAATTGGTAGACACATTCAAACTGCGCTGCTGCCAGAGCAAAGGTCCGGTGAAGAATCAATGGTACCAGGGTTGGGGTCCGGCGGGAGGGGTGCGTGGTGATTTGGACAGGGTACCCGGCTGCGCTGTTTGCGCGGGAGGGAAGGAGTGGCCGACGCGGCCGCTGCCCTCACCTTGCCTCGTCACACCCTTGCTTTGCCCTCTGGACGCCTCGCGGGTACGTTAGGCGCGGCACAGGACATGCACCCGGCATCCATATCGTCTCCACCCCGCCCCGCGGATGCATGCCGCCCACACGCCCACACCCAAACGCCGAATTTTCATCATCTACATCGACAGTCGAGCTGGGCTTCTCCTTTCTCGCGGCTCAGTCCTGCAAAACCTCAAAATTACGGTCCATCCGGGTGTACCCGGGCCGCCTCACCTTAAAGTAGCAGAACACGCCCTGGCCCTGCCCCGGCGCCGCCGCATCCTCCACCGTCATCCCGCTCAGCGGCAGTGTCGGATTCAGCGTCAGGCTCGACCCGTCGTCGGCGTCATCGGCCGTGACGGTCGTCTTGTCGTCAAGGTTCCCACCCCCGCCTCCGCCGCCTCCGCCAGGGCCCCCGCTGCCGCCGCCGGCTACCCCGGCCGTCGTCACGTCCTCGTCTTCGTCCATCAGGTCGTCCATCGAGCCGCCTCCGCCGCCCGCGCCGCCGCCGGTCGTCGCCGCCGGCGGCAGGCCCCGGAGCCCCTGACCGCGCGCACGACGGCCGCCGCGGACGCCCAAGTGGAGCATGGGCAGGCAGCCGCCGAGCCCGGTCGGGCTCACCACCGCCGTCGTGCCGCCGGCGGTGTGGCCGCCTTGCCTGCCTTCGCCCGGCAAGCTGCCGCCGCGCGCGGCCTGCAGCTGGGCGAGGAAGCGCTGGTGCTGGCGCTTGCGCTTGACGCGCGCGAGGTAGGCGCCCATGCCGCGGGTGATGGAGGGAGAGGCGAAGGGGACGCGGCTGGAGGGGTTGGTCTGCATTGGCCAGCCGGGGGTAGGGGCAGGGCGAGGGATGGAGGATCACCGGGGAGGGGCGACAGAGCGCGGCCGCCGAGGGCTCCTTCACCCCCAGGCCCTTGTATGCGGACCTCTTACCACCCGCCTTTCAGGCCCCATGCCGAGCCCCACAAAGCTCCATGTCTCCCCCGGACGCCCCTCCCCGGGCAACAACCTCATCCAGGGGCATCCCTGAGGCGTTAGGAGTCCTGCGGGTGAAGGCTCACGGGTAACGTCCGCACTAGCAGCTGCTGTACCGTACACCGACCTTTCCGTACGGTACCGCGCTCGTCACACAGGGCCCCCTCAACCCACAGACCTCCCAAAGCCCTTGGTTCCCCGAACCTCCTCTTCATGAGCCCACTCCTCGTTGGTGCCCAGCCCCTGGCACTCACCCCCGAGGACGACGCGACCCGACCCGAGGTCGCCGGGCTGTCCCTCCGGCGGTCCCGCTCCGGAACCTCCCGCTCCCGGCCATCCCGCACAGTGCTGTGGGAGCGACAGGCCTCCAGCCGCACCCGCCGCTTGGACACCGCCGCTTGGGCCCCCCCGCTCATCAGCAGGTCGTAGCTGAGGTCCACCAGACCCACCACCTACGGCCGCTCGGAAAGGGCGGGGCGGGGTAGGGCGCGGCAGGGAAGGTGCGCGTTGCCGACCCACGGGTCAGTGCTGCAGCAACGTGCTCGCCTCCTCTCGCGAGCATTAGTACCGGCATGCGTCAAATTCAGGTGGCAGAGCTGTGGTGTGTCCTAACAGCAAGGCCCGCCGACCAAGCACCTGTCCAATCAAGCTTCCCATCTTACCTCGCCTTCATATCGGTTTTCTTACTGCATCCTGGTACCGATGGTGCGTATGAGCAGAAGCAGGAAAGCAACTTTGGGGGCAGCATGCCTGCTGCTGCTAACGACCAGGTACGGGACCTGACCTGGGGCCGGGGTGACAAGGCTCTTTCCCAGGTGGAAGGGTGAAACACCCACGCCCCCGCACCGGGGCTGGGCGTGTCCCCTCCCGGCAGGGTAAGAAACTCGCACGCGCCCCGTTGCGCCCCCCTGCGCTCCCTGGACTGATGTACAGCCTTCCGTCCCGCCAAGCGCGACCCTTGCCCCTGCTCTGTACGACATACATACTGTACGGCAGGTATGCACGTGCTCATTCGCTCGGCCGCTCACCGAAATCTTGAGCGCCACGACGCAGGGCTCCTCGTACAGGGTGCCCAGCGGCGAGTGCAGCACCTGGGGCACGGACTTGCTGCCGCAGGGCGCTGCGAGGCTGCTGGTGACCACCCCCGCCTCGTCCAGGTCGGCTTGGGCGCGGGAGGGCAGCGCGTAGGGCCGCGGGGCTGCAGGCACCAACCACCAGGGCGGCAACCGCAGGCACCACATCGCTACATGGGCAGTATGTCTGCACCTGGGCTCGGTCGGTCGGTCGGTCGGGTTCCTGTCCTAACCAACCCAAATCGCATCAGGGCATCACGTCCATACGACACCCCGCGGGCCGGTAGTAGGGCGCGGCGAGGCCTCCGTGGGTATATATGCACACCAGGTATACATGCAAGGGGTGCAATCTGGGTGGGCGCTCCAGGTGGGCTCCTCACGGGAGGAAATCCCGCCGGTGTCAACATGAGGGGGGGGAGGCGAGGGACTCGCACGCATGGAGCGGGAGGCGGGGGAAAAAGGACGGGCCTGCGGTGGCAGGGGCCGAGTACCCCCCGGGTCGGCAGCCCGGACCCCTGGGTGCGGACGTGGTGCGGCTGCCGACAACGGGGCGTTGACAACGGGGCCGAGGGGCACCTACGTGAAGAGCCTCCCGTCCCCACCCACTTCAACCCAACGTCTCCGTCTGGCAGCTGGCAGCGGGCAGCTGGCGTTCCTTTGCTGTTCCTTGACACTCGCCATCGGCACCAGCCCATTCCGCTGTGCGCAGCAACCAGCTACGGCCTACGGGCCGGGAGTAGTCGCCAGCTGCACCAGCTACTGCTGGAGCCTACCGAGGGTTCTCTTCGTTGCTGCCCGGGCCTGACCGTGGACAGTCCTCGGACCCATCGCCCGCGTCCCGCCCCCCCGCGCCCTCTTTCCCCCTCCCCGCCCTCCGCACTCTTGTTCTCCAGCTCCGGCTCCACCCACGCCGCCACCATCAGCTCCCCGCACCGCCCCGGCTCCACCTGACCCGTCTCCTCATCGATGGCCTGAGCAGCCCCCCCCCCCCGTCGGGGTGTCCAGGGAAGGTGGAGGCGAGCGGATGAACGCGAAGGCAGTTAAAGGCAAGACCATATTGAGCAATGTGAGGTTTTGATATATATATATATATTTTTTTTTTGTGAGGAGGGCCACAAGGTTGGAAGCGGGACGAGCCGGGATGGCGCGGGAGCGGGCATCCCGGAGCAGACGATGGCCGCTTTGCGACCACTGACCATTACCAGGAAACCAAACCAGTCACGGTGGGGCCAGGCATGCCTCCTGCAGCCGACAGCTGCGCCGAAGGGTGGCAGGCACGCAGACAGGCAAGCAGGCGCCCAGCCGCCACGCCGCATACGGGCTTTTGCCCCCTGCTGGACCGCGCCCCACGGCACCTCCCCGCACCTCCTCCGCTCACCTGCAGCTCCAGGACGGTGGAGAGCGGGTGCGGCCGCTCCGCCTCCAGCATAGGGCCCAGCAGGAGTTCCGCCTGGCCCACCAGGATGTCATCGCCGTACTGTTCCGTACTCCAAACCTCCAGGACAACGCGGCCGTCGGGGGCGCCCTGCGAGTGCACCGACGCGGGGAACACACATACACACAATGTACGGCGTGGCTCCCTTGTTCCGTTGTTGTTTTGGCAATGATCAAGTGCAGTATCAATTGCAGGTTCAATATTGGTCACTGATTCGGGTCGGGCGTTAGGGTTTCTCGCCAAACACACAAGTACATGTACATCTTTTCGTGTTTCAGTTCTCCAATACCACTAACACGTACAAATATAATGTATACATACGTGGACCACGACCCTGGGACAGCCCCGCTGCCCCCGCCGGCTCGGAATCCCCTTGTTGTCAATAGCGAAACAATCACCGATTGCGTAGTAGTTGTCCGGTTGGCTGACGCTGCCCGGAATCCCCGCCCCAACCCCGCCGTGTACCTCAAAGCACGACCGCGGCAGATTGAACACCTCGTTCCACAGCACCGTGTACCCGGCCGCCGCCGCCGGGCCTCCCCCGCCGCCGCCGCCGCCCGCAGTGGGCGCCACTGTCACCGCCTGGGTGGTGCCCCTCAGCTGCCCCCCCACCGTCAGAAGGCAGAAGCAGCTGTGCTCCACGCCCTCGAAGCTGGGCCACACCAGGTGGCGGCCCTGGCGGACCTGAGGGTAAGGGGCAGACGGTAGAGGACACGGCGGGGTCGGGGGTGCGGTGGAGTGCGATCCCCGTGAGACAGATAACGACATGTGATGTACGGCTGCCAGGGGCAGGACGGTGGGGTCGCGGGGAGGGTGAGGGTCGCGGGGGCTGGGCGCCCCGGCGTGTGGGATTTGTGCACCCGATGCGGTAGGGTTGGGTAGGTGGGACGTGTTCGAGGTTCGGGTAGTGTGCCCCCGTGCTGCGTGTTTGTTGCTTGCAGCACCCCTGCCCCGGTACTAAGTACGGCTGCGGACATCGATTCCATACAGCCCGTGCGGGAGCTTCACACCGAACAGGTCCACCGGCCCCAGTTGTCCCCCTCCCGACTGCTGCCCCCCCAATCGTTGCCCACAAAGTGCCCGTAGCCCACTCCTGACTACTGCGCCGGGGGTGGGGGTGAGGGGCGCAGGGAGGAGCCCCCAGACGCCGCCGCACCTGGATGTAGACCGGCCGCGCGCTGGCGGGGGAGCCCGGCGCGCCTCCGACTCCCGAGGCGGCCTGATCTGCAGCGGTCGGCTGCGGCCGGGTGCGGCGGGCAGTGGGGGGCCACAAGTGAGAACGGGACCAATGTCCTGCACCCCTTAACCCATCGCCCTCTGAGCACCTGCGCTCCCCGGAACGTCAGCCGCCTCAGCTCAGCTCAGCCTAGCTAAGCTCTCCTCGGCTCAGCTTCGTCATCCGGCCGGTCCAGTCCCGCTGCGTCACTGCCCGAAACGTCAACCGCGGGGATCGGAGGCACGAGGACTGATGCACACGAGCAGGCGGCAGTCTGGTCGGGGTGGCCCCTTCCCCTGGGCCCCCCCTCCCCCGTTGGTTTCATTTTCTTTGCAACCCCCTCCCCCCGCCCGCACCTTGCCACCCTCGGCGCCGCCCGCTGACAGCATCAGCCCCCGCTGGGTGGGTGAGGCGCTGAAGCGCACCCGGCGGCGGGTGCGGGTGCGCAGGCAGGACGTGAAGAGGCGGGCCAGGTTGACGAAGCGCACAAGGTTGACCCACTTGACACCGTCCTGAGGACAGCGGGTTTGGGGGGGGGGGATGAGGGTTTTTTGGGGGACGGAGGATGGAGAGGTTAGAAGCTGGGCGCAGCTGGGGGAACCTCAGGCAGGGAGCAACTCTCAGTCGTAGGCGAGAGGCCATCGGACTCTAGGGATACTGTTCGACGGGCCTTGTAGTAGGCCCAGAGTACGTAGGTGTGAGGCGGCAACCAATTTGCGTGGCACATGGGCCTGCCACATGGGCCCGATGAACGCTGCGCTGCGGCGGTATCGCTGTGGTGTCCGCACGGCAGGATGGGTCTGCCTGGACATGCAGGGTGAGGTGTCATGGCCGCGCCCCCTTGAGCTGATGCTCGCCCCATGGGCCCCCGGGGACGCGCCCCTTATTCCCCCGCGCCGCCCCGCGCTCCCTCATCACCCCCTCATGCCAGCCGACCCGCCTGAAGTCCCCCGCCCGCCCTCCCTCCCCCGGCCCCTCCTGCCCCACCTGCACCCTCGTGGTGGACACGGGAACAGCGTGGTGCGACCGGCCGTGCTTGCGGCCGTGGCTGGGGCTGCCGTTGCCGCCGGAGCTGCCGCCGCTGGTGTGGGTGTGGCTGCTGACGTGGCTCCTGGCCGTATGGCTGCTGACGTCACCGGCCCGCAGCCCGATCGAGTGCCGGGGAACCAGGGAAGTGGCGCGGCGGCTCGGGGGCAGCTCCTGGAGGGGACCAGCGGGGGGTGATGGGGGTGTGGGTGCGACAAACCTGCCGGGCCCCGAACCAGTTACCAGTCCACTTACCGCGATAACCCCTGCAAATGATGTTGCACCAAAACAGCAAGAGGGCAAAAGAGCCGCGCCACCACCGGCCTAGCATGCAAACAAGGGCAAGGTCTAGCAGAAAGCAGGTGACGCAGCCGTACCTGGAACGCATCATATACTACTTATACCGACCTAACGATGTAGGACGGGGTGGGGACGTGTGAGGAGGCTTGCATAACCCGACTGGCCCGGTGAGCCCCCACGCCTCTCGCTGCACCCATCCGAACCCATCCGCCGGCGGCCCGACGAGCTCCCTCACCGTATCACGCCGCCTCAGGAACCGCGGACTGGGGCCGCCCCCGGCCACCTCACCCGGGCTCCTGCGCCTGGGCACCGGCGAGTCCGTCGCCGTCGCCGCCGCTGCGCCGCCACCCTCCGGCCCCGCCGCCGCCGCCGCCGGGCCCCTCCGGGCTGCATCGCCTGCCTGGGCGCCTGCGCGGTGCAGGAGTCCAGCGGGAGCACAGAGAGGGGGAGCACAGAGAGGGGGAGTAAAACGGCGAAAATAAAGGGAGGTGAGGGCACCAGGCGCCTTCATCATTGACGTCGAGGTTCCTAGGTAAGGGGGGAATGAGACTCTTGAGTGGCAGAGGTGAGCCAAGGGGCTCCCAGTGGGAGGGGAGCGCCGGGGTGGAGATCGGATTCGGAGTGGGGTGGGGTGTGACTCCGTGCGAAGGAGGGCAGGGGTAGGGCTGTGCCTGCGGCTACTGCCTCCGCCGTCCGTACGGGGACCCACAGTCAGGCTGCCGTCCGTGCCGTTCCGGGGGGGAGGAGAGCAGGGGGCTTTGCGATACTCCCCCTGGGTGGCTGGAGTTTCGCTTTGGCTGGCGGGCGCTGGCTGCTGCCGTCCGGATGGGCGATACGGCCCAGGTAGGGCGTTGGTCTGTCCCGTGACGCCCTTTGGGTCAATCGGTGACGCCCTTGCTTGGCCTTCATCGGGTCTGGATTCCACTATAACTCGTTAGAACATTACGATTACGAAACCAGCATGGGTAGTAGTGGGTTGGCAGCCGGTGGATGTGCCGCGTGGAGTCGGGCGCGGCTGGGTTGATGGCCGGGCGTGAGAAAGTGACGGACAGGGCGACTGGGTGGCGCGCTGGGCGCGGGAATTTGCGCTGGCTGCGGCGGCCATCGCCCCCGCCCCGCCCCGCTGCGATTTGAGGAGGATCACGCATCACCGGGTTCGATGGCGCCGCAGCCAGGCCGCCACGGCCCAACTGCAGCGAGGCGGGGACGGCACGCACGAAAGCGCACCCCGAGCGCATAGCACGAGCATCCGGCGGGCTCAGGAGGATTGCCTCGCTGAACCCACCGCTGCTGCGGGGAGGCAACCCGGGCCCCGTCCCGCCGCCCCCCGCGCCGTCCCCGGGTCAACCCTAGTCCCTGGAAGCGAAACACACTTCCCGTTCGGGGGCACCTCCCCTGATGGGGGCGTGTTCCCAGCTCCGATAGCTCCATATGGGTTGCGTGAGGCTCACCTGGGCGCCACGTCCGGACGCGTTTGAACGTCTCCGACACGACTGCCACCAGGCTCCCCCGACCGCGGCTGCCATCGCTGCCGCTCGCTGGCAGTGATGAAGCTGATGGGCGGTTCGGAGAAGCGGATACGTCCATGCTGCTGCGCATGGCTCCGCAGTCAATTGCGCGCTTCCGTTGGTGGGTTCCTTCCGGTGGTAAAGAAGGGCAGACACGCAAAGTTCTCTACGGAAAACATAATGGCACCGTCTACATTATTGCCTGTACATTGTAGGAATGCGCTGCGGACCCCGCCACAAGCCAGGGTCCGCGCGAAGACAGTTGTCGAATACAGTTGACTATTTCCTGTCCGTATCGTGCTCGCTATCAAGCATAATATCAGCTTGTGTGTTAGAGTAAAACTTTGGAGTGAGCTCGCCGTCTGTTGAAGTGTCCGACTATTGACAGTTGGACGGAGAGCTGTTGTGCATGACAGCGACTGCAAACGCGAACACGCACAAAGATATTGGCGCATTTACGAATACTTGTACCTTATTAATTGATACACAAACAGATAGTAAATCAACCCTGCACCGATGATGACAGAATAGTCGCAGCAGGTCTTGTGCAAGCGCAACGGCTGAGGTCGGAGTGCCGAGAGGCGGGTCCCAACGCTGAGTCGCGATCACAGCATATACATCACGACCGATCGCGATGAAGTCTGGGCCACCTTCCAAGTCGACGGCTCGGCGTCGCGGATTCCGTCTTGAGCATGTTGCTGGCTTCTTCATCGCAGCAGCTGTGATCTTCTTCTTGTACAGCGTCCTCCAGGCGTCTTTCGGGTCAAGCAGGAGCGGCGGATCCGGCGCCACGGGCGCGTTGAGCGGACTGCGTAGCCGCACCCTGGTCCATCTCGGGCAGTCCAGCAACAACCAGGCCTCCGAGGGTGCAGCCAGTCCGTGCCCCGAGGCGCCGGTGAAGACGAAGGAGGTCACCGTCACCAAGCTGGTCTATGGTAGCACGGTTCAGAACGCCCGGGCGTACCACGTCGTGACCACGGCGGCCGGGTTTTCAAACCACTGGCAGGCCCGCATCCACTACTATTGGTACAAGAAGCAGCGGGATGCGTGTCTGCGCGACGCAGTTTGTGACATGGGCGGCTTCACGCGGCTGCTGCACAGCGGCCATGCGGACGACCTGATGGACGAGATTCCCACAGTCGTGGTGGACCCGCTGCCGCCCTCCGTGTCCAAAAACACGACATACATCGTGCTCAATAGGCCGTACGCTTTCATCGAGTGGGTGACCCGGAACAGCATTCCGGAGGTGGGTTTCGTTGCGGGGTTTCGCCTCGCCTCATCGCACCTCATCTCATATATCACGTGGGTATGACGGGGGGAGGGGCGCGCTCGCGTTGACTCCCCCAGAATCGGAGAAGAATCGGAGATGGCTGGTGGCGACGTCGTTAACGTGTGTTTAGAATTGCAACCGTCGTTAACGTGTGTGTGCACCTAGCACGCGGGGTCACCCGGCGACCTGCAACGGTCAACGGTTACAACTGAAACCATCTGGCCTTTGGGTGGGCTTCCCCGGCACTGAAGGTTGGGGATGATGGGCGGTGCCGTCGCACCCAGGCAAAGCTGTGTTATGGGCCCAGGGCGTGGATACGCCACGCACGTGGGGTGGTGAGCTCCCGTTATGGAGCTTTGCGGCGCGGGCTAAGTCCTTGGGACGGAGGCGGGGGCAGTACGTGCACAGATCAAATGTCATACCATGGTGGTGTTGGTGGTTGTGCAGGGGTACGGGTCAGGAGGCAAGCAATGGCCGCGGGCAGCAGAGCCACACCGCCTTCGCGCGGGCGCAATTCAAAAGGCCATGGCCGGGACCTGAACCTGGCCTTGGTGACCAGGCCGCTGCACCGTCTCACCTTCCCTCGCGCACTGGGCCGTCGCACCGTCCTGCCTTTTCCCCCGAGCGAACACGTTCTTGCACGACTGCCTTGCCGGCAGCTACTGGCCCGGTGTCACACGACGGCGACGGCTCCTGACAACGGCACTGCGTCCATTCCTCACTAAAGGGGAGGCCTGGCCTGGTTGTGTTGGGTTGTCAAGGGGCGGGCGCACGGAGCCCTGGGGCACGGCAGGAGCAGTTCCTTGCATGGCAGCAGCGCCGGGGGCCGTTCACCCTCGATGCTGACTCAATATCCCTTAGAGCTGGACAGCCCATGAGCCCGGAAACACTCCCCACACCAAGTTCACGCCTTGGCGTGTCCACGCTGCCGGCCGGCGGTGCCGCACCACCGCCGCCGCATCCCACCGATCTACCTCCCAATCGCATGATCCGACCCCGCCTACCACGACGGGGCCCAACCTGGGTTGCCCCCTCGGCCCCAGCTGTCCCAATCTAAATCCCGCACCTCTCATCCCCCTCTCCCGCCCGACAGAAATATTTCGTGATGTGCGAGACGGACCACCTGTTCATGCGGCCCATGCCCAACTTGATGAACGGCGACAGCCAGGGCGCCGCGCTCTTCTCCTACATCGTGCCCTGGAACTACCCCGACATTGTGCGCAAGTTCATCGGCAACGTGTCGGACTCGGAGGTGCACACCGTGCCGCAGATCGGCAACAGCCCCACCTTTGTGAGCGTCGAGGAGTTCCGCGTGCTGGCGCCCATCTGGTACAACACCACCATCGACATCTACGAGGACAAGGAGGCGCACGACGCCTGGAACTGGGTGCTGGAGATGTACGCCTACTCGCTGGCCACCTATCGGGCTGGCCAGAACAGGAACATGAAGGTGCGCCGCGTCGCGGCTGTGCCTGCGGCTGCGGCAGCATCAGCGGGGTACAAAGGAAACGGTGTGCCCAAGGGACGGAGTGGTCTGGGGCCCTGTTCGGGTTCGGGCTGGGTGGGCGCGAGTGGACGGATGCGACAGGGGGCCGCGCAACTCGGATGATGCCGTGACTTCGCTGCCCACGGCGGCCGCGGGCTGGTTCCTCAGACCTAGACTTTCTGTTCCATTTGTGGTACCCACTGGGTTGCCCCTCAGGTGCACCCCAACATGCTGGCACACCCGCCGTTCGACACCGAGGAGGTGGACAACGAGGGGCGGCCCTTCTACCTGCTGCACCTGACCTACCCCTGCCGCTACGACAAGTACGGCAACATGACGGACAACAGCACGCTGGCCATTTACACGTTCGACAAGCGGGATTACAGTGTGCACCCGCCGCCCAGGAACCTGCCTGAGCCGCCGCCGGTGGGTGTCGAGCGGGGTCGGGAGGTGCCGGCAGGATTGATTCCTTGGTCCCCGATCATGGGTCATATACCCCAAGAACTGGTCTGCGTGTGTCTGGGCTGTTTCTTTTTAACCCCAAGAACTGCGCGCGCTATGGCGCCCTGTGGATCAGTCGCCCTGCGTTTCCATGTGGGTTAAGGTCGTTGCCGATGGCGTCTCGCCGTTCCCGAACCTGTCCTGCGCTGTGGCATGGCCCCTCCAGGTGGTGCACAACAACCTGGTTCGCCTCATTGTGGCAATGGTCAACGAGGCCACCGACAACATTCCGTGCTGGGACGACTACGTGGCAACCAGTGAGTGTGGCGGGTCGGGGCGGGTCGAGCCGGCTCGGCTTCTGTTGGGTGTGGGCCCGGGATGGCTGTCGTCGAAGCGCCGCACGCTGTCACAGTCAGAGATCCTTGGCCGCGGTGACGAGCGCGAGACCAGCTGATATAATTATGAGGGCTCGCTTGTGCAACCGCTTTAACGCCTCTGACTGTTCCCGATCGCTGTCTTGCAGGTAAAGTGACCAAGTGCAACGAGCACAGACAAGGAGGGGCCGCCATAGGCACCGCTCGATAGTGGCAGCAAGGCAGGGCAGGGTGCTATAGCTTGCTGCTCGGGGGTAGCTGGGACTGACAGCACTTCGTGTGGCTAAAGACTTCGGTTCATGCGTGCCTGGAGTGGTATGGCTTAAGGGGTTTGCGAACCCACGGCCTTTCTCTGCATTCGCATACTCGGACCGTGCGGATACAAATGCGGCGCGGCGGTGGTTCACAACGTTGGCTTAAATATCAGTTGTTATCAGTTGTCTGGGATGATCGGGTGTACGGTTTCGCGACATGTACGGAGGAGGGCGACTCCGCGAGGCCGATCAAATACAACCCGCAGAAGCTGCTATGAACGTGTACATGTTGTCAATGGGTGTAAAGGCTTTTGCATATTGTTAATTCATTACCCCACGTGCATGTTTGGAAAGAGTCAGTCTCTGATAACTAAAATACAACATATATTTTGGTCAAATTGGAATGAGAGACACAGCGACAGCAAATGCACCGGCCGAACACGCCAATCGTTTGTTCGCACGGCTGTCATCGCGAACATCAGGCGTGAATTGCGGGGCTTCAGCTGCGTCAGGTGAGTCACATGAGTGCGTCACATTTTCACAGATGCAACGAGTCGACATCGTTGGTGGTGACCCGCTGCGGGTGTAGCCGAGGATGTCGGAGCGTCGCCGAGCAACAACGCGTCACCAGCAGCCGCGCCCACGCGACCGCAGCGGGTAAGTAAGACTTGTGAGAATTGACCTATGCGGTACCGTCCCAAGAGGTTTGTCCAGCAGCGCTGAGATGCGGCAGGTCACCGCAGACCGTACGGGGAGGGAAGATATTACCCGATGCCACCATCCTCCCAACCGATCTCCTTGCGGTCAGGTCCCCTCAAGCTGTTCCTACGCTGCGGCATCATCAAGTTCCCCGCCAGAAACACCACTGCCGTCAACATCTGGGAGCTGCCCCGTTCGGCCACCTGATGGCGGCACCCTCAATCCGCTCAACAACATCCCCGCAGGCTTAACCAGCCAGCCCTCGCCGTCGGGCCTGAGCGTGCAGCGCCTGACGTCCAGCATTCCCATGACCCCTCCCGAGAAGCTTCCCCCCCACCAGCAGGCGGGGCAGGACTACTGGGTCTACCCCTCGGAGCAGATGTTCTACAACGCCATGAAACGTAAAGTGCGTCGCGCTGATGAGGAAACGCTCCCGGGTGGCCGGACTCGTACTGGGCTGGCAGCGGCAACGGTAACGGTAGCAAAGTCCAAAGAAAGTCCCGCCGAAAGCATGTGCGTTGACGGGTGTTGGCACGGCGGCTCCTCCAGTTGCGATGCATACGGACGCTACTGCACCGCGGGCCGTCCGTCCCTTCCCGGACTGGTGTTATTTCACCTACCTGACCGAGATCTGTTCCGCCTTTTCCGTACCCCGCCAGGGCTGGGATCCGCAGGCCGAGGACATGCGCAGTGTGGTGGCCATCCATAACACGGTCAATGAGCGGGCCTGGCGGGAAGTGATGGCCTGGGAGCGACTGCACTGCGACGAGTGCCCCAACCCGCGTCTGAAGCGCTTCCAGGGCCGGCCCAGTGACCTCACCCCCAAGGCGCGCTTCCTCAATTTCCTGGTAGGTCGGGGAGAGGCCGCGGGTCAGGGTCGAGATAACTGTGCAGGCGACGGCGAGGGTGCAGTGCAGGTTGAAAGGGAAGCATGGGTGGTGGAGTCGCTGCGTCCGGTCGGGGGTCATGGGTATGGCAAGCAGGTTCATGAGGACGGCGTTTACTGCACTCTGGTTTACGGCACCTTCCCGGGCCGTCCACTTCGCAACGCAGGGCTTCGGGCTTCCATTTGACCGACACGACTGGGTGGTGGACCGCTGCGGGCGAGAGGTGGGTAAGGTGCAAAGGCGGTCAGCCGTTGGCGGACGTGCAACCTGGGACTGTATGAGGACTGTATGGGTCATCCGCGTAATCGCCACGCGCCGGCTGGTCTCTCTTTTCCTTAGGCAGCCACCGAAATGCCATCATTTAGTGTGCTCCAGGGGTACCGGCCGTGGGTGTGCCTGCATGAGCTCTTGCCACATTAGCTCTTGCTGCGTCACCGCATGCCTCTGAGTGTCGCAGTGGAAATCCCAGCGCCCTTACATGTGCCCTCGTGCTGCACTCCTTATCCGCCGCCGGTGCCTCGCCTGCCAGGTCCGGTACGTGATCGATTTTTACAACGGCGCACCGCAGCCCGGTCAGACCGCTCCGGCTGCGTTCTTCCTGGACGTGCGGCCCGCGCTGGACTCGGTGGAGGCGGCGTGGGACCGGTTGAGGATGCAGTTCAGCTGGGTGCTGAGCGGCCGTTGGATGGAGCGATGAAGGACAGTGGTGGCACCAGGAGCGGCGATGGACGTGGCGATGCTGTTGAAGTACATGTGCCACCAACATGGCTGACAGGTTGCATGGTTGGCAATCAGGCGCGCTATCTGGTCATCCTTGGCATACCATCCAGGTCATTATGGGTGCCTGCAGGGGCGCGTTCATGCAGGGGACGTTTTGCCCGGGTCTTCAGAATTTGATGTCGGTGCGCGGTTGTAAAGGCGCACGAACTAAGCGGCGGTGCCTGTCCCTGCATATGATTATGCTATTGGGACGCCCATGAGGTGTTGTCCGCCCGATACCTGTGTTGTGTGCAATGGCGTGAGCAGGGACGAATCGGGGTAGTGAGGAGGAGCGGGTCCCCGTGTGTCAGCCCCCGTATCCCCAGGTAGGGCCGACAGCCGGCACAAAGTGGGGCACGAAGTAGAAAAGCGGGCGTTGGAAGTGACGGTCAGCATTCGTCAGTGATCAGCAATTGTCAGTGGGCGAAGGTCGAAATCGTCACGGGCCACCCCCGTACGACTCGCAGCCCCTTTGTGCTTTCAGTGTTTCCCTCTGTTGCGGTTATTTATGTTAAGGGCAAACACAAATAGAAGTGACTGTTTGCACCAACGTCAGAATTCGGCCAAAGCCCGGGGAGAAAGTTCTGGTGCATTGCGCCCTAAGGCGGGATTCACATATGAAACGGAAACAAAACGTGCCGAAAATGATGCATGAATCAAAAAGGTGCCGTACTGAGCCAATAACTCCGAACGAAATACATATGTATTTCGTGGACACAAAGTAATTGAACCGCCTGGGTCATTGGGTCTGCATAGGTAATTGTTCATATCTCAAGGACCCAATCAGTTCAATCTATCAATGAAGGTTGATTCAATTAGGCTGTCGCATGCTTGCCGAATGGAGCGACCGTGTGTGGAGGCAAAAACGAATCAAGGGCGGACCTTTTCCTTATGCTTACAGCATTTGCCGATCTGAAAATACCTAATATTTCATTTCCTCTCAATTTGACTATTTATCCATCATGGTTAAAGAGACGACGACGGATGCCATTCGGCGACACGCCATGCATGCTCACAACGAAGCATCCCGTGACTAGTACCAACGCTGACTGCGTAAGGATACTTCTTGATTATCCTTAGCGTGACTTAACGCGGACCCATCACACGTCATGCTAAGGAACATGTACCCCGAACACATGCGCGCGCACACAACTGCTCCTCAACAGCAGCAGCCCATTACTCCTTCAAGCCACGCACGGCGTGCAGTTCTCCTCCCTAGGGCCACTGTGCTCATCCCTAATTGGCCGGAGCGAACCTGCTTTTGGGAGTTTCCCCATACCGCCAAGTGCGGACGCTGAGGGCGCTGAGGGCGGGGCCGCGCCTCTGTGAATGGGCATCAGGACGCCTCGCAGACCCCTCACCGTACGACCTGCTGGTGTTCCGGGTGCCTTAGGCCGGTAGCGGGTGGAGGCCCAGAGGCCGGTCAGCCAGCAGTGGTTACGTGCGTAGCAGGCTTGACGGGAGAGCAGAGGCTGGCCACTCGGGGCATACCATATCTCAGGCCCTGGAGGCCGTAGATTCCATACCCCTCTCCAGAGAATCTTCTTGAGGGTATAAACGGACGGAACGTTTGGGGAGCATTACAATGGTGAGGGGCTGCCCTCCGTGGCAACACTGTGGTGGCTGTGCGCTCCCATGCTATCAGCAGACGCCTGTGATGCACTGGCGGCTTGCGTTCGTCGTGTTGCTCCTCTAGGGTAGTTGTGTCGTCATCGATCACACCGCTGCTTCACTGTATTCTTCCTTCATAATGTCGAATGGCCCAGGCGGTGGTGGGTCAGATGGAATTGGCAGAGCACGGGGAGCGGCGTGCGATCGCCGACTTCTGGGGGCGCCTTCATGGGTTTGCCCAGTAGGGCCTCCCGCGACGTGGGTGGACCTCGGTGGGACCTTTTTTGAGAGTGTCGGGCGGAGTCTTGCGGTATGCAGGGCCTGTTCCTGAGGGCTGAGGCACGGGCGCCCCGTCCTCTGTTTTTGCTACGGGTTGCCTGACTGTGGTCCAAGTCGGGCACCTGGCATGCCCTCGGCTCGCTGCTGTAGGGGGCCAAAATCCCGTTAGTAATGGTGTTTCGTTTTGAATGCGGGTTGCTCCATTCGCAGTCGCTGGGCACTGTCACGAGCCAGGCGTGGGTCTTCCAAGACCTCGAAAGGGTGCAGCGCTCGGTGCTCTAGGAGGGGTGGTAGCTGGGTAATGGGGTGCCTGTGTGGGCGACCTTCCCCGTTCTTGGCTTCATCCATTTCTGAGGATCCCGCCCGTATCCCTTTGGTAATGTTGCCCCGCTGTGCGCCTCTGCTTGCTCCGGTGTCTGTCTGGGTGGGATCATGGCCCGATGTGTTTTTATTGCGGCGTTAAGGTGTGGAGGTGGGCTTGCCCTGGTATATCACTGCCCTGTATCGTTCATTCATTCATATTCCGAGTGTCACTAAAGAAAGATCTTTCACTCTCGCAACAACTGCAATCAGTAAAAGTAATTACTGAGAGTTACCGTCATCAATTTGGCTACTTGTCCCATTTTGCAAAAACGGCGACGGGCGTGATACGAGTCGTCAGATCATTTGTTGTTTCAGGCTTCATATTTCAGCATCAAAAGTCTTGGTTCTGGTCTCATTTCTGAAATGTACGCCAGTGGGTTGACAACTGAAACTGAAAATATTTGTAATTTTGGCCTCTATGTGAACAGAGGCCGAACTCATTTTCGGCTTTTACGTTTCATGCCCGCGGACTTTCCGTTTCATATGTGAATCCCGCCTAAGAAGTGTCGATGCGGCTGCAGATTATACAACCAAAACGGCTTCCTTGATCATAGTCACATATCGCATGACTGCATACGTCACTCCACGACCTCTGTTTAAACATACTGCTTGTTGCACAATTATTTGTCGCAACTAAAGGGAAGTAAGGCGCAACTGTGCCCGCAGACTTTGAACGTAGTTATCCTGAATCGATCAACTGTATCATAATATACTTGATGTCGCGAGCAGCGGGCGATACTTGACGGATCGAGCCCAACGACATTTGTTGCCGCGTCTTTATCTCGTGTACAGCTACATCGCACCCTGTGCTAGTGATATTGGGTCATGGACGGAGGCGGTATCGGCCCCAGCGGCTTCCGCAATATCGAACCCGTCAGTCGGGAGCAGCGCCAAGCAGCTCACGACAAGGACTTCCTAGAGAAATCTCGCCTTCAAGCCCGGCGGAGAGGTCCCCTTCAACCGCCGGAGAACTACTTTGGGAGCCCGGTCGTGCCACACCCCGAAGCCCCGTCGCACTGCGGCGAGCACGATCGGTTCAACCGCGATGTGGCGGGGCAGAACTACCAACAGAAGCAGCAGGCCCTGCAAAAGAAGGAGGTGAGCTCATCAGCTCTGGAGGATTTTGCCACCCGCCTCAGACAGGGTCCGTCACGGCGTTGTTTCCCTGACCCCCCCGGTGGGCTTGTGTGTGGTCACTGGGTCACCGATCGCGTCCGGCCGGTGACTGGGCTTGCTGCAGGAGCTGTACGCAACGAGACGCGTTGAGAACTACAACCGGGAGCACGGGATAAAGGCCTCGGACCAGGCCATGGAGCAGCGGGAAGCGAACCGCTTCGAGGCGGCGCGGACGGCAGGCACTGGCGCTCGGCGGAACCAGAGCGGCGAGCAGTACAACATCGTTTCCCTCGATTACAACCGGAACACCGGTGGCGCGTCCCTAGCCGGCAAGGTACGCGGCCCCGGACCCGGGCGGACGGCGTGTGCGGGACTGCAGACGGGCCCCGCTTGGAGAGGAGGGGACACCTCAGCAGGACAACCGGCAGTTGGTTGTCCTGTGACACCACCTGCGCCACCCAGTTGTTCGCGAGGGTGTACCGCAATCCCGAGGCGACTGGGGCTTCGGGCACCTGACACATTAGGTTAGGTTCGGAGTGGAAAGACTGCTCCCCTGTGGTGGAGCTCAACAGCGCCCATGCACAGCCCAGGCCGAGGTAATACTCTGCCTTCAAATTTATTTATGGTCGCTTACGTACGCGCACGGCAACTGCCTCCGGACCGAGCCCCGCGGCTCCCCTGGGGAAAACAGGCAGACAGCGCGCCGCACCACATCGCACTGCAGGGAACAACAGCGCATCCGCCCCGTTTGGGTCGTATGCTCGTATCGCGTTCGTGCAACCAGTTCGTACAACCAGTGCATGTACACTTGTACAGGTACAAACAAAACGAATCACCAACTGCACAGGGAATCACGAGCACCTGGAGCCAGGTGCAACCACCACTGCATACCGATACCGGACACGGCACTTGTCCGCGGCGACAACCCGACCTGTCCTCTTCCCCTTCACCCCATCCGCCCTTTCATCCCACCCTCTGTGGTTAGAGCAGGGACCCCACCCTCTGTGGTGTGCTGCCCCTGGATCCGTTCATGCCTGCAGGATTCCTCCTACCAGGAGCGCCGTCAGGAGCGTGCAGCCTTCCTGCACTCCAAGGCGCACAGCGTCTCCCACAACATCATCACGGGGGAGCCCGTCAAGCTGCCCACCCCGGCCAAGCCGCAATGAGGGTTCGGAGCGGCCGGCGGCTGAGAAGGGCGGTCCTCGGGAAAGGCCGTCCTGTCCACCCGCCGGCCCAGGTGTCGCTCGCGCGCTTGCTGCGGTCTCAGCTCTTGCTGCCGCGGCGCCCCAGGCTGCTGAGGCATATGATAATGGCGCGTCAACAGCCTGGCGCCAAACACATGAGGGTCAGAAGCCCCGGCTTCAAACCCCAAGCCCCAGCTGGACGGGGTGAAGCCCCTGCTGCAACTTGCACATGAGGGTTACAAGCCCCGGTCGTGCAGGGTACTTCTTCGACTCAGGATGCGGTGCAGCCTCAGCGGTCCTCCATAAAGCGTCGGCCTGAAGTCGAACGAACGCGCCGTGTGATCGTGTTGTGGGGGGCCTGGGTGGTTCTGACACCGTACATACACACACGGGTCCATGTGTGGCGGTTCCGCGTGTGAGTGCGGTGGAGGCCATCGAGGGACAGTGCATCCTGCGTGGCGTAACGCGTCAGCTCCTTCCTTGCAGTTGCTTGTTCTGGCAACGTACGTAGACATCGTAGAGACCCAACGAGCCGAACAGAAATCCCTGCGGGATGAGGATGGAGAGGATGGTGGATTGTATTTGCTGAAACTCAGGGAGGGCCTGCGGACGCAGTTGTCGATACGAATGAACACGTGGCGATGGGCGTGATATTGGTGCGCTGCCCAGTGCCTACCATCAAAACACACCCTGGGGACGGGTGCTGTGGAACTGCGGGGTGACAAGATCCGCTTGCGTTGTTCTTACAGCCATTGCACACAATCACGTCAGTATGGAGTGATTGGAACACTTGTATGTGTCCGTGTCCTCTCTTCACTCAGATGCTACATACTATTGTGGGGAATCGGGACCCGCTGATTGGGTGTCAGGTTTGGCCTCCACTGCAAACGTGGCCAAACGTTCCATGGGAAACGTTTACAGCTACGGGCAGCTGACATGAAGAGGATGGAGGCACGTGTCGCCTGCTGTGTGTACATATGTGGGTGGTGCGCTGCCGGAAGGCAAGCTGAGTTTCTTGGCTATGCCGGGTTCTGCTTGGCTACCAATGTAAGGAGGTAGCTTGCAATGGGACAGGGAGTCTTCAATCACCCATCCATGAGGTTGCCGCGTCATGCAAAAGCTCATGCTCTTAGTAGTTGTCCCGAGCTCCGTTTCGTTGTGTGGGTACTGGAGCCTTGTGCAGGATTGCCATGTGTGGTGGCAATCCCGAAGTCAGACACACGCTCCGGAACCGACGGACTCACCTTGAGGCCCGCCTGAAGTGTGGGGTAGCCCTGCTTCGCGGCGTACTGCACTGTGATGACTGCCACCACCGAGTGAGCTGCCACTATGAACCACCACGCCTGCTGGGCCACCAGCTCCTGATCTGGGGCGATGAGGCAGACCGACAGAAATATTGAACAGGAGATGACGAGCAGGAAACAGGCTATGGTGGGGTGGACGGACACACAGCAGAATGGGGCCACACCAAAGCAAGCTGTACGGTACCCGAACGAGGCTTTACATCGTATCGGGCGTCCTGCTACTCAAATTTCGGCAGACAGACACCTCCAATCCATGACAGCATGTCCTAGGAGCAAAGTTCCACAGTGCATGGACAGGATAATACAACAGACTATGCGATTGTACCCACCGGTCGTCAGCACGCCGATACGGCTCCAGTCGCCTGAGAAACCGGCGTCCACCAGCGCCGCGTAAGCCTAGGGACATGGCAGGAGGGTAGCAGGCGACCCTGGTCGTGTGGACAGGCCAGTGGACGCACGACTGACCCGCACATGCAGGCACTGACAAAGTTGTGACCAGACGACATGATAAGACCGGATATTGGTGTTTCTGTCGCGGGCCAGCCCCTCGTAGCCCCTTTCAGCGGAAGAGAACTCCTAAGGACCGGCACCACCAGCACCCACCACAAGTTCAGCCGCCTGCACGGTGTTATACAACGTGCTACTGACGGACCTGCGAACGACCAAGAAAATATAACGTCGTTTGTTATGAGTCGATTCGCCGGAACAGGCAAGGGACGCGTGCCCAAACACACGGTCGCGGTACAGTCCCGCGCGGTACAGTCCGCGCGGTACAGTTCCTTCCGCAAACTGATTTTAGTCCACCATGCGAATACAACCAAATCAGTCCCGAACAATGCTCTAGCAGTACCTACATTTCGGTTGGCCAGATCTTGTAAGAACTGGGAGCAGGCCACTCCTCTCGTGGACTAGCGCAAGCGATTGGGGTTCGTCTTACACCAAGTCCTGGTGTCCTAAAAAGGTAGCGGCCACATTGCTGACGACACGATGCCTTTCTGATGTCGCTCACTCGCGCGTGACAGGGCGTGTTCAAGCCCTGCGCGAACATGGTGGCGTTCCTCAGGCACCGTAATAGAGAGTTGCGCACTCGAAAGAATCGATTTCGCAATGCCCTATTTAAAGCAGCTAATTCGTAAGGAAACTTGCATGGAGGTTTTCTGCTTCGACTTGCGCATTGTACAGACGTCCGGCACGCAACCTCCATAGCCAGATGACGAAAAACCCGAAAATTGAAATCGTGCATCCCAAGAAACTTTTCAACACAGCAGCTTTGGTAGCCACAGCAAGGGTAACGTTCCACGTCAGCTTGTAGGCCGTTTGTCGAATATTGCTTCCGTAGCAATGCCAGTAGCGCGTTGCCGGCCGAACTTTAGATCACGATCTGGGCCCTCGCTTGCCGCGCACATCAACACATGATGTCCAAAACGCCAACGTCTTGCAGGTGGCGCTCACATCCAACGATGTGTACAGCACCTCCCTGCCCTTACTGCATATCAATGCAACCGTTACGAGGTGGACCCCTTAGTTCCGATCGGGCGATCCAACGGCCCAGATAGCTCGTAGGCGCCTCATGTCTTCAACCCCTACAAGGACTGCGCCCCCCGCCACCACACCCGACCGGCCAACACACGAGATAACTTACGCACCAGGCTTGGCTCTCCTGGAAACCGCACCAGACCCGCCAACCACTTGGCGGGGAGGGAGCCGTCGTAATGCACGTAATGCACTCCCGTCCGAACCGACACCCGGCGGGGAGGGACCCGTTGTCATGCACTCACGTCGAAGCCCACACCTGAGTATCTTTGATGAGAAATGCGTACGATTTGGGGGCTCCATTCCCGCCTGCACAGACACGTTCAGTACCACATCGGCAGTCGTGCTTACCCCGGAAGGTGGGCAGGTAGCAGGTACAGGTGGCTGGTTGCAGGGGCGCTGCATTGCGAGCTGGTACGGCCATCGTTTAGCCAACCCTCGCCAACACGCCTCCCCCCCCCAGTGACGGCCGACGCCTCTTCTGAAACAGCCGCAGAGCCCCAGCCCCACCTCTTTCTCAAGCAGTCCCCAGTCCTTCTAGCTCCTCGGTTACATTCGTTTCAGAAACAACGCGCGAATGGCAGAACAAAACACAACCTGCGGGGCAACACACGTTCACATTTTGTTCGACGCTGGACCCGAAGCCGGCTGTTGCTGAGTAGTCCAAACCGGTTCCGTTGCAACCACCAACACCCCACGTCCGCACCCGCCGACTGCTGACCGGGTTGGGAGGGCGGGGAGTATGCTCTGGCAGAAGGTCAATCACGTAAACGAATTAGCAACAACGGCAGATACCGAGCTCTGTCCCGCCACGGTGCCATCCGCGCCACAACTGAAGTAACCGTTACAAGGTGGACCCGAGTCCTGACCGGGTGTTCCAACGGGCCCATATAGCTCGTAGGCGCCTCACCTCATCAATCCCTACCAAGGGCTGCGCACCCATCCTCCATCACCCGCGGGGGAGGGGGGGGGGTCATGCAGCCATACCGGCCAACAAACCAGGTTACCAGCGCGCCAGGATTGACTCTCCTGGAAGCCGCGCCAGACCCGCCGAATCAATGGCGAGGAGTGAGCCGGGATTCGAATCGCGGATCTCTGGACATCATGCCAGTGTCTTTCCCTTTAGGCGACCCCCTCCCCCCGCAACTGGCCGCAACCCCGTAGGTAACCGAAACAACTGCCAAACAATTACACCAGTCGTCGCTAGAACCTGACTTCTCTGCTATTCCAACGTCATTGCTAGAGAAGTCAACGTTCCCGGCGCTCATTCCGCCTTCGCTCGCTGCTTCTCCTGCCGCCACTCTCCCTCCAGCCACTGGCTCGCCTGCAGGTATATGTACGACAGCGCAAAGCCGCCGAAGGCCGCCGTTATGAAAAGCCTGTCGTGCAGCCAGGGCAGCCTCTCCGGCGGCGGCAGCACCAGCCTGGCTCCGTGCAGCCCCAGCGCCCCCGCCGCGGCCAGTGCCGCCAGTACCGACCAGTACTGCACCGCCAGGCGCGACGTGGTCGCCACCACCCGGCCCAATAGGCCCCGCCGCCGGGAACCCGCGGCGCCCTGGACCAGCGGACGAGCGGCGGAGGGGGAGGGAGGAAGTTAGAGGGGGATAGGAAACTGTTAGGCATACTCATATGCGCTGCTGCCAGAGCAAAGGTTTTTCATATCTGGGAGCATGTTTGCGTGACAGGACGGAGGCAAGAGAACGACTTCCTTGGGGTTCCGCTGTCTTGATTGACATAGGGCTGAGAACGACAGGTCGCGCCGCTCGTTTGGTGCACCCGGCATGGAGGCACGCCCCGCGTGCAGAGGGACACACAGACGGACGGATGCGGGGCCGCGCGCGCGCACCACAATAAGGCCCCCTGGCCCACTGGGCGCCGGTTCCCAGGTAACACCGTAAACACGCGCGGCCGTGACACCCGACGAACACAGCGTGGTGGCACTTCTGGACACCAGCGAACCTCACGGCGGATGGCGTGGACTTCAAAAGACCCTAAACCCTACCAAAGCAACACTGGCATCTTCCCGCACGAATAAATGAAGGACTGCTACCGCGAGTCCCTCCTGAAGGGATCTCCTCGTCAAGGGAATCCGTGAAGGGAATCCCTCATGTCGTGTCGCACCGCTGGCGACCCTTCCGCCCTTCCTTCCGCCCTTCCTTCCGCCCTTCCGCCCTTCCAGCTGTACCTGTTGCTGTCGCTGCAAGTCCCGAGCGAGCTGCAGCGCCGGCCCCAGCATGAGGGCGCCGTAGATGGCACACAGCGCCAGGTACGGCAGCGCCAGATCGTCTCTTTCGAGCAGCGGGAACATGGAGAGGCAGGCCAGCAGCGGCAGCCAGGCGGCCAGCAGCGGCTCCTCCCCCGCCAGCAACGTCACCGGCAGCAGCGGCATCAAGATGGACTTCTCATGGACCTGTGCGGAGGGGTGGAGGAATACCGCATGTGAGAGCGTAGAGGAAGTTGATGGCGGTGGGGGAAGGTGGTGAGGCGCCAGGACGCCGGCCGGTGCTGCGCGGCAGGGGGGGGGGAGTTTTGGCGAAGCGCACTGTGGACGAATGGTTGTTGGCATGCGTTGCGTGCAGCTCCGTTCCGGGCGTGCGACTTCCTCGTGCCGAGCCTCAACGCAACGTTCTGCGCGCAAACCCATCCCCGTCAGGCTGCTGCTCTCAGCGCGTTACACCTCCGAACCATTCTGCCCCGCGCATCCGATGCCCTTCAACCAGACAGCGGTCGTGGTGACTGCAGAGCCCCCCGATACCTGATAGGAGAACATGAAGAACGAGAAGGCCGAGTTGGCCAGGCAGCGCACCAGACCCCATTTCGTGGGGCCCCCGCCGCCGCCGCCGCCGCCGCTGCTGCCGCGAGGGCGGCCCAGGATCTGGTGCGCCAGTGCGGGCGCCGCGGTGCCCAACGTGAGCCCCGCGGCTGCCCTCAGGAGTACCTGTGGCGGGAACCTGGACTTCCATTTGACGGCTAGCGAGGAGGTACACCACCAGTTGGCCACGTAGTCCTCGTACAGTCCCCGTCGTACAGGGAAGATCCGTGTAAGCACCTGGGGTGGTATTGATCAGCATGCGAATACATTAGGTACAGTGCATTAAGGGAAAAGCAGGGTGCGTTGAACGGGGGTTTCGTCAAATCGATGGGCGGAAGTACCTTTGTCCCGTAGGTACGGTATATACGGTAGGCGGCAGTGCGCACCCAGTGCGTCCAGTGCGGTGGACGTGGGCCTGTGGACGTGGCAGGAAGCCAGCGGCCGGCCGGCCGGTTCGCCTGTTTAAATTGCAACTTGCCGCCCGATCAGTGGGTTTTACTGCTAGGTGAGATCTGCTCCTAAGCATGCAAGCTGTAATTCAGCTCCAACGCCGCGATCCCGTTCCCTCTGACACGGGGCCTTTGGGGTGCAGGGGCCCGGCCCCCAAAACACCTGATGCAAGGCCCTTCGGGATTTTGGCGCAAAGCAGTGCGGACCCCAGAGCTCGAGCGCTGCACCGACGCCTGTTTTGGTCTTGCGCCCCTTCGCACCTGCAGTACGGCTTCTTTGGACGACAGGTACGGCGCCCAGCAGACGGCGAACGTCGCTATGACCACGAGCCCCAACTTGACCACCGCCAGGACCTTCAGAGGGGGGTACAGGAAATTGGAGGAAACACATTCAGAGATATTGGAGGGTGCCCACACCAAGGGGTCAGGGTACAGCGTGCCGGAGGATCTCCTGAGCTTTCGTCTGCTGCTGCTGGGCGTTGAAGCCGGTTGCTCAACCCGCAGCTGACCGCATGCCGCAGGGGCTAACAAACGGGCCATCGGCGCGGGCGTGCAGCTGACACCCGCCGCGGTCGTCACCGCCGCCGCCGCCGCCGCCACAGAACCCCACTTGGGCGACCCCGCCCGGCCTTCCTCACGCCGGACACCACCGTAGGGTCATGGCTGCCCTCTCCCAAAGCGTCAAAACGCATACAGCACCCCCCCCATCACCCCGGGCGTGTGCAGCACCTTCCCGCTTCGCCAACTTCCACATCTTTGCCCCTCAAAAGCAGGCAGCCTTCTCCCCCACAAACAACATGGGAAGGCTTGCTTTTCGTCTGTATCCCCCAAGCCTCTGGAGCACCGCGCCGCTCCGCACCCCGCACCTTGGCCGCCGTGCCGCGGTGCTGCTCCGCGTGCAGCGCCCACCCCAGCAGATGCGCGAAGAAGGCGGGCGCGAAGAACAGGGCCATCTGCTTGTGGTTAAGCGCCGCACTGAACAGCGCCGCGCCCAGCAGCTGCCGGCCCGCCCCGATGGCCGCCACCGCCCCCAGCGTCAGCCCCAGACTGATGTTGTTGTACTGGAAGTGGCCGTGGTCGATGACGAGCGCCGCCGGGTTGAACAGCAGCGCCACCAGCGCCAGGGTGCGGGCCCGGCGGCGGGCCGTGGCGGCGGCGGAGTCGGCTGAAGACGAGGAGGAGGAGGAGGAGGAGGGAGGCGAAGGGCGGCCGTAGAAGACGTAGACGGCCGCCAGGCAGGCGGGGATGTAGACTGGCGGGGCGGAGAGAGCCGACGGATGGGAGGTCAGGGGGTGTATTAGTTTGCGGGTGGGGTGCGTGCTGCGTGGGTGGGGTGTAGGGGACGGGGGACGGGGGCATTGCTACACGATCATCAGGATTCAGGCATCCAATTCAGTAGTCGTTCGAGCGGCCCCTGACACTCCGCCGCATGCACTCCCCTCCTCTTCCCTCACTCCCCTCCCCTTCCCGCCCGCTCGCCCGCCCGCCCAGATCTCACTCAGCAGGTCCGCCACTATGACCGTCCACCTCATGGCGACCTTGGAGGTGGGCGTCTCATAGCCGTGCGACTTGACCAGCTCCACAGCCGCCGGCTCCACCGCCCGCAGCGCCACACCGCACACCCAGCTCTGGACCGACCCACGGGGCGGACGGACGTACGACATTCAGACCACGGCACGCCGAGGGGGTCACGGAGGAGCAGGTGGTCACCAGTACGGGGCAACCGAAACCAGCCGCGCGATGGCGAGGTTCGGTGGAGGCTGCGGCCGCGGTAGAGGCTGCGATGTCGGCGCTGCAGCGCACGAGGGACTTCGCACCGTACTCCGCCACGCCGCGACGGCTGCGGACCGGTGCCACCCCAGGTCACTAGAACCGCCCGACCCCCCCTTCCCCCCGTCTCATGCCCACACGCCCACATGCAGCCGCATGCAGACGTGAATGAATGCAATGTCTGCGAACATCGGCGCTCCAAACTCGCACGAGTGGAGGGTCACCCTCCGGGTCGGTGCGCTGCTCTCAGCCCTGAGCCATCCGGCGAGCCCAGTCACCGCAGAGAGGCCACTGCCGCGCAGGTGTACCACCCGGGTGGGGGCAGTGGCGGGAGCGGGGACAGTGGTGGGAGGGCGGGTGGTTGCCCACCTGATATCCGGACAGCGGTGGGTAGTCCAGCGGCCAATAGGACGCGTTGTTGACCGGGGAGTCGGTGTACCTGCGCGGGGGGGAGGGGAGGGGAGGGAGGGCAGCCCAGGATCGGTGCGGGAGGTGGTTGGCATGGCAAAGGCTGAGTCAGGGCGGGGGCCCTCCTCGGCCTCGTGGGCATGCGGGCTGAAAGGGTTGGCATGAAAGCAATCGAGACTGGCCCACGGCGGCGGCGGGGTGGGGAGGGGACGGGTGTTGTGTTCTTACCACTCTGTCACAGGAAGGTTGACAGTCAGCTCCATCCAGTGCCGCTGGGCTTCATAGTCTCCGTACTTTGGGGGGTCGCCCGCGCCTGTGATGCCGCCCGAAGCGTCTCCAACATGACTAGATGGTTGTATCATCAGATGTTGGGTGTCGGGTCGGCACACTCACCCGAGTATGAGGAGAGGCCGACGAGCACCCGCAGCAGAACAGCAAAGAGCACGACGAGGGCGGTCGAGAAAACATCGTCACCAACAAAGTCTAGTACGTTGTCCATCCCCTCATCCGTCATTGTTAGAGTATTTGGTATGGCCGCGATTTTCAGGCAGTGGTCGCATGCACACGGACAATCTGTGACCAGCAGCACTCCTAAGGGGCTCGTCAGCCGCGTGCTTTTGGATTTTGATTATGTACTCGTTAAGCCTATTGGACGACCGCTGCACAGATAATTCATCGGCAGTCGTCAAGAGCCTTCACGGCAAGCCACAAGACCACATCGTAATTAACACATTGCTTTCAATTAGGAGAATTGCAGCGCCATGTATCTTCATAACTCATGTACAACTCGTGTGAATCTGTGAAAAGGTTTCGCACATTTCAACTACCAACTGTCGCGATGCCGCAGCGCAGAGCACGCTTGAGTCGCCGACCGAAGTGACAAGCCCGAGCATTGTAGCTGCTGCGTGACCTGTAACGGATTTTCCTCCCGCCGTGCCTTCGCCAATTCGTGGACATCCGCTTTGCAAGCCAACACATCACGCACTGCAAAGGTGCAGCAGATGTACTTCCTCATCGCCGCCAAACAAACCCAACTCGGGGTGACGTCCTCATGTCACATGGGACGTGCGTGGTCTGTGCTGCATCCGACCGGACCGGACGGGATCGCGCCGTACAGCACCGTACTGCACAGCAGCGCCACGCCGCCGCGCGGCACCGCTCACAAACCCAGCAGCCCGCTTGCGCCACACCGCCTCTATCTTCCGCATCACGGCTGCCTCTCCCCGTCGTAGCAGCCGCTGTTCTCACAGCACCCGGGTCTGCGCCTTGGCCTGCCTGCTCTACCGCGCGCTCCGCTCCGCTCTTTCTCTCTCTTCCCCATCCCCATGGATATGGATTTTCTTTTTTCTCTTTATCCCCATGAGAGCTAGGCTTGCCTCTCCCTCAACCACACACTAACACCCTCGGCTGTCTCCCGGCTCTGTAAATCCTGCTACGAACCTCTCCTCCCTCCGCGAGCCGCCGTCAGCACGCCATACAAGGTAAGCGCTCGCGAGCATCAACCGTACAATTTGGCTGCCAGGGTCTCCGAAACCCCCGGGCTGCTGTCACGCACATCCCTACGCAGTCATCCCGAGGCGACGCGAAACGGTCCACGCCACCTGCCTGTTCCAACCGGGGGGCCACACAGGCGCAGACGCCTCCTTCCCTTGCCCCGCGGTCCAACGCCCTGCCGTACTGTCTGGGGCCAGCACGCATCGTGGCGGTCGCTCCCCCCCATCGGTGGCGGCTCGCCGGCTGGTTGGTGGTGGTTGGTGGTTGGGTGTGTGCCTCCAGGAGCGCCCGGGTACCCAACACCGTTGGGGGCCCAACCCACCGACACACCTCCGCGGCCTCAACCCCTATTTTGACCTCCCGTCCGTTCGTCCGTCCGTCCGTCCGTCCGTCCGTCCGTTAGTACCCGTTCTTCTTGTCGCAGATATTCGCCAGCGGTACCCCGCCCACGAAGCGGCTCATGTTATCAAGGAAGAACTCCAGGCTCTCAAACTGCGGGGTAGAGGAGGCCGATCGATCAGCGCGGGGTCCACCACTGGAATATCACTCATAATGAAGGGATAACAGTCAGCAATGAGAGACTGGCAGCTGGGCGGTAATCGGGGCGGGCGAGGGCGGGGTGATGCCATGGACAGCCATCAGGTTGGGAGTGTCGCACACACCTGCCACTGCCCGGTCCTTTGCGCTCTGCCTGGGGCTGCCGCCCGCCCCGCAAGGTCGGTAGCTGCCCCCCACCGCCACGTGAATACCGTAGCTGCTGAGCCCGCACCCGCACCCGCACCCGCAACCCGTTCCTCAGCCCACCTGGAACTCCTTGGTTCGGTCCGCGCAGTGTGGTGAGAGCAGCACGTTGTCCAGCCGCCACAGGGGGCTGTCCGCGGGCAGGGGCTCAGTTTCGAACACGTCCAGGGCGGCACCGCGGATACGTCCGGCCTGGAGGGCTGCGGGGCAGGGCAGGGCAGTGGGCCAGGGGCAGTGGGCCAGGGGCAGAAATAAGGGCGTTGACCCATGGGTCGGATATGGGTCGAGTGTGCGGGTGGTGCCGTGCGGGTCCATAGAGGTCCGGACGGAGGAAGACCGCGCAGCTCGCCCTTCTGATGTGGTCTGGGAGCATTGCCCTTCTGATGTGGTCTGGGAGCATTGCCCTTCTGATGTGGTCTGGGAGCATTGCCCTTCTCATGTGGTCTGGGAGCATTGCCCTTCTGATGTGGTCTGGGAGCATTGCCCTTCTGATGTGGTCTGGGAGCATTGAAAGTACCGTGGAAGCAAAAGAAGGAAATGAAGCAGAAGAAAGGGGCCCGTCCTAAAAGATCAAGTACACTCCAATGCGGGCGGGCACAGCCACCTGGGTACACCGCTTCGGTACGTGACGCGGCAACAACGAGCCGCACGACGTCAGCAGGCGAAGTGGTGAACCTTGCCGTACAATGCCGTACCGACAACGGCTGCCGCAGCCGCAGCAACAGACCTCACCCCTCGCGGCCCCTCGCGGCGCCTCACCCTCGATCAGCGCCGGCTCATCGACGCACTTGCCGCGTCCCACGTTGATGAAGACCCCGGTGGGCCTCATGGCGGCGATGGCGGCGGCGTCCACCATTCGGTGCGTGGAGGGGGTGTAGGGGGTGGCCATTACCACGTAGTCGCTGGCCGCCATCAGGTCGTGCAGCTGCTCGGGCGGGAAGATCTTCTCCTGCGGCGGGACGGTTCCGGGACATGGGGCCGGAGCGAGGGCAGAAAGGGGATGCCGGTGGATGCAGGCTTACGATGAGGAGGGGGAGGGACCGCATCCCGGTACGCAGGCCTAGGCGGTGATGGGTGGCCTCTGACGCCGTCCCATCGGTCCACCATTCCCATCCGCCCCATCGGTCCACCAATCCCATCCGCCCGATCGTGTCCGCCGCCTTGGGCCCCCGGATCCCCGGCCCTGACCCCCGGCCGGCGCTCACCACCACCGCCGCCGCCTCCTCCTCCGCGGACAGCGCCACCCGCCGCCTCAGAGCCACCACGCGCATCCGGAAGGCCTTGGCCAGCCGCCCGCACGCCTGACCGATGTCGCCGTACCTGCCGCACCGGAGGTGCCGTACAATATCGCCGTTATCATCGAGGACGTTTCGACGAGGGAAGAGCGTACGGACCCGATTGGTCGTTTAGGCAAGGCGCATGGGTGGGGGCCCGGGCGCGGGGGACCCAGGCCTCCTCGGTGTGTGCAGGCCTGGGTAGACGGAGAAGGGTGGCCCGTGCGCGGTGCCTCACGCAGCGCCCCGCGCAGACCGCAGCATGAGGCGCTGGAGCCAATCTGTCACGCGATCGCGCGGCAAACACATGGAGGCATAAAGCACACCCGGCAGCATTAAGTTATTGTTGATCTGAAGCGCTGCGGTCTCATCCCGGCGCACCCAGACGACCCACCCGATGATCCCCAGGGTCTTGCCGCGCAGCTCCTCAACATCGTACGGCTCCCACTGTGCGGCAGCCTACGTCGTACATTGCACGGCATGGCAATCCATACATCACCACTTTGGCATCAAAGGAGTTGGGGAGAGGGGTCCCGGAGCCGCTGACGCGGGCTGCATCCATGATCCATCGCGGCTGGCCGCCGGCGGGCGGTGCGCCGAAGACGCAAAGGCGCGGCGGGAAGCCCACCGCGGATCAGGTCCGAGAGCACATATCCGCCCCCGGCCCCATCCGCACGCGCAGCCCCCCCCCCGCCCACCTGCTGTCGCCTCAGGCGTGGCAGGTCCTTGGCGAACCAGTTGCATGCGGTGAGGGTGTACTCCGCCAGACTGTGGCTGTAGACGCCCTGCCGCAGGGCGAGGCGGGGGCAGGGGCGGCGAGGAGGGGACGGATCCGTGTCTCCGACCGCCGGGAAGGAAGCGGGCTAGCGGGGCGCAGTGCGATTCCTTCCTCCCTCCCTCCGCGTCCCGCGTCTGGACCCCACCGGGGGCATCTACGGGGCGCCTCAGCCCCACGACCCCACGCGGCCAGGCACGTGGGTGACCACGGCGCTTCTGCTGACTGCTGGCTGCACCCGGTCGCACGACGGGGGGGGCCGTTAGGGCACCGGGGGAGGTGCACATCAGCGCTGGGCTCTGGGCGCTGGGGGCCACTTGCGCCACTTGCGCAAAAGCACCACTCTCTGGTGCGGCCGAGGATGGGTCCCACGCCGCTGTTCCCCGCATCCCCCTGCTTGGGTGCCCCTTTCATGGTGGTCAGACACACGCCCGGGTCCGCCGGGTCGGCGTGTACCGATGATCCTGAATCGGGGTGTCAACCCGCTGTATGCTTCATCTACTTCATTCAAGTTGGACACCATGAAGCCCGGCTCTGCCATGCGTCCCCACGGGGCCCCCTCTCTTTCCTTCCACTCGCCCTTCCGCCCACGACTCCTCCCTCACACCCCCCCCCCCACACACACGCTCCAAACACGACCTCAGGTCACACACAGCTCAGCCTTGCGCTCCGGACTCCCGTCCATTATCTCGAGATCCCGTCCACGACGCCCCTGCCGCCATGTCCCATCCCTCCTCCGCTTACACCCTCGCGGGGGGAGCCCCCACCCACCTTGGCGTTGGTCAGCACCACGGGCCCCTCCACCAGCTCGGGGAACAGCAGGTGCTCCAGACCGGCGCTGGCGCTGTGCATCCACTCCAGGTTGCGCAGCTTGGGCCACAGCGCCTGCGGGCGGGGCGGCCGTAGGATCGGTCTGCGGCCGGCAGCTGCCCAAGGCAGGAGGACCCCTCGGGTGCCTGGGAGCTCTTCCTCTTCTGCTACGACACAGCACGGCACCTGCTGTCGGGTTTATGGATGTCCGCCCCGCCGATTAATGTACGACCTCGTGGCGGACCCCCTCCAGCGAGGTGTCGCAGCCGTGAACGACCGCCCCGCTGGCCCCATCGCCCGCCGGGCCAGCTCCGAAACCGCAAAGAGAAGCGCCGAAACACGCCGGGTGCGGTTGCTGAGCGCGACGCCCCTTGCTACCCACCCGGATATCATCCCGTTTTCCCGCGTTCTTGCCCACACCGCAGTTGAGGAGCACGGTGATGCTGTCCCACTGCTCCGGGGTGAGTGCCGCCAGGTCCGCCTCGTTACGGCCAACCGCCACGACGGTCACCGAAGGGGGCAACCGCTTCAGGACTTGAAGCTCGGGCGAGTCGGGCCCCGAAACCACTAGCAGGTTGACTTGTCTCGGTGAGGTCATGGTGGTCGAGGCAGCGGCGCTGGAGGCTGAGACCGGGCCGATTTCGGCCAAGGGGCGGCGGTGCCCCAGGGGATGCGGGCGTGCGGAGCAGCTGCTGCGCCACGAGCCGTGTGGGTGAATGCCCCGTGTGAGAGGGCGGGCGGGCAACAGCAAGACGGTCGGGAAAACTGAACACGGGTGAGCACGTGTGGGTTTGGGAAATCGATTCGTGTACAGCTGTTGCAGTGGGCCGTGGCGCGGTACAAATTAGAGCGTGGGAGTTGTGGGAGGGTGTGAAAGCCCTTGGCCAGTGGAGTTCGCCACATCAGCGCTGCCGCAGCTGCGGCCTACTGATGGGACGCGTCCGTCCCGGGCTTAAGTACGCCGTTGCCACGGAGAGTCGGGATAAGTCGTCTACATTCTTGGTGCAAATTGCAATAATTTAAGCTTTGACACGTCAGAGTACGTTTTGGGTACTTGAGAGAACGTGGTGACAGCGCGCTATATTTTCGCAACTCACCTACGTGCTGCCCGTCCGCAGGCCGGTCTGAGGGCAGCGGAACGCGTTCCTCGGACAAATGGTTGCATCACACCAAATATAATCCTTAGACTCAGGCTCGTAGGTTGTATGTTCGTTTGTCTTCAGCCTCTGGCTGTCTGATCGCCGGCTCCAGAACCCGAACACCGTACACGCCCTTTGTGGAAGCATTACAGGAGGGACTGCCTTTGTCGCAAATTCAAGAGTGGAATGCAAATTACTGTGCGCGTTAGTCTGATTGCACAAGGTTCAGTACGCTTTCATTGACTTTCTCGGCCTTCACTCGCGTCTGTGTCTCAGCAAACTTTAATCCGGAAAATGGTGACGACGAGGACTCTGACTTTCAAGCAAGAACATTCGCTTGGTAAGCAGCACCCAGGTGTCACTGCCAGGAGTCGCTAGGGTTTCGAAAATTGCCATGCCTGTCCGCGGCCTCTGCAGATAAACGGAAGGCGGAAGCGGCTCGCATTAAGGAGAAGTATCCTGACCGTATTCCTGTAAGTGCGTTTGCAACGTCGTTCTTGGCCGAGGACTTCGCGACCTCGTCGTCTTCAGCTCACGGGCACCTCGGCCCTCACTGCAGGTTATTGTCGAGAAGGCGGAAAGGAGTGACATTCCTGATATTGACAAGAAGAAGTAAGGCGGGATTTGAAGCAATTCACGGTATTGTCCGGGAACCAACTTGCGTGGCCTGCTTGACGTGGTCATGGCATTCACAGGTACCTGGTGCCCTCGGACCTCACTGTGGGGCAGTTTGTCTACGTTATCCGCAAGCGGATAAAGCTGAGCCCCGAAAAGGCTATTTTCATTTTCGTCAAGAACGTTCTGCCGCCAACTGGTGGGTGCGGGAGTTGCTGTGGCTCGTCCGGAACGGCTTTCCCTGCGGGGAAAGCACTTTCGCTGTGAACAATAATCCTCCTGCTTGTCAATTGGCGAAGCCATGCAGCTTTGGCGACCGGGTTGTACTTGGGGGACGCTGTGCTGCCTTACCGTCGGCCGCGAAACCGCAAACCGCAGGGCGTCGGCACGATATTAACCTCCTGTCTTGAGGGAGCTTGTCTTCGTGTAGGAGGGAACTTGTCCTTAGTAGCAACTCCCTGCTGCTAGCGACTGGTGGAACTCTCGACGCGAAAGGGGCAAGCGCGCTACCGTTGGCGGTGTACCGGAGACCGACTTCATATCGCATGGTCATGCACCGGCGCGGAGTACCCCTAGGGGTTCTCTTCAGCGATCAGCATATCCGGTTGTTCGAAGTGCGTTTGATTTCGTGTCCCCGCTTTCGCTTTCCTTTCCCGCAGCCGCGCTGATGTCCTCCATCTACGAGGACCACAAGGACGAGGACGGCTTCCTGTACATCACGTACAGCGGGGAGAACACCTTCGGAGGCTTGACGGGGAATGTCCAGCAGCAAACAACGGCAGAGTCACTGTCCGAACAGCTTCGGCAACGGTAATGGCATGCCAACGGAGCAGGAATGGCGGCCGTGGTTCGCAGTGCCTCGCGGGGAAATTCGGGTTTGGGATCAGGGCGCTGCAGACGCTGTGCTGACATCATCGGTTCGCCTGCAGCTGCAGCAGTCAGAATCTGTTGTTCACATCGGGTGCAGTTGCGCGGAATGCGGCTTGTGTGTACAGGCTGTCTCCGCCCCGGGTTGTGGGAGGATCGCAGCTGTTCAGGGCGATAATGATGCCTCGACAGCGCTGCGGATGCCGTCTTCTCGGAGTTGCGCCCTTGTGGCTGCTGCTGTATTGCTGTTAGTGGACTCGCCCGCTGTCAATATTCTGTACCATCATTTTTACCCTCTGTATGTGCGCGCTGCCCTCGTAATCCGATGGGGCATGTGTGCGTGTTGACCGTTTCCATGGCCCTTGCGTGTGCACGCGTTATGTGTACGTGTGTTATGTGTATGTGGGCTCAAACTAAGTAACCATGCGCCATGACATTGCCTACTGAACCTATCGATGGCCATATGAATCCGCTGTATCGTTACTGACTGTACCAGTGTCGTGGGCGCTTCTGGCTGCATTGCGAGCCGGTCGACATTCACCCGAGTGCTTTCGTCATGATGTGTTTCGCGTCTCTTGGCGCTGATGAAGTTGGAGTACGACGTAGTGAATGTGAGGGTCCGAGGGCAGGGGCGGCGGCGCTGCTTGGGGGATCCAGCTCACCTGACAGCAATGTGGTTCCCGCCCTGCGTTCGGGCCTCGGCCGAGCCGCACTGACCTTTTTTGCTTCTCGAGCTCAGTTTTGATTTGTCCGCCAAGCATCCGCCGCACGGATGCCACAGTATATCACACTGCATGCTGACACTTCCGCACCTGCGACGGGTGTCGGTGGGATTCCGGGGTTATGGGTGGATTCCTGAGCTGGATACGTGGTTTTGATTGTGCGGTGGAGAACGCTGCGCGGGCTGTTGACGAATCGTGTTATCGACCCATCTGTTGCTGGTTTGAGGCGCATCTGTTGGATATGTCGCTGTCTGGGTCGCGCAGGGGTCGCAAGCAACTGCGAACTGCGGTTTTGTTCCGAAGGGCTTCTGTTCCGTTTGGGGGCCACAAGCTGTGGGACACGAAATTGGACGGGAGGTCGCACTGGACGGCTTGCTGTTTTCGGATTGGTGGCTGATCGGTGCCTGATTCCTGACCCACGACGTTTGAAGAGACTGGAAGCCGCCGCCGTGTAACGACCGTGCACATTTCAAAGCCACTTTCCTCCACCACTTCGGACAAGCTGCCTTAGGGCCTCGCACAATGTTCGTGAGCGTCTCTGTCCCCGGCGTCCACTCAACCCGCGGCCGGCTCGCCCGTGATGCCTACAGCGCCAGGACCCATATCTATGCTATACGGTATTGCCAGTCAGGCACCTGTGCCACCGAGAGAAGACGCGGTTCCGGCCTAGCGTGGTCGCAGACCACTGCACACGTTGCAGCAAAGGCCCGTTCGTGTTTTGACCCAAGTTTGGTCATGTGCTGCGTTCTTCGCGGAGATGAATGGCGCATAGGCACAGGACACCCCTGTGCTCTGTGGCTTGCACTTAACAACCGTCGAAAGCTCATCTGCAAAGTCCATTCCCAGTTGAAACCCACATCTCCTTGGCGGCCGGTGCCTCACGGCATGCAGGATTGCCGCACCTAGAGTGCCTACCTAATCTTCCCAGTGACGTCTTCCATCTAGCAACATCTAGTGACCTTCCTGCGCAACTGCACCCCCTATCTACACGACCGTGTCTACGCACACCGGCGGGTAACACGCCTGTGAATACTTAGAGAAGCTAGAAACAGCGCGCAAGTACACACCCATGCGCACAGCGCGTCCAGTCAGGCATGCCTTGTGCGGCATCCTTTGTGACAGTACAGTACGGTAATGCACCGTTTCGCTGCAGGTGCTGCCGTCCGGGGTGCAGTCTGGTGACCTCAAAAGGCTGGCCCTGCCCGTAAGTTCAGGGTGCGGTGATATGGACGACCGCTGAACGGCCTTCAGCCCGTTATTCGCCAGGTACCGTACGCCGGTCACATCCCGTAGACCGCCTCCGCAGCATCCCACGGACCTGTCCCGGTCAGTCAGCCGGCAAGGATCGCGTAGACACATACACCTCCCGCCGTGACGGCATGTCGCACGCAGCCGAAATCCCCGCCCGAGCGACTCTGCTGTGTGCTCACGCCAAGCGTACGATTGACATCGTCCGCTGCGAAGACCACACCGTTGGGCTTCAGCCCCGGCCACCGGCCACCTCCGCGGCGCACCTCCGCTGCCCGCCCTCCCCTTTCTCCGCTCCGCCCTTCCTGCGCCTCCTCAGTCCTCGGCTCGCGTCTGCGAGCGCTTGGCTTGCTCCAGCCGGTACTGCTTGATGATGACGCCCAGGTCCGACACGAAGTTGCCAATGACGTCCAGCTGGTGCAGCGGGTTGGACTCGGCGGGGTGGCCGATCGAGCTCTTGGAGCGGCAGCGGTTGAAGATGTTGTCCGCGGACAGGACCACCTGGCCGTATTCCAGCGTGCGCTGGCTGGCGATCTGAGATCAGGTGCAAAGCGAGCAGGGCGCGGCAGAACCGTTGCAGGAGTCCAGAAGTAGCGAGATGCGGTATGAATGCGCTGGGTGCGTGGAGGGAATGCACACCCCGAGACGCGCGAGGCGGGATGAGGGTAGTGTTATGTGTTAAGGATCCCCGCGACGGGTGGCGCGGGGAGGCGGGCGGCGCCGGTCGTCTCCCGGTACAGCCCCGCAGTGGCACACCTGCAGGCTCGAGTCCTTCTTGGCCTCCTGCACCATTGCCTCCGCCTCGTAGCCCTCCAGCTCCGTCTTGAGCTTGGCAACCTGCGCGGGAGCCGGGCAAGCGGGCGGGGGGCAGCACATATGACATGAAAGAGCAGCCCCAGCAGTCTGCGAGCAAAGCGAGCACGCCGTGTCTGTCTGCACCAAGCCCATGTCGCAGTCAAGCTCATTACATCACTCCCAACGCTCTTTCACTGCTTCCACGCAGCCAGGGGCCGCATCGGCTTCGTCTCCTCGAAGCCAGCGCTGCCAGACCAGGCCAAGGACTCCGGCGCGCCGCAGGGGGCAGACCTCCTGGCGCCATCAGCTTCCACGCCCAGCTTCCACGCCCTGCTCCCAGCTCTTGGCAAATGCCGCGGCGAACCTAGGGGCCCCGCGCGGAACCTTCTCCACACAACCGCGTCTCGCCACACAACCGCGCGCCCAGGCATGTACAGCTGCGTGGCACCCGGGGACCTATTAGCCACGATGCTGCGCGCCGCCGCGGCGGCGCCCGTTCCCCACCGGGGCGCACCTGGTTGTTGAGGTTGAGGATTTCGTCCGTCTTCTGTTTGACGTAGATCTGCAGCTCCGTGCGGACCTTCTCCGCCAGCTCGCTGCAGCGGCTCTGGTGCTCTTTCAGGTCCGCGTTGGTGGCGGACAGAGTGGCGTGCCTCAGGAGCAGGTCCGACACCTCCTGGTACTCGTCCGCAGCTTCCAGCACCGACTCCAAGTACTGTTGGTACCTGGGTGGCGGCCGAGGGGCGGAGGGGACGGGGGCAGAACGACGGCATGCTGTGGGAGTGCGGTGACATTGGCGGTGCCCGATTGTGCGCGGGCGGGAGAAAAATGTGCGGCCGTGGTCGGTAGTCGCTGGATAAGACTCGGCAGGGATGCGGCAGGCTGTGGGACGGGTGGCAGCGTGCATGGCATCAACGCATCCGTGCTGGAGGACGCAATGGGGCTTTGCTCTCGAAGGACTTTAACGCGTGTTGCTCGTCCGCGCGGGACCAGCCCCATGGGCACCCATTCCGGTACTACATGGGTGACGGGCCGTGCTGCCGGCTCGTCCCGACAACCGTTGACGTACAACTGTGCCACGATACCCGCGCCACCGCTTCCCCGCTGGGTGAAGGCACTTTACCCCAAACCGCTCAGTCTAGCCCACGGCTGCCCTCACCGCATGTTCTTTTCGAGGACCTCACAGATGCGCTCTTTCTCCGTTTTGAGCTCCTCCAACACTTCCGTGAGCTGCTCGATCTCTTTCTCCTTCTGTGACCGCGCCCTAATTTCATCTCCAGCCTTCTTTTCAGCGCGCGCACGCTTAGAGTCATTCTCTTGGAGAAACTTGCTGAACCGAATAAGCGACTCCTGCAGCTCCAAGTCTTTTAGCTTCAAAGCCTCCTCTCTTCGTTTAAACACCTCTTCTTTTCGATTGAATTCAAGCTTTTGAGCTTCCAAAGCCTCCTGCACCTCGAACATTTGTCGCCGCTTCTCCAGCAAGCGAGTCGCCGGAGATACATGGTCAAGGACCAATGTTTGAGGAAGCATCCTGCACAACAGAACAAATATGGAAAAGCTTATTGACGACCAGCCTATCCGTCGCGTCCAAGCTGCCGCGACCCACTTCATGCGGGCATTTGCGCCGGCCTCGATGTCCTCCATTTTAAGTCAATGCTAACGCAGCTTCCGAAAAGAAGAAGGTGCTTCAATATGCCTACACCTAGGAAGCTTTCGCAGGTGAAGAGTGTTGCTTTGCGTATGTTTCAGCTAAGTAATGGATATACGATTGAGAACTCTGCCCAAAGGTCACACAATCAGAAGACAGTCGACAGTCCTTATTCTGTTCCTTTTTGATAAGTTCTTTTGAATTTGACGCCTTTTACAGTATGGATGCATATATTATCCAAAATAATGCTTCAAATCGATACAAACATCCTGACGCACACGCGCCACTCGCAGTCTTTGCAGCGCAGCGGTTTGGATAACGAACAACGGAACCGTACGCGGCGCGTGCTGGGCTGCGGGCGACCCGGCGTCCGCGGAGGCGGTCAAGTTCAACGCTGCAATGCACGATTGCGTTATAACATGTAGGTGTGATTGCGTTACTTTGAGTTTACGCAGGTTGTTTATTTGCGCGGCTTCACACCGGCTGCACAGTAAGTTAGGGCTGCCATTACGGAGACTTAGCCTGAACCTGGATAGACTTAGCAGCATATTATGGCCTTCATATATGGGTAAAGTTGAGCTGCACCTCACCAAGAGGTCGTTACTTGGAGCTGAAGCGCAAGGGGCGTACAGCTACCCAGGGTTTTTACATCCAAGAACCCAAATGCTCATCGTTATGCAACATCGCGTCACGTCATTATCGTTGACTGTCGGATGTCGCTTAAATCTCGGAGGAGACCGTTACATGTGTTGACGTGTACGGGACGGTACAGAAGCGAAGGGATTGTGGATCATTATAAGATGAAGCAGCCAGGATTTGTTATAACGCATAGCCTCGAGGCATAGGTGTCTCACCTGTTCCTCAACCAGAGCGGACATCTTCCTGGTTCGTTAGGTGACATACCTGCACGCTCCGTTTCAACCACAGCGGTTGAGAACGAATCTCACATACATTCACCCGGTACTACATTCTGATTGTAAAGTTACGTGATTCATAGGAGCATCAGGCTATCTCGTCGCCAACAGTCTTGGGAGTTACCACGCCAAGGATGTACGCGAACTGCTTCCGGCGCCTTGTTGGTTCGTCGGCCAGTCGGACAACTCTGTCGAATGCTCAATTGTTTCTTACCACATCGAATGTTTCATCTGGTCGTCAGCGCTGTGCGCCGGACCTGTGGCGCTCTGTCCTTCTGCACGACCATCACGCGACAGACCCACATCCCACAGCGCCCCAACGAGAAGCCCACTCGACGACCGCGCCTCCAAACATGAATTGGTGTCAAATGTCTACTGATGTCCGCGAAGGCGCCGTCCCTGAACAGTCGCCGGACAGCTTCCGCGCATCGGCTCCAGTAGCATCGTTGGGGGTTGCGGAAATGGCGGCCGCCTTGACGCTCGTGGGCCTGGGCACCCTGCACCTTCCCGTAATTGCTGACCCTCCGTCCACCATCTTCCCTGCGGCTCTTCACTCCGCATTGTGGACAGAATCGCTGAAGGTGGGTTTGGATTCGGGGGGCCTGGCTGCAGGGACCTACCGGGCGTTCCTATCTGATTTTAGGCCTTGTCGGGTCTTGCGGTTCGTTCCACCGCGTCGTCTTAGCGTGCAAACCGTCTGAATCGTTGGAGTAAAACCACCTCGTGTCCGTTGTGCCTGACAGCGTTCCGTGATTTGCTTTGCGTCCTCCTCCTGCAGGTCTCTGATGCGGTCCTGCCCAACGCCCTCTCGGCCCAGAGCCCAGCGCCCGCCGTCACCATCAGCCTCGATGACGCCGGCAAGCTTCCCCAGCCGCCCAGCCAAGCGACGTCCATCGCGGCGCCAGAGGCTTACGCCCCAGCTGCCGTTGCCGTCGACGCGGCCGCCAGCCCCGCCGCGGACATTACCGCCGCCGAGCCACCCACTCAGCCCCAACAGGGGAGCTCCTCAGCCGCAGCAGTGCCCCTTTCCGCAACCACACAGCCGGCCGACTCAGAGACCGACTACCTGCCGATTGCGCTACGGTCGCTGGTGCCTTCTTCGGTGGCCGCCTACTGGCGGGACGTGCAAAAGGCCCACCGGGAGGGCCGCCTGCACGCCACCATCTACGTCTCTCGCAGGGCGTGGCCCCAGGCTGCACCCATCATCGCTGCCATGATGGGGATGGACGGCAGGGGCCCGGCCGGCCAGGTGCGCTTCGCGCTGGTGCCGTTGGGGGAGGGCTACGCGGCCCGTGCCGATGCCGCGCAGCGGACCCGGCTGGGACCCGGCGGCCAGGTGGGCGACTGGGTGGCAGCTGAGTTCGGGTTGGATGTGGCGCTGGCGGCCTGCGCGTTGGGCGAGGGGGAGCGAGTGCGGCGCGGCGTGCGCCGGCTGGAGGCCTGTCCCGCACTGGTGGTGCGCGGGGCGTACACAGGCAGCGCGGGGGTCGGGGAGGTGAGCCCGGCCTGGAGCATGCGACAGGAGCTGGACGAGCATGTAAGACGCAACCTGGTGTACGGACGGCAGCAGCAGGAGCAGCAGCAGCAGCTGTTGACGATGGTCGTGCTGCAGGAACAGCAGTAGCGGTGACAGCGGGAGGAAAGCTGGCGTCGTGAGGTGCCGTAAAACGAACGAAATGTGGCGGGCTTCCCTTCCCCTACGAGGAGAGAGAGACGGTGATGGATGGCGTTGCAGCGATAGTCGTTGGTGTCTTGACGGCAGTGGGGAGAGGCGGACGCGCAGAGTTGTATCGTAGTCGCAGGGAGGGGCGCAGGGAGTTGGGGACGAGGCGAGGGGAGAGCCGCCCTAGTGTGGCGTCGAAGCATAGCGCGCATACATAAGCGGCCAGTTTATAGCTGCCCTTGCCGCCGCCGCAGATACTAGATCGAAGGAAAGCTGCTGCAGGACGATGACGTGTTAGTTGTATCACGTGTTAGTTGTATCGCTTGGAAATCTGGCTGTTGTACGACGTAGGAACTGCCGCTAAACCTGTTGGATTCTGGCGCAATGCCTATAAGGTTCTTCGGATGGCATTTGAACGGTACTGTACACTGTAGTTTCATGCACCTGGACGGCACTTTCCATGTGCGTGGCAATCCTTGGTGTGAAAGGTATGCTTGCCCACGCGGCTCAAAACACATTGGTTTGAGCATGCGCCTGGGTCTGTACCAGCGAGGGATCCCCCCTCGAGCTCTTCGGAGTTGGTGTGCTGCCAGCATCATTCCCTCGTATGCACGTAAATATGTGTTGGTACGATAGCTGTTGCGGCGCACAGCCTGACGCGCTGTTGCACGGCTTAGGTGGGCGCATTGCTTGCGGAGGCGTCCAGCCCTGATCGGCTGATGTCGGTGGCCGCCGCGTGTTGGACGCATGTCTGATTCTTTGCACGGGACGACTGCTTTACTCGTGCGCCTTAGGATGACCGTGTCATATTCTTTCCTGGTGAAGGTTGTCGCTTAACCTCCTAGATCTCTTAACTCTTATCGTACCCGGCTGTTCCTGACCAGCCTGACTAGCCTGATGGGGACGACGAGACGCCGGCGTCTCATACCCTAGCTTTCTTCTTTCGTACTCTTCCTTCCTTCTTTATGTTGCTTGCCTCTTATCCAAGCCCTAGGGTTCCGAGTGATGGCTTCCGAGTTGCCTCCGAGTGAGAGCCTCCTGGGAGGACCTCCTGTCGATACGATGATGATGGTCGTTTGCGGCCGTGTTGCACGGCATGTCACGAGGCGCACTGCCAGAGATGAGTCGTTGCTGTTCCCGTTACGGCAGTTCTTGACTTGCCGTGACTCCGTGAGCTTGCTTGCGCGGGGTGCGTGCACCCACCTCCGGCCTCGCTGGGAAGAGTGATGCGCATATGCCGTACCGACTCGTTTCTTTTCGACGGTACGCCATTGCCCAGTGGGATTGTACGCCCGGGGTACCCATACCGCGCCGCCGTACCTGTTCTACCAAGGCGTACGACATCTGGGTCCCGTACTGGTACGATAAACTATGTGTGCGGCTACTGTGCCGCCTCATGAAGCGGCGGATGGTCAGCATTGCTCCGAGTACACCGGTCTACTAGGTCCCACGGGTGGGCTTGATTGTGACGTCTTCCTGGTGTTATTTATTTGTGTTACAGTGGACCCCGCGGGTCGTCGATGTCGAGTAACGGTATAGCTTTTGTGCCGCCAATCAACGCGGGTTAATGAACTTTGTCAGTTTTGGCAACAGACGACGCAGTAGCGCTGGAAGTATAGGGCAGTGCAGCCTTTGTAACACTGCAATCACATAGGACTCGGGGCACCAATTGCAGTCCGCGCCAAGCGGGACACATAGGACTCGGGGCACCAATTGCAGTCCGCGCCAAGCGGGAATGGCGATGCGCTGTACGGCCGCACAGTACGACCCGCGATGCGCTGGTTAGTGGGCAGCTATGGGGCGTCATGGCCGAGAGCTTTCCTTCACGCCCCAGAGGCGCTATTCGCCATCCTCACCTCCTAACCCCGCACACAAATTACGGCACGACAGGCAGCGCAATCCTCAGGCGACGCTCAACCGGGCACCTGCCCTGCTGTTCCGGTCCGATTCCCAAGTACCCCCTCCCCCCCAACACATGCAAGATACGAACACTGAACTGACCGCTGGAGGCGCCCGCCCACCACGTTATGAATCACGTCCCGCAGTTCCGATCACAGATCACCAGGGCGGGCAGACCGGCCAAAACACTGTGGCGACGGATCTGCTCCCTCGAACCGGGGCATTGGTCACGCGCCGGGCGGGGCGTATCGTACCGAAGGAGGGGCGTGCGGACGGAGCTCCCCCGGTTTCTCCAAGGGTAATCAAATACCCTTTTGGTTTCTCGTCGCGTTGGAGTGAATGATGCCATGCGGCATGAAGGAAATCACCACCGCCGGCACCAGCTGCCTGCGGCATTTCGCCGCTCCGCGCCGCCCCTTGGTGGGGCCGGCGTGGGGCCGTCGGTGGGGCCGGCGATTGGCCGGGCCCCGGAGTGGTAACGAGGGGGACTACACTCGTGTCGCCCCGGACCACCCACCAGTAACGCCGAAACAAATGGTCAACAGCAACAACAGCAACGAGGTCAATCACAATGCACACAGGATACCGATTAAAACACGTGCACGATAATGAATTAAAGGTCCAAAAACATGGCCTCAACCAATCAGCCAGACACCTGAAGCGGTCTGGTAACCTTTGGCAATGGGTCTGAAACGCTCAGGCCCGGGGGCTCTTCGCGAGTCTTCCATCTTCCGGCACAGCTCACCGGCTCACACAGAGCTCACGGCGCGCCGTATGCCCACCATGCCCACGTATTCTTCAGCCCCGCTGTCCCTTTTGCCACCGTGAACTACTGCAAACCGTCCTTCGGTTCTCCCCAATCACAACCTGCACAAAAGTGCACCTCGACTGGCGCCACACAGGGCCGCTTTCGAAGTTGGCTTCACGGACTTTAGGGACAGCGGCGAGCAAACAGGCAAGCCGCAAGACCGCATCCTGCAACCCGAGTCCGAGCTGCGATTCGGTGTACGATGGAATCCACGAGTACGGCACCTGGTAAGCTACCTGTGTCTTTACCGCGCCGGCAACTCCTGCCCGGTCGCCTCCGCAGCCTGCAGCTGGGACTCATGGCGCGGGGTCTGTCGTTGCTCCTGCGGCAGCCCCGTTTGCAGCACCCGCTGCTGTTGCTGTTGCTCATGGTTGGTTTGGTGCGGGTGATGATGGTGACGGTGCGACACGTCAGGTCGTTGGCTCCGTACCAACCGCCGGTACGCCACCAGCGCCGCAGTCTCCAGGTCGTGGTGGTAGGAGGCGTGGTGATGATCCAACCAGTACTGCAGCAGCACGGCATTTGCACACGGTACGTGAAAGCCGCGAATAAAGGTACGTATTGGTCGCACGAATACCTGCCAAGCTGCCGTACAGATGCAGCACTACACTGTACAAACGCGCAACTCGGCTCGGGTCAGGTGGGCTACGGCATTCGCTGCAGCCATGTCCTCGCAGCTGTCGCTCCGGATGTGCAGCACAGCGAATCCCACCAGAGCGGCCCCCACGCGCGCAACGCCCTTGCCGCCCTCGCATGTCCCCCACCTGCAGCGTCCTCACGGGGGCACTCACGACCTCGTCCAGCGCCATCTGCAGCACCGACTCCGACTCCGTCTCCGCCACCGGGACCACCTCGCAGCCACCTGCGGTGAGGGACCACACGAGGGACCACATAACGACACGGGGCGGCGCGAGAGGGCGTGGCCGTGGCATCGCCTGCGGACGGCCGGCGGGCTCCCCGCGCTCTGTGCACGAACGTGGCGGTGGCGGGGACAGCGGCCGTCGCGCAGGTGCCCCGTTGCGGGTCATGTACCGCGCTGAGCTGCCCTTTGGCCGGCCGCTGAGCCCGACCCAGAGTAACCCGCCACGTGATTCGGCGGGTCTGGTGCGGTTTCCTGGAGACGCAATCCTGGCGCACTAGCAACCTGGCGTGTTGGCCGGTATGGCTGCACGCCACCCCCCGCGGGTGATGGGGGATGGGTGCGCAGTCCTTGGTAGGGGTTGATGAGATGAGGCGCCTACGAGCTATCTGGATGGGCCCTTTGGACGCCCGGCTGGGACCCAGGATCCACCTTGTATCGGTTACTGGGGAAACCCGAGAGGTCATATCTCTAGCGCCTCGTTATTGCGGTACACATTACACCGAGAGCTACCTCGTATGATGCCGTACTGTACGGCACCGCACCGTACCTTTCGTCGACCACCTCAGCAGCAGCAGCTCTCCCACCGTCTCGTACAGGAACCGGCCGCTGCTCAGGGCTGCGCCCTCGCCCAGCACCGCGCCACGCAGCGCCAGCAGTGCCGACAGCCCCGGCACCGAGCGGCGCGCCGCCGCGAAGTAGGGGTCGGCGGTCAGCATGGCGCGGGGCACGGGGTCGTGCTCCAGAGCCCAGTTGACGGCGGCGGCGGGTGGCGCACGCAGCAGGCGCAGCACGCGCTCGCCCCCACCTCCGCCGGCGTGCGCGAGGACCGGCGGCGAGCCGAAGGTGTGGCAGGAGGTGGAGTCGGGGCAGCTGAGGCCAGGGAGGGGGTCATGACGGAGAACCGGGTGAGGGTTCGAGCCGCCGCCGCCGCACCAGTCAGTGATCAGACGAAGAATGTGTGATGGGGAAGGCGTAACGAGAAAAGAGTGATGAAGAAAATGCGCAGGGGAAAACGGTGAGACGAATCCGACCCGGTTTGGTGGTCGTCATGTTTGGAACCAAAGCCGAGCATGAACATCGAGAGGGGGCAGATCAGCAGATTGCGTAATCCGGGTTTGATGCCTTAGGTTCTCCTGGGAAACTATGTGTGCTTGGCGCCATAGGGGAGGGACCTAACTGTGTTCGCACTAATCGGACGGCCAGAACGCAGTGCCCCCGTGGAGCCATGGTATGGCAGCATCCCTCGAGCGGCCGCAGCAAAGTCATCTCGCCCAACACACGCAGGTAGGCTGCGTTGCCGTCGAGGCCCGGAGCACGCGCCCCGCGATCCGGCCTGCCCTGTCCCCTCCGCCGCGCACCTGTGGCCCTGCAGGATGGACATGGCCCACAGCAACTTGGCCAGGGAGCCGCCCAGGGAGTGGCCCGCAAAGACCAGGTGCTCGACGCCCTCCGCCTCCGCGTCCCTGGACACCAGCACCGGGCGAGGATGGTGATACATGGCGCGCAGTGGGGTGAACCCGCGCACAACAGACAGCTCCGATTGAAACCGCGACGCGCGGATGGATAGGGTCCAACACAGAGTTGTTCCAGGGGTCGGGTGCAGCGCAAGTTTGTTCAGAGGACCACCCAGCAGGCAACTGCGAGGCAGGAAGAGTCTGAGTGGGAGGCTGAAAGGCGTAGCGCCATGTATTGCGGGATTTGAGTGGGAGGCTGAGACGGACCCAGGCTGCGCACATTCCTTAACCCTCGCAGTGCTGCGTCGTGAGCGTTGCGTTGTGAGGGTTGGTGATTGTGCGCAGCCCTGGGTCCGTCTGAGTCATGGCAGGGTGAACGGCCACCCGTCCGGCCGTCCTTCAGCCGCACCTGATGTGCGGCAGCAGCACCGGAAGCAGCTCCCTCGCCATGGCCGCCACCCCGCTGTGAGCCACCAGCTGCTCCGGGGCCGACGAGGGGGCGGCGGAGGCGACGGCAGCGGGCGGCGCGGACCCAGCTGCCGCCGCTCCAGCGCCCGCGGCGCCGCCCTCGGACGGCAACAGCGCCGACGGCCAGAAGGACGCCAGCGACGCCGACAGCGAAAACTGGGGCGGGCAGGCAACGAAGGGGAGCGGCCCGGCGAGGGATTAAGGCAATGGCCGGGCAGGAGGAGGAACAACGTTCATGCGCGCGGCTGGTGTCTGGTTCCGAGATGGCTCGGCTGAATGAACGTCGTGCGCCCCGAGGGGCGACTCCCACCGTGTGCCCAAATCCCTGTCTGGCGCTGACCAGAAATCAGAGACCCTCCTGACCCCGGTCCTCCATCCCCGCGAGTGTGTGCGACTGCCCAGAACCCACAGGTCGAGTGTGTGTGCCCTGTCCAGCACCCCCTCCGACAGCCCTTCACCCACTCGTCGAGCCGCTGACACTCAACCGCGGCCCCGCGCCCCACCCACCCACCCACCCAGGCGCCCCACCGTGTTGGTATCGGGCGCCGCCCAGTGCACCCCGCGCAGGAAGATGAAGCGGCACCGCGTCCCCGGCGTCCCGGCCGCTGTAGGGCCCGGAGGGCGTGCGGGCGCCGCCCTGTTGTGCCCCGCCTTCAGATGTAACGCCGGCTGCTCCCTCTGTAAATGGATGTGGCCGTCCCGCAGCGTGTGGCCATGAGAGTGGGAGTTGGGGTGGGAATGAGGGTGCGAGGGGGAGGGGGCTGGCGGGTGCGTCGGACCGCCGCCACCGCGAGCTTGTCCATGGGCCCGGGCGAGGGTACCGCCGCCGTCGCCGGCTGCGAGGCCGTCCACGCCCTTGCCCGTTGTGCCGGGACCACCGCGCCCGTCCAAGTATTCCCGAGCCCGCTGCCCCGGCTGCTCATCCGGGGCCACTTTGGTTTCGGAACCGGGCCCGGCCGAGGTCCGGTGAGCTCCTGCTCCGCCGCCTGCGCCCTTCAAGGATCCGCCCGTCGCACGCCCACTGCTGCCATCCACGTCAGTTACGGCGCCGTTCGTGGGAGTGTCCGCGGCGGCTGCAGGGGCGGCGGTGGCGCGGCCGGCACCCTCGCCGTCGGCCGGACCGCTGGTGACGGGGGTGGCCTCGCGCGTTGCGCCGCTGCTGCCCTCCGCGAGGCCCTCGCCCGGGTCGGGGGAGGGCTGGGAGGACCGCCGGGGGAAAGCTCGGCGCGGCAGGGCGTCGAAGTCGACGCAGCCGTCCGCGACATACCTGTCGGCGGGGCAACGGCGGTTCCGCCAGGGGGCAGCGCGACAGCTGAAGGTGGCGCCGGAAGGCATGCTTGGGAGGGTACGAGTTAGGAGGGCAGCTGGGCCAGGGACTGTCAGACCTCCTCTTGCAGTTGTAGCTTTCTGGTCGCACCGCGCGTTCAGAATGGTGGCCTGTTACCGAGTGGAAGTGCGACACACCACACCACACCACCATGGGTGACACGCGATGCACCACCTCAACACTGGCGACACTGGTCTACCGAGTGCGGTGCGGTGCGGTGCGGTGCGCGGGTTTAGGGTTTAGGGTGCGGGAAGCTCTGGCGCTCGGGCCACGCAGCCCCAGGCCCCAGCCACCCACCAGCACGTGTAGCTCGTGCGTCCGTACGCAACGAGCCTGAGGCCCTCCTCCTGGAGCGAGCGCGGTAACGTTTCGTACGGTAGGTAGCACAGGCCCGACCACAGCGCCAGCTTGGATCCCAGGTAAAGGGTAGGCCAGTCGGAGGACAGTTCGGGGGCCTGCGCGTTGGGGCAGTGTGTGGGGGACGTCGGGGCCGCAACCAATACAGGTTGGCTTGTTGAGGCTGTCGGGTCCTGACGGCCATGGCGGTCAGCGTCTTGTTCCGTTCTTCTGACAGACAGAGACTGCAGAAGAGGTCCACGCCTGGCCGCCGCGTGATGCCCTGTGCTGCCCCATGCGCACCTTGCGGTTGTTGGGGTGACCGCGCCGGTGGGGGTGGGGGTGATGGTGGCCGCTGCTGTGACGGTGGCCATACAGGCCATCATCATAGGCGCCGTCCTGCGGCCCGGTTGAGTGGTCCCGAAAAAAGTGGCGGACTGCCGCGAGCGGGATCAGCGCGCGTGGTGAAGCCGCTGCGTCGCGACCAGCGCTGCGCCAGGCAATGGCCCGCCCCGCGACAGGGCTTGGCCGAAATAGCAGGGGCATATGCGTAACTAAAATAGCCTTTTACACGAAAAAACGTGTTACTGGGTCGCCTTCCGGAATTGAGTTGCCGATGCGCGCCACGTCGGCGCGACGTTTGACCGGTGGCTCCGAAAGTCCATACGGGGTGCCTTACGAGCACCAAATTTCTGAAAACGCACAAGAAAACGCACCTTCGCATATTACTGTATGGCTGGAAAAAAACGCTGCTTTGTCATGATGTCGTACATCGAAGACGCAAGCCGCACACGCGATTTTCTCCCTCTACTTTTCCGTGCGCTTACCTCGCTGCAACAACAGATGATGAACGACGTCTGCAAGTCCCCATGTCAGCAATTGCCCAGTTATGAACTACCACAGATACCGTAGATAAAATGCATTACTGTAATGTATCAACGCATTCGTGCAAAAATTAAATATGCCCACGTAACGCTTCGAAGTGGCCTTACTTAGATAGCATGTCTGCACTCCTACCTCTGGATTCAGTAGCCTCCACCTCGGGGCCAGCTGGATCCAATACGTTCTACACGGCTCCGAGTTTGGGCACGGGCGTGCGCGGAATCGAGCTTGACCGCTGCTATGTGGGAGACTACGTCGCGGGGCGTCGACATGGGTTTGGGACCTACACCTACCCAAACTCCTTTTTCAAATACGAGGGGCAGTGGGTCAACGGCAAAAAGCACGGTAAGCGCCCCGAGCAAAGAAAGCCACGGCCTGGTCCAGGGCGCAGGTGACCCGCCGGTCCGCCGAGCCCCGTTCCTTTCCCCTAACCCATGCACATCTCATCCAATGAGCTACTAGGCCGGACCTGGAACGTGTCCCTCCAGTTTGCGCCCTGTACTAGAAGTGCGTTTTCTTCTGAAGAACGACTGACTGGCTGACTGTTCCCTTCCTCCCATATCAGCCGCCTCGACGTTTTTCGTCATGGACCGGCCCCCCTCGTTGTGCATCATCGCCCTCCCTCTGCCTTGCCTTGCCTTGCCTTGCGGCATGCGCTGTCGGGTCCAGGCCTGGGGAAGCTCAGCATGCGCGACGGGGCCTACTACGAGGGCGAGTTCGTGGACGGGGAGATCATGGGTCAGGGAACCCGGAGGTTCGCCAACGGCGATGTTTACATCGGTGAGACACCGAGTGCAGGGTATACCCTCGGCCCCGGGACCCGGGCCCCGGTGACCCGGGGGGGCGAGAAGGGGCAGAGATGCGAGGGGAGGGGCCTTTGCGGATGCGGATGGCGACATGCCTCGGCGGTGCCTCTCTCGGCACGCGCTGGGTGGCCGCGGGTTGTGGCTACGAGTTTGCGAGATGCTCATCGGTAGGCTGCGCAGTGGGCACCCTAGGACAGTGACGGTGACACGGGAGGGAGCAACGCAGCCGTGTACCTAGAGCTCGATTTCCAGCGCATTCACTAACCCAGACGCGCCAGCGCCATTGGTCACCGAAAACATAGCGCGACGAGATGCCGGGCACCGGGTGCCTGGGGAGCGCCAGTCTTGCTTTCGTTCGCCCCATGGGTCGGCAGGCCCCCAGATGCTCCGCCGCTTGTGTCCCATTTGGGTCACACACACCCAGGCACATTCGAGATGGGCGAGATGCACGGCTTCGGGGTGATGCGGCTGGCCAACGGCGACACTTACCAGGGGCCGCTGGTGCACAACACGTTCCAGGGTGGGTGAGGGGGAGCAGGGTGCTGGAAGGCGCGGGAGCGGGTGTGGGTGTGCGCGGCGCATTTACCCTCCCCTCGCCCCTCGCCCCGGTGCGGCCCCGCCGTCACTCTCAGCTGCCGTATTCGAGCTGCCACACCAGCACATCCCTCCGGGCACTGCGGGAGAGGGATGCGCATGAGGGCGGGAGCCCCCGGGCGGCCCCAGCCACTGCGGCGACAGCTGGCAGAAGCCACAGCTGGCAGAAGCCACAAGGGGACTGTCTGTCCGCAAGACAAGGAGCCCTCACTGCCGAGGGAAGGTCTCCCGCACCACACAGACCCTCATCGCCGCTCGGGACCTAGCTCAGCTTCGCGAGCTTGCGGCGCAAACCCGTGTGGCGACAATCCGGTGGTGACCGCATGGTGGCCCGTTGCCTGAGGGACGCCGCCGGGAGCGGCCCTCTTGCCGCGGACCTGACCTGTCCTGCCCTGTACTGCCCTGCGTTGTTCCGCAATGTCCTGTGATTTTACCACGTACCGTACTGCCGTGTTGTGTTGTGGTCCTGTCCCGCCATCCGCAGGTGTGGCCGTGTACACCTTTGCCAACGGGGATGTGTTCGAGGGCGACTTCGTGGGCCACAAGCGCCGCGGCCAGGGCGTGATGACCTGCGGGGACGGCAGCAGGTGCCCGGGTGGGGGTGCGGGGTAGGAGACGACACGGAGTTTGGATTCTGCCAACCTACCTCCGTACCGGAACCCTCCGAGTCCGTTCCACCCGCCGCTACCGTGGCCACCCCGCCAGCAGGCACAGCGTGCTGCCTGGCCTCGGATGGTACTCTCCGCGGGTTGCCTGGCTGCCCCTGCACCGGCGGGTTGGCCGGCTGCCTTGGTTGGGGGTGGGGTGCAGTCGTGTGCTGTGGGTGGTGGCATGCATGTCGCATGTGGCATGTGGCATGCAAGATGTAAAAGGCGTGTGGTTTATAAGGATCAGGTGTTACTCCACCTGCCGGGGAACACCCGTCACCTGGCTTTAGAGACGCGACGCCTGCGGTATTTCCCTCTCCCGTTGTTCTCCTCCCCACCACCACCCTCTGGGCCCCTCCAAGGTACGAGGGCGGCTGGGTGGACAACGAGCGCAGCGGCTACGGCGAGTGCACCTACGCGGACGGCAGCTGGTACAAGGTGGGCGGGGTGGGCAACAAGCGCGCGCACAGACCTCCCTGTCAATTTCGCGGAACGCAGGGCTGGGCCGCAGGCGGCCCGCAATCCAACTTCCCTCGGGAACCTGCTCCAGATCCCTCCTCGAGTAATTTGCTGCACGTGCCCCCGGCCCCACTCCCGGCCCCACTCCCCAACCGTCCCGCCCGTGCGCAGGGCGAGTGGGGTCGCAGCGTGTACCACGGGCAGGGCGAGTGGTACCAGGCGCGCAGCGGATTGACCTACCGGGGTCGCTTCCTGGCGGGGGTGCCCGAGCTGGTGCCCTCCGCCCTGACCGTGACCTGGATGACGGAGCAGGACCCCAAGAAGGCGGCCAAGAAGCCGCCGGGGGGCGCCGGCTGGGAGCCCGAGGTGGCGCCGCTGCTGCCGGTGAGGCCGGGCGGGCGAGGTGGTTCCGGCCGCGGGCGCGGCCGCTGTGGGGTCACAGGCGGGGCTCGGGGTGGGCGCGAGGGGCTTTGGGGTCACAGGCGGTCTGGCAGGGGGGCTGGGCGGTTGCCCTTGGACAGCACTCCGTAACGCGCGCCATCCTGCTACGGTATATCCCTCCATCACCATTACTACCATCCCTACGGAACGGCCCGGTCCCTGGGCACCCTGCCTAGCCCCCTGCCTGGCCCCCTCCCGGCCTCCTGCCTGGCCCGCAGATCGTGCTGGGTGAGCCCTGCCCGATGCCCATCAGCATCGCGGCGCAGCTGCTGGAGCCGCTGCAGCCCGCCACGCCCCCGGCGCCGACGGACCCGAAGGAGAGGGGCAAGAAGCCCGCCTCTGCACACGCGGGCGCGGGGCCGGTGCTGGTCGTCAACCAGCCGCCCAAGCCGGGGCACGTGTGGAGGACCGCGGACATGGAGTGGGGCCGGCAGGTGGGCGGCGGCGGCGGCGCGTGTGTGTAACTGAGCCGCGTGTGTGTGGTTTTGGCAAGAAACCCGCCCGAACCTCGTGTTTGCGAGTTTGTGATAAATGATGTTGCAGTGGCCCCCGCGGCCATCGGTGTTCGGGGTGGGGGGTCAGGCAGCATGCATGATTTGCAAAGGGCAGGGATGGTAAGTGATGGGGAAGGGGGGTGTCCTCGCGGGGCTTGCCTCTAGGTTTCCGAGAGGGGGATGTTTCCGCGCAGGAGGAGGGGCGGCCGTCCTGTTTCAGACCAGGCTGCGTGCCGCTGCAGCGAGCCGGCTGCTGGCACACGCATACACACAGCGGAGACAAACACTGCTTCCCTGTCCACCCCTTACTTCATGAGCCGAGGTCGTCCCCTTGCGCACCCTCCTGGACGCCACTCCACCCCCTTGTGTCAATAAAGGCAGCGAAATCGCGGAAACAATCATCGATTGCGTAGTTGTTGTCCAGTTGGCTGACGCCACCCCCCACCCCACCCCACCCCACCCCGCCCCTATACCCCACCCGCCCCGCGGCATCCCCCGCTGCGCAGGTGAACCTTACGCTGCATGCGGAGCTGCCCCGGCCGCTGCCCGTCGACCAGCCCCTGCGCGCCCTGGTGGTGAACACTCACCTGCCGGACGGCTCCACCCGGGTGCGGCTGCTGCTGAGCACCACCACGCAGCTGGGACCCGCACTGCCGCTGGCCCGCGTGGACGGGGAGGTGGTGGCCAGCATCCAGGTGCGGGCGGTGCGGTGCGCGAGGAAGCGGGCTCGGCCCCCGGGTGCCCGCGTGTGGGCGTCGGTGCTTGTGCTGGGGCGACGTTGGCGGCTCATGCACAGTGCTGGACAGAATGGGTTATGCAGACGATCCGAGCGAAGAAGCTGCGGCTTCAACGTGGGGGAAGAAGCTGCGGCTTTACAGTGGGGGGAGCTGGTGTCCAGCGCGGGCGGCAGCGTTGACATGGGCATATGACTTGCTGCGGTGTATCCTGCTACTTCGGAGGGCGCTGGGAGGCGGGAAACACGGCGGGAGAGAGAGAGGGAGCGCCGCAATCAGTAACGTTGCTGCTGCTGCTTCCCCACAGTCCGGAAGAGGGCGTCCGGATCCGTACTGCCTGCTGTGTGGCCGGCTTGTTAGTCACGATCCGGACTATCACGAGTCTCTATCCACGGCTCCAGCCCCGGCACCGGAAGGGGAGGAGTGCATGGGGGGCAGCCGGAACGGAGGGCATGCGGGCGGGCATCCGGGCGCCCGAGGTACGGTACCTGCCATGACCCGACCCACGGGCCCAGGCGGGCGCGAGAGTGCGGCAACGGATATCAGGCAGTCCGGAGAGCTGTGGGGACACAAGCCGCGGGCAGCAGCGCCCAGGAGCGGCGGAACCCGCAAACCCCGCGGTCCTCCCGCCCCTCTCCCCCCTTTGGTGTCAAGGGTATAGTCCGCGAAACCCCGTCACGTCATCCCCCCGCCCTCCCCGTCACGTCATCCCCCCGCCCTCCCCCGCCCGTCATCCCCCGCCCTCCCCGTCACGTCATCCGCCCCCCCGCCTCCCCGTCACGTCATCCCCCCGCCCTCCCCCGTCACGTCATCCCCCCGCCCTCCCCCGTCACGTCATCCCCCCGCCCTCCCCCGTCACGTCATCCCCCCGCCCTCCCCCCGCCTCCTCAGTCATCCCCGCGCCCGTCATCCCGCCCTCCCCCGTCACGTCATCCCCCGCCTCCCCGTCACGTCATCCCCCCGCCTCCCCCGCCCGTCACGTCATCCCCCGCCCTCCCCCGTCACGTCATCCCCCCGCCCTCCCCCCGTCACGTCATTCCCCCCCGCCCTCCCCGTCACGTCATCCCCCCCGCCTCCCCGTCACGTCATCCCCCCGCCTCCCCCCGTCACGTCATCCCCCCGCCTCTCCCGCCGTCACGTCATCCCCCCCGCCCTCCCCCACGTCATCCCCCGCCCCCCCGTCACGTCATCCCCCGTCCCCACGTCATCCCCCGCCCTCGTCACGTCATCCCCCGCCCTCCCCGTCATCCCCGCCCTCCCCCGTACGTCATCCGCCCGTCACGTCGCCCTCCGCCCGTCATCCCCCCCGCCCTCCCCGTCACGTCCATCCCCCCCCCCTCCCCCGTCACGTCATCCCCCCGCCTCCCCCGTCACGTCATCCCCCCGCCCTCCCCCGTCACGTCATCCCCCGCCCCTCCCCCGTCACGTCATCCCCCGCCCTCCCCCGTCACGTCATCCCCCGCCCCTCCCCCGTCACGTCATCCCCCCGCCCCCCCCCCCCCCCCCCCCCCCCCCCCCCCCCCCCCCCCCCCCCCCCCCCCCCCCCCCCCCCCCCCCCCCCCCCCCCCCGTCACGTCATCCCCCCGCCCTCCCCCGTCACGTCATCCCCCCGCCCTCCCCCCCCCCCCCGCCCCCCCCGTCACGTCATCCCCCGCCCTCCCCCGTCACGTCATCCCCCCGCCCTCCCCCGTCACGTCATCCCCCCCCCCCCCCCCCCCCCCCCCCCCCCCCCCCCCCCCCCCCCCCCCCCCCCCCCCCCCCCCCCCCCCCCCCCCCCCGCCCTCCCCGTCACGTCATCCCCCCGCCCTCCCCGCCCGTCATCCCCCGCCCTCCCCCGTCACGTCATCCCCCCGCCCTCCCCCGCTGCGGCCCCTCGCTGCCGCAGGTGGAGCTGGAGGCGGGTACGCGGGTGGTGGAGGGGCTGGTGATCGGCTGCCCCGAGGACGAGGCCCGGCTGGCGCAGCCCAACGCGATGGGCTTCCTGGTCGCCACCAGCCCCGGCTCCCGAGTGGAGCCGGGCATCTGCCGGGTGGCGCTGCCGGAGCCCAAGGCCAAGAAGCCGGGGCAGAAGTGAGCCAGCTGGGGAAGTGATCCAGCTGGGGAAAGACGAAGAGGCACCCCCGCCGGCCCGCCCGCGACACCGCCCGCCCGCTGGCTGGCGGATTATGCCGGGGGTCCTATGCCCCGGGAGATGCCCCGCGGGCGGGGTGTGGTGACAGGGAGGCAGAAAATGGAGGGGAGGGGAGGGCAGGCCAAAGGCTGCGGCAGCCTGCCCTAGCTACCGATGTGCGTGGCGTTGAGAGCTTCCCCGGGAGGGGGCCCCCACCCCCCTCCCGGGAGGGGGGAGGGAGCCCGTGTGGCGGAGCCGGATATGTTCCCGAGTGCGGTGCGGTGCTCTTCGCGGGCGCGACGCAGGGGTGGTTCCGGGGGGTGCCCGTCCACGATGAGGGGTGGGTGCGGTCCTGAGGCGTGGGTGTCGAGAACTCGAGATGCCTCGGCCTCACCCGGGTGCTGCTTCAGGATGGGTGGGTTGGTGTGTGTGGGGGGGGGTGTTGGCGGGGCGCTGCACACAGCTGGGGCGACCCCACTGCACCACTGCCCCGGTGGGTTCTCCACCACCCACCGCCACCGTCGCCCCCTCCCGAAGGTGGCCCCCCGACGGGGTTCGCGCGATATCACTCCATATGACATGACACGAGCACGAGGGCAGACCTTGGCCGAACGAAGGCGGGATGTCTCAAAAGCCAGCTGGTGATGCTGCCCGAGAGGGGTGGGGAAGACGGGGCAGATGCCGGGTGCGGGGCAGCGCCCCTCCCTTGCGCCCCCCCCCCCCATCCGCGCGGTGTGGGCTGTGGTTTGGGCAGTGGAGGGCCGGTTTCAGATGCGGCCAGAGGTGCGATGATGAGCCATCGGGGCCTTTGGCGGTGTCGGCAGCTCTAGGGATCAGGGTCCAAGCTGAGGGCCCCGGGGTACTGCCCGCCACTTTGGGGCCGTACCGCGGGGACCGCATGAGCGCCTCGCAAGCGGCACCTCTCCGACATGGACCGGAGGAAGCCTCGCGGACCTCACCGTGTGTCTGCCATCATATCGTATCTTCAACGTAAGTTTTATTATGCCTCCAATGTCCGGACTGGTCGTCGAGGCTGCCCTGTAGCTGCCGTAGCCTTGGTACGCAGGGCGCGTACAACTAGCAGAGCGGTCGCGTTTGTGGGGACCCAAGCCGCCCCCCAACCCCCGGGGAGCCAACCACAACAAGCCTGTCCAACCTCACCAGGGTGCCTGCACACACACAGTTCTGTACATGGATAATCGGGTGGATGCCTTCACCCGGCCAAACCCGGCTCGCCTGCCTAGTACCCACCCACCGCCCGACCCGCAGCTGCCCGACGTGTCCTCCACATCCCTCTCATCCTAGCTCACAATCGGAGTCTCAAATCCGCTGCCGCTTCCGTACGGACGGGGTCTCATCGCCCCGGGGCCCCCCTCCGCCGCCGCCGCCGGCACCCTCCTTGGGCGGCCGGGCAAACGCCCCGCCGTGCTCGTGCCCCTTGTCCTGCAGCAGCCGCTCGATCTTCTTGAGCTGCCCGTCCAGCTTCTGCTCGCGCTGCTTCTGGTCCATCACCGCGCCCTGACCGGATCCGGATCCACCAGGACAGCCGGGACCGAACGACAAACAGACCGAGGGGGGGGGAGGGGAGGGATCCAAGCGTGAGTGTTCTGCGAAGGAGAAACCGGGTGCATGTTTGTGGGGGTGTCGGTGCCTGAGGCCGCCACGCGGGCGACCCCAGGTGCTCGACTGCGGGGAGCAGCCGGGACCGGCAGCAGCGGATAGAGGACCGCCCCCGAGGGCCCTTCCGGGGCCGGCGGGCGGACCGTCGGGGAGGGGGGGCGGAGGGGGAGGCAGCCAACGCATTCATCCGGTACGTCCCACCCACTATCATCTCTGGACGGCTTCAAGGACTCGACGGAGAGGCCTACCCGCAAGGCCCCAGCGTACTGTGCAGACACGCCACCGGCTGAGCCCCGCCACAGTGGCCACAGACTAAGTTCGCGGCTTCTCCCGACTCCGAGCGTCTTACTCGTCTTTTCGCATTCCCTGCTCGGCCACCCATCACGTGTCCTTTCCCGAACCCCTCTCGGTCCTCGAGCCCTGCAAACGCATCCACGCCTCCCTGGCGCTACATGCCGCCAACCGCCCTCCCTTTTTCCCCCCAACCGACACCAACACTTCCTCTCCCCCTCCCCGCCCACCTTCTCCAGCTCCTTGTGGCTCTTCCGGCCGTCCGCCCGCTTGACCCCGTACTGGAAGGCGGCCCGGGGCAGCGTCTCTCTGGACTCTTTGTACCGCTGCCACTCCTCATCTGTCGCGAAGTCGGCCCTGGGGCGTGGCGAGGGCGGGGGGGGGGTGAAAGTGGAAACTTGGTACACCACACAAGCATTAAGCGATTGGGCAGTGGCGCAGGGTGGGCTGCGAACATTCGGAGGATCGGCGCGTGGCGAGAGGCGGCGGGCACAGGCAGGTGACGGCGCGGAACGACCGACAGCACGACGGCAACCAAGTGGGTGTGGAATTGTGGATTCGGAGCCGAACAGGTCCCGCCGCCACTGACCGCAGCGAGGCACACGCGACACGCCCCCTCCTCCACGCCTCCATCCCTCCTCTACAGCAAGCCTAGGCCCACCCGCCGGCCGCTCGACTGGCCTCCAGAGGTCGTGTGTCCAAAACACACCATCGCCCAAACCCCACCCACCCACCCACCTACCGCTTCTTTCACTTTAACACGCACCCACCCCGCACACCCACCCTGCCCATCCACCCCGCACACCCACCCTACCCTCCCGCCCCACCTTGTCTTGCCCTTGGCCTGCTTAGAGTCCATGTGGTTGATGTCCCCGCCCTCATCGTCCGAGTCCACCAGCGCCCCCACGTAGCCCGCCATGCCCGGGTAGCACTCCGCGTAAGCGTCGTCGTCCGCCTCCGTGTCCAGGTCCCGGGCCTTGGTGTCCTGGGGGGTTAGGTGGGTGCATGGGGGGAGGGGCGGGCGCGGGGGAAAAGGAACGAAAAACCAAACCCATCAAACAAACCCGGGCGCACCCAGAAGCACCCAGAATAACATACGCAGTGAGGTAGCTGCAATGGAGGGAAGGGGGGAAGGAGGGGGCCCCCCGGGTGGGGTAGGGCGGGGCCTGCGGTAGGTGACGCATCAGCACGCCTTCTCAGTTGGGTGCCTGCTTGGTGCCCGCTCTAGGTAGGGCGCGCCGTGACAGCTGCCCGTCAGTCTGCAGATGGTGTCGGACACACAACGGTGCGGCAGGTGGGTGGGTGGGCTCACCTTGGGGCGGCTGCGCCACTTGGGCTCCTCCGAGGTGCCGGACGGGATGCCCGCCTGCACACCACAGGGGCGGCGAACGAACGACGTTGAACCACACGGACTAGAATACGGTATGGGTTGAGGGTGAAAACTGCCCGGACACGCCCAGCCCGAAAAGTAAGGACTGTGTGTGGCAAAGCCATGTGGGGGAATAGCAGCCGAAATATGGATGCGATGGGCGTCTAGAACACGCCACGGATTGAAGGTGCACGTTTGGGGGGGCTGGGTGGGTGGGTCCCGTCCTGCGCCCACCTGTGCGCCTTGTTGTCCGCCGTACGCTCCCTGCCCGCCGTACGCATCCATGCCGTAGCCGTGTTGCCCACTGTACGCGTTGTACTGGTCGTACCCGCCGTACCCCGCCTGCTGCATGCCGTAACCCGCGCCATCGCCAGCGGCGTGCTCTTGCGACGGCGGCGGGGGCGGCGGCGGCGGCGGCGCCATCTCCCCCTCCTCCAGCTCCATGTCATCACCACCGCCACCGCCGCCTCCTCCGCCCTCCGCCGCCGCCCCTGTCCCGGGCCCTCGGATCCGGGTCCCCGGCATGGGGATATCCGCCATGTGGTCCTTGGTGTCGAAGTAAGAGCCGTCGTGACGCCTGCGGGGCAAAACTTGTACGGTAACCCGTCGGCCATCGGACAGGACTGCAACCGACACGGTGTACGGCATGATACGGCAATCGAGGCATCGCGTGTTGTTGTCGCTTCCCTGGTGAGTAAATTGCATGTCATTTTTGCACGCACTGCATTGTGGTGTGAGTTTGTGTGGCCAAGGCAGCCGCCCCGCACTACCAGCTGGTGGTCTCCCGCGACGCAGCGAACCAAAATGCGCGCCAAAACGACAGCGTTCTTCCAACACCGCCGCCTTTTTATTCACTTCATAGGCCGGGCATTGGATGTATAACACATGCATACGGGCAACGTTTCGGCACTGCTCTGCACCTTGCATCTCACGCACTCCTGTTCTGCCTGCCTGAGAACACACGCACCCCGCCCCGGCAGTTCCCGGGGGGCAGCTACGAAGGGCCGCGGGGCGTTGGGGCCCGCGGGAAGGCACAGCCGGTGCGGGTGCGGGTGTCGTCGCGTCGTCGTCGCCAAAGGTGGAAGCATGCCCTCGGGGCTGGGGCCCGCGGAGAGGGAGGCGGCGGAGGCGCTCGCGCCCCCCAAACGGGTAGGCGACTCAAAGCCCTCTAAATGAAGAGGAGCGGCAGCTGGTACTCCAGACTGCCGCCGCGGCGGAGGCCAGCTCCTTTCCACCTGCACCTCACCTGCCCGCCCCCTGGTCTCGACCGGGCGCGTCCCTGCCCTGGGCGGCCTTGTTGTTAGTGGGCTTGTAGTCCGTGCCCGCGTCGCCGAAGATGTCGTCGTCCTCATCCGCCGGCCGGGGGGGACGGCCGCCAGCGGCCCCGACCCCGGCGCCGGCGCCGGCGCGGCCGCCGCCGGCAGCGGCAGAGCCCGCGTGGCCGGCGTGGCCGCCCTGCTCGGCGGCCTGCCCCTCCGCGATGATGTCGTGTTTGATGCCCTGCGGCGGCACAAGCACCGGAACAGGGTTGCACTCGTTCATACATGTGTGGCAGTAGCTATAGCCTTGCGTGGCGGTTGATTTCGTGACTGTAAGATCCTCTGCAGGTTCGTTCATGCTTGGGAACGTTGGAGGACATGTCTACCGCTCGGTACCTACAGGCTGTGCCTGTGGTGGTTCGCGACCCCACCCCCCTCCCTCACGTACCAGCAGCGCGTCGCGTTCTCTACGCTTGAGGCGCTTGCCGTCCGCGGTTGTACGGACGTACGACATGATGCGCGCGATGCGGTCGAGCACGGCGTTGTCCATGCCCGCGAAGAGCGTCTCCACCACCTGGCGGGGTCGGGTCGGTATTGGCGGGTCGGGTATTGGCGGGCAGGGGATACAAGGGCAGAACCTGCGATGTCCGAGCCAGCTAGCGACAAACGCCAGGGGAGTCTGATCCGCACCGAACCAACGCAGCTACCACCCTGTTGCGGTGGTATGAAGACGTACAGGGCAAATGAACACGCACGCGGGGCCCCGTCAGCTGCCCCAGTCCCCGGATCGTGATCATCTCCCACCCACAGTGCAGTTCGGATCTCCTACGCGGGGACCTCCTGGCCACTTGGGTGGCCACTTGGGTGGTCCCGTCAACTTGGAATTCCCTTCTTCTCTATGGTGGCTATTGGCGGTGCCTCGCCGCTGTCTACCGCCCGCTGGCAACAGTGTGTTGCGCCCTTCCTGTCTCGCGGCCAGTAACACACATGCAATCGGGTCATTTTGTGGGCATTTCTCTCCCCATTGCAAGTCATGCACACCTGTTCTGCCCGCCTGAGAGACCACACACACACACACACGTACCGGCGGGCACTCGCTCTTGGGGCGCCGCAGCGTGGTGGGGATGTCCGTGTCCAGCACGTCCTCGTTGTCGAAATCGTACACGAACGCCGTACGGCGCGGCAGGTACATCTCCCGCACATTTGTACGCGGCGCGGAGAACAGCGTGTTGAACACGGACCTCGCCAGCGGGTTGCTGAAACGGACCTCCTCCTTGCGACCCGCCGCAGAGGCGGCGTTGGCGCGCGCGGCGGCGCGGGCCTGGGCGTCCCGCGAGGCCTCCCGACCCGCCGCGTCCGCCCCGGGGCCCTTCTCCTCGCCCTCCTCGTCCCCCTCCTCGTCGCCGTCCTTCTTCTTGGTGATCTCGCTGCGGGTCTGTTGTCGGCCAGCGGGCGGATCCGCGGGCGGCGTTGGTTAGGTTTAGGGTCGGGGCCGGCGGCGGTGTCGCGGTGACCGGGCGAGGATGCGCCGCAAAGGGGAAAGGGCAGGGGAGCGTGGAACGGTGAGGCAAGCGTCCCCCGCCAGCCAGTCCAGTCCAGTCCTCCCCCGCCACCGATGGGTACACCACATACACCACATACACATACACGGGCACTTACACGGTTAGTCGGGGCGGGGGTTCCCTGCCAGACATATCCGCACACACCGCACGCGCCATCGCCCCTCGGCTTGCCCCCCCCCCACAGACCTCCTGTTCAGCCTCACCATCCGCGCCTGTATCGCGCCCTCTCGGCCCCGAACCCCCAAGCTATTACCGCCGCAAGTGCCAATCCCACTCGCCCCCACATGTGGCGTCGGGCCCCAACCCCCAGCCCTCCTCCACCCCACCCCTCCTGCTCCACCCCTCCTGCCCCACCCCTCCTGCTCCACCCCTCCTGCTCCACCCCTCCTGCTCCACCTCCACCCCCACATTCTCCACCCCCACATCCTCCACCCCCACATCCTCCACCCCCACATCCTCCACTCCTCCTCCCCCACCCCTCCTGCTCCACCGCTCCCGGGGTGGACCCACCTTGTGCAGCAGCGCGTAGTCCAGACCCTTCACCAAGTGGGTGAACCGCATATCACCTCCCAGGTACTTGGTCTCCTCCTCACTCAGCTTCGAGAGGTCCACGGAGCCCAAATCGCCCCCCAAGCCGCCGGCCCCGCCGCCCGTCCCGCCCCCGCCCGCCATCGCCGCCAGCACTGCAGAGGCATCCTCGTAGTCCAGGTTCTTGCCGCGACGACGCTCCTCCGCGCGGTCACTGCCAACAACGGGCGGGGCACACGTCAGGCGGGGGGTCATAAGGTGTAATGGTGGTGGTGGTGGTGGTGGTGTGCGCTGGGAGCTGTGGGGTCCAGAACCCGGGAGGGTTGCAGGCAGGCACGCCCGTCCGAGCGGCCGCACTAGGGGCAGGCACTTCGTTCGGGCTACCAGGCACAGCCAGGCAGGCACTCCTCGGCGCTGCGCAGGCAAAGAACACGGAGCCCCTCCGAAAGCACCCCACAGAGGGTTGCGTGTTTGCCGCATGGCATGCCGCTGATTCATGTCTGCGGAGAACGGGCACCGGGAACCCTCAACGACCACCCATCCGTCCCGACTGCACGGGCAAAGCCCACCACGCATCTCCGGGGTGCACTCTTTCCTGACAAATACGGCCACCTAGGCACACAAGCGTGGCGAATGTTCAGTTCTCACCGGTACTTGGGCTCATCCTCGTCGGCGTCCTCCGCTTTGCCCTTGTCGGCTGGTTTCTTAAAGCCAGGACGTCCATGTGGTCTATGCGGCTTACTTTCGGCCTTTGGTTTGTTAACTTTTTCTGCGGGCTTGTTGCTGGGTGTTTGGTTGCCCCAACGTTCCGCCCGAGGCGTCTCTAGCAGCTTGCGGAAGTCAGCGTTGTTCATATTGTTACACTGTTCTACAAGCAACGACTTTATGCTGCGTGCATTACGTTCTGACTTCCGACCAATACCGCTTCTCCTATGGGACCTCAGCTCGTGTTAGATGAACTATCGACAGAGGAATCTATGATAAAGACATCCCGCTTGGTGTAAGAGGACCGTTTGTACGGTTACGACACTCGGTTTTGTGGAACCCCGAACTGCAGACATCGGCAGGTCGACTGTAATGCAATGAAATTGACGTTGCCGGTGATACTTCTGAGTCTGGGATCTGTCGCATACCCGCATCGGTCAGAGCGTCGTCCGCGTAGGAAGTTGCGGTCGGAATCGTCGGCGGCCGGACCTGTGAAGCCACAATGACCACAGCCGCGGGATCTAGCCTTTCTGCAACACGGTCTTGGGAAAATAAAAGGCCCAAGCAATCGGTGCTCGACGTCGTCCAAGGCCTGGCGCAGCAGTATGCCGTGCCTATCGTGCTGATTGGCTTCCTGGTCAGGCGCTACCTGGCCCATAGAAAGAAAAACGCGGCATCGAAATCCGAAGACAAAACCAGCGGGGCCGAACCGCCGGCGTCGGCCAGCGCGACGCGCAAGCCACGCCGGGATTACAAGGTGAAGCGCGACCAGGAGGCGCATCTGCTCGTGGGCGCTGACGATGAGGACGTGGAGGTGCAGCCACACGATAACGTGATGGAGGCGTACGACGAGAAGGAGGTGGAGAAAGCGGGTGCCGCGTCCGCCGGCCCCGGTGGCAGCAACACGGCGATGCTGCAGATGCTCCAGCAGATGGGCTACAAGATCATCATGCCAAAGGACGGCAGCGGGCAGGTCTTCCTGGTGCCGCCAGGGGCAGCAGGTCCAGGGGGGCAAGCCATCGCGGAAGGTGGGTTCGGGTCACCCCCAGATGACAGGGGCAGGAGCCCTTCGAAGCTCACAAGGTGGCAGGGCCGCCACCGATGACCCCCGCCCTGGCTCTTCTGCGACTTGATTTATTCGTTCATTTCATTCGGGGCCGTATGGACAACTGTTTTAAATGTTGGTACACGTGGTGGCGGATGTAGCGCGCAGCCGGGTTACCGATGGGTGGGTGCAGCGATGACGGAGACGGTTACGCTGCCGGGCCGTCACCGTGTCGGCCATCTCGGGATGCGTTCAGGCTTTACGCCATCGTACCGTGTACGTCATGTAGGTCATGTACACGGACCAGCATTATCGTGGCTGACCCGCACCTGTGTCTTCCACCGTCGGTGACCACCGCCGTGTCCGCGCAGGCGACGACGAGGGGTACGACGAGGACGAGGAGGGGTACGAGGAGGGCGAGGAGGAGGAGGAGGACGGCGACGAGGAGTAAGGGGAGCATAGAGGCGAGCGCGGTGGCGGCTTTCATGCCTGCCGCCGACGCGGCCTCCCTGGAGATCTCGGCTCCCTCAGTGCTTCTGCCTGGTTGCCTCCCAGCCTGCCTGTCGTTGGCCTGCCTGCCTGCCGTTGGCCTGGCGCGACGGGCCGCTTTGCAGCGCCGCATTGCGGAGCCAGTGCCTTCGCCGGGTGGCGGCGGCAATGGAGCGAAGCACACTCGGGGGCGAGATGGGGTATCGGAGCACAAGCTCGCAGGGGGTGCTCGCTGGGGGGGGTGCTCGCAAGAAGGAATGCTGCTCTGTGTCGGACTGTGGCTCGGGGTTCGAAAACGGGGCGGAGGGGTGCAGGGCCAGGGCTAGGGTTGTAGGCGGATGGAGCACAAGGGCATCACGGCCGCGGCAACCCCGACAGTGCTTTTGCTGTGCCGAGACCGGACGCTGGGCCCGGTAGCATTGCAGCGGGACGCAGCGCACCGGGCTCCCGTGCTGTGAGATGGGGACAGAAGGGGGACTTCGGGTTTGAATCAGGGAGCTGCGCCGCCGTGGAAGCGGACGGCGGATACGGTATTCCGTAGCCGCGGGCATACGGGATTAACTTGTGGCCGGATATACCAACCCCAGACCAGACCTGGACAAACCGAGTGTGGGCAACTGTGTGAGGGGACTGGTACTGCGGCCGTGCGTGTTGTTGCTCGGGCGGGCGGGGTTCTTGCACAGGCATGTCACTGAACGCGGTTGCCTTGCCAGGTGCATGCCTTCGGACTTTTGGCAGCGTTCCGAGCCGGGTGCTGACCGACCGACCTGACACTCCGGACCCCACCCCCGGGCACGTAGCGACTCTGCCGTTGTTTGGCGGGCGGCTGCAGTGGGGCGGGGGGGGGGTAGTTGAGAAGTCCAGGATGTGTATGTGTGCATGGGCGAGCGCGGGGAGGGCCCCAGTTTTGATTACGTTTGGTTGCCGTCTCTGGATACCGTGTGTGGTCACTGCATATGGCTGCGATGCGACTCGGATGTGGACATGCGCGTGAAGGTCCCCTCCCTCCCGGCCCGGGAGGCGCTCTCCGCATCCACTGCCGAGGTATCGCGACGGGGTGGGCGGGGCATTAGGGGGAGGACAGGACAAGCAGCGGCCCGCTGTTGGTTGGCGGAGGGGGACCCCCGTAGCGGATGGCGCGGGCGCGGGTCGCCACGGGATCGCCTGACGGACTGGACGACGGTACGCGCGTGCTGCCTCGTGGCCTGAGCTGCACCGTCTGGCAGTCGACGACAGGCAGTCCGGGGCGGGGCGCCGCCCGGCTGCGTTTCGACTGCTATGGCTGATGGATGATGAGGGGTGGGCTAGACATGCTGGGGCGGGAATGGGAGGTGGGGTCTTTGCTCGAAATATGCGGTCGGACGTTATCACGGCCTGGCTACGGCCACAGAGCGCTGTGCCCAGGCGCAGGGGTGTTGGGAAGGCCTCTCTGGTGCACAGCCCGTTGGTTCATTTTTAACGGGTGGCTGTGGCCCCTGTTCACGCTCCAAGGGCCCAGCCGGGTCGAAGGCGTGCCTTTGGTGTCCAAGGAGTCGGACGGGCGGAGGAGCAGACTGTATGCACACGCCTCTGCCGTCGTGCGCAGCCGCGTGCATTGGCGCCATCGCATCGGTCAACGGATTCATAGAGTGCGAATGAACTCATCCGCCCCGTTCCCTGGTTGCAATGCGGGGAGGGAAGGGGGGGTCGAGCGCTCGCTGCTTACAGCTGGAGCCGCACGCGCGTGTTCCCTCTGCGCCAGTAACGTACCAGGCCCTTACCTGGACTACCAGGCCCTTACCTGGACTACCTATGCCCTGGTCAGCCACTGGTCTGCGCGCCCTTGGACCCAATGCGCCACTGCCCAATCGAGGCGAGGCCGGCCGGAGGGGAGCGTCCGACCGTCCCCGCCCTGCGCCGCCCAAGGGTTATACCCATCGGGACCTTGAGGGCGTGGACTCGTGGCTGCAACCCCGACTCGAACAACGTCCAACTTGCAACTTGTCTACGGCTGTCGTCATCCTAATGTCTCACTACACTGCTGTCCGCACACTGTTTTCCACACACACGCATACATACACAGCTTCCGTCACACACATACAATCGTTCTTCAACCATGCACCCACCCACACCCCGTTTCCCAGGCACACCGATCTCCCACAGACACGCTGGGTCCGGGTTGCTGTTGAAGGCGGGTGCGGGGTTGGTCTCCGGATTGCATCCATCCGTGAGCCCGTCGGCCCCCCGGCGACCAGGATGCGCCGACCTGCCCACGGACGGCGGACACACCGCCAACGAGGCCACGAACGGAGGACATACTCCCGCGGCGGCGGCGTCGAATGCACCCCGGCGGTCTCCCAAGACGTAGCCGGCGACCGCCACCCACCCACCTATCCACCCACCCACCCACCCACTCCGCAGTTGTGCACCGGTCAGGTCAAATTTATCATCATCAACGCCACGCCGTGCATGCAATGCTTTCTGTACGGTATTGCACGTGCGGCCAGTCGCCCAGCGTCGTACAGAACACGCCGCCGCCAGTCCCGCCCTGCGCTCGAGTTTCCCAAACAATTGAACTCACTGAGTACCGACCAACACCCCCCAGACCCCAAGCACCGCCTGACCTGTAAAGCGGAAATTAGGCTCTTCTCTGTTTTCTTTGGTGCATAAAATGCTGGGAGGGCCCAACCACGTGCCCAGCTACCCACCAACCCGTCTGCGCACGCACCACAGACACGGGCTCGGCTGTCACCCGCTTGCGGGTCGGTGCGGCCCGCAAGCCGCCCAGGGCCAACTACGTGCCGAACCGCCTTGGAAGCTGGGCCAACCGCGATGAGTGCACCCTCCCCAAGCACATCGTCCACCATTTAAACCTCCGGATCGCGCCCTCCGAAGCAGGGGTGACGCACAGCCGGAGGCCTGCAGGCCCCGCGGCGGGCGGACTCGCGCCAACGATGTGCTGCGTCCCCATGCCGCCCGGCGCCACATCCCCCACAGTGCTTTCACGCCTCTGGCGGTCTGCCGGCCGCGCCCTCCGGCAGGTAGGTCTCCCCCTGGCCGGTCTCTCCCACCTGCATGCCGCCCGCCCCTCCTTCCTCACTGGGCCTTGGCGAGGCGCTCCTTCTTGGCCGCCTCGCGCTGCACGTAGCTGCGCAGCTTGGTCATGGGTGACAGCAGCAGCAGCGCCAGCGCGCAGGCGCCCACGAGGGTGGAGAAGTAGGCGTTCCAGCCGTACTCCTTGACGATGATGGACAGCGGGATACCTGCCGCGTGGGGGCGGTGAGGTGGCGGTGACGCGGCAGTGGGTTAGGATGGGGCCGGGGCGGTGGGGTAAACGCCATCGTTCAGGCTGCCGCGCGCCCGGGCGCACCTCAGTTCTTCCAGTGCCGTGCAGGTACCTTGCCGCGCAAGTATTTGTGAGTAGTTCTGGGTGTGCCCGGGTTCGTTTCTGGGTTTCATTTTCCTTTTCTGTTTAACCCCACGGGGCCGTACCAGCGGCATCCAGCGGTGGGAAAGCGAGATCCCCGGCGCACGGCCCACAAATCCCGAAATCGACCCAGGGCTTCAGCCGGATCCGGATCGTGACACGGACGGGCCCAGCCCCCCAGCCCCTCCTGTGCCACGTATGTGTATCGGTTCCCCAATCCATACCCCCCAGCCCCGAAGCTCTTTCTAGGCTTATCTTTTCTCTGCATCCCAGCCCCACAGCGCACAGCCCCACACGCCACACCCCGCTGGCTGCGCGGCCGCCTCCACCCGCCCACTCACCCGCGTTGGCGGCTCCCAGGTAGGCGATCCAGCCCAGGAAGCCCTCCGAGGCCCCCACCGAGTCGGGTCCCACCAGCTCCGCGCCGCACAGCCCGATGAGCATCTGCGGCCCGTACAGGAAGAAGCCGATCATGAAGACGTTCAGCCACTGCAGCGCCGCGGGCACCGAGGCCGGCAGCGCCTGGAAGGCCAGCAGCGCCAGGGCGATGCCCACGGTGTACCACATCACCACCTGGGGGGCAGGGGGGCAGGGAGGGGAGGGAGGGGCAGGGAAGGGGGGAGTATAGGAAGTTGGTAGGCATGGGAGGGGCGAGTACAGGAAATTGGTAGACATCGAGGGGAGGGAGGGGGCAGTGTAGGAAATTGGTAGACCTTTTCAAACTGCGCTGCTGCCAGGGTAGGGCGCAGGGGGGGGGCGGCACGGAGGAGGACGGGGCGGGCCGAGGTAAGGAGGGGACAGAAGGGCGGCTGGGAAAAGGGGCCGACGCCATTTGGAAGGTGCGAGGGAGGAGATACGGTAGGGGGAGGCCATGGAGGCCATGGAGATGCGAGGGAGCGTCTCAAGAGGTGAAGGGACGGCAAGCCGCGACGGCTCAGAAGTAAAACAGGACGGCCCTTTCTCGGCCCAGAACACCCTCAGGCGCGTGGCGTGCACGCCACGCGGGCTGCTGGTCGACACGACAGGGCTGCGCAGACCTCGCAGGCCGCCTCCTGGGACATTCTCAACGCGCCTCCCTCACTCCCTCCCAATTCCCTCCCTCCCTCCCCGCCGCACCGTGACGCGCTTGCCGACGTTGCCGCCCTTTCCGGCGGCGTTCCGGATGAGCGCATCCGAGAGGCGCCCCGCGATGAGGGAGCCCACCAGGCCGCCCAGCTCCAGACCCGACACGCGCACGGCAGCCTGTGGGTGTGTGTGGGGGGGGGTGGGGAAAGGGGGGTCCGGCGCCGGGTGGGAGGGCCATGACAATCCGCCAGGGCGCCGGGCGCCAGGGCGCAGCAAGGGTGAATCCGGAGGAGCTGAGGGGGGAGGGGGCGCGAGAGAGCGCCCTGGGTTGCCCGGACGTGAAGACGCTGTGCGCGGCGACGTAAAGGGGTCACCCGCTCAGCGGCGTTTCGCGAGGCGGCCAGGAGCTGGTGGTGGTTGCGACGTTCAAACCACAAACAAGCAAGGACGCGGCGTGCAGTCGTCAGACTGAAACCCAGGGAACGACGACGGGAAGGCGGGCATGTCGATCCGGTCGGTCGGTCGGTCAGTATGGACTGAAGCTCCACCCGAGCAGCCGTAGGGGGCAACCAGGGCCGCCTGTCTCCCACCCACCCACCCACCCACCCACCCACCCACCCACCCACCCACCCACCCACCCACCCACCCACCTGCGCCGCGTCCTCGATGCCCTTTTCTTTAATCAGGTAGAACACAAACCACGAGGTGACACCCTGCGGGGGGAGACAGCGGTTGCCACCGGGGGGGGGGCCGGGGAGGCACATACATGGTTGTAGAGTTCAACTGCCAAAGCCGCCGCCGCAGCAGCAACAGCACCTGCACCACCAGCAGTTGCAGTGCCAACCAGCCCTCGCCCCCGGGACCTGCCGGAGCCCTCCTCTCTAAAGCCCCTCTCAGTCCCACACGTGCGCCCGCTGTTCGGCCTGGCCCCGTGCAGCATACCCTTCCCCAGCCCTGCCAGCTGCCCAGCCCTCCTCCCTCCCTCCCTCCCTCCCTCCTGCCAAACCCCACCCGGGCCCCCCCAAGCAGCCGCCCGGGCGCCCTCACTTGTCGCACGACGTAGATGAAGAAGTAGGTGAGCGCCATGCCCCAGATGAAGGGGTTCTTGAGCACCGAGTTCACGAGGGAGCCCCAGATGTCGGCCTTGGGCTTCTCGTCCTTCTTCTTGGGCTGGCTGTCCGTGGGCTCCACGGGCGGGTAGCCCAGGTCCTCAGGCTTGTCCCTTGGGGGAATTCGGGAACAGGGTGGGGCGGGCCGCAGCCGGGTCGGGAGAGGGATTACCAGAGGTTATCAGGCGGGCGGTACAGGACCTGAGCCCCAGCTGACGGCCGGAAAGCCGCACATCTCGGGCACTCAGAGCCCGCCACAACGTGCCCGCCCTGCTCACATTCGTCAGACTTGGTCCTCCTGTGGGCGGTGTCGGTCCCCCTGTTCCCTCCCCGCGTCACTCACAAACGCGAGCCCTCCCTTCCTCCCTTCCAACCCCCCCCCACAAACACGCACAAACACACACACACACACACCGCGGGCGGGTTGCAATTCTAAGCACACCGCGGTTTGGTTCGGGCGGCTTCTTTCGGTCTGTAACACACCGGCCCGGTTGGTTCGATCGGGTCTCTTGCTCCACCTCCTCCTCTCCACCCGCCCCGGGGCCGCACTCACTTGCAGGCCAGCAGCACGAACAGCCCCACGACGATGCCGATGATGCCCGGCGCCCACATGCCCCACTTCCACCCCATGGCCTTGGCGAAGCCGCCCGCCACCAGCGGCGCCGCGAAGCCGCCCAGGTTGTGCGCGATGTTCCACATGCCCCAGTACGTGCCGCGCTCCTTGCTGGCGAACCAGGTGGTCAGGATGCGCGCGCAGCAGGGGCCGCCCACACCCTGGGGAAGGGGGCGAGGGGGAGGGGCAGGTATAGGACACTGGTGTACATATTCAAACTGCGCTGCTGCCAGAGAGCAGGGGGGGACCTTAGGGGGGAGGGGGCATCCCCACGAACCACGAGAAGGGCCGTATGCGGGGAGGGCAGGGGGGCAGGGGATGAGCTGCAACGAGGGGCCGGGCTCGAGATCCCCACAGGCGCCCCGGTCGGCTCTGCTGCGTCCGCGTCCTGGCATACGGTCCACCCTTCTGTCGGGACGACAGCGTGGGCGAGGGCGTCAGGACCACGCCACGCCATGCAACCGTTAAAGCGCGTCGAGGAGGAACGCTCGTCGTCGAGACGGAGGGGCGACGCGCCCGGTGCGCTGCGGGTGAAGCGCAGGAAGGCGCCCGAGCGGTGATGTCCACCCTGGAGCGCCCCCATTTTTTCAATTAAGACAGCGAAACCGCAAAAGTGCAACAAACCGATAACCGCCGATGTAGACATTGACGAAGACGGCGAAGCGTTGACTCCGACGAAATAAGTAGAAGCTGATATGTTCAGATAGTGGACGGCTGATGGTGCGCCCCCTACCCCCCGCTGTCTGGGCTGTTTTTCTTGTCCCCCCTCCCGCTCCTGCCCCTATCCCCGCCCGTACCTCTACCCTTTCCCCGACCCCCTATCCCTACCCCCCCTGCCCCCACCTGCAGTGTCCCGTTGAGGCCCCAGAAGAAGCAGAACCAGGCGAGCGAGGTGCCGAAGCCGAACGCAATGTTGACGGCGGCGGTGGCGATGAGGCCGCCGGCCAGCAGCACAGTGGGCGAGAACTTGGCGCCCAACACGCCGCTGACAAACTTGGACATGCCTGAGGTCGGGTGGGGCAGGGCAGGGAGAGGAGGGGAAGCGCCGTGGAATCGGTGGAATCGGACACCGGGGGTCCTCGGTGCCACCGGGGCGTTGCGTCGGGGATACGATAGGATATCGGAAAGGAGGGGCGGCGGGCGGGACTGCCCCGTATACGTGCGGACGGGTCGGGTCGGAGGACCTCCGCAGTGGTGACATCCGGACGGCCCCCGGCGGTGTCAAGACCGGAGCAGCGGCCCCGGCCCCCAGGTCCTCCCCGACACTGCTGCTGCTGTCACCTCCTACCCCGTGGGCCCGGGCTACACGGGTGCAGACACCCGCCGGGGCGGATCCCCCCCGCCACCAGGTCCACCAGGTCCAACACAGAGCTATCGGGACCCACACAGACAGCACCGCGCACCGTTGCCTGACTTCAAACCTGTCCGCGGCCCACTGCTCCGAAACCACCGCAACGCTCCCTCCGTCGGTCCCATCGCGGGATCCCCACACCCGCAACGGCGCCAACCGTGAATGGCCACACGGTGGGTGCTGCTCTCACCCACTCGGGCCCCCTGCCCTGCCGCCCGCCCATCCATCCGCCCCGGGGATGACCCACCGTAGGCGATGGGGAAGATGGAGGTCATGGCGCCGATCTGGGTGATGTCCATGTGGAGGGTGGGGTCCGCCACCATCACGGGGGCGGTGTACGTCAACGAGTTACGGGTCAGGTAGTACGACGAGTACCCGACCACGATGCCAACAAAGACGAAGAGACGCCGGCGAATGAAGTCGGGGGTGTACGCCTGGCCCTCCTCCGCTGGGGCCGCAGGGGCGGGCGCCGCCTCTGCAGGGGTGGCGGCGGGGGCCTGCAGAAGCAGGGAACCAAGGTCGGGGTTGGGCATGGCTCGCGTGGGCTACAAAGGTGGAAAGGTTGAAACTAGCACCAGCCAGCCCAATTCCAAATCGGCAGCCCAGCCCAGACCGATATGGACCCGACGCGGCCATCAGGCGCTGGGACTACCCCATCGATATGGGAGTCGCTTCGAGGCCGGGCCCCGTCTCTGCCCAGATTGCCGTAGGCCCCATGCGACGTCCAAAGTGCTCCCGTACGTACGGGAGAAGGTGATGGTGAGTACGGATGTGCACGTGCGCCTCCCCTTCCCGCTTCCGTGGCTTGCCAACGGAATTGTTCCAACCAACCAAGTGCCCACCAAACATGCACAGCTCCTCCCTTCCCCCCTCCCCGCTTCCCGGAGCTGAGCAGGCGGATACGTCATATCGCGCTGCAATGCGTTTTGCTGACGGTGGCTTGCGGTACCTTGCCCCTGGCTTACACGACCACGCGGCGGCATCGCCCCGGCCCTGTTTGAATCACAAGGAGGAGCGCATCTCGACCGGGGCTTGAGAGCCCCGCCCTGCCCTGCTGCGGCCCCAGCATGTGCGGCGCGCAGGCACCCCCGCGCTGTACGTGCTGTTACAGGATGCCCGTTCCTCATCTTCCCTCTTCCGACTGCTACGGCGGCAGCGGCGGCAACCGCGGTCGCAATGTCGCTGCCCCTCGCACCCACCTTGTCAGCGCTGGAGCCATCTCCCCCCGGTGCGGCGGCCGCAGCTGCAGAGCCGCTGTTCGCCCGCAGGCGCAGCCCCCTCACCGGCACCGGCGCGATCCCACCCTGGAGGAGACCCGGCTGCGTGGCCGCCCTGCGTGGCGAGATGTAAGGTGGCGGGTGACGAGCGGAGCACGGTTACACCCGTTACGTGAGCAACGTGTCAGGGATTGCACACCAGACGAGGTGCGTGGACTCGCACTTTGCCATGTCCGTCCGTCAACCACTCGCCGTGCTAACGGCGGGTCCTCACGCCGTCGCTGTGCGGGGTTAGGTGCAGCATAAACGCCACACGGAACTGATTTCCAAGTTGAAATTTGGAAGCTTCCAGAGCAAAGGTCATGAGTTCCGTGGGAATGCGGTTACGGGACGACAACATCGCGGAGGCACCCGCACGTCTTCCGGGCCCAGGTTGCGTACCGCGTCAGAGGGCGCGCACCGAGTCCCGCGGACACCCACGTCGCACAGCGTTTTGGGCGCAGCCCACTCCGGAATTGAGTTTGGCTAGCAAGCATGATGTCTGAGAGCTCTGCGAAACAGGAGCGGCGGGGGCACGAAATGCAACAGCCGAGCAGTGAAAGAAGTCAGCTGAAGGTCGTGAGACTGTCGGATTGGACTTCCCAAGCTAGGCTAACGACAGTAAGCCCTAATGGCAGTAATAGGCATGCGGGACCCTCCATGCCCCGAATGGAGTTACGTGACTGCCAGGTCAGCCTCCGCTTCCAAGGATGACCCAGCGAACATAACAACGCCCTCTGCAGACAAGGTCCTTACTGTTCAATGGTAAGGCAATGCCCGCTGCGTGTCCTCGGGCACGGGGATCGCGACTCTGTTGCAACGTCTGCGTCGGATGGAAGCGTTATAAAATTATTTACATAAACATGGGCAACGTATGATGCTATGTAATTCGTATTTCAACTAGGGTGATCGGGTCTTGTCGCGTTAACCGATTGACGGGATCGGACAACTGAAAAGAGCGGTCTTCGTTGCCGTTACACAAAAGTAGCCGGCACCCGCGAGAATCTAGCCATGGAGCACTGCCAATATGTCGGTAGCAAATCCCCGTTCACAAACGATGTGATTACTTACGCCTTTACGTGCTGCACCAAGGGCACCATTGGCAAGCGGAAGAGGCTCTCAGAAGATATATTAATGCCATGAACAAGCTTTATAACATAAAACCCAAGGTTGCTAATGGGGAGCCAGCGCCGGAAAGCTCTGCAGTTGCTGCTGCGTGGGCCAACCGGCCGATTTTGGAGGCACGCAGCGGAAAGTTGTGCAGGGGTGAGCACATTGAAAACGCCCGCGCCTCGCGCTCGCTTTGTCGCGGAGACGTCGCAAAACAGTGCCTTCCAGTGTACAAAAGGCGGCCTCGTGCCCATGCAACACCCCGAACCGTAGGACCTTCGCGCGTGGCGATCCCCTGGTTTGGCGGACGACCTCCCCTCGCGGTCCGCCGTCCAAACCCAAGTCGCCGCATCGCATACTGCCCGCGGAGCCATCCCGCAGCCACTCCAGTTCCGCACGCAGAACCGCTTCACGGCATCGCCGGAAGTACGGACACGGTCATGGACCCAAGCCACCGCCGCACGTGCCGTGCGCTGCTTGGCGGCCCCGACCTTCCACACGTCGTCGCTACCGAGACCGCCCGGCACAAAACGAGCCGAAATGTCAGCGTCCCTAGCCGGCCCCCTCAGCAACATGCCTTCGCCCGACACCACCTTCGGGGCGCCATGTCCCTTCCAGCCCGGACCCAGCGCGGCGGCCGCACCCCGACCGGGCGCCGAAGTGGTCAAAGGCATGTCGACGAAGGCCTCGGAGGGGGGCAGGGCAGCAGTTGTTGTTACGCGCGAGGAGCCGCCGCGGCGGGGCAACGCACGGAGGCGTCCCTGGGAGAAGACCCGCGTTGAGGTGTCCGACCTGGTGGGACCGACCCACCGTAACCCACCACACCCCCGACACGGCGGTGCGGTCGTTGCCGAAGCCCGGGCGGCTGCCGACACTGAGCGGGCCGCTGAACCCCGCCGCTGGCGGCCCCGGGGCGGAAGCCCAGGGACCGGTCCCGGGGCCGAGGAAGCCAGTCGCCCTCGCCGCCGTAGCTCCGAAGCAGGTTCCGCGCGCCGTACAGACAGCCTCCGTACGGCACCAGCCAGCGCCGCGTTTCCCGACCAACATCCGGCCAACCCAGTATCCGGCCAGCGGGCAGCGCCCTCGAGCCAGGCCGCCGACCACGTAGCCGCCGCGCGGGCCTACCTGACGAACCCAGATCGGCCGCCCCCATTCGGAGATTTCGCGGACCTGTACCACCTGTCCGCGGATGATTCCCCCGCCGACGTGCTGAAGGGGGCGCGCGCTGCCGCCGCCTTAGGGGACCTGCGGCGGCGCCGCAAGGCCGGGTACCGGCTGGCCGCCTGGCTGCAACTCCAGCCGGACGCAGCTGACGGGGCCGCCGGCGCCACGACACGCGGCCGGCCCGCCATGACCGCCGCCGTGGCGGCGGAACTCGCGGTCCTCTGTCCCCTCCTGTCCATCACCGACGGAACCGCCTGGGGCAGGCTGCTGCGAGTGGTGGCCTCCGACGCCGCCGCTACTGCGGCCGCCGCCTGCGCGGCAGACACCTCAGCGGCGGAGGGGCCGGGCGTCGACGCGGCTGGGAAGCCCCATCCAGGACGGAAAAGCGGGACGTGCCGGCGGGAGGCAGCAGAGGCGAGGTCGGGCCGCGACGCGGCGGCGGAGGTCGCGGGTGCCGCGGCCCTGGGGTCCAGCACTACTGCCCGCCGCGTGTGGGAGTGGTCGCTTGTGGTGCGGGCCGCGGTGTCCTGCGACCAGGCCGACCAGCCGCAGCTGTATGTGCTGCAGCGGGCGGTGTCCGCGCTGGCATCGCGTTGCCTGCTACAAACACCGCCGTCACCGCCGTCGCTGCCGCAGCCGCCGCAGCAGCCGCTGCCGACACCGGTGCGGACGGCTCGCAGCGGAGGCGACCAGCGGCCGACCCAGGGCGACCTGACCCAGGGCGACCTGACCCAAGGGCCTGGGGGTGGCGGTCCAAGCCGCGACCGGGCCTTGGTGGCTCTGCTGCAGCACTCCGGGGAGCTAGCCCCGTACCTGTACGACCGCGCGGCGGCGGTGCCGCTGGCGGATCGGGGCGTTGGGGCGGGGGCTGTCCCGCTGGCGGCGGCGGGCGCCGCGGCGGGGGCCCTCCTAAGGCGGCCGGACGGCCTCGGGGCGGCTGTCCGGGAGCTCTTGGAGGTGGCCCAGCCGTCGCAACGCACGGCTGAGGTCCAGCAGGGGGGGATTCTGGGCCAGTCCGCCCTGGCCGACGCCTCGGCTCTGCGCGTGGCCCTGGCGGCTTGGAGGCTGGTGGCGGGCGGCGCCGAGCATACCCATGGGTCGCTTGCGGGGCCGTCGGAGCCATCACCACCAGCGTCGGCGGATGCTGGAGCAGCAGCAGCAGCAGCAGGGGCAGGAGCACCGCCGCAGCAGGGGCTGCAAGGCGAGCTGGCGCTGCAGCTGGCGCGCTTCATGCGGTCCCTGTCGGACCGGCTGCTGCCGGGGGTGCGAGTCGACAGTGACGGCGGCGGCGGCGGCGGCAGCAAGGGAGGTGCCGGCCGCAAGTCCGTGGCGCAGCTGTCGATGGCGTGGCGGTCCGGACCCGACCTGCACCGCCACGGGGGACTCAGCTGGGCTGTGTGGGAGACCCTGCGGGCGACGGCGCCGCCGCCGGCGCTGCCGCCGCCGTTGCCTGTGGAGCCGAAGGACCCGCGGGTCGGCAGCGGGCTGGGCCCGCTGGGCGAACCCGCAGGCGAGTGTGGAGTGGCGCGGGGAGCTCCCGCAGGGGTGCGGGCCGGGTCTGATGCGGCGGCAGCGGCCGAGCCGCCGGCGCCAGTCCAGATCCAGATCGCGGTGTGTCGTCTGGCGGCGGCCACCCTCTACCCCAGGAGCAGGAGTGAGGTGGACCCTAGGGACCCCCGGGTGGCCCATCAGGACGGGGACCTGCACACCCCCGCTACGAGCTGTAACACCAACAACAGTAGCATCAATGGCAGTACCAACAGCAGTAGCAGCAGTAGCAGCAGCAGTAGCAGCAGCAGTAGCAGCAGCAGTAGCAGCAGCTACAGTCCCAGTGTGGAGGACCTGCTGTCCCTCGTGCGGACCATGGAGGGGCTCCACGGCCGCCACCCCGCGCCGGAGGTGGAGGCCATCGTGCACTGCTCCGCGGTGGCGTACCTGCGGCGAGTGATCCGCCCGGGGGGCTGGGAGCGGGGCGGGGCGGCCGCGCTGGAGCTCCAGCACCGGGACGGGGAGGACGAGGGACGTGACGGCCCGGGGGGTGCGGAGCAGCTGCAGCTGCCTCGGATCGCAGATGGCGGGGCGCTGCGACAGTGGGGTGAGGAGATGACAGCTGGTGGTGGCGGTGGTGAATTTGGAGGCGGAAGTGGAGGTGGGGGTAATGGTGTTGATGTTGATGGTGGTGGCGCGCACGACGCGGGGCCACGTGAACAGCGCTACCTGAGGGCGACGGCAGCGCTGACGGAGCACCTGGCGCGGCGGTCGGGCGTTGTGGACTGGCACCTCTTGGGGCGAATGCTGAAGCTGCTGCACGCGGCGGCGGCGGCGGGGGCGGCGGCAACGGCGGGGGACGCTGCCGCGGAAGCAGCGGCGGTGCCGTCGCTGCGGCCGCCGCCGCCGCCGCAGGTGGCGGGTAGATTCACTACTGCGTTGGGGGCGGTAGGCGCCACGGAGGCGGCTGAGGGATGTTTGCACGCGGCGGCGGCGGCCGTGGCGGGTCGCGTCCTGCGCACCGGCGACGACGACCTGCGGCGGAGCTGCTGGCCCCGTACGGCAATACGATTAGCGGAGGCGCTGTCGGAGGCCGAGAGGATTGGCGCCGCAGCCGGAAAAGTGGCCGCCGATGGGACGGCAGGCCCAGGAAATGGTGCAGGGACGGGGCATTCGTCACCGCCGCGGCCCCGGGACGCGGCTCTGCCCTCTGCGATTGAAGCGGCGGCGGAGCGGCTGCTTCTGCACGCAGCTCCATCGGTGCTTACCGCTCCGGAACCAGACATCGCGGCGGCGCTTCAATGGCTGCGAAGCGCGGCGGTGCGGGAGAGCGGACGACGCCGCGCCGCCGCCGCCGCCGCCGGCAACGACGACGACGACGACGACAACGACGCGGCCGACCCATCGGACGTGCGTCAGCGCGGAATTGGCACTCTCCGACAGGGCCACGGCGCGCTGGACGCGGCCCTTTCTGGCGTGGCCGCAGCGGCGGAAGCAGCGCTGCGGCGCTGGGCGCTGCCACCCGCGGGCCGTCTGCTCCAAGCCGGTGCAGCCGAGAGGGCTTCTGTCGCGCCAGACTTGGGCAGTCCCAGCGGCAATGGCGGAAGCAGCGCCTCCTGTCTACCTCCAGCAACGGACCAGGACGACCACAGCGAGGCGACCCCCGCCGAATCTGAGACCTCGGAGGTTGTTCTGGCCATAGGCCAGTTGTTGGAGGTGGAGGTGGGCGACGCGCGTGGCTACGCGGGCTGCCTGCCGGAGCCGCTCCTGGACGCCTGCCTGGAAGCTCTGGCCTCTGCCGCTGCAGCATCAGCGTCCGCCGCGGACGGCGCCATCGCCGCAGAGCGTGCCGCCCCATGGGTCGCTTTGACCCATGGGTCCAGTGCGGTCGCTCGGCAGCCCGGCGGCGGGGGCGCGCGTGGCGGCGGGAAGGGGTTGGGAGTGATGTCGCTGGGGACGGCGGCGGCGCAGGCACTGTGCTGGCTGGCCGCTCGCGACGTTGTGCCGGAGAGCAGCGTGCTACTGCCGTTGCTGGACGCAGTGATTTCGGCCGCGGTGGAGGCTACAGCTTCCGACGCGGAGCCGATGGCGGGCACGTCCCGGGGCGGGGGAGTCGTGGGCGTCGCCCGCGCCAGCTTCACGCCGCGACGGGAGCGGGAGTCCCTGCATCAGCAGCAACGCATGCGGCAGCAGGTGCAGCAGCAGCTGGCGCCGGCGGCGCTGGCTGTAGCAACCCTGGCGCGTGCGGCCGAGGCGGATGGGGCGGACGTTGCGCCGCAGCTCCAGGGGGCGGCGCGGCGGCTGGCTGCGGCCTTGCAGGCGGCGCCTCCCGCCGGGTAGGGGCCGGTGCCTGAGTGGGCGATGGAACCTAATATGATGGGCGATAGGGGAATAGGGAGTTCATGGACATAACCCCAGGCCCCGGCGCTGGGGTGGGCAGCCGGTGGGGTGGGCAGCCGGTGGGGTGGGCAGCCGGGGTCCAGATTGCCAGAATAAACGCGCGGAGGGTCTTTTGCCTGGCAGCCGAAGGCACGGCGGTGAAACCCAATAAGCTGACGAGGGCCGGTCGGCGCAAGCGGGCTCTGCGGATGTGGTGCGCTTGAACGCTGCCCCTCCAAAAGCAATCTGGGGATGGAACATGAGGATGGCCTGAAGCTGGTGTGATCACTTCTGTCAGCGCCGGTGCTCGCGGGGTCATTGTCCTCCGCCCCCTCCCACGCCCCCCCCCTGGCAGGCACCCGCTGCCCCGGCTTGCGGACCTGTGCGTCAGCCTGGCCAGCCTGGGCCTCCTGGACGCCGCCCTGCTGCTGCACCTGACACAGACCCACCGCCGCCGGCGGCAGCAGCGGCAGCTGCGGCGCCGCGCGGCGCCGCCACCGCCTGCAGCCGCGTGGCGCATCCCGCCCTCAACCCAGACGGCCGCCGGGGTCGGCGGCGGCGTCGGTCCCGCCGCCGGGCAGCTGCTGTCGCTGGCGGCGGCGGCGCTGCTCCCGGCGTCATCGCGACTGCAATCGGATGCCGCGCGCCTCTGCGGCTTACCGGGCGTGCGCGCCTTGGACGCCCCCGAGCTGACGGCGGCGTCAGCAGCACCAGCTGCCGCACCAGCAGCGTCGGCGGCCGAAGAGCTGGGTTCCTGGCTCGCGCCCCTTCTGACCCGCCGAGTGGTGGAGACCCCTCCGGAGGTGCTGGTGGCGGCGCTGAGCGGCGCGGGGGACCTGGCAGCCGCGGCGGCGGCGGCGGCGGGCGCGTCGGCGGGTGCCTCAGCCGCAGCGGCGGCTGGTATCCGCAGCGACGACGACGACGGCGGCGGTGTGGTAGGGGGTGGGGCCACCCCGCCCCTGGACTGGCTGGTGTTGCTCCGGGCGGCGGTGGTACGGCAGCTGCTGGTGGCGGGTATCGAGGGGTGAGAACCGGGGAGGGGAGCCAGAGCGGCGGACAGGGGCGGTGGGCGGGCTGCGGGCAGGGCCGGGGGGGGCGGCGGTTGACTGTGCGATTGGCGCTGCAGTGAAGATTTTGTTGGAAACCAAGCTTGGTATTGCTTGGTTGGGTTAGGTGGGCAGGTATGCCTGCCAAGCAGCAGCAGCAGCAACTGCCACTGGTCAAATGACATCCGCCGGGCGGCCCACGCGGTGGGGAGGGGGGAGGGGGGAGACGGCGGTGCTGTGGCCCCTAGGGAAGGGTGTGCCGCATCCCGTACCCTCGGCAGGTCCTCGCCTGGCCTGGCTGCTGCCCTGGGAGGGGAGGAAACCCCTGCAACTGGCTGCGGCTACAGGGTTGGAAGCCGCCGGTGCCGCAGCTCTGGCCGGTGCCCGTCCCGCACTCCCAGTCGTGCTCGCCTGCCTTCCCTCCAGCTCAGGGACCCTCTCACCCGCCCCTCCCCCCCCCGCCTCCCTCTCACTTGCTGACCCCGCAGGCTGCTGCTGCACCAGCTGGCGACCCTGGCCCGGTGTCTGGCAGCCCCGCCGCGCACCCCGTCGCAGACCCGGGTCGCGTTCACCTCCTCCGGCCCCCCAGATGACGCTCCACATCGCCATCAGCAGCACCTCCACCCCCACCCCCACCTCAACCGCCAGGAGGCAGGCGGCGCTGCAGCCGACCTCATGTCGGAGGCGGCCCGGTCCGCACCCGTCACCACCTCACCCCCACCGGGGAGTTCCCCCGGGTACCCCAGGACTGAAACCCGGAGCTGGCTGCCCGTGTGGATGTGGCCCCAGGGGTCGCATCCGGCACGTGCCGCGTCCGGCCCCAGCTACGAGCCCGAGCCGGCGAGCAGGGCCACGGAGGCGCTGAGGTCGGGGAGGCCCGAGTGCGGGCCGGGGTGGAGGGGTCCAGCTCCAGGGCCGGAATCGGCCGGAACCGATGGACGCGAGGAGGGGCAGGCGCGGGAGCAGCTGGCGCGGCAGGTTGTGGAGGCGCTGCTTTGCCGTACGACACGTCACGGTGACGCGTACGAGGCGCCGACCGACGTGGTCTGCGTCGCGCTGTACGATGCGGCCGCCGGCGGCGCCCTGGGGGCCTCGCCGGCGCTGGCGCACTCGTTGGTGGACGGCCTCATCTTTCGGCTGGCGGACGACGCGAGCCTTGATGGCCTCGCCGCCGTCGCGGCGGCGCTGGCAGTCGGCGCGCGGGGAACGGCCAGCGGGGGCGGCGCCGCCGCCGCCGTCACAATCGACCCATGGGTCGCGCAGAGCGCCTCGCGCGGCCTCCTGGACGAGCTGGCCGGTGGGCTGCAGCGGCGGCTGCGGCTGCAGCCAGAGTCCGTCACGACGGAGCATTTGATGGCCATGGTCGCGAATGTGTACGACGTGGCGGTGGCGGCGGGGGCCGTCGCCGCGGGCACGGGAGCGGCGGCGCAGCCGCCGCGGGTCGACGCGGCGGCGGCGGCGGCGGCGGGGCCCGCGCTGCCGGGCTGCGCCGCCGTGATGCGAGTGCTGGGCCGCGCACTGGCCGCGCGGGCGGAGCAGCTGTCGCCGCGGCAGGGGCTGGCGCTGGCGGCGGTGTTCTCGGCGCCGGGACTGCGGGACGGGCAACTCCTGAGACGAGTGACGGAGGCGGCGGCGGCGGCGCCATACCCGGTACGGATCTTACAACTGGGGACATCTGCGTAATGAAACCTCTGCGGGCCGGAGTGATTAAGGGATCTGCATTGTGAGGGTGTATTATCTATCGCCGCGATGGAGGCCTTATGTGACGCCGTACACCGCCGTACTACCCTGAGTCCCTGACCCATCCCGCATTCCCGCTCGGTCGGTCGGTCGGTTTGTCGGTCGGTCGCGGGTCAACACTGATGGCGGCGGCCCCCGCAGGCGGCGGACCTGCTGCGGCTGGGCCACATGATGTACTCGGGGGGGCTGAGGGAGCAGCGGCTGTTCGCGCCGCTGGCGCGGGGTCTGAGGACGCATGTGGAGGGGGACGGCGGGGTGGACGCGCGCACTCTGCAGGTGAGGACGGGCCGCCGGGGCAGGGAGTGGGCAGCCGCGGGCGGGGTCCGGTCTGGGACCGCCTGGCGAGGGGGTTGAGGATACAGTACCCGCGGATGAGGCATCGGGGACGTTGCTTGGCCGCGCGCCTACGGATTACTGGTGATGTGTGTGGACTGGGTGTGTTACTGGTTCTGGGGTTGGTTCTGCGCTGTTCCGGTCCGTTCTAAAGTTCTGGTCCGAGGTCGGTCTTTTTTCCCGGCCTGAGTGCCCCGGGCTTCATTGCCTGCCACGTCACCCTGCCACGTCACCCTGCCGCGGCCCCCACCACCCCAGGCGGCCATATCGCTCCTGAGGGCCGTGCGGCTGACGGCCGACGCGGACGGTCTCGAGCAGGTGCGGCCCCCCGGGGGCGGGGATCGGGCGCTGGGGGTTGCGCGGGCTGCGGCCCAAGGGCAGCGAGAGTGCGAGGTGGACTGCCGCGGTGGGTGACACCCCACCGCTGGGTCGTCACCGGGCGTCACATCGGTGCATCGCGGCATTGCGCCCACGGGCGGGGGCGGCGCGTAGCGTCTGCCACCAAACTTGCACCGACAGCACCACCTGGCACCGGCACGCCGGCGGCGGCCGAGCTCGGCGCGCCGGGTGGCCCCGTTGCCCCCTGTCAGCCTGTCTTCGCTGGTCTGCGGCGCCCCCGGGGACCCTTGTCTGTACAGCAGTCCGCCCATGTGCAACCTTCCAGGGACAAGTACGACTTCCTCAGTTGTGATGGGGAGGGCGGGGCACCGAAATGGTAATACGGTAATAATTGCAGTACGCCGGCCGGAGCCTGGCGTGTGTTAAGGGGGTGGGGAACGGAGGGGTGGCGTGACTCATTGGGTGTTCGCCGCGTTGGCGCGTTCGCCGCGCCGTCCCGCAGGCCTTCGTGAAGCAGGTTCGGGCAGGTACCACCCAGCCCTGACCTCCACGAGTGGTCGAGGTCGAGGTCCTGGTCATGGCCGAGGTCGAGGTCGAGGTCGCCCTGGGGCGGGTTGGAGGCCGAGGCCGACCGGCTGTCCTGAGGGCCTGCTGCGCGTGCCAACCTCACGACGACGCCATCCGCCTGGCGCGCACACCCGCCTGGGGTCCCTTTCCAGGTGCGGCGATGGTGCGGTGCCGATCGACTTTTTGTTGGCTCTACTCTGCAAGGGCCAGGAGCCGGCCAGCCTGCCGGCGCCCGGCGTCGAGCGGGTCTGGCCACGCAGGACGTCGGCGGGTGCCTCTAGTGAAGCGGTTGTCCTAGCGTTCCAATACCGAGGGGGGCGAGGCGCTGTGTCTAGTATTGCTGTACAGCCGCCACGGGAGGTGTCCTAGTCCCAGGACAGAGGTCACACATTCATGTCACTTGTGGGGCCAGTGGAGAACTGGGGTGAGACCAAATCGTGGGAAGGGCCCACCATCTGACAGTCGGTCTCAGCGTCGATCGCCCCGCGTCACGTGTTTTGCGGTCATCATCTGAGTGACCGAGCCGGCCTCTGCGTCCAGCATAATAATTCAGAACTGCATCCCTCGTCCCTGGCAGTGGGGCTGTACCCAGAAGCCTCGGCCGGAGCAGCCCGGCATGTGCAAAGGTGCCCTCCTATCGCAGTAGTCTCCAAGGTGTCGCTGGCCGCGGATGTTCCGCGCATGTCGTTTTTGGCACGGCGCATCGATGCACACGTGATCACACCATTGCAATTACACCGTTGCAATTACACCAAACATCATACCATCAGTTCGCACCCCCGCGCGTCGAAACATCACGTCCCCATGCCACTGCCTATTCCCCCGTCCGCCCTCACTGCGCAGTCATGTGGCGGGGCGGCTGTTACGCGGCATGCATTCGACCACAGCGACCGGGTTACGTCTCAAGCTCCGTGTTTTTTGCACGGCCGGGTCGGACCGGACGCTTTGAGTGACGCCGTGTGCGGGTTGCGTCACATCGAGGACTGGGGTGCCGCAAAGTCCCCTGTTACATGGCCCCCGGGTCCCAGTCGAACCCACGGCGAGATGGCCACGGCCCACATCCGACGGTAGGCTGGATTTCCGGTCCGACAGTCTAATCGCCTCTTCACATCCCGCGCTGTGCTAAAATTTGAAGCAACGTTACAGAGTTCAGTGGCATTCACTCATGTGATTTATCATGCCGTCTGGGAACTAAATGGGTTTTCTTGCGGATCAGAGTAAGAGTTCGCGCAAGGTCACGGCTTTTGAATGGCGGCGGCGGCGGCTCCTCAGGACGGCAGAGCGCAGCACACGTGCCCTCCGCCGCGCCGTCAGTGCCTCGCGGCGATCAGGCGCATCAGGTGCACCGCCGCGGCCACTGCCCCCAGCGCCGGCCAGGCGAGGGACGTGGGACCGCCCGCGGAGCCGAGTTGCGGCTGGGCTCCAGACCTCGACGGTGACGCCGCGGGGCCTTGGACTTCCGGCGTCGGAACCGGCGTCGTCGACGGCGTCGGCAATGGCGTGGCGCTTGCGGCGGGTGCCGTACCAGGGCTGCTGCTGCTGCCGCTGATGCTGTCACTACTGCCGGCGGCGGCGGCGGCGCCGCCGCTGCTGGAGGAGGGATTCGCGGCGCCGGCCGCCGGCGTCACCGCGGTTGCAGCGTCGGTGCTGCCGCTGGTGCCACTGCTGCCGTCACCGCTGGCGGCGCTGGGACCGTTCGTCGCGGGACTCGCATCGGCGCCGCCGCTGCTGCTGCCGTCGCTGTTCGTGGCGGGACCGCTCGTGGAGACCGGGGCGGCATCCGCTGGGGCCGCCGGGGCCGCAGACTCCGCCGGTGTCACCGGCGCCGCCGAGGAGTCCACCGGCGTCGCCGTGGGCTCGGGGGTGCCGGAGGGGGTCGCTCCCGACGGGACGTCTGCAGGGGTTCCCGCCGGGGCGGTGGCGGTATCGCCGCCGGCCGGCTGCGTTGCGGTGGCGGTGTTGGGCTGGGTGGCGGGGGCGGTATCCGCCGAGGGCTGGGTCGCGGCTGCGGCGGCGCCTGGGTCGGCTGTATCGGCCAGGTAACCCTCGTCCTGGCGCCCGAAACTGGACACGCCTGCGGGGCGAGCTCAGGCAGGCAGGAGGGAGGGCAGGAGTGCAAGGCCCAGTGGGTTACCCGTACAGGTCTCATCGATCTGGTGCGGGGCTGCTCTAGGGTTTGGGGTTGATGGCTGTATGCCAAGTCAACGATGAATCGTCGCCCTGACCCGTTCACGGATATAATTCGTTGGGCCCATTTGCTTGAAGCCCATGACTGGCTCAGTTAGACTTTCCGCGGTTGTTCGGGTCGCAACCGCGCGCACACGGCCTTGTCTCACCCGGCGCCGGGGCGGTGGCGGCGGCGGTGGAGTCCGGGGTGGCGGGCGCGGCGGCGGCGGCGGCGGCGGCGGGGTCAGACCCGGACGCGGACTGCTGCATCTGCTGTGATGCGGGCTGCGGCTGCGGCTGCGGCTGCTGTGTGACGCACTGCAGTGTGATGGAGTCGGAGGGGCAGGACAGCAGCTGGCTGAGCAGGTCCAGGTCCAGACCGGCGGCGCTCACCAGTTGGGCGCCCAGCGAGACTCTGCGCGGCAGGGGGTGAGGGAGTCAGCAGGGGGGCAGCCAGAAGGGAATGTTAAACCATTCGTGGTCTTTGTCTGCTGGACTGTGCGGGGATATGGGTCCGGGCTAAGCCGGCACGTTGTCCTGTCCCGAGTCCTGCTGGTATGGTCGTGAGGTGCTGCTGAGAGTCATTACCCGGCGGTGCATCGGCCGTGGCGGGGTTTTCGGGGCCGCACAGATTACCGTTCGCAGCGTTGCGCGCTTCGCCGTGGTGTGTGTACGGTACCCGCTGGTACGGGGCGTCGCGTGGGCCGACCCGTGGGCCTCTCCTGGGCCGGCCCGCAGAGGTACTCACTGGCAGGCCTGGAAGAGGCTCTGGAGGCCCGACTGCCCGATGCCGCTGGCCAGCTGCGTCACATCGACCCCAGAGGCGGCGAGGCCGCTGAACAGCGCCCGGCCGATGTCGCAAAGGCAGGCGGTGCAGGGCGGGGGGCTCCCTGGCGGCGGCGCGACTAAGCAGCAGCGGCAGCAGTAGCAGCAGTAGCCAGCGCAGCAGCAGCAGGAGCAGCAGCGGCGGCGGAGAGGTCGGGTTGGGACATAACCCACATGATTCACATGATGGGGGACATTGCGCTGTCAGGCGAGCTGACGTACGGCATGCGGTGCACGGTAGCCTTGGAGCAGCGAGTGCGCTGGAACCCACAGCGGCAGCAAGTAGTGCAGACCACTAGCACATCATCACACTAGCAGCAGAGCGTTCTGGCGCAGCTGCAGGGGTGCTGGAGTCCGTTGCTCCGTTGCGCTGCTCCAATCGGGCGCCGTGCCGCACTCCAGTCCGCGGCGCACCGGCCGCCCCCGGCACGTTTTCAAGGACCGTAGCATTCGGCCGCTGCCCGGACGGGAATAGTTGGGACCTCGCCGTGCAGGAAATCCGCGCCGCGCCGCGACCCGCGGACTGCGCGGGGGGCCCCTCCCTTACCGCAGCTGGCCTTCACTTGCGTGTAGTCCACGTTCTGCAGCTGGTCCGCGGTGATAGGGCACACGTCCACGCCCTGGGCCGTCCCGGCCCGAAAAAGGAACGCCATCAGCTGCAGCAGCAGCAACGGCAGCAGCCGCGGGAGCCGCGACGCCATCCCCGTCGAGTGGTCAGCACCAACCGGAGAAAGACCCTAGCAAAGCCAGCGGCGGCTGTGCGGCAGATCCGTTGGCGGAAAGCTGCGGCGGTTCTGTGCTGTGATGGATATCGGCCTGAGGGGCGTGACAGTTGCAACAGCTGGCCGCAATAGCAGCAGCGCGTCAGCTGTTCTCGGACTCCCGGAGACTAATTGGACGAAATCACAGTGGCTTAACTTTTGAGGAAAGGATTGCGTTCTAGGTTGCCGATGGGGGATCAGTTGCGGTTCTGCGCGTAGTCTGCACAGCCGGGCAGCCCCTATTTGACAGCTGACTGGAGGCGTTCGGACGCTCCAATGGTCCGATTGGATCGGGAACCACCCGCCGTCGGAGTCGGCAGCGGCGGGTGGACGATCAGTCTCTAGGAAGGGCTGACTGCGAGCAGGCAGGTTTACGGACGCCGCGTCTACGCGGTAGATGGGGTCCCACAGCTGTGCAGGGGCGCACACACACACATACACACACACAAGGGTTCCGATTGACCGCCTCCATGGACGTGAAGCCACTGGCTGGTTGGGCGGGAGCAGGCGGCCCTCACACCCCATATGCACTGGAAAGATGGGCCCCAGTGGCAGCGGCCGCCGGCCAGGGCCGGCCCTTCCCCTCTCCAACAGCTCGCGCTGTCCCGCAAACGCCTTGAGGGCCGAGCTGACCTCAAGAGCCCTGCAGCGCCCGCCGTGGTGATGGCGAGGGCATCGCGCTACGCCTCAAACGGGCCGTGGCCGGTCACCCAGCTTTAAGCGGGCCCTTGAGCGCTGGCGGCCCTAGTGCCCCTGGGTCGTGAGGCGGGGTGGCTGCAGCGCCGCCTCGTGCACGTTGCACCTAAATACCCCAACCGATGGGAGCAATTGTCTTAAGAGCGCGCCGCTGGGTAGGTGAGGGCGCACAGCTGCCGATTCGCCACGCTCCGGGCCCGGCCCGTCCCAGCTGAGCACGGCTGCTGAAGCGCACTCGCCAAGTCGCGGCTGAGATGGTAGGTGGTGTCGTCGAGCAGCCAGGCGGGTGGGACGCTGGGCCTGGAAGTGGAACCCAGCAGCAGCAACTACGACCCAGCAGAAGCAACTGCGTCAAAATGCGAAGCCCTCGGCAGTGCTACCGCCGGCAGCTGTCTATCACTTTTGCCGAGACTCCGTCGCAGGCCTTCCGCAAAGCAATCCCGCAGACCCCGCATGACGCCCGCTAGATGCTGCACATTATGGGCGTTATGGGCGACTTGAGGCCCAAACCCTCGGGGGGGGGGAGCGCCGCACACGAGAAAAGGCACACTCGCGTCACCACCCACCAATGCCGCAACCGCGCACACGAAGCCGCAGCCTCGCAGCACGCACCGATTCCCAAAGCATATCTCCCCAGCGCCCTCTTCGCCCTACTAAACTTGTCAGCTGCACGCACATACACACACAGAAACGCGCACTCCCTGCATCTGCCTCCGCCAGCTCGATATCAACGCCTGTCTGCTGTTCCAGAATCAATTGGCACTCAGCGGCGGCCCCCGGGGGGGGGGAGAAGAGGGCTGACGCACAGGCGTACACTACTTGGCCGCAGGTGCCACGGGCGGTGCCGGCGGCGCTCCGAAACCTGGCAGGAAAGTGGACACGAAGGCATCCAGCGTGCTGATGTCCCAGGTCTCCTGCGGCGGCGGCGGCGGGGGGGGGACAACCAGGCGGGCGAATTGGTTGGGGACATCACGAATGGACTGCGTGCGCGTGGGGAGGTTCTGCTAGTACACAGAACACCGTGAACCAGGGGATTGGGGCGGTGCCAGTGGAGTCAAAGGGCTGGGCTTGCCTGGGCTCCGGCTGTACGGCGACGTAGGTACAAACGGCGGGCTGCATGGCGGCGATACCTGGGTGGTGCGCTGCTGCCTTGCCCAGGAGCGTTAACCCAAGACCAAGACCGGCGTGTTACGGGTCATGGTTTTGGCCGCCGCATCCCTCCTCTCACGTCTCCGTCCTACCCCCTCCTCATCCAAACGTGGACAGGCGCGCAGCGCGCGGTCGCTGCCTCCGCCGCACGCACCTCGTGCCGTACGACTTTCCCGTCGTCCGAGATCGTGTAGACCGTCGTACCGGTGTACGGCTTGATCTTGAGGCCGCCCAGCTTGAGCGAGCCCTCCAGCCGCCACCGCAGCAGGACGGTGTTGGGTCCGGTGGCCTCAACGGAGATGAGATCCGCGCGGGAGGTGGCCGGGTCGAACAGCGCCTGCAGCGCCCTCACGTACGGCTCCACGCCTGCCACGGGTGGTCCACGGGTCCATCGCGCCGTTACGGAGCCGCACAGGATGTGGTTGAGCAGCCCCGGCGTTGGGCAGCCCCCCATGCCCCCATGCACTGCGCCGCGATCAGTGCTGTTCCTTTGGTCTGAGCCTCCTGGGGCATGCTGCTGCTGCTGCTGCTGCTGCCACAGGTGTGCCGCAGGTGGCTTCCGTCGGCGCCTCCGGCTCACGCACCGCGGCCATGCGATACGGCAGCTAGCAAATGCTGCTTACTGTTCATGTACCCAAAACTTATTTCCGCGCAAGTGCGGGGTTCGAGGGGGCTGGGGACACGGCCGGCCAAAGAAGCCCATCAGCCTCCGGTAATGGCAGTGCCACCTTCCCTTCGCCGGGTTGAGGAGAAGCGCTGTCTGGTGTACCCAAACTCTGAAGGCGAGCGTTATGTCCAAGCGCGCGGACCAAGCCCACCGCCCCGCCCCGCACCACACCCCCCCGCACTGATCCCCGTCCTCACCGACGACTTCGACGGTGGGGTCTTTGAACAGGCAGTCTGGTGCGAACAGCCCCGGGGACAGGTTACCCGTCACGTAGTACTGCCGCTCCTCAAAGTCTCGACGAATGGGCTCCAGGGCGCGGGACGCAGGGGTGGTCGGCGCAGCACGTGCGGCTCGGGGCATGAGGCCCCAAATGGCGGAGGCCGCGGCCGCGGTCAGGAGCGTCAGATGCTCGCGACGGGTGGCTTGGGCGGGGGTTGCGCGCCCCGGGGGGACATCGCCGGAGTCGCACGGATCGGCCTTTGCGGAAGCGACTACACGTTTGGTGCGGCTAGCGGCGAAGGTGCGATGGCGTGGCGGATGCGTCGAGCCCCGGACTGCGCTGCAAGCAAGCGCGGGTCGACCCAACAAGGAGACGCTCATCGTCATCGTCTAAAATAACCGCATGCAGCGCATGTATTTGTAAACGAGTTGCAATTTACCATTTTCGCCTTTTTTTTCAGGCATGAATCGGGAGAGTACGGGAGATGTGGCTTCGTAACGTGCTGGCACGATGTAAGCGAGTTTGCGGAACAACAACTTTTATGTTGTTTATTAACACAAGATGGCAAGGACGTAATACGCTGTTTTGCCTTGAACCACGGGTCAGGGCCATCGGTCTATACTTCCCCGTGGAGTACTTTCCCATGGAGTTCTTAAAAGATGTAGTTTATGTATTTGCTTGATCCCTCCTGAAAGCCTGCAGCATGCAAATGATTGCCATTGTCTTTCCGCGTGATGTCGTCTGTTTTATCAGACGAAATAAACGTTATAATGCTGAAATTTGATAAACGTTATAATGCTGTAAACCATGGCGCTTGAGACACCTAACTCATTTTGCCCAGAGCGGACGGTTTGGCAGGCAACCGCTAACGGCTGAATGACTGGTGGTGGTCGCGAATGTCGCCAACATGGCCGGCTCCTTCAAAGTTTCTTTATTACTGTATTAGACATAACCATTTTTTGAATTATTGCAACTGTCGCAAGCCTGCGCGCGAACAGCATCCTCCGGGGTCGTTCTTACGGGCAACCTTGCAACCGTCGCCAGGACATCGCAGTTACTCCATCAAACCCCAAACATTACAAATTGATACTCTTAGGGTCCAGCGGTGTAGTTATCGTCTGCAGGAAAGCCCTGTCGCGTCCCAACCGCTATACTGCTTGCAAAGCTAGGAACCATGCACTCCTTACGAGAGATGACTTGCCGCTTCGATGGAAAACTCCACCGCCGGAGCGCTGCTGCAGCCGCGCACGGCCACCTCCGACTCCAGGCTTGCAGCCGAAGGCCGCATAAAACAGGGACCGCCTTCGCTGCCTCCGGCCCCTCCACCTCCACACCCACGTCGCCCCCCTTCCCGGCCGCGAAATCAGGCGCGTCTTCCGCCATTCGGTACCTCCCCTCCCTCTCCCGCAAAACCGATGACCCGCTGCTTCCCCGGGGCGCCAAGGTCACTGGCCTCATGCAGCTGGGCGAGGGCCTGTGGTGCCTGCGCCAGGACTTCGTGCTCCCCAACGAGAACATCTATGTCAACTGCCCCATCATTCAGCTGAGCAGCGGTGGCCTGATGGTGGGTCCGGGGCCTCACGTCAGACACAGCTGGTAGATGTGATGACCTTGGGGTGAGCACAGCCGCCGACCCGCGGGGCGGCCGTGCAGCCACACGTGCCCGTGTCTGCAACCACCAGCCAACCGTTAATAAACCGCCAACTGTCGTGGGTTCGGGAGAGTATTTCTTGCCTGGCGCCTGGCCTGGCAATAATCCTTGCTGCGCGCAAATCTCTCTCCGGGTAACCTACGGCGCGAACCTTCGCCGCAAACCCGCGTGGCCCCCGTGCAGCTGGTGAACCCCCCCATGGCAACCGAGGAGGCGGTGGCGCTGGTGGCGAGCGTGGAGGAGGCCACCGGGGCGCGGGTGGAGCATGTGGTCATCCCTAACCTGTTTCCCGAGCACTGGTACGGCGCCGCTGAATGGGCGCCGCACCTGGCCCCGGAGGTCAGGCTCTGGGTCGTCTCGGGTACGTGGCGCGAGTGCGGGTACGGTACCGCACGTGTTGTACGGTGCCGCACGTGTTGTACAGTGCCGCACGTCGTGCACGGTGCCGCTGCCTACGGCAATTGAGCCGGGTCCTCACTTGGAGGGATCATGCGCACAGCTGCTATGCCATGCCGTACATAATTGCGGTGTTGGTCGGGTCCAGTGTTTTCCGCTTTTGAAAGTTGATCGCGGACGAGTGATGCAGTACAAGGCAAGTCCAGTACAGTGCAATACGATCTTCTTTCGTTGCGACCACCTTCGCGCACGCCTCGCTGCACTGCAATCCCTCTCGGAACCTGGGTGCTCGTACGGCCACATGTACGGTGGGTGGGTCACCGACACCCCATACACACCGGTTTCCGGGCGCGCCATCGCCTTCCACGCCTAGGGTCCGCCCCGCTCCCAACATCGCCCCCATTCCCCGCCCCGCGGTGGAGGCAGGGCTGCTGGAGCGGCGCGGCATCGCCGGCCTGCCCGGTGCCGCCGAGCGTCTGCAGCAGGTCGTGGCTGCGTTCCGGAACATCTCCGAGCTGCCGGCCATGGGGCCGCTCCCCGGTCTGGAGGCGGAGGTGGAGTCAGCCACCTTCAGCGACTCGCTGGGGCTGTTCACGGAGAGCGCGCTGTGGTTCCGGAGCCATCGAGCTGTGGTGCTGGCCGACATGGCGTTCGCGGCGTACGACCACCAGTTCAACGGGGGGTTGCTAGGGCCCAAGGTACGCAAGCGAGGGGTGGAGCTAGCCAATGCGCGGAGTGGCGGCGCGGGTCGCACCGCATTGTGAGCTGTCTCTTGGCGGTGTGCGACATGATGGGGATGAGTGAGGTGCCAACGGACAGGAGAGCCGCTGGCGGACCCGCCGGGTGGCCCCGCCTCGGCACCGCTGGGGATGTTTTGGAGGTAGCGGTGACCATGACGCCCGCCCGCCCATGCCGCCATGCGCTGCGACGCCGTTCCGGGGACGTGGCACCGCGGGGCCGGCGCCCTCGGTTGTCTGAGCCCTCAAATCACCTCCCCGCAAACACGGCTGCCGCCTTTCCGGTGGCCACCAAGCGGAGGGGGGGGGAGACGCCGCATCCCGCCAGCCGGCGTCAGGGTCACCACCCGAAGCCGGGCAGGCCAGCAAGCACCTTGAGAGCAGCCGGCCATCCGGGCGGCCCACCGCCTTGCCCCGCGTTCCCCGCTCCCCGCTCTCTTGCCGTCGCAGCTCGCGCGCATCTTTCAGCGGCTGGGCTGCCCCGCCTCGTACTTCTTCCTGCGCACGTCCCCGGAGCGGGCGCGGGTCTGGGCGGAGCGGGTGCTGTCCTGGGACGTGGACAGGGTCCTCACCAGCCACCTCGATCCGCTCGTCGTCAACGGGGCCCAGGAGCTGCGGCGCTGCTTCGAGTTTGTGCTCGAGTAGCTGTGTGGGGATGCGAGCGGCTGCGCCAGCTGGCTGGGGGTTAAAAAGAAACAGCCCAGACACACCCAGCCCGACGACAACCGGGTGGGGCGGGACGTCGCGTCGTGCCGCGCCCGGGCCGTTTCCTGTCGCGTCCGATTCCAAAGGATGGCCAGGTGTGCCGGGTTGCTTCGCGGGGGGTTATCCGCGGGATTGTTGTGGCTGATCCAGGCGGTGTGGTGCCGACGTCTTCGTGCGTCGCGGTGTCGAGATGGTGCGGGTCTTCCGCCATCAGGGCTCGCCACCTCCGCGAGGACATGGGGCATATGCGGTACCGCGATGTGTGGCCCGGAGGTTCTCATGCGATCTGCCCTGGGTGGATGAGTGGGTGGATGGGTGGGTGGGTGGGTGGGTCACAGCGGCTCCGACGGACCGCGGGCGCACGTGCGTGCTCCACGTCGAGGCCCCGGAGAGGGAAGGACTGATTCCACAGGGCGATGGGCTGCAGTGAACTATGAAAGGGTACGCTTCGCGGGTGGTGGTGCATTCATTTGTCCGCGTGTGGGCCGCGATTCCGGTCTGGCCTGCTAATCCACTGGCCATGAAGGTGCACGCGCGGCCCTGTCCTGTTGTTTTCGCGGCTGTACGCCGGGGGGCTTACCCTTTGTCGTTAAGGATGTTACAGCGGACCCCGCGGGTCATCGGTGACAGCCATCGGTGACAGCTTACCCTGTGCGGCTAGCCTTATGCTGTCTGGTTTGGGTTTCCACGCGTCGATCAAGAGTTGGAGCAGGAGCAGCGTGTGTGCGGCGAGAGATGGAGACGTGGGGCGCAGGACCCAGAGCAGGCCAGTCCGCTTCCCCAGGCTTGGAGATGGCGCAGCTGGGGCCGACCAGGAGAGCGAGGACAGCGGCCGGGAAACGGATTGCGACCGCCGCGTGCCGTTATCGTCACGAGCAAGGTCCTGGCAACTGGGGATCTCGGCCGCCGGGATGTCTGTCTCCCGGGTGTTGGTGGGCGGCTGTCTCGGCGTGCGCCTCGCGCTGAGCTTAATCCGGATCTGGCGCGTGCGGGTCGTGTGGCCTCTCCCGTTTCGCCCCCATGGGCCTCCGCGTGTTTGTATGTTTCTCGTTGGTCCCTCTTGTTCTTTTGCCGCAGAGGTGGGTGCAAGGGTGCCTCGCTCCTGTATCGGCGGGGCGGGGGGTGGCCTCTTTGGGAGCTCTGGTGGTTCCGCCCCATGACCCGTCCAGCCCGTCCCTGTAACCGCCCTTCGTTGATCTTGAGCGAACTTCAGTCCGCGACGTTTGGTGATGGTGTAGAGAAACATTATGCGGTTACATTCAATCCTGATGCAGTTTTTGCAGGGGAGCCCTCGGATCGGGGATCGATGGCAGGCAGTAGGTTTCTAGCAGGCGAAGCCTGGCGGAGCATATCGCTGATGTGGATTCGGAAACCTACAGACAGAATGCATGTCAATGAATATTAGACATAAAAAGTTGTATCTTGGTCCTGAGCTTACATGGGAGAGCGCAACTGCTGCAAACAGGTGGCACAGGAGTGCAGACGGTACGAGGAAATCGGCCATGGATTTGTTCGTCCTTCAGGTTGACCACACGACTGTGAAAACGGCCGACGAATTATTCTAACGCGCATTCGTGTTTTTTTGTTCCGGACGATATGGCATGCTATAAGCAGCGGTGGAGTGTCCGAGCATAGCCCCGTCGCATGGCTTTGCTGGCATGCATACGCCGATTGCCATAAAATAGTTGCGCATCTATCTGATCACTGCTTGAAGGATCATGAGCGTAACAATGCCTCTGCCAGCGTAGTGACGATGCCGACGGTTTGGACGAATGCTAGTTGCCCAGATGGCGAGTATCAGGACCCCGACGACCCGCTAAATTTGCAGTCCAGCATCCGATGAAAGTAACTTCTGCTAGGATCAGAGGTAGTATGGTCCGAACTCATCGTAATACCCACGCATGCACATTACGTGACCCGTTACGAAAAGCGTTCCCCAGTGCCACGGCTCGCATTAATGCAAAGGTGCTTCATGCTTTAATTTGTATACAATCTGGCGCTGTGTGGAGTACTGCAGGTCATGCGGGTTCATATTTTGGATTATGGGTCGTGAATGAAGTAATAAGGAACGCCGTGTTGTATGTTTTTATAAATGGAGCTTCATAAAATGCACCCACCTTTCAAAAGCCCTTTGATTCGGTTATGTGATTCAATGCACCGTTTTAATAATTCAATTAGATACTGATAATATTATCATAATTAACAGACGTTTGCTTTACAGATGAGCCACATCGTTTCCGGAGTTGGGCCCCTAACTGTCAATTTCCAAACCGTCGTGGGAGTGGGAGGTGACAGCCGCTACTATCCTCTTTGCAGTACAGTATGAGCACCAATAAATCGATGTATTGATTTGATTGTGACATTCTGCAGCTTGCGTGCATTCATCTACGGGTGCGGCCAGTCCCCAGGGTCACTGTAACCTAGAACTTTGGCCAGGAACACACCGCGATCCAAACTCAGGGCAAAAGGAAAGCGTCTGTGATTGAATGACTGTGAATTATTGAGACCTGCATCCGGGCTTTTGGAAGCGAAGCTGTATCCCGCTCAGTATCGTATCTGGTATCGTTCGTTTCCGTACAACGCAGTACCTCAGCACTTTTTACCAAATACAGAAGGCACCACATTGTGGTATCATGTAAATTGGACAGGTGAAGTGATAATCCTCGTCATCAGAAGTCAAGTTCACTCCTGCTACCAGGTGGTTGGGCATAAGAAGACCGCTGCCCGCTGCTTGGCGACCTGCTCTGGTATTTGTCGCCTGGACTCTTATTATTGCGCATCGTCGCCATCAGTCGGCTCTTTACGCAGAGTCACAATAGCACGTCCTGCGCTCTTCCTTAAGTGAACGCGGTCCTTGTCATTTTCTGGCACCTAGCTTAACTTCCAAGCCGGAGAAGACATGGTAAGTCCTCTTTATTTGTAAAATTTTCACCTTGTCTGGATGGCTTGATGCGCGAAGCGGTGAGAGCTCATCGCGTGTTTGTATTTTTACAGGCTATCAACGAGGTCCGATGTGCTTCGGGGCAACTCCTATGTTTACCATCGGAGCTGCAACTTCGTATTATGGAAGGACTCGGTGGTCAGGACTTGTGCGCTGTGGAGGCTTCTTGCCGCGACCTTCGTCGTCTGATCACTGGAAACGCGTATCTGTACAAGCGAGTTATTGCAGAAGAGTTTAGCTCCTCCATCAAGCCTGCGTCGTCCTCCACGGACTGGAAGGCGCTCTATGTGTGAGTTGCAAGTATCTCCAGTTGAGGATATTCGTTGCCGACGGGCTTGAAATTTTGTACTCTTTGTCTGTCTTGCAGGGATACATTCATCAGGGCGCGTCTTGAGACCTTGGAAAAGTAAGGCTTGGGAGACGTGCTGTCTGTTTTCGAGCAAACCACACCGTGCTCATTATTGCAAGTGTAGACAAGAGAGATATGTACATGATCGTGTTTCTGCATCTCTGTTTTTCTCCCAAGGAGCATCGCGCTAACTGCCCTCCACGTCATCTCACTTGTAGGCATCGGCTCGTCTGCGAAGCCCTGAAATTGCGGGTCGAGGAGCTGGATAACTTGCTCGGGGACGCAGATGACGTTCGGGAGATTTTTGGCGCGCCTGAGCTTATGGCGAGCGAGCCCGCGTTTGTTCTCGCCATGGTCGGCGAGATGGAGCAGGTATGGAAATGCTTGAGGCCTGTACAGGTCTCCGTTGGTTGTCAGGTAGATCGAACGATTGCTGGGCGGAAATGCCGATGTGGTGCGTTTGGTTTTGATGCCACTCCCCTGGGCCCCTGACGTCCCCCGTGCACACCGGCGCCTGTGTCCCTGGTTACCACAGGAGGTCCTGCAGCAACGTTGGGACGCGTCGGAAGACCTCATCTCGGCCGAGTCCAAGCTTCTGACGGTGCAGACCGAGGTGCAGTCTCTTCTGGCCCGCGTCCCCCGCTACTGGTGGCCGGCAGCCCTCCAGGCGGCTGCGGGTGGCTTCCGCATCGCCTGACTTGTGCATACGACCGCGTCGAGTGCTCTCTGTTCGCAGATTAGAACTCGGACGCGCTCTCAATAACGCATGCTGTGCGGCCGCACGTTTGCCTGTATTTGATGCTGTTCAAGATCATTCCCAGGGAGTATGTTCGCGAAGGCCTGCCCGGCAGGGTTGCTGTCCTCCCTAGGGATCCCTCGGAGTAGTGTGGCTTTCGTTGTTGGGTCGTGTCAAGGCGCCGGTCAACCCATTTCCGCCGTCTGGTTCACCAGGAACCGGCAAATGCACTGAAGGGGTAGCAGATCAGTTTTGGCTGTGAAGAGCGTGTGCGAGTGAAGGATCGGAGAGTATAATAGAGCGGCACTGGTACGACAAAGCGGTTGCTGGCGCTGCTGTGCTCCGTCATTGTGGTACTAGCTATAGCGCATTTCGTGGCAATGGCGGCACCGCCCTTTGCCGAGCGCGCGAGGTTGCACGGCATTGGCGCTCATCCCGTCTGCTTCCGCGGTATCAGGGGTGAATGCGCCGTCCGCAGCCTGGGAATTTGTGAGTGCTTGAGGCAGGCGCCTGGTTGTTCCCCTGTTAGGTGGTTATGAGAGGGAGCGGGGCGGCGAGGTTGGGTTCTTGGAGACGTTCACTCGGGGCGGGGCGGGGGGATGGGGGATGCAGCTCTCGGAGCGATGTGCCTTGACCTCCGTAAAGGGATAGATCGTGAGCGCTGTCTCCAGCGCGGCGGTCAGCACGTTCCCCCCATCGAGATGCATCGTCAAGAGCTTTTAATTCGTCGTGGTTGTGCGCGTGGACGGTAGTTTGTCTACTTGCGCGGAGCGCCGTTTGGCTGCAATATAGCTGCTTCCATACGTTTCATTGCCGCAGCCCCTGTCACTAGGGGTCGGGTACGAGAGCGACGTGGTTAGTGGCCTGTCTTCCCACGGCTGGGGAACCGATGGGTCGTCAAAGAGTGGACATGTCGTTTCACCGCGGCCGCTGTGTCTCTCCAGGACTGGCAGTCGCCCCGGGCCGTTCTGGGAGATGTCCCAAGTGAGAAAAGGAAAAATATGTACTACCACCGCTCGAACGGTGGTGACCTCGATATGTTGATTCAGCCCACGGGTGAGCTCTGACCCGGTGAGTGTCGGTGTGCTTGCGTCCGGGGGCGTCGTGGAAGAGAAGCGAAGCCGGTTGGGTTGCTCTGGCGCGACCATGATTTGCCGCTGCAGAAGACTCTTTTGCACTCCGTGGAGTTGAGGCAGGCGTGGGGACGGCTGCTGCCGCATCCCCCGAGTTTTCAAACCTGAATCTAGATGGTGCATGTGGCGGCTGATGACGCAGGCATCTGTGTGCCGTGCCTGCATTCACATCGATGTGCGGAAGTCTCCCGCCGCTGTGTGTGGTTGTGAAGCGAGATGTGCGTCGCCGCATTGGTTTGGTTATGCAAATTCTTGTAGGCGTTGCGGCGCGACCCTCCGCCTTTTTGCTCAAGACTGTGTTGTTAGTCGTTGTGTTACGTCTTATGGCCATTCGCAGGTGTCTGTTGTGCGCTGCATATTTGGAGGCCCCGACGGGGCTTTTAATGCCTCCCCCATTTCATGTCGCCTTGCTGCAAATTCTCCCGCTGTGTTTAGCCCCGCGCGAAGACGAGTGCGCATGTTGTTGGTTTGGTTACGTTTCATATGTCTGTCTGCCGGAGGGGCGAGTACTGCTGCAGTCCAGCACGTCACCTCCCCAATCCCCGGCGCGTCGTCGTTCTCGTTGTCATGTGTATTTTGGGTGTGGTCCGTGTGCTTGGAGTCGTCGGCGCCTGGTGGGGCTTATGCTAGCGTGCGCGCTGAGCGCCCTGCTGTCGACAGGACATTGCGGTTTTCGCTGGAGCGCGCTTCAGGGGTTGACCGACGTCGTCGAGTGACGTGGAGCAGTGACGTGGAGCCCTGCCGCCATTTGGCGGTCCGTGTATTACTCCTGTACCATTTCATGTGCTTGTGGCCTACAGCGCCATTCTTTTTCTATCACGGGTCCGTGGGCCTGAGTTTTGCCCCACCGCGCTACGATGACATGCTGTCGTGGGAGCTGATAGGGACGCGCGGGGTCAAGGTTCAATTGTGTTTACGTTCGCCGTTCCTTTTATCGTCTTGAGGTTGTGTTGAGGGATGTGGTGACATCGACGGGCTGGCACGGCAAGAGTCGGCGGCATGGCTGCGCTGATCAGTGTGGGGCTTGATTGGGCCAGCGGCTGTGGCAGATGGCAGGCCGTGGGCGAATTGGCTGTCGGCATGTGGTCGAGTTCGAGTTCGATACTTAGTGCCCAGGTTTCCAAGCTGGCGAGCTGCTCCGGCGCGCCGTCGGGCTCCTGGTGGGGTGCAGGGCTTGTAGGTCGGTGCCATCCGAGTAGCTTCGGGGCTTGCGTCGGGAATCAGCAGCGGCCGCCGCTTGAGTGTACGTCCTGTTGTTTCACCGCCTGTCTTTTTTGAGAGGAGCGCTTTGTGAGGCTGTGCATATGTCAAGACACACCGCTATGTGCTTCTTAGCATCCATGTGCGTAGCGGTCGAAGACGGCCTGAGCTACAGACCGAGCAGCAGGGCGGCCCCCTCCCCTGGCTTCGGGTGTCTCGTGCAGTTTCGAATAGCACCTTGTTCCAAGTCTGTTCGCCGGCTTCAGAGTCCTTCCAAGCCCGGTTGCGTGGTAGTGGCGACGGACGGCGGTTCCGACCGCGGCCACGTCGAGACATGGGGGGCGCATCATGGTCGCATCACACAGCCATCATGATTATGAAGTGTACCTTGTGATGATGTACTTGGTAGTGGTGATGTTGATGGTGGTGGTGGTGGTTTTGGTGAGTTGTGAGGTTCGGTGTGCATGCCTTAGCCTGCATGCCGCCTTGGGCAATAAACCTACCGGCGTTGGGTCACGGCTGGCGATAGGACGTCACACACCTGGTTGCGTGGCGTGTATGTGTACATGTTCGCTGCCGGATGCACCCTTGCGACGTCGGCGTATGTAGCCTGATCGGGTTTTGCTGCATGTTCCTCGGTGATGGTGGTGTTTTGGGAAGTGGTCGCAGCTGTTGCAGGGCTGCTCTATTGTTGACTGACTTGTCTTGCACTTTTCCCCCAGCTTCAATTGGGCCGGGGCTTGCATGTATCTGTCGGCGGCGGAGGGTCTTCGCCGAGTGCGCGGAGGTTCCTAAAGGGCTGTTGTCCCCGCTGCCATGTGCACTTGATTGTCGTTGCAGGCGAAGCATTGGCCATGTGCCGGGCGGCATCAGGTGTGCCCGTCGGTAATCATCAGGGGCATTGAATGAACCGTGTCCTGGTCCCAACACAAGACGCGCGGTCGGCATGGCATTGCGGCGTGACAGATTTTGACGTGGTTGTCGGTTTTCTTGGTGGTAGTTTGACCGCGCGCGACTGTTCAGAGCAGTGAATCTGATACTGACAAAAACTCTGCGAATGTGTGAATGACGGGACGGCAGGGGGCTGCCCTCTTGCCCCTCTGGAAGGACGCTACTTGGGACGCGCACGCGTAGTACCTATTTCATTTCCCCGCGAGATAAGGACTCGCAGTGTGGTGGCCATTCTTCGGATGTCTTCGTGACTTTGGCTGCAGGTGACTTCACTGTCACCGTGTCGCTTGCTTCGATCGAAGCGCTGTTATGATGCTGATTTCATAAGAACGGGATGGCACTGAAGGCGGCTTCTGTAACCGGTCGATATAAAGTACCGGTTCCCAACAGCCCAGTTCCGGTGGGACGCACCATCTCATCGCACAATCGTTCATGCAGCCATCGCCCATACCTCTCTGACTGAGCTCCAATACAAGTCTTCGGAGCAAGAACCGGTCACCCAGGTCGCTTACAATGTACAGGATCCATACCACTTCGGCCGCACCACGCGACGTTGAAAGCCCTGCGTCTCAACTGGCCTGTACGGTAACCAAGACCCGAGATTCCGCACCGCGTTGTGTCCCCGGACGGACCTGGCAGCGGGCGTATCAGGGTATAACGGCCCCGGACGCTCGATGGCCTGGAGAGCCCGGACAGGACCCCCCGGACCTCCGTTACGGGTGGCAGGGGACAGGTCTTGCAAACAAGTCCCCATCGGGTACGGTACACCAGTAACCGACCCTAACCGCCCGTTTTCAAGCGCTACATAGGCACAGGCGCAGGCGCAGGAATATTGGAAAAATGACCCATGGGAAATGAATCAATCAAGTACATTGCACACTGTTGGTTCCGGTTCCAGCTTCGCTCGAGCGGACGGCTGCCATCCCATCAACCTGACCCAATACAATCCCCACTCCATACCCCACACTCCCGGGCAAGGACCCTCCTTGCCTGGCCTCCTTGTCCATGTTGACCAAAAGCCCCCTAGGCCTCCTCTAGGTCTTCCCGGCCACCTCCACAGCCCATGACCCATGGGACATCTCAGCTCGTCCCGTTACCCATAGCCGCCGTGCTTTGGCCCCATCGACACGTCCCCAATGTCTCCCCGGCTTGATTCGCCGCTTGATTGGCTCAAACCAAGCCTTCCGGGAGACAAACGACGCCATACAGCAGCCTATTGGTTCCGCATCTGCCCACAGACCCCGCAGCCGGTTCGGCTTTGCAAGTACAACCTCCGCAGCCCTTCGCCCTGCCTTCCCGCTTCACAGGCGGCTCCGCGCCGCCAGCACCGGCCGCAGCACGTCTGGCCAGGCGGGTCCCTCCTGAGTGGCGTTCAGTGGTGACCCACGGGCCATGTCCAGCAGCCCCCGGTACACGTCCCCGTCCTCCCGCCCCAGGGCGGAGTTGAGCAAGTAGTCGGGGAATCCGAATGCGTCCACAAGCGCCACCGCGTTGGGGCGCAGCGCGGACAGCAGCAGTCGGTGCCGCCGCCGCAGTGCTGCCGCCTGGGCGGCTGCGAAGTGGAGGGGACCGATGGGCCAGGGGGCCACCGGGCCGGGGAAACGAGGGCCGGGTTGAAAACTTACAATCGTTGGGTCGGTGGGGAAAGTGGTTGGTGGCAGTTGCTGGCAGGAAGTCGCGAAGAAAGCCGTCTCGCGTGAAGTGGCGAAATATCAATGCACATTAGAAGCCCCCATGGAAGGTTCACGAGGAGGGGGAGGGGAAGAGGCCCTCCGCCGCGCGCCACAATTCCGTCGCCGGTGTGTGTGAAGGGCCCTCCCTCCCGAGGTGCGTTGGCTGGCGCAAGGCGAGGAGAGGCGGCCGTCGATGGCTGCGGTGTTACGGCCGCTGCAAACTCGTTGTTCCGCCCAGTGGGTGCTGCAAGCAAGGGCTGCGCGTCGGCGGCCGTTGAACGTTGAAAACTCATCGGCGCGTCGCCGCCTCCCCCTCAGCTCAGCTCAGGGCGCCTACACAGTCCACCGCTTTCCCCCCCAACTCCTCGCCCAGCCCGAGACCCTCCTCGCCTCCCTACCGCTCATGTACCCGTCCTCCAGCAGCGCCGCCACCGCCCCGCTCCGCTCCATCTGCTCCAGAGCAAACAGCGCCGCCAGCTGCCGCAGCACGCCCGCCGTGTCCGGGCCCATGGACTCGCCCCGGCCGCCCGCCGGGGGGGATGAAGAGGTCGCCCCCTCCAGACGGTCGATGGACTCCACAAAGGTCAGGTGGAGCACGTAGGTGCAGTGGGCCTTGGCAGCCCTACGTGGGGGTGCGGGTGGGTGCGGGTATGTGGGTGAGGGGGTTTCAGGGAAGAAGAGGGTGTGCCAACACGCAGTGAACAGGAGGTATCCGTATACTAACGCGAAGGAGGACTGGGATATGTAGGACAGAATCAGGACCCGGATCACAGTCGCGTTGGGGTCAGGAGGAGGAAACGGACGCGGTCACGGGAAGAAGGGGGGCCCCGAGGCGAGAAGGGTGGGCATAGGAAATTTGTTGACAAATTCAAACTGCGATGCTGCCTAGAGCAAAGGCCCGGTTAGACAAGTGGCAGCTAGCTGCGGCCGTCCACTCCCACCCAGCGGCAGGTCGCCCGGGTACGCGCACCGGATTGAGTCAACGGTGTTGCCGTTCCAGGCGCGGCCCTCAAACACCAGCCCCCGCCCGCCCGTCGCCGCCGTCAGCGTCGCCGCCGCCGTCGCGACGGCTCGCGCCGCCGCGTGTCGCAGCGCCGCCGTGACCACGTCAGCTCGCAGCCAGCACTCGTCGCAGGCGGCGTCGCAGCGGCGGTCCGGGGACAGCTCCACCGCCGCGTCGTTCAGGTAGGCCGCACTGCCGCCTGCCCGCTTGCCCGCCTGGACGCCCGCCACAGCCTGAAGGGAGGGGTTGGGCCGGTCACGTATTGGTACCTCTTATCTACAGCACTGAATGGCATACGCCATGAGAAGTGCGGGGAACGCGAAGGTGGGCAGGGCAGTCCGAGTCCCAGCCCATCCCGCTGTGCACAGCACCCTGACCGACAGCTGGTAACAGGGCTGCGGTGGTGTACACCCAGCCAGCCAGTCAGTCAGCCAGCCAGTCCGCTCACAAGATAGAGAGGCAGAGCGGGGTGGGCGGGAGGGTAACCTGGAAATAAAACCAAGAAAAAACCGGAGGCCCACAGCCCTGCAGACGCAACGGTTAAGAATCGCAGCTGCCGGCGCCCGATGGTGGGTCTGTCGGGCAGGCCCCTGCCCCGGCAGCTCCACCCTCCCCTCTCTCCCGCTCTCATTCCCCCGCCCTCCCAACGCCCCTTCGACCCGCAACCCCGCCCTCCCCCCCGCCCTCACCTTTAGCAGGTATCGGGCCGTCTGGAGGCACAGCACGTTGTTGTCGCCCTCCCACGTCACATTCTGGGGGGTGGCCGACGAGTGAGGGGGGGCCGCGGAGTGAGGGGGACAATGAGAGGAGGAGGCGGGAGGGGACGCGGACCTGGCCACGGGGGTCAGTACCCGCCCTACCAGCGGTGAACCACCACCGACCGATCGACCGACAGACCGACAGACCGACAGACCGGACGAGACGACCAACTGCCCGACGTAACGGGCATAACAGACCGACAGAACAGACCGGCAGAACAGACTGACAGAGCAAAACAGGCCGACAGACCGACAGACCTGCACGTAGTTTTGGAAGAGGGTCGGCAGTCCCGACAGCTTGCTGTACCCGTGGCCCCCGCACGTGCGGCGGCACTCCTCGATGCCGTCGGCAGTGATCCAGGTGCACACGGCCTGGGCGGGCGGGCGGCGGGGCGGGGCGGGGAGGAATAGGAAATTGGTATAGGCAAATTCACAAAAACCGAAATGGGGGTGGTGAGGGGCGGGCCTGCGCGGGTAGGCCGTGGGTTACGGACGAGGGGATGGAATCGGCCGGCGTACGGGGCCCAGGCCAGAGAGAAAAACCCCGTGATGCCGTTCATGACCAGGTGTGCGGGATGACAAGGGGATGGCAAGGCGCACCCGCTCCCTCGTAACCCCCTCCCCTCCCTCCCCCTGCTACATACCATACCTTGAGCCCGGACGACAGCGCGTGCAGCTCCGGCAGCGCCCCGAACTCGCCCCGGTCCCGGTCCGCCTCAAAGCGGCGGTACATCCCCATCATGGCCTCCCCCATGAAGGTCAGAGCGTAGGAGGAGGCCACCAGCGGCAGCAACGTCGCGGCGCAGTTCTGGTAGTCCAGGACCTGAGCGGGGTGGGGGGATATGGAAAATTGATAGACATTTCAAACGGGGTGCTGATGCCAGAGCGACGGTTCGACTGGAAAGAAATTAGTACAGTAAACAGTATCGTAGATCGCCAGCGACGACGACGGTGTAGGCGTCGGTGGTGTCGAAACGAAGTAAGATGCATCGGAGACATGTAGATTGTCTGATGTAAAATTCGGAGAAAGCGAAATCGAAAGGTTGAGTGGCCGCTGGCGGCGTATAGGCAACAGGAGGGTGAAGCCACACGACCCATCGGCCGCTGGACAGAGATGCGTGGAATGAGGGCACCCAGAGTGCCCCCTGCCAGCGCCCACAGAGCCGGGTGTGGAGGAGGTACGACCATACGAAGGCCCACAATCGCAAAAACACATCCGCCCATCACCCGTTTCAAATGTGGAGCGAGCCAACACCATCCCCCAAAGCACAGCCCCTCCAACGACCCCCTCCATCCCTCGCCTCCTCACCACCATCCCACCCGCCCTTCGCGCCTCCACACCCGACCCACCCCCACCCCGCCCACCTGCAGTTCCAGCTCTCCGGGCGCGGGGGCCGTCTGCCGCCTCACCGCCGCGTACCGCGTCGCGATGGTGACCGCCTTGGCCAGCGAGGAGCCGGCGTTCTTGACAATGTCGGCCCGCACAAACACCATGGTGGCGTACGAGGCCTTGCTGTTGGAGGGCGGCGGGGGCACGTAGCGCCCCTCGGGGGTCACCTGGGAGAAGCGCATCAGCATGTGCTCCCGGGGGATGCGCACGTGGTCGAAGGACAGGAACCCGTTGTCCACCCCGTTGTAGCCGACCTGAAGGGGTGGTTGGGGGAAGAGGTAAGAGGGCAGCGGCCGGGGAGGAAGGAGACGGCAACAGGATCAACAGGCGCCCCTCCCTGGCGCACCACTTGCCCCACACTCGCTCCCTTTGCCTCTGTTGCATTGAGCAACACGTCCGGGGCCCAGACATGATCTCAAGCGACCTTTCTTCACCTTTCCACCTCTGCACGACGCCTTCTTTCCTGCACCTTGAAATCTGGGAAACCCCACAGCGGCCCTCCACACCCTCCACACCCTCGCACCTGCCCCAACACCCCGAGGAGCCCGCCCCAGGCACCCCAAGATGCCTATGCGCAACACCCACCTTCACCTCCACCTCCACCTCCACCCCCACCACCCCCACCCCACAGCCCACACACACGGGCGGGTTTCTCACAAAGCACACGCACACGCACACCGGCCCACGCACCTTGGGCCCGATGTCTCCAATGGTGATCCCGGGCAGCGGCAGGTGCGAGTCCAGGTCCCGGAGCTGCGCGATGAAGCCGTGGGGGCCGTAGTCCCGCACCCGGTCGCCCTCGGGCACCATGAGGCGGGCCATCACCACCGCGTGGGTGGCCGTCTTCCCCAGGCCGCCCGGCCACCATTTGGTGGCGGTCAGAGTGGGGCTGTGGATCACGAACTCGCCAGTCTGCGGAGGCGGGTAAGGGAGGGTTGGTTTGAGTAAGGGAGGGTTGGGTTAGGGCGGAGACACATAAACAAGGAGACGGAGGTTCCACGGAGGCTGCACTGGAGCTAGTCGTGATGATCGTTGTCGTTGCATCTAGTCTTTGGCAATGCAGGAGCAAAGCTTGGAGGGCATTGATGCCACAGGGGTGGGTGGGTGGGTGGACGGCAACAGGGAGTGCGCTGACCAGCTCCCAGCTGCACACTCACGCGCTCGCACGAGCGGGATCGTCTGCGAACCCCGTGACACCGGCACTGACCGTACGACACGTGTCGTACCTGCTTGTCGTACGTGGCAGTCGTCTCCAGGCCCCGCACAAAGGTGCCGTGGCCGAGCTCCGTCTGCGCGTACGTCCCAATTATCCTGGGGCACACACACACACACACATGCAATTACCGGTCGGACCTTGGGTCCATAACATGCGTATACGGTCAATTGTTGGGCGCTGCTATGCCCATTGCATCTCAGATATCACGCATAGCTGCCCTGCCTGCCTTCAAACACATGCGCCCGGCCCAACATTGTCGTAACCCCACCGACACCAAATTTACGCGGCGTCGACGGGGTCACTGTCCATCTTGGCGGTCCATCTTGGCGGTCAGGGAAGATGACCTCCCACAATCCCCGCGCCATCTGGTGCTGCCCATCAGGTACGGTACGGTACGGTACGTCCAACAGCCCCCTCGAGTGCCTTGACCCAGGCCCCGCCTGCTGCCCCCGCCCCTGCTACCCATCGCCCACCTCGGCCTCTGGCTCCCCGGCCGCACCCCGGAGGCCCCCCATTTCCCCCCTTTTCCGAACCTCCTGGCCACCGTCGCTGCTCTTACTTGAGTCCCATGCACAGCGGCATCCACTTGGCCTGCTGCTCGGGGCTGCCCTGAGACAGTATGGAGGGGATGAACATGCCGATGTGGAGCTCCAGGCCCCCGGGGAAGTCCACCAGGGTGCGCATCAGGCCGCCGTCAGCCAGGCTCAGGTTCTCGTTCTTCATCTTGTCCCTGGGGTAGGGAAATGGTGGCGGGGAGGAGGACGAGCAAGGGGAGGTAGACAGGCGGAGGCGGCGGCAGGGGTGGGACGGGCGAGGAGGGGACGGGGAGGAAGGTGGATGTGGGAGGGACTGCTCCTGGACGTACCACGGGACGGTCGAAAGAGCTGACCGGACTAACCCCCGCTTTAGGCTGAGATGCACCATGTGGTTCAATTTTGTCACTAGTCCCAACATTGTATAAACGAGGTCGCCGAGCTTTCAAATGCGCCATACCAGATTCCAAGAGCGGCCCGCAGGGCGCCCACGTACTCCTCCTCGCGGCTGAGGAAGTAACGCCGGCTCTTATCTCCCCAAGAAGTCTTTGAGAGGATCTCAGAAAATCGCTGCCTGCGGCCAACGCCAGCCCGTTCGCATGGCGCATGACAACCATACGTGGACAACGTCCCACAAAACCGTGACCTCACTTTTTCTCCAAGAGTTCTTTGCCTCCATTCAGGACATAAGCAAGCTCCTCCACATTAAAGGTCGCTCTCTGACGCTCCTGCCTCAAGTCATCGGACGGCTCCGTGTGCGTCTTCAGAATAATCTCCGTAGCTGGGCGCTGCAGCTCTTGCGTACGCGCGTCAACTATGCGGGCTGCCATTTTTTAGCGCGGCCAGACGAGCACCTCAACCACAGGAGCTGTCGTCAAGTTCGGTGCAGGCTCTGATACTCCGTGTTACTGCACCGAACGCAGCCTCGCGTGTGTTGTAAGAGATGCTGTCGACAAATTCGCGGCGACGGTCGACGCTTGTGCTCATCGATCTATCGGAAACCAGTGCCGTTAAGCATTACGCATCGTGTAGCATAACCGCGCCGTACGATTACGGGCAGTGCTGACAAATCTCCGTTCCAGTGCCTGTGTGACATTGGTCGGCACACAGGTGTGCTTTCTTGTCCTTATCCCTGCTAACGTGCGACGTTCACCAAGCGCCATAAACCCAACAGGCCTGCATGCCAGCCACTTAGGGGCGCACCCCCTTCGCCACCTCACGCCACCGCCCGCAAACATGGCCCTCCACAGCGCAGTGTGATGACGAGACGAAACGACCGCTTCCAGCTTCCAGCTTCCAGCGAGCCTCACCGGCACCTCCCTTGGCGGGCGCCTGCTGCCGGCGCGTTTCCTGGACATAGCGCCATCTGGGTCGCAGCCCTCATCGCCTCTCTCCGTGCATGGCAGGGCCCATGTGCGCAGCACAAGGCCCCTGCCATGCAGCCATGTGGGTCCCTACGGCGCTCCCACATGCACCTCCACCACCCCCTCCGTCTCTTCCTCCGCCGGCGACGAGCTGGCCCCGGCTGGCACCGCTGGCGCCGCCCCGCCGCTTGGCCGCGCACAGCCCCGGCCGCGGTCCCGCTCCTCCGCCGTCTGCAGCAGGGGTGGCGGCGGCGCCCTCAGGCGCAGGGGCTCCCCGGTGGCCGGGTGAGGCAGGTGCAGCTCCAGGGAGTGCAGGTGGTAGCCACAGTCGCCTGAAGGTGGTGGAGGGAGTTGAGCCAGGTTGGGTCGGGTGGGGTGGGTCGGGTCGGGGTGGGTCGGGGTGGGTCGCGGCGTGATCGGTTGGAAACTTGGAATTTGTGTTAGATGGATTGGATTGGGTCGGGTTGAATTGAGTCGGATCGAATGGGCATGGTTTGCCTTGGGTTTGACTTGGGTCAGCGTCAGGTTTGCGCATTTGGCGGAGCACACAGCTGACAGAAGGGGGAAGGCCTCCCCGTCTGCTGATGTGCGCGGCGCCCGGCCGCCCCAACGCGTGGATCACCGTCACCGTCACCATCGCCATCACCGTCACCATCACCATCACCATCGCCATCACCACCACCATCGCCACGCGCTCTCTCCTGATCAGGGTTGGTAGCACGAGTCGGGGGGCAGCTGGTGCCCTGTCAGCACCGCGACACCCAGCTCGACACCCGCGCCCTCCTGTCCCCCGGACGACGGGTTAATGGCTCGCCCGAGCCCGCATGAGACATGACGTACCTGGTCTGCCAAAGCCACCACCGTCCCTTGGGTCAGCCGGCGCCTCCGCAGCCGCCAGCGCCGCCGCCGCGTCCAACCCCACCTTCCGCACCGGGTAAAGCAGTACCGCCCGGCAGCCAAAGTCCCAGGCCCGAGGCGGGCGGCAGCACGACGCGCGGCGAATTCAGAAATTTCAAATCTGGAGGAGGCTGCTGGCTTTAGGAAGCCGGGAAGCGGGGCTCTACCGATTCTCCCTGTTGCCTCGTTTGCGGCGCGGTATGCAATCCACACCGCCGTCACTGCGATACGGTCAGCAACGGACTTCCCCTGCCCCTGGCTCTTCCCCCATACCCACCCCATCCTGGACACCCGGCCCCTTCCGGACACTCCGTCCGCCCCCCCCTCCCGCCGGCGACCCCCACCCGAGGACGGTACCCAACGGCCTCACCCGGGGTCGGCCGCCAATGCCGTACAACGGATCTCCCACCAGCGGGTGGCCCATGGCAGCCACGTGGATCCGGATCTGATGCGGCCTCCCCGTCAGGATCTCCACCTGCAGGCGGGCGGCCCGGAGGGCACCCTTCGTCGCCCCGCGGGGTTCACAGCCCTCTGCCCTCTGCCTCGCTGGCCGGGGGCGGCTGTGCGCTCTCCCCCCCGATCCCCAGCCGGGCTGCACACACGGCGGCGCAAATCACCCGGCTGCGGCAGCTCCCACGGTCCCCTGTGCAACCCGCCGCGGCCCACTACGGCTGGCGCAGTCGCCGCACTCGACCCACCTCCAGCAGCGTCTGCCCCTCCAGCTGCTCACATTCCCGCGCACATGTCAGTTGGTGGTGGTGGTGCTGCTGCTGCTGATGGTGATGACGGTTATAGTGCGGCGCCAGCGGGCCTTCCTCCGTGCGTTCTACTGCCCCGAGGCCCTCCCACGACCCAAGCGCCCGGCGGCTGCCCGCATCAGGGCACCCGGGACCTGCGGAGGCCGCTGCCGCAGCAGCAGAATCGCCCCCGCGGGCCCCGCCGCAGGAATCAGCGGCTGCCGCAGGCGCGGCGGCGGCGGCGGCGCCGTCCTCCTCCTCCTTCGCTCCATTCGGCCCCCGCCTTCGCTCCAGCACCCTCCAAATGCTGGCGGCGGGCTTGCCGTCGGGCGTCGCTGCGAACAGCCCCCCCTCCACGCCCGGATGGCTGATGGGCCCTATGGGCACGTCCACGCGACCCTGTGTCCGTCCGAGGGCAGTGCAGGGCAGCGGCAGCAGAGCTGGAGCAGGGGAACCCCCGGGGGTGTCCGTGGCACGACCTGCCCGAAGGGCAGGGCTGGGACGAGGGTGACGGGTCTAAAACCGAGACCAACACCCCAACGGCGTCCCTCAGCGGCCGCCCCGCCGTAGACGGGTGTGTCCAGGGGTATTTCACTTGAGCACCCAGAAGCTATACCCAAGCCGGCCGGCCGGCCGGCCGGCAGCTACCCACATGGTCCTGTGGAACGATGCCCTGGACCAGCGCCCGGTAGAGCTTCCGCAGCGGTGGCGCGGGAGGCGGCAGCGGCGTGGTCGCCGCCACCTCGGCCGCCGGTGGTGACTCGGATGATGGGGGCGGCCCCCTCGTCGCAGGACTGCTCGCTGCGGCCGCACTCGCCTCGGCCGCCGCGCTTGCCGCCACCTCGGCCGCCGCTGCCGCCGCCGCGGCTGTCTTGTCCGTCATCAGCTCCGTCAGCCGCCTCCGGGCCTCCGGGGTGCGCGCGCACAGCAGCAACCCTGCCCCGGGCCAGTCGGGCGGACCTAGGGTTAACAAGAAAACCGTCCAGACACACCCCGGGTCGTGTTATTAAACCCCGGGTGTTGGGCGCTTGGTTCGCCCGTTCGGTTGGCCCGTGGGGGAGCGCGTCCGGGGGAGGGGACGGGGGAGTGCCGCGGAGCGCATTCAACGTCCCCGGGGTGGGGGGGGCGGCGGGGGGAGGGATGAGACTGGTCGACGGGCTCGGGACGGTCGGGTCGGGTGGACGTGACGGCACCTGCTGCTGGCGAAGTGTGGCGCATAACAGGGCTGGCAGGGCGTCGTCTGACTTCCCTCGTTAACCTGTGTGGTGCTGCCAGCAGCACCCCGCCTGCGCATCCACCCCATCACGCTACCAACCAACCCTCAAAAGCCGCAACTCCGAGGCCACCTTCCTCCTCCTCCGCCTCCTCCCTGTGGCCAACACCCCTCGGCCTCACCGCCCCCCACCCCGTATGCGCCACACCACCCGGCTGTTCTTACCCGAGGTCCCGCGACCCAGTCGGTGCACGGGAGCGGGCACGCCCACCGAGCTCCCCCGCGCGGCTGCTGCTGCGGCTGCAGCGGACGCCGACACGGGCGCAGTATCGCCTCCAGGCTGCAGTTGGTGGTGGTGGTGGTGGTGATGCGGCAGCTGCTTCCTGCGCTGCCCGCGGCTGCGTTGCCGCAGCGGCTGCCCTTCTGGCGGCACGCAGCTGCCTGCCAAGCTGCTGCTGCTCCTGCTGCTGCTGCTACAGCGGTCACTGGTGGTCAGACATGCAGGGGCACTGAGCTCGCTGCCCTGGCTCGGGGCAGCGCCCCCGCCATTGCCGTCACCGTCAGCGCCGTAACCGCCTGCCGACGATGCCGGCCCGCTGGTCGGCGCCAATGCCGTCGGCGCCGCCGCCGCCGCCGCGCCCGACACAGCTGCCGCCACCTCCGCTGCCGCGGCGCCATGTGCTGCGTCCCGTGCCTCGTGGGCGGCCACGTGCGCAGCTACAGCCGCCTGTGGGCCGCCGTAGTGGCGCTGTAGCAGGGTGAGCAGGGTCCGTTGGTGGAACATGGCGGCGGGCAGGACTTGCAGTCCGGCGGGCTTGGAGAGGGCCACCTGCGCGAGGGGGGATGGACCGGCCGGGGCGAGGTTGAGACGAGTGCAGCACCGACTGGGTACCTCGTAGTTATTCATGGACGGCCGTCAGCCGGGTCGCTGTCAGCAATGACGTGCAAGGGCATCCAGGGCACCTATCCACCCGCCCTCCCACCCGCCCTCCCACCTGCCCTCCACCAATTTCCTATACCCGCCCCCCCCCCGAGTTGGTTGCAGGGTCAGAGGACGGGGCGCATAGGCGAGAGCAGTCCTACACGCAGAGGTGGTTATTGAAACCCCGCAGTGTGCTGCAGGGCGCTCTCCCTCGCGCCCGACTGTGAAGCTGCCGTACCATGTGGTCATCCTCGTACAGTACGTCCACGTGACTGGGGGACGGCGGCTCCCGCCACGGCAACCGGGTATACGATACCACGTCGCCGACCCTGCCGCGGTTCAGGATTGGAAGGCGCAATGGGAACGAACCGCAGCCAGCCACCGTTGCAGCTGGCCGTCAGCCACAGCCGCTTCACCCAGCTTGAATGCCCCCATCCCCAAACAAAGAAACGCTGCAGACATTCGAAGCAAGTCTCTATTAAAGTACATTTTGAACATGCAGCGCCCCTGCTGCGCTGGGCGGCACAGTGTACGGAGGTCGTACCTCAGTCGGTACCCGGCATCCAAGACCGGTTGTCCATTCACCTCGACCTGTCCGTTCGAGATCCGTATTGTCCACCTAGACAGGTAGATGGCAACAACGTTCTTTCAATGGCTGCGGGAACTGCCAGGGGCACAAGCGACTCCTGGTCGCTAGCCCACTATGGTGACGACAGCACGCGATCATTGATCGCTAACGTACTCCTCAATACTTCCAGAAGCTGGGTGCGTCGATGTGTAGAAATGCAGTAGTTCAAGTCCGGCTTGCTTCGACTTTATGTAATCCTTGAAGACAAAGCCGCTGTTCACATCCGGCCAACACGTCGTTAGACGCTTATGATTCGGCAGCATTGAGACTGCGATCGGTATGACTTGAGCGTTGCTACATGGCCGGCGCAGTGGCGACGGGACGGGTAGGGCCGGTACCGGCCACACTATACCGATTCGGTATACACGTATACTGTAATCGTTTGTTTGATAGCTTTATCGACGCACGGATAATCAACAATCAGCGCGTTTACATTCCAGTGTTTCGATTCCCCTTCCGTTAGAGTCAACACCGTTGCAACTGCGATGCGTCATGCGTGCCAGGTGCCACAGGCGTTCGCATTATAGTTGCGTGATTAGGTGATGAAAAACCATAATGAACAAAAACTTCATCCCGAATGCCTGATGGGACAGCAAAATGGACGAGCATCAGGACTTGCCGGGTTATAGTCTTGTTTAGTTCATTCTAGGTTGCATGGAATCAACTTGCCAAACTGATCATCAATTGGATAATGCTTGAACAATGAAAATGTGTAGATCACTCGGCAAGCTACTTGCAACTGTCCTTCTGGTCAGTTGTCGAGTCTGGCATGTCCTGGCGGAGGATTACTGGCCAAACATTGCAGAGCGCACCAAGATGCGCCCGGAGCTTCAATGGGACTGGGGTCACACCTATTCAGGTGTAGCCATCGACGGTCAGCCCATGACTTCAGTGCTGTCCAGCCTACTCAGCACCTACCGGTTCACGCTGCCAGTGCTCCAGCTTGAACGCGGAATCAGCTATCGTGGCGCGTCTTCTCGCCTTCGGCACGTTGTGGGGCGGCTTTTGACCGGCCACAGCGTCCATGTGGGTCTCATCGGCGGCAGGCAAGTCAATCGCATTCCCCGCGCTCTCCACCCATCCCCCACGCTGGCCCCAAGTTCATAATGATTGTCAAAGTACGCTGTCCTCTGGCACGTAGCACACTGCTTGTGGAGATCGGTGGACGAGCGTCCAGGAGCTCCAGGAGCTGCCGGTGCCGCAGCGCCACATACGGGCACTCGTTCTCCTCGTCGCCTATTACTCATATGACCCACCATTTGGGACGAGGCGGGGATAGTGCCAGTGTTTGACACTCAACCGTGCAAGCCCCTGGAGCCCCGCCACAGCTGCCAGCTGCCACACTTGTCCCGGCACGCTTCCGATCAGACACCCCACGGCCCAACCCCAACCCCCCCACGCCGCCCTCGCCACCCGGTCCCTCCTTCCACCGCTCCGCAGCATCAGCTGGGGCCACGGGACCAGTAAGCGCGGCGAGACAGACTGGTTCAGTCACTTCTCCAAGTGGATGGTGGGTGCAGCACGTGTCCGTGCGGACGGGACGGTGTGCACGCGAGGGCCTCTTTCGGAAGAGCCGAGCCAGAGGCCCCGCCCGAGGAGGCGGGGGGGGGGCACATGAATTGATGAATAGCTCTTGCCCATAGGACCCAGCCAGGCCAGGTGTGGTGACACGGTTCGTCGTGGAGGGGGGTTGACGAGGTCAAGGAACAAGGACAAGCTCATCGTCGTGGAGGGCAACCACAGGGCCGGATCACAACGACGTCGGGGGGCCTCTCCGGATGCAAAAGGGGCCTGCGCACCCCGTTCCCATTGCAAACACATGCATACATGCAAGACAGCAGAACACACACACGCCCAACAGCCGTTACCGCCCCACAGCCCACCCCGGACCTGTGCCCGGTATATGGGCATGGTCTACCAATTTCCTATGTGCCCCACCCCGACCCGCCCTGTCCACCCACCCTCCGGCCCCCGCGCAGATCGACGCCTTCCCACGGGCCAACATCACGGCCCGCAACGGCTGTGTGCCGGGCGTGCCCTCCGCCTACATGATGTGAGTGCATTGGGGGGTATGGGGTCACGTCCACACCGCAGGACAGGTGACCGACCACGGCCGTACTTTATTTGATTCATTCCCTGGGTGTCGTACACAGCAAACCCCTACCCTTGACCGGTGCAGCGCTCACCCGCTGGCCCCCTCCCGGCGGCAGACCACCGCCCCAGTTCGCCAAGAAGTGCGTTTACCCAGTGACGAATCCCCACCGGGGCTTCCCAGTTGGTCCCACTTCCCTTGCCCCTCCCTCACTGGCCCCATTCCCTTGCCCCTCCCTCACTGGCCTGGCTCCTTTCCCCACGGCCACCCTCTGGCGCCCCGCTGGCCCCCCCTCCGCCCCCTCCGTCCCGCAGCCTGTGCCTGGAGCAGTCCCTGGACCACCAGGACGTGGAGCTGGTGTTCGTGGAGTTCACACTCAATGACGGCACGAACCCGATGATTGACAACCCGCAGGTCAAGGTCAGACGGGCGGGCGGGGGGGGGCCCGGCACTGGCCTCTGTACCGCACTGGCTGCCAGGGGGAAAGTCGAGGGAGGGGGTATAGGAACCTGGTTGACACGTTTATACTGCGGGATTTAAAGGTGGGGGGGCAGCGACTGGGTCCTCTGGACGGGCGGGCGAGGGGGGCAGGGCGGGCGCGGTCGCGGTTGAGGGAAACAGCGGGACCCCGAGATGGGTGACTGGACCTCTGGAAATCCCGTAACTGGGCGGGCGGTGGCCTTTGCGCGGTGGTGGCCCTCGTTCGAAACTTGAAAAAGGGTGTGAGGCCTTTGCATGGGAAGGCGCCTGGGGGGGTTGAGGGCCTGAGGGATTTCGCTGCGAGTGGTGTGGGTGGACGGCAACCCTTCCGGGGGTGCTTCGCGACCCCACCCATCCCATATTCCCATTGCGCCCTGCGAGCACATGCTCCCTCGAAGTGCGATCCCGTGACGTGTGTTTAAAAAGGGACGTGTGTGTTTCCTGTGCGTGCACGGCGATGTGCCGCCCGTCATCTCTCCCCCCGTTCCGCCCCACCCCGCCCCGGCACAGAACATGGAGCGGCTGGTGCGGCGCCTGCTGGCGCTACCTCGCCGCCCCGCGGTGGTGCTCCTGCAGACCCCCACACACGGCATGGCCCAGTACCCCCCGGCACACCCCAAGCACCCCGCGGGCCAGGAGTACAAGTACGTGGTGTCGGGAGGGTGGCAGGAAGGGGGCGGGGCCGAGGGGCGGGCTGGTCCTGAAGTGCCATGGTTGGGTGGGGAGGGATGCCTGCCGTCGGTGCTTTGGGGGCCCTGCTGATCGGCGGCGGTTTTGGGTTGGATGGTTTAGGGGTTGACCTGGGTGCCCTTTGTTGTGTAAGGTTGTGGGAACTGGAGGTGTGTGTGTTTGGGGTGGGGGTTGGCGCATGGTGCCCGGCTGTGGGCAGCATCAGTGGGCGGAGCAGCGCGTCACGACTGGATTGCCAGGTGGATGGAGAGGAGAGAGGGGGACGGTTCGTAACCGGGGATGCACCGGGGGGTGATAGGCATGCCGGTAGTCGCAGCGCTGCAGCTCTGCAGCTGCTCCCCTTGCCTGCTGCCAGCGCGGCTGCTGTGCCCTGTGTCCTGCATCCCACCCCCCCCCAAAGCCGCCTTGGGGGATTTCCCCGATCTTCCAATGCTGACCAGCCCACCCCACACCAACACACGCACATGCAGGCACTTCTGGGACACGACCGAGGACACGCAGGGTGAGTGGGGTACGGCAGGGGGGGCCCTCACCCATCCGGCTTGAGTCGCGGGTTTGGTTTTAAGGGTCTTTTGGGTCAAGGAGTTGAACCCCAGACCGAACAGGGCGTATGGAGGCCGTCCGGGTGACGCAGTGCAGCGGAGGACCTGGGTCCCCCGGGAGGAGCTAGGTCCCCGGGGGGCGGGGGTCGGGTCCGCTCGTTGCCGGATTGATGTTGCACCGGCAGCAGCGCGGCCGCGCCGCCCCGCGCGCGGTCTCTAGATTTCCGCTGCTATGCAGGTACCTCGCCACGTAAGTATGCTTTTTTCTGGGTGTGCCTGGGCCAGTTTTTCGGGTTTAATTCTTTTTTCAAGTCAGCTCCCCGGGGGTAGCAAGTAGGGAGTAGCATGGCCTGGTGGATGATGTCACGCGGGGCTGGCGCGGGCTTGGAACCGCCGAGCCCCCGTGCAGAGCCGCTACCCCTCCCCCTTCAGCCGCACCGCAATCCGCAGGGCCACAGCCGCCATGCCTGAAATTCCCTGTTGCCGCAACCGCCGTACCTGTCCTGCAGGTGCCGTCGCGCAGTACTACGACGTGCAGACGCTGTCCCTGCGTACGGCACTGTATCGCATGGCCGCGGTGAAGCAGGCGGAAGGGTTCTTGTGGGAGCAGGTCTTCTGGGGTGAGTCACGCAGTACGGATCGAACAGGCATGTAAAGCACAGGGCCCTTCGGAGTACGGTACGGTAGGGGAACCATCATGGGGACACGCCAGGGGTCAGGGTCAGGGGGTCGTCCAGAGAATTCTATGCCACGGAGGATCCGGACCGCGCAACCGGCGGCAGCTGCACCGCCCGGTCAAGCATGGCGTCCCGAGCTAGCACGACCCAGGTGGCGGCTGCGTGGCTTCGCAGCGCTATGCATTGCAGCCCAGGCAGCACATCAGCACGTGCACGCCCGTGTGTTTGTTGCACTGTAACCCACCTGACCCACCCCGTGCCGCCGTGTGTGTGTGTGTGTGTGCAAGGGACGGATGTGCCTCGCGGAATGACACACCTCTGAGACTCCGCACCCCGTCCGGGGGGGGGCGGGTCGGGCTGTTTCTTTTCAACCCCGTCCCGCGCCGGCCGCCTAGCCCCCTCCCTCCCTCCCCTCCCAGCATCCTGTCCATCGAGTCGCATCTGGAGATCCTCCCGGTGTGGGGGCCCACCCTCGCTGCCTCTGACCCGGCCCCTGCTGAGCCCCTTCCCATGCGGCCCCGGCCCCCTTAATACCTCCCGGATTCGGGCTGGTGGCGCATCAATCCACATACCCTCAATGCTCCGCTTCCCTCCCTCCCTCCCACCCACCCCGGCTCCCTCCTCCTGCCCCGCCCCACCCCCTCCCCAGACATCCACCCGGGCGACCAGGGCCACCGCATGATGGCGGACCTGGCGGTCTATCTGCTGCAGCAGGTGTGTGGATGGGTGGGTGTGTAAGAGAAAACTATGTGGGTGGGTGGGGCGGGGCCGGGCGGGTGGGCGAGAGAGGAGGGGGCCCAAGTGGGTGTGTGGGTGGGGGGGGGGAGAGGCCTGAGCGTCTGTATATGAGAACTGAGCCGCGAGAAAGGGAGTCTAGCTCGACAGGCGATAAAATGGCTCCACCCGGAACCCGAGAGAGGGTTTAGCAAGAAACCCGAGAGAGTGTGTGTGAAAGGAAACCGCGTGTGTGTAGTGAGAAACCCACCCGGACCGCCCACATACCGTGTGTGTGTATGTGTGTTCTGTTTGGTCGTAAGGCAGCTGTGTGTGACTTGGGAGGCGCGTGCCTGGGCCCCGGGAACCGTGTGCGTGGCAACCGTCCAGCCCGAACACGTACGACACGCGCGGGATCTGGGGTTTTGAGGTCATCTGGGATTCGAGGTGGGCGTTACCACGAGGCTGGAGGAGGGTGACACGGGGTCGGAGTCAGCGGCGCGGGGTTGCGGGGTTGCCAGCGTTGAGGGGTAGCTCTCCACAGCCACCTAGCCGGGCTGGTCTTCCTCTCCTCCCCCGGGGCTTTGTTTCTAGGTTTGACCCCCGGGAATCAACCCATCGACCGCACATCCACACACATGGTAAGTATATTGGTGCTTGGGTTGGGTCGGGCGGTTCTCTTATCTAAACACATAGGGCCCCCATCTTTTAACGGCTACCTGCGTGCTTGACCACCCACCGGGAGGAGCACCAAGAGCAGCACTGGCTTGCTGCGGCCCGGTGCGTTCAGCGAGCGGTGTGTGTGGGGAGGGATGAGATGCTTCTTTTGTGTACACAGGAGGTAGACCCGCACTCGCCCCTGTGGGTGCCTGTGCTGTGTGGCCCCCTTCGCTGCATGCTGGGGCCCCCGCAGACCGCGATCGGTATGCTGCTGCGGCCGTTCGGTGCTGCGGACGAGGAGGCCTTCCTGGAGCCATTGCCGGAGCCCATGCACGAAGGTGTGGGGGGGGGCGGGCAGGCGCGGGGCAGGCAGGAGGGAAAAGCAGGTGGAGAGGAGGGCAAGATGCGGCGTGCGACCTCGGGGAGGTCATTGGGGCTTTCGCGGGCCTGTGCTGTGGGCGGGGCCTGCGGGGTGGAGAGGGTCGCGCTCGCAATGTGCCCTCCCTGCCGCGTTCCGCCTGCCCCACCTCCTCCCCTTCCCGCCGCTCGTCCCCGCCAGGCAACCTGCCGCCGGAGACCCCCATGTGCCTGCTCTACAACGACTTCAAGTGAGGACCCGGGGGTCGGGTGGGCGGGGGCCGCTGAGGGGGGCCAGGGGGGGGAAATAAGAAATTTGTTATTTTAGGCCTTGCCCAAAATGCGGTTTGTGGCGCAAGGTGAGACAGACTTGCTTGGGAAAGGCGGTGATTTCGGTTGGCTGGTTCTCCTGTCGGTTGGCTAGTTAGGTACGGCACCCGGCCGTGCGGGTGAGCCTCGCAGTTTGTTGGGCCTTTGCTCCTTGTTAGACATTGTTTTCCGTCTTCGCAGACGTATAAATTAGTAGCGGTATTACTTCTGGTACAGTAACGGGCCGTTGATCGGGCGCCGCCTAGCAACAGAGACAGCGGCCTGCCGACCCGCGAGTTGTTTGTCTCCCGCCCGCCCCCCCTCGTTCTTCGCGTCGCGTGTGCGGTTTTGGACCGTGCGATAGGTGTCTGTCCTTGGGGTTTGTGCGCCTTAGGTTAGGCCGGTCCCGGTGCGGGGGAGGTTTTGCCTTGACTCTGGTTCCCTTTTGCCTCCCCCTACGCCAGCCCGGGTCCGATCTCACTCGAGGGAATCAGAGGTGGCGCACGTGTCTGTTGGCCGGCCGGTGGGGTTGTCGGTGCGTTGTCTGTGGGTGGGTTTTTGCCTTCCGTGGCTTCTCCTGCGCACCTTCGGAGGAGCGTTGTTCGTGCCTCGCTTGGGGGGTGTGCTGTGCCGCAGGCTAGGCAGTAGTTGAGAGCCTTAGGCGGCAGAGCGTAGGTTGCCGCGCACGTGCCAGCAGAGAGAGAGAGGTTAGTAGCGCTGAAATAGAGCGCTCAGCTGGCGTGCGGTCTCGGCGGCGTGTTCTTTTACCCCCTTTTCTTGTTCACCTCCTAAGCTAGGGCGAGGCTGGGCGGTTGGTTGCGGTCGAGGCTTAGGGTTCTGTGCAGACGTTACACGATTGAGTGTACGTGTGATCGGGGTGGTGTAATTAGGGTTCGGGGTTAACACTGCCTGTCGAACCGCAGCAGATCACAAATGGCCGACATATTCATACTGCGCTGGTGCCGGAGCGAAGGGCCGAGGGACAGAGGGGGGATATAGGGGGGGAATATAGGGACAGATGGGGGGATATATATATATATATATATATAAAGACCAATATTCCCCTCGACTCCCTCCCCCCCTCTCCCCCTCTTCCCCCCTCAGGCCCATGGTGATCGAGACCCACGGCTGGGAGTACGTGGTGGAGGGCACCCCGGACAAGCCCAAGCCCGGCTTCATCGCCACGGCCCAGGGGGCGCGGCTGGTGATGCGGCTCAACACCGACCGCTCCAGGGCGGGCCAGCCGGCGGACAGCCGCGTGTCGGTGTGGGTGCAGCACCTCAAGAGCTACGAGCACATGGGGATCGCGCAATTCAGGTGGGGTCTCGCTCCCGGGAGGGGGGCATAGGGGCGGGGGGGGGCTGGCTGGGCAGATAACGAAAGGACGAGCTCAGAACGGACAGGGGCACACTCAAGCACACGTGGGATGGTGGGGGGCGGCCGGGGCGATGTCGCGTCTGTGAGCCCGCGTTCAGGGTGGGTGCTGCTTGGTGGGTTGAGGTGGGGGTAACGACAACCTCCTCGGGAGGGTGCAGCCCCCTGCACCCGCGGCCTCCAAACCCCAGGCCCCACAAGACCCGAACCCTGCTGGTAGGTTCGTCAGTGGTCCGGGTCGGGGGCGGGTTTTCTTCCTGAATGCCTCTGCAGCGCCGCCACCGCTCCAACCCCCCGCATCGCCCTCACCATCCCACCCGTGCCGGGGATGGCCGCGCCGCCCAGTGCTCCCCCCTTCCGCTAGCCTGCCCCGGCCGCTGCACCCACGCCACGCCCCCAGCAGCGCAGTTCGAATATGTCCACCAATTTCCTATACGTCCCCCCCACCCCCACCCCCCCACACACACCACCCTTCCGCAGCTGCATCTCCGGCTGCAGCTGTGAGCCTGTGAAGGAGGACGCGCTGATGGAGCGGAGGGCCTCCCAGCTGTACGTGCTGCGGCTGGATGTGACGCAGTCGGCCGAGTGCGACATACTGGTCCAGGTGGGGTGCGGGAGGGAGGCAGGGAGGGAGGGAGGGAGGGTGCACCTGTCGCCCGAACTCAGTCAACCCGCCGCACCAACGAGCGGCGCGGCGGGGTCCCGTCCAGGGCCGTCCCGGGGCAATACACGCACGCGCTGCCCCTTGCATGTCACGCACTCCTGCTCTGCCTGCCTGTGAATACACGCGGTGCGAGCCCTGGGCCGCCTCCCGGGGCGCTGTGTGCCCGACGCTTCATTCACATGGCCGGGGGGGGGGGCCTGCGGGCCCGCCGAGCCAGCGGCCTGGTTCGGGCAGACTTGGCCTAGACCCGGCCCGACCCGGCCCCGCTGCTGCTGCTCCGGCCTCCCCCGCGGCGGCTGCAGGTGCTTCCGGAGACCAAGAGCGGCGAGTACAAGTTCAAGGTGGGGCAGGATCCGTGTTGCGTTGCAGGGAGAGAGAGGGGACAGGGAGTGCCGATTTTGGGGGAGGCGGGGCTGGGGTGGGTGGTCCACCGGGGAGAGAGGGAGGGAGGGACGTGTGGGCGGGGGGCGGGCGGCTATCGCTAGCGACAGGCCGATGGGAGGCGCTACCCGAAGGTGTGCGATGCCGCTGACACAGTGTCGTCGCAGCTGCGGCTGGCGCTATGGGTGGTATTTCGCTGCTGCCTGTCTCTGTTGCCGTGCTGTGTGACACCGTGATACCGTAATAGCGCCTCCTGATGCCAACCGAGCTCCCCTCGCCCTGCTGTGCAGATCGCTGGGGTGGTGATCGCGGAGGGTGCGAACCGCAACTACCTGGAGAGCATGTACGGCAATGTGGGCGGCGAGTTCGGCATGCAGGAGCACAACGGCGGCCGCACGCAGGTGTGTTGTGTGTGTTATTTAAGCAGAACACGAGTGCGTGACATGCGAGGGGCCGATTGGCGCCCGATAGTTTGCCCGTATGCGTATATAATATGCCCATTGCCCGAACCCTAAAAAGAAAAGAAGGCTGCGGTGTCGGAAGAGCGCTGTTGGTTTTCGGCGCGCTTTTGGCGGGCTCGGAATACGACCAGATGGTGCGGTTGTGTGTGTAAAAGAGAACTGGTGCGGTTGTGTGTGTGTGTGTGTGTGTGAATCGTTACATATCTGCCGGGCCGACACTGGCCGGGGGCGCTAACCCGCCCCATACGGGAGACCGCCGAAGCACTCCTCTGATGAGGAGGGGCGTAGTCCACTTAGTCCACACTGTACCGCCCATCGAGGGGGGTACTCACCGCCTACCGTAATCGTCGCAGGACTGCGTCCACCTGATAGTCCATTAGCCAGCTCAACTAGCCCAGGTGCCTACAGCCCCCTTGCCACCAGACGCATGCTCTACAGCCGCGTTATTTGACTACCCGACCCGGGGCCTCCCTCCTAACCGTTTGGCGGGTGGGCGGGGCCCGGGTCATGGGTCATGGGTCATGGGAAGGGAAGGGGGGCGCCGCGAGGTCTCCGGCGGCGACTGCTGGCATTGCGGAGTGCTTTACGTAGATCTGTGAGATTTCACCCTCCCCTCGTCTTCCTCGGACCCGTTGCTCTGTCAGCCAGCACAGTTTCAATGTGCCTGCCAATCACCTGTACCCTCCCCTCGCACCCCGGCTCCTCACAGCCCCCATCCTCCCCCGGGTGCATCCCCTTCACCCCCGTGGGGCCGTCTGGACGTGTCTTTGCTGCCCCGGGTCACCTCCCTCCTCCCTCCCTGCCTCCCTGCCTCCCGCCGCCCACCGTCCCACCCGGCAGCTGGTCCGCACCCGCAACGGCCTCACCGGTGACATCCGGCGGCTGCTGCGGCAGTTGTGGTACCGCAGACGGTGACGGCCCCCCGGCCGCACGTCCGGGGGCGGGAGCGACTGGCTGGCTGGCTGGCTGGCTGGGTGGATGGGAAGGGGTGTTGGGGACAGGGTTCCATTCAGGAAGAAGCCCAATGCCCAAATCTGTTGGAAATGGCGGGCAGCTACCGGAGCCCGCAGCGGAAGGCGCGAGGCTGCCTTGCGGTGCTGTGCTGCCGGGGAGGGGGGCCGCGCGGGGGTCCTGGCAAGCGACCGCCACGCGCTGTGGAATGTTCTGTCCAATCGCAAGAGATACGTTATAATATATGCATCACCAGGGGGATCCTCATACTAACCAGCGGATCCTGAACTAATAAGGGGATCCTGAACCAAACGTCATATCATTTCATGAGGCCGCTGTGGAGGGGGCACTGCGGGCGGGCGGCGAACCCCCGACCCTGACCCTGGGCCCCTCCCCCGCGCGATGAAGGGAGAGGGGGAGGAGGAAGGGGAGATGGGGCCACATTCATGATGATAGGTGGTTTACGCCGACCGCCGCCGGCGAGCATTGCCAGGGGGTCGGAGGGCGCGTCGGGTTGCGCCTCCAGCAGACCAGTTCACTTCAGCAGCTCACCGGGTGTGGAACGGGCGGACGGGTACGCCGTTGGGTGACCGTATCGGCTGCGGGGCACCGCCGGAGCGTGATGACGATGATGGCACTGGGTCGGTGGGGGCGCCTCCTGGTATGGGGTTCAGACCTCCCGACCCGTCCCGACCTGGCGCGGTTGTGATGTGCGTGCACAAGAAAAGAAGAGCCGATGTGATATGAGTGATGTGTGTGGTGAGGGTTATGTGTCCGTGGCTCCTGCACCTGCTACAATGCACGAGGGGGGAGGGAGGGGGCCGGTTCCGCCGTCTTGATTGGGACACGCACGAGGGGGCGGGGGGTCCGGGCTGCTGGGGTGCCGAGCTGCTGGTGCGTTGGGCACTCTGCGGCTGTCTCCCCGGCTGCCGTGACGACCAGCAAGCGGGCGCGGCTTCGAGTCCCGAGATCAAATCGCACACGACCTTTGAAACGGCCTGGAGCCGGCATATGGTTGGGAAGCCATGGCCGCGCGTGTTTGGTCACCAATCACCAAACGACGGTATAACCTTACCGGGCGGATGCCTGAAACGGCGTCGGGTGAGGCGCCCCTCGCGATCGGGTTTGTTTCTGGGTTTGGTTCTTTTCTCTCTTTGTTCCCTCCACAATCGCAGACTCGTGACCATCACTCTTCACGCGGTACTACTCGGTGGGAGGTGGGCGAAACGGAGCGCGGCACCGGGGCGGGGTGGGTCGGGGTTATCCTCCAGGGGGGGAGGGAGGGGAGGGTCGTCCCCCGACCGACGTCGGGGGCGCGGAAGCAGCGAATCAGAAGGCGCGGAACGGAACGGAGCGGGGTGCGGGCGGACTGGCGGGGGTGGGGGCGGAAGGGCCCAGAAGACGTAAGGGAGGGCACGAGGACGACGCACGGGATGCTGGGAGGTCGATGGAGGGAGAGAGGGGTGGGCGCGCGGGGGAGGTCGATGGAGATGACGTACATACGGGTTTGGGCGGGAGCAGTGTCGCAGAGCGCCGGGCTTTCGGAGGCGGCGCCCTAAGCTTAGGGGGCCGTGTCGGTGTTTCCGGTTATAACCCTAACCAGGGAAGGGCCGCCGCGTGAGAATCGTTGCGCTGGGGCAGCGGTAAAAGCGTTATTACTCTGGGCGGGAGGGAGGGAGGGAGAGGAGAGAAGATTGCGCAACAGACGAGGGAGGGGGAAGTGCATGATGAGCAGAGCGCGTGTGGTTCCGGGATATCAACGGAGGTAACGGTAGGCGGTCGGCCTGGAGTGCTGCTTCGGTTCGGGTCTGCGCTTTGGTTGAGTGCTTTCGTCCGCCGTGGGGCTGGAGGCAAGTGAGCGGGTGGCTGGCCCCGGAACGCGCAGGAGGATGGTTCAGACGTTGGACGTTGCGTCGGTTCGCGGTGGGTGACGTACGACAGGGCACGGTGTAACAGCGCCTGGAGAGACGCCTGCTCACCGGGCCTCTCCCCTCCCTCCCTCCGCGCCACGTCGCCTCGCTCTCACCTTACATGCCGGCAGCCACACGCCTCAGCCACATCCCTTTCAGCGGCCCGGAACCCGCTGGCAGCCCCGGGGTACGGCCCGGGCTGCACGAGCGGGTTTCCCCTAACCCCCTTCCCCCCGGTGTGCTCCCTCGTCACCACCATCGGGCGGCCGCCTCGATTTGTATAGAAAAGGAGGTATACATATGTAGTATATAACCCGCCCGCCCTCCTCGGTGTGTCTTCAGCCCACGGACTCCTGTTCTGCCTGTCTACGAACACACCTCACACCACGCGCCTCCACGCATACCCATCGATTCCGTGCATTCCGTACATGTCACATGTCCGCCGCACGGCTCCACGTGCTGCAAACCCCCCCTGGTCTTCATCTCCATACGATGACAATATCGCCCCATACACCACACAATCGGGCGAGTCGCAGGTCCGGTGATGCAGCGGGGTCCCACAGGCCCCACAGGCCCCGGGGCGGCCTCCCGGGGGGGGGGCCGTGGGCCAGCGAGAGAGAAATGTGTGTGTGTGGGGGGGGGAGAGGTCCGCCACCGCCACGGCGTCGTCGAATTGTCCCTGGAGCCCTCACGATGCGGTGCGGTGCGGTGCGCTGGGGGGTCTGCCGCGACCACACCTGCACATCATGTCGTACCCGGGGCCAAAGGGGCCGCTGAACCCCTCCCTCCCCCCCCACACACACACATACACACGAGGTCTGGCATGCCATTCCCAGCAGCCACCCAACTCAGCAGCTTCACCCAACCGCCCAACCATCCACTTGCCCGGTACTTCACGGACCGCCCCCCGCACGGCACCCCGCCCGCGCCACATACACGCACGCGGCTTGGTTAATTTCCTGTCGTACAGGTTCCCAGCAGATGCCGCGGACTGTTACGTGATCGATGCCCTGTGTGGCGAAGCAATCAATCGACGAACGATCCCGACGTTCCGTGCACGTGACCGCTCCCGTACTGCCGTACCGCCCGTACAACTTGACCAGCCCGGTTCGCCCGTCTCCAGATTGCGTTGCGGGCTGCGGGCCCTGGAGTACACGTGGTGGTGCGGTCTACCTGCAGCGCAGCGTCAGCGTCCCCGCCAGCCCGCCGCCGACGCTGCCGTCATCCGACCCCTCCAGGGGCTGCAAGTACGGCAGCCATGCCGCCAGCGGCCCAGACTTCAGGTCGTCCAGCTCCGGTGGTGCGGCCGCCGCTGCCGCCGCCGCCGATGACGCCGCTGTCGGGATGTGGTGCGGCCGGGGACGCAGCAGCAGGACGTCGCAGATGCCCCGACCGGGTGCACCTGGACCAAATTTAAAGACCTCCTGCGGTCCGAACTTGACCACAGCCGCCACATCCCGGGGATATGGTGGGTGGGGTAACAGCGACAGCGGCGATGGCGCCGCCGACGCAACCGCTACCATCCGCTGTCGCGGCCACTCGGGGAGATCGGCGTCCGCGACGAAGGTGCTCCACAAGGACCTCCCTCCGCCGCCACCGCCGCCGCTGCCACCGCCGCCACCGCCGCTGGGCATTCGGAACATGCCGTACGGTCCGAGCGGGTGCGGCAGCGGCAGGGGCGGCGGCTGCGGTTGCGGACGCAGCGGCAGCGACCGACGACCCGTCTGCGCCGCCGTCGCCGCCGCGGCCGCGGCCGCGGCCTGCGGCCGGCCGCGGAAGATCTCAATGCTGGCGGAAGGCAGGGCCGTCACGCCAGCGATGCGGCGCTTGCTGCCGCCGCCGCCGCCGTTGCTTGATCTGACCGTATCTTGGCAGTCGCCCTGGATCCGCGCCAGATCCGGATCTGACGGATGCGCAGTGTGTCCGCCCCTGTAGCCACCATCCAGCTCCCGGGGAACGCTGCAGATCAAGTACACCCCGGCGCCTGACACCGCGGGGTGCCCCAGGCTGTCGCTGCCGCCGCCGCCGCCGCCGTCAGATGGCCTCACCGGACTGCTGGCGGCGGCGGCGGCGGCGCCGGGTCGCGGCGGTTTGATGAAGACGCTCCACTCGAATCCGCCAATCGACACGGCCTCGGCGCCGCCGTCAAACACCACCGCGGCGTCGCCGCATCCGGCGAGCGCCGCCAGCAGGGCCTTACGGGAGATGCTCCAGGCGAAGGAGTGGACGCTGTCGCTGGGATCACGCGGCGGCGCATCACACCACCACGCGTCGTCCGCGTCCCCCGCGGCTGCCTCCTGCTCGTCTGCGTCCGTATCAGCTGCCATCGCCGCCGCCGCAGTAGCAGGAGCAGCAGTAGCAGCAGCAGCAGCAGCAGTAGCAGCACTGCACGCGCGATCCTCGTCGGCCGCAGCACTCAGCTCCGCCAGTCCGCGGCGCTCCGCGCCGCCCGCGCACGCGAGGAACAGCGCCCGCAGCTGCTGCCGCTGACCCATGGGCCACCAGGGCAGTCGCGGCGTCACGAAGGCCAGGTATGCGCGGCCCAGGTGCGCGGCTCGGAGCCGACGGCAGAGCGCCGCGGCGCGGCGCGGCGACGTGGCGGGGTTGGCGGCCAACCACACCGCCAGCAGCTGTAGCACACTGGCCTCGCTGTCGGTCCGGAAGCTGCTACAGCCCAACAGAGCCTCCAGGGCACAGGCCGGCAGCGCCGCCAGCTGCGCCCGCAGCGGCCGGGAGTTGAGGACGCGGACCGCGTCGGGGAAGTGGGAGACTAGGTGATTGCGGCAGGCGTCGACCACGGGTGCGAAGCTGACGGCGGCGGCGCCGGCGGCGGGGCAGCTCTCCGCGAAGCGGAGCACCGCCAAAACGTCCTCACGTACAGCGTCGCTGCCGCCGCCGCCGCCGCTGCCGTCGTTGTCGCGCGGGTCAGGTTCATCGGCGGCGGCTTTGCCACCGGCGACGGCAGGGAAGGAGGCAGCGGTGCTGCTACGTCCGCCGGCGCGAGGTGTGCTCCCCGTGCCGCCCGGTGGCCTACCCGAGATCGCCACCCTGCCCTCCCCGGGGCCCCTCTCCCCGTTTCCCCCCTCCTGGAGCAGCTGCAGCAGCGCCTGGTCGCAGGCCTCCGCACAGCCATCCACCTGCGCAAGTTGTCGTACCGTATCGTACGACAGAGCCAGCGGACAGACATCAGCAGCGACGGGACAACGGGGCCGGTGACGCCTACCTGAACAGCTCACGAGGGTGCGCGGGTAAGGGCCGGTGTAGGTTGGTCGCGGTGAGGAGTCAGCGGCGGGACGCGGGACTGACACGGGCACCTCCATGTGCGGGCGAGACAACGGCAGCTCAGCCGCCCGGGAGCACATACAAGGGCGCCGCCGCAAAGCGGTCATGCGGGTCAAAGCACGCGTGCAGCCGTGCACACCTCCCGGCCCCGCTCCCGCCCCCATGTGCCGCAATCACGTCTCTCACCTGTAGGTAGGCGGCCTGGCTCCTGACGGCCAACAGCTGGGGCGCGGTGAGTACCCCGCCTCCGCCTCCACCACCACCTCCGCCTCCACCGCCACCACCACCTCCGCCTCCGCCTCCAACTCCGCGCCCAGATCCGCCTTCATCGCCACCTCCGCCACCACCACAACCTCCACCTGAACCGCCGCCGCCGCTCTCGCTGCCGCCAGCGGCCCCCGGCTGCAGCTCCCCCGTGTACATGTACTGCAAGGCGATCAACGCGCCGTACAGATCCTCCTCACGGCCCAGCGGCACCCGCAGCTCCAGGGGCGGCTGCTGCGGCGGCGGCACCGCCGTTGGGGGCCAGGCTCGCGCCGATGAAGGCCAGAGGCCGCCGCCGCCGCCGCCGCCGTCGCAGTCCCGCCAGCGATCCAGCTGCGCGCGGAAGCGCTCCGAAGCCGCCCACAGCACCAGGCTGTGGGCCGGCAGGGACCGCTCCACGTACGGCATCGCGCTGGGCGAAGCCCTGGCGGCGCCGGCGGCGGCACGGCCTGGCTTGTGCCTTCCCCTCGCGTCCACATCCCTTGGCCGGTCGCCGTCACCGCCGTCATCGCCGCCGCCGCCGCTGCTACCCCTGCCTCTAGCGTCCCCAGCGCTGCCGCTGCTGCCACCGCCACCGCCTTCCTCCGGTTGCCACGGCTCGTGGCGCGAGAGGTAGAACCGGATGACGCAGTCGGCGGCCTCCTCCCGACCGAACAAGCTCCGGATGCGCTCACACAGCTGCAGGCTCATAAGTCCCCCGGCTGCGCCGCCCGTTGACCGACTGCGCTGCTGGCCTTGGGGGGATTGGACTGTGATGCGGGTGCGCGGTGCGGGTGCTGATGTGGGTGTGGGTGTGGGTTGTAGGTAGGTGGCTGCGGCCCCTCGTCCCTCGTCCGTCCGTCGGCCCTCCAGCAGGGCTTCCACAACGCCCACAGGACCCGTCGCCACGCGTACGACGCTATCGTGCTGCTGTCGTGCTGTCGTACGGTTGCCCGCGCGGGTACGGCTCGACCCGCGGGTCGACCTGGGCGGGGGGGGTTGGGTTTTAGGGTTTTGCGCTGTCCCGGTCACACCCCGCGTCGGGGCCGCTGGTCGGTGTCTCTCATCGCCTCATCGCCGGGTGACGGTAGAGGGGGTATGTACCTGGGTGCCCGCAAACTCGGTGCCGCGTATCCGCGGAAGCTGGATGGAGGTTCGAGAGGAGGCCACACAGTTGTGGTGATAATTACTAAAATGCTTCACCGCAGCGCCCCTTGCAGTGTTGTGGAGCGGTCTCTCTCTCTCTCTCTGATGCTGCAACTGCGACTGCCGCTAAGGCTAAGCGGCCGGAAGCGAAGCCGGATGGGTGGCCGCCGATGCGGGCCTCCGAGGTTGACATCCGAGGACGGGTGCTTGGGGACAGGGGGCCTGCCGGACCTCCAGGCCGGGCCGACGTCGCGGGCTGTTGGGCATCCGAGGTGTACCTGCCCTTTGCATCGGTAATGGGGGGGTCAGGTACCGTACTTAGGGTTGGCGTAGGACCGTGTAGGAGGGGGCTCCGGTAGTAGAGATGACGAGAGACAGATAAAACAGCCGGCGACGGAGGAGGAGGAGGGAGAGGGCGCGGGGAAGGGGACGGGGAGTCCCCGGGGTGGCGGGCGAGTTCGCTGGCTGGCGGGCGCTGCTTGACAGGTGCTGCAGTGACCCGTGGGTCATTGACGGTACATCCCGTTCCCCGATGTACGACAACTTCATAGCGCTCGCCTGGCGCGGAATCGCCAGCGCACAACCCCCTCTTTGAGGTCCGGACCTGCAGGCACCTCCACATTCCCGATGTTCGTCGAAGTGCTGCTTCCTCTGCCCCGTATTGGTGGACGTGAGCTACGCAGCGACCAACTCTGCGCCCCCAGCTGCTCCGAGCACGACCGAACGCGGCCGTGGCGGGTGCGGAGCCGACAGCTAGGTGTGCACGGGCCTCCGTTGGGGCCCCTATGAGGGACCTGAGGCCGCCTGCGCCAGGGCGGGGCCTCTGGAAGTAGAAGAAGAAGCAGACCTCCCTCTGCTTTCCGAAGGGTCGGAGGGAGGCCGTGCTGCGTTGCCATCACCCCGCCGGCACCCCGACCGGCACGACACATACGGTAGCACGTAACAGCGGGCGCAGCAGCGCACGAGTGGGTTCGGGCGTTCGAGGGCGCCTCTGCGGGGGCCCCACAGGCGCCATAGAGGGCTTCCGATGACACGCCTCCGCGGGCCGGATGCGCGCGTTGCCGGCGGCCCGCCTGCGACCCTTCGCCGCTGGCTGGCCTCTGCCCTGTGCCCTCGCACTGTCGTGCCACCAGAGTGGCAGCCAGCGACATGCCTGGACCACCTCACTGGCGCCCGACCGACTGACTGACTGACCGACTGACTTGCCTCTGGTGGGGCCGACGCCAGGACCCAAGGACCGTCCAGGCAGGGAAGGATGCCCCAAGGGTGGCGGCCCTCGGTTGCTTTCACGCTGCCGTTACCATACATGATGGGTTGGCGGCAACCCCGCACCCGCACCACATACGGGCGCACACGGAGGCACGGGAATGCAGCCGCCCAACCACGTGCACGACACTCCGGTGGCCAGTACGGCAGCATACCGTGGGAGGGCAGGCAGCAGATAGGCTGGGGCAAGCCGGGAACCCCCGGGACGTCCCAACCGGTCATTCAGAGCAGCCATCGGGCTGTCGGCGCCCCTAACCCGGCGGCCCAACCCGGCGCGGCACAACCGCCAACCCGGCAGCAACAGCAACAGGGGGGGCACTGCGGACGGACGGCAACATGCCATACCTGTACGATAACACGTACAAGAGCGCTCCAGACCGTGTACAGCCCACGTATCAGCGTTGGAAGTACAGAGCAACCCGCCCTCTAGCTTACGATGCCGCATGATGACGTCGTGCATCTTTGCCGATCCACGCTTATCAAGCCCACGGCATTGAAATAACGAAAAGAATCTTGCGGCGCCTGGGACAGCAGGTCACGTGTCGTACGGTACGGCCGCCGCACGAGCTGCCTGAAGCCCTTATGCAGCGATGAGCTGCCTCCTACACTCAATAGTCCCCACAGAGTTAAGACACACCCCGAAACAAAATTGATGCCCCCACATCTGCTTACGGACACGTCAGGCATCGCGCTAATACGGTAAGCAATACACACATCCCAGCTGGGACTGGGCGGTTCGGGCGGTTATCTCGCTAAACACACCCCAACACACCGTCCACCACGCAACGCTCCTACCACATCCCGAAAGCAAGCCCAACACACTGCCACACTCTGTACCGCCACTGCCGCTGCGGCTACACGCAACAGAGGGAAGAGGGCGATGGCCCGTGGGCAGTGGTACGCGCAGGGAAATTGCGGGAGGGGGATTGGAGGCAGGCCGCAGTGAGCAGGCAGGTGCTTCTGACGGCGGCCGGCGCTGCAAACGAGGGCGTGAACGATTGATTGATTGATTGAGTGAGTGAGTGCGTGAACGAGTGAGTGCCGGAGGGAGGGCGGGAGGGCGGCCCCCCGGCCACCTCGCTCACGCATCAGCTCGTTCCCTGCATTCATAGACGTCGACACATCTACATCGTCATATGGTACGTCTAATTATCTATCTGTATTTCGTGTCCAAAAGTGGCTGCTGGGCACTGCCCGGGTTGGTTACCCCTACACGTGACGGACCCCATAAACCGTCGTACCAGCGAAGCTGGGCCCTATGGCCGTACACACCAGTGAGGGAGCCGGGCCTCACCTCAGTGAGGGAGGGGAGAGAGGTCACCGCATTCCTCTCGTCTTCTTGTGCACAACACACAAACACACACACCGCGTGTTTTTCGATAAACACAGCCACACACAGCCACACCCCGTTATCTATTAAACAGCCACACCCCGCGTGGATGCCGCCCGACTTTGGTGGTTTCGGACACACGAACGCACGCGGGGACGTCTCTCTGGGCAGCGGCGCAGTGCATCCAGAACACCCGGAGACACGCCGCCATGCATACGGCATTCGCCGGCCTGACGCTCTCCGAGGGCCGTTCGTGGCCGCCCCCCGGCGGGCGCTGCAATAAGAGGAAAGACCGCCGCTCTCCTGTTGTGCAACCTGGAGGGAGGGGCGGGACCTAGGGTCCGTTGTGGACGGTGCGCTGTGTGTGTTCGGGAGCGGGGAGCCCCGGCGCGCGCTCCCCCCGGGAACGGCGCAACAGAAGCGCGTCATGTTTGCGCGTCGTACGGTACGGCAGGCTGACTGTGAGAGTACGAATTACTGTACAACATGCTGTACATGACCGACCCTGTGAGTCCACAGGGACGGAAGGCGCGTGTCCGTACCCCTTCTCGGCAGATGCGGGTCCAGTTGTGCGTGTACGACTGTACGACTGAATGCTACACCAGAAACACACGTACACCACACACACACACACACACATGTATTGGAAACCGCCACCCACACACGTCCGCACACACATGCGCATCCACACCTACCACACACCTGCCCTCACCCAAACACACTCACTGGGTGTGGGTCGAGCTGGTCTGCTGCCCTTTGACGTCCGTGCAAAACACGGGGCAGCAGCCAGTCCACCAGTCCATCGGGTCCCTCGTGTCGCTGCCCCTCCAGGTTCCCCAAGACACACCCACCCCGTACCGCGCAGCAGCGACAGCGGGGCGCCACGTCCCCCTCCACGAACCGCTCGGGAACCAAGCGACAAGGAGCCAGCCGAGCCGCTCGTCCACACAGCCCACAAACAGGGCCACCAGCACCATCACCTACCGCCTCTGCCCCGCGACACTCTCGCCCCACCCCGCTCTGGACTCCGAACCCATCCCTCCCACCGCTGCACCGCCGCAGGGCCGGTGGTCTAGGGCAGGTTGGTCCGCTCCTTCATGGGACTGGGGCCGGGGGCGGCGGCGGCGGCGGCGGCGGCGGCGTGCAGGCCGGGAGCCCCGCCGGCTGCGGCGGCGCCGCCGCCCGGCCCTGGTCCGCCGATGCCGGCCGCCGCGCCCGCGGGGGCCACTTTCCCCGTGGCCGTTGCCGTTGTGGGGGCTGGGGCCGGGGCGTCCGTTGCAGCGGTGGCCGGGGCGCCGCCCCATGCCCTGGCGGCCGGCAAGGGTGCAGCACCTGCTGCACCCGGGGGCGCAGCGGTTCGAGTCGGTGGCGGAGGCGGCGCCACCGCCTCGCCCTCCCCATCCAGCACCTCCCAGCCATCGGGGTAGCTCGCCGTCCGCTGCGGCGGCTGCGGCTGCTGAGACTGCTGGGGCTGCCGCTGAAGGGGCTGCACATGCGGCGGCAGATGCAATGGACAGCCAGACCGCTGCTGCGGCGCCGTCAACTGCCCCGGGTCCGCCGCCTCGGCATCTCCCCCCCGGGGGTGCCCGCCATCTTGCGGTGGCAGCTGCAGCTCGCCCGGCAGGGCGGGATCCGCTTCAGACGCCGGGGCGACCCGCAACGAGGCGGATGCTGCCGCGTCATGCTCGTCCATCGAGGCACCGGGCGGCGCGCCGCCGCCGTCGCCGCGGGGGCTCGTCCCGATGGCGGCCGCGGCGGCGCCATCATCGAGGCAGGCGGCCGCTGAGTCGCCGTCGGCGCTGCCGTACACCGCCCCCGGCTCCGTCGAGCAAGGCTGCGTCCCCGTCATACTGTTTCCAAGTAGTCGGTTGAAGTCGTACAGGAGATCGCCGTACGTGATCTGCGGCTCGGCAGCGCCGGGGGAGCTGGTGCACGGCGGGTCGACCGTCGGCGGCTCACTCGCCGCCGGGCCGACGGCCGCGACCGCCGAGTCCGGCAGCGTCGATGACGTCAGCTCCGCCGACGCGTCGCCGTAACGCCAGTACATGGAGTCGTACGGGTCGTACGACGCCGCGTCAAGGCCGTACCGGACGCAGTCGTCCTCGCCGTCCGCTGCGGCGTCGTCATCGTGGCCCTCGCAGTGGCCGTACGCGGCTTGCTGTTCTGTGTACGACAGTAACTCCTGCGGGAAACGAGTCCGGACGTCAACCCTGGGAGACAAGTCACCTGTACATGTACGGCCATGTACGGGAATGCACTCACCCGGTCCCATCGGAGCCCTACACAGTCGGCCATACGGGCCCGCCCCCTCGTCCCCGCGCAGCAACCGCACCACCATGCTACTCGCCCTCCGTGTGGGCCCCCGCCCGCAGTCCCCCGGCCCCAGTCCGCCGCCCACCTGCAGCCCCTCCAGCCTGCGCGTCAGGATGTCATTCTCCCGCCACAGCCGGGCCTTATCCGCCAGGGCGGCCGTCAGCTGCGCCACCAGCGTCGCCTCCACAAGCTCATCGCTTCCGCCGCCGCCGCAGCTGACACCGCCGCCGAAAGCGCCAGTGAGCCCGCCGGCGAAGCCGCCGCCGCCGTGGCTGGGCCGGCGGCTGTGCACTCGGCTGCCGTGGCGACTGAGGGCACTCAGGACCGCCGCCAGTCCGGGGGGCCCCGGGGAGGAGTGGGCGATAGGCGCCGCCGCCGCTACCGGCACCGCCGCCACCGCCATGGGAGAGCCGGCGGCGGCGGGGGAGGACGTGGCGTCGGCGTCGGCGGCGGGCATCGGTTGGCGGCTCCCACATCCGCCGCCGGGTGCGCTTGCGACTGCAGCCGCTGCTGCTGCAGTTGCTGCTGCTGCTGCTGCTGCCCGCAGCTGCGCGTTCTCCTGCGGGGCGGGGGAGGTAGACGGAGGCCGGCGGACCAATGGTAAACCAGTACCGTACACGGGCGGCGGGTTGGTGGGTCGACGCAGTTATTAGGACACACGCTCGAGCCGGCGGGGGGGGGGGTGCGACCGAGGTAGGTACACCACAAGCCGACCTCAAAGCAAGGGAGTGCAGGCAGGGAGGGAGCAGGACTGGTCGTGCCCCCGTGGCCCAGGTGCCCCCATTGGTGGACCGCCATCCACGGGCAGCTCCCGGGACAGGCGCCGAGGGGCGCTCAAACGAGGGCCACAACGGGTGATGACGGCCCGGGCCCCGGCCCCGGTGCCGGGCCTTGGTCCCACCGCCCAGCCACCCACTCGGGACTCCGCCCCTCACCCACCGTCGCAAGCTCCCCGCAGCGGCTCTGAGACACCTCCAGCTTGAGAGCCAGGGACTCCGCCTCCGCCGCCCGCCTCGCCGCCTCCGCCTCCGCCGCCTCCACCTGCCGCTCCAGCGTCGTACACCGGACCTCCGCCGCGTCCGCCCGCAGTCGCGCCTCCTCCGCCGCCCGCCGCGCCTCCTCCAACTGCCGCCGCAGCTGCTCCCCCTCCGCTGCCGCCGCGACCGCGGGCTCCGGAGCTGACGTCGCCGCCTCCGCCGTCTGGCACCCTTGCCCTGCCGGCCGCTGCTGCTGCTGCTGCGGGGGCGGCGGCGGCGGCGGCGGCAACGTCATCGCTGCGGGTTGCCCCGCTGGCGGCTGTTGTTGGTTGGATCGGGACAGGCGCTTCGCGGCTGGCTTGCCGGCCGGCTTGCCTGCGGACGGGGAGGGCTGCGGCCCTGTGGCGGGGTGCGGAGGGGAGGGGACGCCGCCAGGGCGGCGTAGCGGGGGAGTTGGGCCAGGGAGGGCGATCCCCGGGAGCCAGAATCCCGCCACGTCATCGGGACACGCCGTACAGACCGATCCATCGGGCAGCGCTGGAGCATCAGGGGTTTCCCACGTGTCCGTCAGTCAAGCGGTTAGTCAGTTGATCAGTTAATCGGTTGGTCGGTTAGTCAGTTAGTCAGACAGGGGCAGGACACACGCTCGAGCCGCCGCTACCTTACCCACCGCCGCTACCTTACCCACCGCCGCTACCTTACCCACCGCCGCTACCTTACCCACCGTCGTTATGCCCCCCGGGGAGCCGCTGTGTCACATCCTTGTGTGAACGTGAGGCACTCAGGGCACGGCACGAGATAAGGAAGCTGCCCCAAACAAGAGCCCCACCTGCGGCGCCTTCGGTGCCGCCGTCAGGCTCCGGAGCACTCGCCGCCGCGGCGTCCGCTGCCGGCACCGCCGCTTGTGCGGGGCTTGATTCAGCGCCCTTCTCCGCGGTGGCGGTGGCAGCGGCGGCGGCGGCGTTCGCGACCGATGGGGATACCGCCATACTGACCGCCGCGTCAGCCGCGCGCGCCGCAGCGGGTTTGATAACTATGAGCTTGCCGCCACCGCCGCCGCCGCTGCGGCCGCTACGGTGACCGCCGCCACCCGGAGGGGATGTAGGTGTGGGGCCGGTGGGTAAGGTAGCGACGGAGGTGGAGGTAGAGGGACCCGTCGCCGCCGCCACCGTACGGCCGCTGCGTGCCGCCGCGACCGCCGCCTTCGGCGCGCCGTCGGCGGACACCGCCTTCGACGGCTCCGGCGTCGCCGCCGCTGCGGTCGCCGCCTTCGGCCCGACCCCTGCCTCCCGCGGCTGCGTTCGGGGCTGCCCTGTCGCCGCCGCCGCCGCCGCCCCCCGACCCGCCACCGGTTCAGAAGCCCTGGATTGCAAGCCGCCACGACCGCCGCCGCCGCCCCCGCCGCCGCTGCCAGCGCCAGACCAGCCGCCCCCACCCTCTGCGGCGCCCCAGCCCCAGTCGTCATCATCCCCAACGGCTTGGCGCCACGCGTCTGCGGCTCCGAAACCACGCACCCCGCCGCCGCCGCCGGCGGACCGGGTTTTGTCGAGCACGCGGCCACGCCCGGTGGCCGCCGCCGGCCCAGGAATTTGGACGCCGCTGGATCCGGCGGCGGCGCCGCCGCTACCGCCGCCGCTGCTGCTGGCTCCGGAAGCTCCGACCGCTCCTTGGCTGCCAGCCGAACCCGCCGGCAGCGGCGACGGCGTCAGCGTCGCCGGCCGGCCGCGGCCATCGCCACTGGAGCGCCCCACCTGCGACCCCGCAGTGCCGGCGTCCCTGCCCCTGCCCGCGCCCACACCGCCGCCGCCGCCGCCGCTGCTCATGACCCGCCGGCCCGGCGGGCTGCCCGCGGCGCCGACCCGTGGGTCAGTGTCGCTGTCCGTCTCCCGCGACTCGCCGCCCTCCTCCCCGTCCAGCACTCCGGTGAAAATGGTTTCAAAGTCGTGATCCAGCTGCGTGAGGAGGTCGGTGGCCCTCTGACCCAGAGAAGTGAAGCCGGAGAAGACCTGCGAGCAGAGGAGGGGGGGAAGGGGGGCGTTAGGGGACATGGGCAGGCAGCCAGGCACGTTGAAGCTGCACTGCTGCCAGAGCGGGGCGGGGCGGGGCGGGGGAACACAGCGGCCGCCGGGCACGGTGCAGAAGTGGGGGTTCAATTGAAAAAATAAATAAACCCGTAGAACGAACCCGGGCACACCCAGCATAACGCAGTATACTGAAGTGGGGGTGTTATTGATGGCGCAGTAGCGCTGCTGCGGGGTGGGTTGCTATTTGTGCGGCGAGCACTTCCGGATCCCCTCCCTGGCCCGTTCTAGGGACGGCGTAGGCATCGGTATACGGAACCAGGCGAAACCGACCCACCGCGCCGAGGAGTCCCGAGCCGCCCGTGGGCGACCCCACCAGGCTGTTGGCGGGCGCCACGTCACCATAACGCCCCCGGGACGCCGACGTCGGCGTCGCCGTCGCCGTCGCAGCCGGCCGCGAGCGCTGCTGCTGCGGTGGAATCATCCAGCCGCCGCTGCCGCCGCCGCCGCCACCGCCGCCGTCACCCCACCCGTCGCCCCACCCGTCACCCCATCCACCATCCAAGGTGCTCGTCGCCCTCGCCGACGAGTGGGAAGGCCCGTCGCCGCGGCCGCCGCCGCCGCCAGCGCGGCCGCCCGGCGACGTCAAGCTGCCCCGCGCGGCGGCCGCGGCACTCCGCCTGGCCTCCGTCGGCGGTGCCTCGGGGGAGTGCGGCCGCGAGCCACGGCGGTGTGCCGTCGTGGCGGCGCGGCGGCTGCTACTGCTGGCGGCGGCGGCGCCGCCGCCGTTGGGGCTGGCGGCGGTGGTGGAGGTGGCGGCGGGGCCGCTGCCGCGCCCGGGTGTGTGTGGGTGGTGCTGTAGAGCCGCAGGGGAGAAGTCGCTGAGCAGGTCTGTGACACCGCCCACTAGGATGGAGGTGAGGGCGCCGAAGAGACCGGTGTCGCTGTCCTCCGCGTCGAGATCCTCCGTACCGTTGTCGTCGTCGCCAGGGTCGCCGTCGTCGCCAGGGTCGCCGTCGCTGCCACCGGCGTCGCCGTCGCCGCCGCCACTGGGCCGGGCGGAGTCGGCGTCGTCGCTGTAGCCTGGGTAACCGAAACGGACTGCAGGCGGCGTTCGAGTATGGGTGCATGGCAGTCAAAAATCCAGCAGGCAGCACGGAGGTAGGAGTGTGTCGGCTCGGGGCCGTGGTTCGGAGGTTAGTTCGGCGGTTGGGAGGCGGGAGAGGGGCGAGGAGCTTTGGTGTGCTGCTCCGACGGTGAGGCCGCGCTGCGCAGCGACGATGGCGCTTCTTGGGGTGTGTGGAGACAAGAGGGCGGCGGCAGGGGCTTGACGGGGGTGCCTGATTGCGGTGCCCGGGCATCTGGGTGGGTGGGTTTAATCGTTGACTGCAGGATGCGACCCGACAACGCATGGCGGACTGTGTCTGCACTGCCGCATACCCCACAAGGGGGCGAGCGACTGGTGTGCAGCTCGCTGGAGGGAACACGAGGGTAGAATAGCTGAGCCGCAACAGCTGCTCCTTCACCGACAAAAGCATGACGCGTTGTGCCAACTCGATTCAAGAACATGGGGTAAACTGATTGCGCGAGCCAGCCGGCAGGTCCACGCAAGCGAGTCGAGGGAGACGCGACGCCGAAGACACAATGCGCTATGTTAAACAACCAGCGGCATATTTAATATACATCGTATGCTTGCCTTCGGTGTCATACTCGGCGTACTCCATCGCCAGCAACCCAGTCGACGCGACAAAATTCAAAGACAAAGACGCTTGAAACTACAGTGATTGGCCTCGCTGCACGTATTACCGTAATGCATTTGTCAGCATCGCATCGGGGAAATTCATTTTAGCTCCAAGGCTGAGAGCTCAGACGCCGAAAACAAGGGCTTGCCGCAGTGCTCATGAAGCCCACGATTGAATCCAAACAATAATTCAGGCCCAATCTAATCCAAAACAATGACGTTGTTCGGCCAGCACTGCCTACTATTCCTCTGAGAGGGAAGCGAACCGCGACTATGTTGCAACGTGCAACATTACATAAAACAACCGACGCCCTCATCAGTTGAACTCATCTCCTAATGTACAGTAGATATGCTTCCAGGTTGTTTCGGACGACCGGCGTGCAAAAACGGTTGATGTCGTAAAATACGGCTGTCCAAAAACCTTTCAGCAAGCCAAATTTCTTTTCTTGGAGTTCTGCCAAACCTTGTACTTTTGATTCGCTGTGCTAGGCTGAGCTTATGCTTGTGACTGCTCAATTCAGGGCAGCCTCACGGTTGAGAGTTAAGTCAAGTGCTCGCGGCCCCATCCGTAGATATACCGTCATAGAATCGGAGAGGTAGCATTTTTCTATGGCTAGCTTTTTGAACGCTGCCCTGGGGTCTGAGTCTGACGAGGAGGACGATGACTACAACCCCGCCGCCGACAATACTGCTGAGCGTGAGGATCTGCCACAGACTGCTGCTCCTGGTCGAGGTGGAGCGAAAAACAAGCGCAGGTGAAGGCTGCTGCCATAGGTTGGCACTCGAAGACTTCGGGTTTCCAAGCCATTTGCCTCGCGATATCGGACAGTACAGCAAGTACTTGCTTCCGGTATACATGGGGGCGTGGCGGGGGAGACTTGGGGGTCCTGCCAACACCGACCGGTACGCGGTCTTCGCAGCCTCACCCCCGCCACCAGCCTCTCCTCATGCTTCCTGCCTGCAGGCCAGGAAGGCGTGCCTCGGATTCCGAACCGATCGCTCTCGGCCTCTGGTCCGTACCACTTGCCCTTCTCCGCTTTCCTGGCGCACTCGTTCACAGCCCACGGGCGGCCGTACCGAAACCCGCAGCCCTCCGCCTGCTTCCCTCTTCTCCCCCACCCCGTCCCCGGCTGCGCATCATAGTTCCCCGTACTGTACCGCTTACCAATATGCGAACTCGTACGTGCCTGTGCGACCTCTCAGGCGCGGCGCCGCCATTGCTGCAGTCGCCGGCGCTGACGGCGAAGCCGAGGAGGAGGACGGCGAAGCCGGGGAGGAGGAGGAGGACGGCGAAGCCGAGGACGCCGCGCCTGACCCTCGGGCCCTGGCCAAACGCGCCAAGGTGGCCTCCCTCTGGGAGCAGATCAACCAGAGGGCGGCCGCCAACGGCACCGCCACGCAGCGGCCGCCCTCAGCCGCCGTCAACCTGGCGGCCCTGTGTCGCTCCAACCTGGGGGCCAAGAAACCCAAGAAGGCCGACCAGGACAAGGTGGGTGCGAACTGGGCTGGGGGCGGTTTGATGGGAAGTCATGATCGGGGGTTGATGGGCTAGGGTTGGGTTGAACCTGGGTCGGTATGGGGTTGATGGTCTGGGTCGATGACTGGTTGGACCTTGGTCGCTGCTGGGTCGATGGTGCGTCCTGGGTGGATGAGGAGGTGCGGCAAGGGATCCCACGGCCCGGAAGGGGAAGGTGCTGCGGGCAGGACGAGGAGGAGGGTGCGACCCGCGTACCGGCCCCCTCCCTGGGGCCCTCCCTGGGGCCCAGGGGCAGCCCGTCCTTCGAGTGCCGGGGTGGCGGCAGGCCATCGAGGTGGGGTGATTTGAACACCCGGGGGGGCGGGGCCACCTGGTCCGAGTCCGATGTGACTCGGGGGTCCAGTCGCGGAATCTACCCAGACCATGCTTCGGGGGGCCGACATCACTGACCTGACCGGGTGGCACGACCGATGAGGGTGAAGATGAGCCGAGCCGCCTGGGCCGCGGTGTGTGGTGAGTTGCTGGGTGATCAGCATGTGGGGTGGGGTGGGGTGGGGTGGGGTGGGGTGGGGTGGCAGCCAGCGGCGTCGGGGAGTGGCCTGGAGGCGGGGAAGGTCCGCATCCTGCGGGGGGTCGGGCGGTGTGTGCCGGCTTGGGGCAGCAGCCTCGTCTCGCACACGAGGGAGGGGGGTGGTGCGGGACTCAGTTGCCGGGCGGGCGGCCGGCGGCTCGGGAAGCCTCTTCAGAGCAGGCCGGTTGGTCTTAACCTGCCGCTGGTGGGGCCGGGGGGTGAAGGCAGGTCGGAGCCGCTGCAGGCGGAACACGCACCTGCACCCCCGCGGCTGCCATGCCTCCCGTGCAGCTCTTGGCCAGTGCCAGGCCCGGTCAAATATGTAACACACACACACACGGGTGCATTGCTGGACACGGGTCTGCTTAATCGCGGCTCAGCTTTTCTCCTTGATAACACACACACACACACACACACGGCTCAGTTCTCTTAAACACACAGAGGGGCCCCGACCCCAGGGCCCGCCCATCCGCCCCGACGCCACCCGCCGGATCGAACTGGGACCGCCAGGATCGACAGACCCCGCACCTGCCAGCCGCAGCCCCCTCTACTCTCCCTGTAGCTTTCCCCCTCCCCCTCAACCCCCCAACCACAACCACAACCACAACCACACACCCCTCGCTCATCTCGCACCTCGTCCTGCAGGTCTGGATGCGCAGTCTGGGCCTCCTGAAGCGGTCCACCTCCAAATCGGTGGACAGCGGCTCGCCGTGGGGCGGGGCGGCCGGGGGCAGCGGGGGCGACGCGGCGGCGCTGGCGCGGGAGATGCAGGCGGCGGACGCAGCGGCCGTGGGGGCCAGCGGCAGCGGCGCACCGGGGGCGGGGTCCGGGCCCGGCGAGGCGGCGGAGGAGAAGCGCGCGCTGGCGGCGGCGGCGCTGGCGGCGGTGCGCGACACAGCGACGGCGGGGTCGCGGTTGGGCAAGGTGGCGGTGACGGAGGTGCGGCGGTTCGCTGGCAAGGATATCCAGGTGAGGGCGGAGGGGGTTGGGGGGGTGCGGGGTTGCGGGTTGCGGCGGGGGAAGGCCGAGGAGGGGAGTGGAGGAATCGATGGAGGGGAGGGGAGTGTGCGGGCTGACGGAACCGGCGGGGCGGGCGGGGGACCGAGGGCAGAAGAGCGCGGGGCGGGGCGGGCCGGAAGGGTGGGGGAGGAAAGCAAATGGAGGGGTGGATGCGGCGGTGGACAGCTAGGGAGGGGGCCCCAGCCCGCTTCCCAGGTAACGGGGCGTTGGACCGAAGGCTGGGTATCCCAGATGCGGTGGTGTGGGGCTGCTGGCTGCTGCCTTTGGACTGTGACGCGAGGCTTGGCGAGACGTGGCCGATAGCCGTACGGAGGGGCGGGGCGGGTTTCTGCAAGCAGCGGGTCACTCTATGTCAGCTCGCCGTGGGGCGTGTCTGCCGGCGCGTGTGCTCTCCGTACCGCGTGGCGAACGAGCCGCGGCGGCCCATCGCACCCACATCCGCATCCAGGGTCGGCGGACCACCTCCACCCCTGCTGGCAGCACCGCAGCATGGATACGTTTTACCAATTTCCTACATACCCCCCCCCCCAACTCTCCCGCACTGCCCCGCACTGCCCCGCCGCGCCTGGGCCCCCTCCGCAGGTGACCCTGCACGTGGACAAGGACAGCAAAGAGGCGCAGAAGGCCGCGGCCAAGGCGGCCGCCCCGCCGCCCCCGCCCGCCTCCACCGGTCTGGACGCCGTGCTGGCGGAGATCGAGAAGAAAAAGAAGGCGAGGGGGAGGGGGAGGGGGGGAGATACGGCCATGCCCTTGGGGCAGGCGGGAGGGGACTCGGATGGACCTTTGCGGCCGGCTTCGGCCCGGGTTTCCTATTTACAGCCGGCCGGCTTCCTTGACGTTTGGTAAATCGGCCAGGGGTCGCCTCGTGCTTTGTGGTTCCGAGGCATGCATCGTATCTGAGGAGTCGGTGTTGGGGCCCAGCCTGGGGTGGTCCGTCAAGCGTCTGCTCCCCCGTCGCGGCGTGCAGGCGACACCTTTGTCCATTCGCGTGCTCGTTGCGGCCAGCCTCGCATGTCGCTGCGGTTGGGGCTGCCTCGGTGTGCGGTGTCTCCAGGCCCGTTCCACCGGCCCTCCCCGTTCCTTGGCCTCTGGCATGTTAAACGCATCCACCCATCCACCCCACACAACAGCACCACTTCTCTACAGTTACCTGAACCCACCCCACCCCACCCCACCCCACACCTCCTCAAACCCGCCAGGTCAGCGTGTTGGACAAGACCAAAGCGGACTGGAGCGAGTACAAGGTGCGGGCGCTGTTGTGGGGGGAGTGGCCTGGGGCTGGATGAAGTGACTGGACGAACGAGTCCGTGTGTGTGGGGGGGGGGGGAGGGGGGAGGCGGGAGCGGTCGAGTGGGTTTGGGACATTGGTGGACGGTGTACTGAAGCTGTGCGGCTGCCACAGCAAATGTCGGATGGGGTTGAGAGGGGGAGAGGCGGGGTCCCGAGGATTTGCTGCTGGATATCTGGTTGGGGCGCGGGCTGGGCTTGGGGCGATGGGGCCCCGTCCTCCTCACACGCCCCTCCACACCCCTCCCCACCCACGGGCTGCCTCCGCCGCTCCCCAACCCAATTCCCTCCCAACTCAACCCAATTTCCTATATCCCCCCCCCTCCTCACACCCCACTTCCCACACCCCACTTCCCACCTCCCACTTCCCACCTCACCTCCCACCCCACCCCACCTCACACCCCACCCCACCTCACACCCCATCTCCCACCTCCCACCCCATCTCCCACACCCCACCCCATCCCCCACCCCCCACCCCAGGCGGCCAACACCACAGTGGACGAGGAGCTGGAGGCGTACAAGAAGAGCGCGGACCAGTACCTGGACAAGCAGGTCCGTGTGGGGATGTGTGTGTGGGGGGGGGAGAAAGAAACGGAGCCGCGAGTATGTGTGTGTGTGTTTGTGTGTTGTGTTTGAGAGGGGGGAAACCCGCCCGTGTTGCGGCAAGGGGTTAGGTGCGGGATGCGGCGGTGGGGGAGGGAAAAGGGGTTCACTGGGTGTGGCGTTTGGAATCTGCGCATCATGCGGGGAAGGCCTTGGTTTCGCGGCCTGGCGTCCAATCGGAGGACGCAGCGGCAGGCCTGTCCTGTCCTATCCTACCCGAACCCATCAAGTCCTGTCCTGTCCTGGGTCAAGCATACATCAGCGGCGGCGGGCAGGTGGCGGCTTGTGAAGGTTCGCAGTCAGGAAATCCGCCTTACATCCTCTTGTACGGTACAGCCTAAAAATCCTTATCCTTTACGTGTGCGGCGTCTCCCATTGGCGTCCAGACTCGCGCCGCACGTGATGGATGGGCCCAACCCACCCACTGTCCCCCCCTCCCATCCGCACGCGCCCCTGCCTGTTCCCCTTTCCGAACAGAATTTCCTCAAACGCGCCGAGCTGCGGGAGTACGAGAAGGAGCGCGACTTGCGCCTGGCGTCCGACGTGCGCACCCGCGGCCGGCTGTAGCAGCTCACTGTCCCACGGGTGTGTATATGTGTGTATGTGTATGTCTAGTGGGCAGGGCGGGAGGGGTGCAGCCCGCGTGACACTCGGGAGCGGCAGTCAGGGACCGTAGCTGGCGCCCGGGGCGCTGTACGGAATTATCCATCCAAGCTGTAGCATCACATGTCTCGCTGGTGTCGGTTGTAGCAGCGAGGAGCGACTGTACAGGGGGCGCGCACTGCGTGCATTGGCCGCCTGTTGGGGAGGGGCGCCGGGTGGGCGATAGGAAATGGGTAGACATGTTTATGCTGTGCTGCTGCCGGGGGAGGGGATGGGGTTAAGGCAGGACTCCAAGCCGGACAGGCTCAAAGGGGCTGATGGAGGAAGAGGCGGCGGACGCCGCCGGGGGGCGCGGGGGCAGCCGCCGTGTAACGAAGTCAAAAGTCTGGCCAAGGTGCCTGTGTCAGGAGGGGGAGCAAGGAAGGCAGCTGCCAAGTCACGGCCATGTTGTTTTAACTTTACCCAAGTGTGGGAAGATGTGCATGTGCGGGCGGAGTTCGACCGGGCTGCGCGATGTCGGGGCGCGATTGCGGTGGCGCCCGACGCAGCTTGGTTCCAAAAAATTTAAAGTTAACCGCCGTCGCGTCCCAGATGGTGGCTCCATCTAAGCCATGACCGGGGAAGTCAAGATGTTGGAACGCAGTGCCACCGAGCGGAAGCTGAGATGTTGCCGAAAGTAGGACCGTTATGTCCGTGCGAGAGAGGCGAGCTGTTCTGCTTGCCAACCGCGCTTCAGCAATGGCATGGCAGCTGCTGCAAGACCAGTGAGCGCACGTCATCTTTGGCCTTCAACCCATCCTCATCAGTTCCGTAGGTTCCGTTGACCCGGTTCGCCACAATACGGCACGTCGCTGATGTGATTTGTAAGTTTCCAACGCAAAGGATTGTCACAAGTATCTTGTTTCGCTTCGAAATTTTGACCGACCAATTTCGGTCGCGCGCATCAATATGGGAGACGCTGAAAGCACTCATGCGGGCGAGCCCAAAGCCCGTGGCTCAGGAGGAGCCATAGGCTACAGCTTCCTATCCATTCCTGAAGAAAAAACAATGAAAAATCTCTATGGCAAGCTCACTCCTGACCAACGGACCTGGCGATGCGAGCAAATGAAGAAATCCTCGGACCTACTGGAAAAGTCCTGGGTAGGGGCGACACAAGGTTGCATGGCATCTCTAAGCGACTGTCGAGGTGGACCCAAATCGCTTCGGTGGTAACCTGCGCCTGCCTGAACAGGAGCTGCTGCGACCCATTTCGGAAGGACAGTGGGACCAGGATAAGGCTTACAACGGCATATCGCTGTTCATCAAAGCGATCTATACCGGACAGGTACGCTTGCAGCATGCAAGCGGTTCCAAATTCGGCCAGTATCAACGGGCGGGTGTTGCGCGGCGGAACCGGTCGCCCGCGACGCACGTCGTTGCCGCGCCTCCTTTCGGAGCAGCTGATCTCCACCCGGGGTCCGGCACCGCGCGCTGCCTCTTCCCCCCACCTCCTGTCCCGGCCTGTCATGCTCGCTGTCCCCCTCCCAACCCCCGCACGATTCGCCCGCTTATCCGCCGCAACCTACTCCTGACTGACGATGCCGGCAAAGCGGCGCGACGAAGCCACGAAGCACCCAAGTATCCCCACCCACCCACCCACCTACCCACCCACCCACCCACCCACCCCGTCACACCCACCCCGGCATACCCACCCACCCCGTCACACCCACCCACCCCGGCACACCCATGCGCCGGGTCGCAGGGCTACGCCGCGCTGCCGACGGCTCTGGGCACCCAGCTGGGGGAGGTGATGCGGATCGTCCAGGATCACATGCCGTTCTATGAGATCGGAGGCCGCCGCGTGCAGGGGGACGACAATCCCGCGCGATATGCGCTGCGGTGCGGTGCGGTGCGGGGCTGTGCGGTGCGGGGGCTCCGGCGACCCAGGGGGCAGGAGATGGCTGGAGGGCGGCAGAGGCGAGGCGTATGCAGTCCATTTCCTCGAGGTCTCTGCGGTGGTGCTTCACATCCCCCCGTCTTGGAGTTACACCCCGTAGCCCGGAAACGAGGCCGCACCAGCCCAGAACCTGGTACGACATTCGTCGTGTGCCGTATGCGACCCCGACCGCGCCGTGCTCGCCCCCTGGTGGACCCCGCAGGGTGACGTTCAACTGCATCGCCACGGTGACGTGCACGGGGTTCAATTTCGGGGAGGACAAGCACATGGACCAGGAGCTGCAGGAAAAGGTGGGGTGGGGAGGGAAGGGCAGGGGAGGGCAGGGGAGGGGAGGGCAGGGGAGGGGTTGGGAGGGGAGGGGACTGGAGGGCGGCTGGGGTGAATGGGACCGGGGTGTGTGTGATATACTGCGCCGCCGCTGCAAGGGGGCCAAGTGGGGACCACTGGGAGCGGCGGGGCGTCGGAGGGTCGGAGCGGTGAGAGGAGCCTTGCCGGAATGCGGGTGCGGGATGTGGCATGTGCGGGAGTGTGCGGCCGGAGGGTTGGGAGGGTGGGGGCGCTGCACGACGCCGCCCTGGCGCCCCACCTGCCGACTGGGTCGGTCGTGAGGCCGGCCCCCGCCCCGCATCCTTGAGTACAGCTGGCAGCGCGGCGGGCAGCACAACTGCACCACCGTAGGGCCTGACCCGGGCGGCTGTGACGAGGTCCCCAATCGCAAATCGCCCACCGCCTCCCCATTCTCCCGCGGCCCTCGCACGCACGCAAATCATGCGCTCCCGCTCTCCTCCCCTCCGCTCTCCCGCCCCCCCCCCGTGTGGTGTGGTGTCGCTGCGGCCTCTCCGCTTCAGGTGATGCTGATGGTTCGCAGCAGCCTGGACAAGCTGGGCGGCCCGCTGACCCACGAGGGCACCCTGACGGCGGAGGAGAAGGGTTACATCCTGCGACTGGCCACCGCCGGTGGACCCGCCGAGGTGCAGCGGCTCGTCACCAGCACGCCCGTCAACGTGCTGGCGCTGTACATGCTGCAGGTGCGTGTGCGTGTGGGTTTCTCAGGCAGTCAGGCGGGGAGGCAGAACAGGTGTGCGTGTGACATGCAGTGGGCTGAGCACCGGAGTGCCCTTCAGGGGTGTGTAAGAAAGAAGGCTGAGCCGCGAGAAGCCAAGTCCAGCGTAACAGGCGATGTAGGCGACGGAAGTAGAGGTGACGCCCGGGGCACTCGGAACCCGCGTTGCAGACAACCTTGATGGAAGTGAACGGTGACGGCGACGTAGGCGCTGGAGCCGCCGGATGTAGCATCCGGGAGCAACAGTTGACTGAGGCGGGCGCCAGCGGTCCAGTAGCAACCGCCGGCGGAATGACTGCCGTAGCGTAGTCTAAAAAAGACCGTGTGTGTGAGGTGGGGGTGTGTGGGGGGTAAAGATGGGGTCGTGTTGGAGGCGAGGGCGGGGAGGGGGGGGGAAGGGGGAAAGAGGGGCTGCGCGAGCCCTTGCACCCGTGCATATTTGCAGTATCATTACCTCACCTCGCCTGTCCTGTACGGCAGGCCCAGTACGACATCGACTTGCGAGTGGTCAAATGGGTCCTGCACTACGCGGCCGTCCGCTGCTGTAAGGAGGTAGGGTGGGGGGTGCATGAGGAGGGCGGGGGCGAAGGGGGAAGGGGGGGGGATAAATTGAAAAAAGAAATAAACCCGAAGAACGAACCCGGGCACACCCGGGGGAGGGGGGATCTAGCAGATGCCCGTTGGTCCTTGTTGACAGCAGGGGCCAGGGCAGGTGCCCGGCGCTGGCCGCGGCGGTTTATGGGACGGAGATGTTGGTGGCGAGGTCTGGGAGGCGATAGAAGTGCCAGGTCGAGCGCTATGGCGGCGAGGGGCCGGGAGCTGGGGCCGCGTGGGCCCCGGGGGAGGGTGGCCTGCGCCACTGGCCAGCCCGGCAGGCCCCAGGCTGGTCGGCCCGCCAACTGACGGCCGGTCGGCCGGTCGGCCGGTCGGCCGGACGGACGGACCGCTGGCCGGGCGGACGGGCCTGCCTACCTGGCGCCCAGATGCCTAATGGAGGATATCGGGAGGTGGTGCAACGGGCGCCTGTGCCCACCCAGGCGCCTATCCCTACACCGCCCCCTCCTGCTGCTGCTGCTGCTGCTGCTGATACTGCTGCTGCTGCTGCAGGAGTACGGCCGCGTCCGCTCCCAGCCGGGGGCCGCCCACGCTTCCCCCGCCTGTGTCGCCGCCCGCGCCGCCTGGCAGACCCACAGCCAGGCGCTCGACAAGCTGGAGCCGGGCAGTCCTCTGGCCGCCTTCATGGTGGCGGAGGCCCGCAGCTCCGAGGCCTTCAACCCGGGCACTCTGGCGCTCATGAGGGCAGCGACGGCGGTGAGCGGGTGGTGGGGGTGAGAGGGCGGTGGCGGTGGCTGGGCGGGGGCTGGGAAGTGGGATAGCTGAGGGGGGGAGGGAGCGTGCAGGCGGTTGAAGGGGGTGTGAGATCGCCGGGGCGGTGGCGGCAGTGGCGGCCAAGGTGCAGTTGACGAGGACTGCTGGCGTCGGCCGGACGTGTGTGTGTGGGGATAATCATGGGGTAGGGCGCGTAGCTGCAGCCCCGCTTACTTCCCCAGTCCGGGGCGGCCGTCGAGGCGCCTGGACGGGTGTGCGGGGAGTGCCCTCGCGTCCCCTTCCCCCCGGGACCCGTGCCCGCCCGCAGCGCACCCGCGCGGAGTACGGCAGGACCGGTGCTGTACTACACCTGTCGCGCTGCCTCCACCGCCGCTACCCCAAGTACGAGCACCGCCACGAACACCCTCACCCCCTCCCCAGAGTTCCGGACCGCGCCGCATCGTCCACAGGCTGGCCTGGCTTCCCCCGCCCCTCACCCCACCGGCCCCTCACCCTTCTTACACCCCGCACCTCGCAAACCCCTCCACCACAACCACCACCCGGCCCCCGGCCCCGCCTTCCCCAGCCCCGCCTTCCCCGGCCCCCCTTGGCCCCCGGCCCCGCCTTCCCCGGCACCAGTGCGCGGAACGCCGCGGGGACGACCTGGTGGCGTGGCTGGCGCACCTCAACGTGGCCTACATGCTGATACACGGAGCGCTGGGGGACACGTTTGTGGAGGACGAAGTGCTGAAGGTGGGAGGGCGGCCGGTGTGTGTGTGTGTGTGTGTGTGTGTGTGTGTGTGTGTGTGTGTGTGTGTGTCTTCGTAGGCAGGCAGAGCAGGAGTGCGGCCGGTGTGTGTGTGTGTGTGTGTTTGTAAGGGGGGGGGCGTTCAGTGTATCGTTACATGTCTCGCGTGCATTCGTGCGCGGGCCGGCCGGCCGCCCCCTCTTCCCGCCCCCCCGGCAGTATAAATACTGTATGTCTACCAATTTCCTATACCCCCCCCCCCGCCCTCCTGTGCCACGTATCGGTTCCCCAATCCATACCCCCCGCCCTCCCCGTCAGGTTATGGACGCGGCGGCCCACCAGCGCGCGTCCGTGAGCCGCTGGGGGGGCACCGTGCTGACGGAGTCGCGGTGCCGCACCCTCAAGGAGGCGCTCTACAAGGTGAGCGGGCGGGGGTCGAGCGAGGGGCCCCGCGAGAACCACCCACGGGGGAGGGGACAGGGGAGGGGTGGTTACCCGGACGAACCCCGATGAGGGGGGGGCGTAGATCGTGACGTGATGGTGCGGTGGAGGCGCTTCCGTTGCAAGCAGCTGCACCGAACACCCCGTGTGTGTGTGGGATATAGGATATTGGTGTGTGTGTGGGGTGGGGTGGGGTGGGGAGGGGGGCACCTCCACGGCTGGGATGCGGCGAACTCGCAAGGTCGTTGTGGGTTTCGTGCTGGCATGCGGTTTGTCGTACTGCCATGGACTGTACGGCATCGCGCTGCAGTTGGTAGCCACCTGTTGGACGCCCTCTCCTTCATATCTTTGAAACCGAGAGTCTCAGTGGCGGCGATGACGGCCCGCAGGACCTCGACCAGGCGCGCGAGCAGCGGCAGACGCAGCTGGCGCAGGCGCAGGCGGCCGGCGGGAGTGGCTCATTAGCCGAAGGGCGACTGCCCGTCATCCTTGACAGCGGCCAGTGGGCGGTGATGACGCCCTCCGCTGTGCCACACCGGGAGTGCGCGGGCTGCAACAAGTACTTCCACAAGGTGAAAGAAGGGGTCGTTGAGGTGGTGGGACTGGGGACGGGCAGCTGTGAGAGGGGGTCGGCTGTCGGAACCGCATGCTGCGTCCATGCAACTCGATTCGGGGTCGCGGGAACTGGACAGGAAGCTCCGGAGCGTGGCGGAAAGGGGACCGTGTGCACTCCTTTCCGACGGGAACGCCGCCAGCGTATGCCATGAAACAATCAGAATACCGTTCCTGCTTTGGACTGCGGCGCACCCATGTGCGGAATTGGCATCGTAAGTGTAATGTAATGTAAGGCTGCGCCGTACAAAGGTTCCCGAAGAAAGCGTAAAGAAAGCGAACCCGGTAGGGGCTTCTCTTTCTGCTTTCTGCTTTACTTATATGGCGCTGAGGGCACTTGCCGTACAGAGCGATCGCCTATATGAAAGGCATATTTTGTCTTCATGCATCAACAGCTTCCCGAGCTATCGGGGAACTCGCACGTGTGCCGGAGTGGTCTAACGGGTGGGTCTCAAGTATGAGAATGAGCTTTCCCATAGCGAAAGCTGCGTGAGTTCAAATCTCACCGCGTGCAATTTTGTTTTTTTAGAGATTATTTCTATGTATGTATTTATGGTTATGGTTATATCTTTATAGTATTTATCATTTCTTTAATGAAAATATCGAGCCGTGGCTAGTAGTTAGTCAATGGTCATCGGCCACAACGCGCGTGGAGACCTTTTCGCCGCCTTGATTACCGCACGGCGCCCATGCATTGACCATCCTGCTGAGCTAAGTACACAACATTTACCTGGTCATGGGTCTTCTTATAAAACCGTGTCGCTGCGGGGCAGTGGACCCCCCCTGCCCCGCGCTCATGCAGTTTCCCCTCGTGTCCCTATACTGTGAACCGGACGGAGTCCTTCGCATCGCGCGCCACCCAAGCGAACCATTGCTGACATAAGTTCAACATAATCAGTCAGTGAGCCCCGGTCAACATAATCCAATCAGTAAACCCCTGAGGGGGTCAGGGTGACCGCCTGAACCCTCCCGTCAAGATCTGGCCACAACAGAGGACTACGCCGTACCCAGCCACCTGGTACCGACCACGATCGGAAATTAGGAGGCGGCCGTGTGGCCAGCTTCGACCGCCCCTGCAGCGAATTGGGCCGCAGCCAACGGTCCGCTGTGCGGTGTGGTGCGATGCGGTGCAGTGCGAGGTGCACGACGCAACCGGCCCCCTCAATGTCAATCAAGACAGCGAAACCGCGAAACAGTCTCCGCACGAGCCACAGTCCTGCCGGCGGTGGCCGACGATGCACCCCCGCTCCATCCGCTCCATCCGCTCCATCCCAACCTGAACCCTCACCCTGGCTGCGTGCGCAGGCGATGGCGTGCGGCCGCTGCAAGTCGGTCTGGTACTGCGGCCGGGAGTGCCAGGCGGCGCACTGGAAGGCGGGCCATAAGGCCCAGTGCGCCAAACTGGCGGCCGCTCGGGAGGCGGGAGGTCCCAAGGAGGAGGACGACGACTGAGCCGGGCCTGGTAGCTCTGACGGGGTGGCGAGGTGGGAGGTAGAGAGGCACGGTGCGGTGTGGCCGAAAGGTAACCTCGCCGGGGGAGGAGGGCGGGAGGGGAGGAGGGCGGGAGGGGAGGAGGACGCTGGGGAACTCGAGCAGGGCTGTCGAAAGGGACTCGACCAACGGAATTTGGGGCCGTCAGGGTGGTCCTCCCACCGCATGGCGGGCGCTGCCGGGCCACCTCTATCTCTGCGCTCTGAGCACTGAGCACCGAGCCCCCGGGGTGGGGGCTGCGTGACTCGGACCGGGGTTACCGTACCAGCAGCGGCAAAACCCACTGGCGCGGCGCCGGATGGCCCTCGGCCCCTTCCCCCGTGGGGGAGGTGGGTGTCCCCCGCGGCGGTCATCTGGAAGCATCCGTTTCCCATTTAAGGCGCGAAGGCAATTCACGGAATCAGCATCCCTCAATGTGACTGTCGGCCGGCACGGCGCGGCGGGCGCCCGACGCAGGCGGCGAGGGGGCCGTCTCCAGCTGCGATGTCGAGCGTGTCCGGGCCGTGGGACCTAGGGGTGCTGTGGGGGGCCGGGGCGTGTGGAGCTGTAGTTGGTGCCAGCGACGGCGGGTCAGGTGGGGCGAGAGCTGCCTGGGGGCGGCGGCGCTCGCTCGTCCCCGAGCTGCTGAGGTGCCGCGGGACACGGCACCACACCGACGAAGCCCGTCCGGCATGGGTATGGAGAGGGATGGGGACCACCTGTATCGGGACCTCCGTCGGGACCTACCACAGCGGCAGACGTGCAGCTCCCAGACAGCGCGTGCAGCTCCCAGACAGCGCGTGCGGCTCCCAGACAGCGCGTGCGGCTCCCAGGCAAAAGCTCCTTGCCGCCGGGGGACGCTGTCGGTGTCGCTGGGGCCAATGGATTGTTTTGTTTGGTCGTTGGTGGCAGTTTCCAGTTGGTGCGGCTGCTCCTGGACACGTGGCTGCGTGGGCGGCGTGCGATCGGGCGGCAGTGGGTTGGGGGCAGCAGCTCATGCGGCAGGCGCGGAAGTCCGCCCGCGACAAGGGCAGCCCGGGGTTGCACGTGTGTGTTTCCTCAGGTGGTGGTGGTGGTGGGGGCCCCGGAGAGTGTGCCGACGCCAACACGCGTACCGCAGACATGAACGCGTGCCGTATGCCGTATGCCGTACACATGCAGTCGCGGAGGTGTCGAGTGCACCGTCACCGCCGTTCGGTCTCAAGAGGGTTTCGTAATGTAACCGTTGAGTTGGTCCCTGAGTCCCGAGCGGGCGATCCGAGGGGCCCGGATGAATGGGAGGGGGCGGGGGCGCGGGAGGCGGTTGTTGAGCAGTGCGCACGCCCTGTTGAGCCTGGCATGGGGGAGCAGTGACGCCAGGGATCCACCTTTCTCCCTCGTTGGCCCTCGAGTGCAGCCAACCGGTTAAAACCACTGTGTGTCATCTGTGAGGGGGACGTGTACATGAACGTACGGCGATGACGACGCCGATAATGGTGGAAAACAAAGGCGCTTTCGTTGGGGTGCCCATAAGAACTCCGTCCGGTAACCCCCACCCCCCCTTGCCGTTGCACTGGCGGCAGCGCGGCCGCGCCGCCGCGCGCCCGCGCACAGTCGCTGTCCTTCCATTGCTGTGCAGGTACCTCGCCACGGAAGTATGCTGAGACGCGTCTGGGTGTGCCCGGGTTCGTTTTTCGGGTTTCATGTTTTTCTTTTCAATATAACCCCCATCCCCCGACCGTCGGTGCCCGGTACTGAATGATTGAACGCGTTACAGCGGACCACGAAAAGGGATCTAGGGTACTGTTGGTACGGTTGGGGCCTGTACCCGTTGAAGGGGCGCTGGTAGGGTTGGGGCCTGTACCCGTTGAAGGGGCGCTGGTACGGTTGGGGCCTGTACCCGTTGAAGGGGCGCTGCCCACTGACCAGGGTCCCGGACGCCGGGGGGACCCACGGGACGCCGGGGGGACCCACGGGACGCCGGGGGGACCCACGGGACGCCGGGGGGACCCACGGGACGGGACGCAACGATGGAGGACGACATCCAACGACTGTGTGCGAGTGAGCTTCATTCCTTACAAGTTACAACGAACTGCCGTACCACGCATCGGACGCTATGCCATGTAAACCCAACGTCACCCCCCCAAAAGCATCCCGTTGTGCGGTCACAGCTGACACGTCACTGCTGTGCGTCGAGTGGTGCAGTGTCGGAAGGCCACCCAGCAGCACTACACGCGCTTCTTCTACATTACTGGCCTGGCCTATCCCGAATGAAAAATACAGATATATACATACACGCCTACATGGGGGTAAACTCGATGATGACCCAGATGATTGATCCACACGCCCCGCCCTCCGCCAGCACGGGGCGCCAACCCTCTCTCCCTCTCTCCCTCTCGTTCCCTCTCTCCCTCGGTGATGAGCTGACGGGCCTGCGTGGGGTTGGGGGAGGCGTCACCGACCTCCCCTGCACTTCCACACCGCCCCATGCAGCCCCGCAAGCCTTCACTGCTCCCCGGTGCACAAGTATATGTATATAGATAGCTATGTACGTACGTACCGTATGGGACTGACATGAAAGGGGGGTTCCGCACCTCCGCTGTGACATTAATAATTCATCCATTCAATCAATCACTCGCTGCCTGTACGACAAAGGTTGAGGCAGCAGAGGCCCAAATGTACACGCGTCAGCTCCTCACCATCATCATCATCATCATCATCATCATCATCATCATCATCATCATCATCATCATCATCATCATGCTTGGGGCCATGGGTATGTTCGTCATACGACACACACGGCCAACGCAGCCGCCGCCAGCATGCACCTCCCAACGTCCTCCTGCAACCGCCGGCCTCCGTGCATACGGACAGATGCTGCTCCCGGCTGTACAGAGCTATACACGAGCTACCGTACACCCCACTAACCACCAACCACCGCCACCATTACCAAAATCATGTCCGTTTACATGCCGTACACGGAGTGGCTATCGCCGCAGCTGTGTGCACCGAACTCTAGTCGTTCCCCTTTGAAGAGAGAAGAGATCCTCCCACAGAGACCGTCGCCCTCTGGGGTCACCGACCGCTGTCACTGTCCTCCCGGGGTGCGGGGTGCGCGGGGGCTTGATGCGAGGATATCGAAGCGGCGAATGCCGACTGCGCTGCGCGACGGCAACCGAGGGCCGCATGCACCGGCGAAGAATGCAAAGATGGGCGCCTTTGGACCTCTCAGTGCTGCCGCCCCCGGTGCCGCCCCCCGTGCCGCCACGGGTCACTGCAGGATGCAGTCTGATGTGCACCGAGCCGGCCGCCGCCGTCCGCCAACCCGCCACCGCAGCCACCAATCAGCGCCACTGGCACCGCCACCACACCACCGGTCGATCCCACCCCTCCCACCCCTCCCACCACCCGCACCCTCCTGATGATTACCCTGCCATGACCGCCCTGGTGTACCTCCACTAGTCCTTCCTGCTCCATCACCACCACCATCACCACCACCACCCCACCACCACCACCACCACCACCATGAATGTGCAAACCACACCACCCTCTCAGCACCGACCCCCCCATCAAACAATACATTGCATTGTCCAAATATCTATATACCCTTCCGATGAGTGGACTGTGACTGCCCGGGAATGCCGGCCGGCTGCCAGAACAATCCCGATGTGTGCTTGTGAAGGGGCTGGAGCGCCGGACTGGAGCGTCGTCGCTGCTGCAGTGCATCCCAGGTGACCGCGGCCCCCATGCGCCACCCGCCAGCCGGCCACCAGCAGCGCCCCCCTACCGATTCCGTGCCATTAGAACTAAAAATGGTTGTGCGATTGTGTTTGTGCGCATGCGTGCATACCCAACCCTCGTGTATGTGTTCAAACGCCGTGGAGGAAGAAACAAAACGAACGACATGGCGCCCACGCGCAACACGACACGACCCGGGCCGATGCGGCCGATGCGGAACCACACACGATCGCGGCCAGCGAAGCAACCGGCGCCGGGCGAGGCGCCGTGAGCATTCGGATGATCGCAGGCAAGCCAAGCAAGCACGCAGGGTAGCAGCAGCAACTGCCGCTGCTGCTGCTGCCGCTGCTGCTGCCGCTGCTGCTGTCGCTGCTGCTGCTGCTGTCGCTGCTGCTGCGGCGGCGGCGGCCCGCGACGCGACGCAGGCGCGCCAGCCAGAGCCTGGCTGGGAGATCCCAGCACGCGCCGCAGCTCCGGCCGGGGGTTCAGCGGCACGGCGTCAAAGCGCCGGCAGGCAGGACCCGGGTTCCGGAGGCCCGGCGCGCGTCAGGGAACGGCAATTCGCAACAACAGGGATAGTGAGCACACAAGTGCATCGGTTGTCGCGGTCGGTGCGGACGTGTGTCGGGACGGCGGCTCACCGCCGACGACAGATGTCCGCCAGCGCGCGCCGCGTGCGTGCGTGTGTGCTGGCCCGTCATACTCCCCCCACCTCCCTGGCGAAATTCCATGCATCTGATCACTCACCAGTACGACACACCAACACCCCGAGCAGCATCCCGCGTGCATATCTGTGTGCATACATATGTGTGTGTGTGTGTTTGTTTGTGCTTTGATAGAAGTTTGTGCCTAGCAAGTTTGCGCTAGTATGTTCGCGCGCGCGTGTGGCAAGCCCAAGCCCAAGCCCAAGCGGCAGCCCACCACTGGAGCCATTCAGCCACCCTCGCCTCCCACCCCTGGAGCCATTCATCCACCCTCGCGGGGCCCACCCGGGTTGCGTGTCCCCGACCCGGCTGTGCCACCCCACCCCACCCCACCCGCTGACCTCCCTCGCCAGCGACCCCCCTGGAGATCCTTGCGGTGCGATCACCCAGCCAATAACACCCACACCCAAGACGCATGGGTGGCCGTACATACGAAGCTGTCCCATGTACGGGCCGTACATACGGAGCAGTCCCATTTGACCAGACAAGCAAGGCGCAACATGATACAAGGCGCAACATCATCATGCATTAAGGGATACGACATTGCGATGCATTCGATACTCGACAATCGCCAATCGCCAATCGATGGATGGTTACCACGCCAACCTGGTGCAAGAGTGCCGAAACATACAGGCCTTATGGAGCGCTATGCTCGAATCGCAAATTGATGATGAAGACCTATCTAGTCAGCGACGGGCAAACAGTGCTGTGGCTTGATCGATCGACCTTGTGTTGGGGACATCCTGCACCGAACAAGCGTATGTATTCACCCCTGGAGCAGCCGCCACCGGTACCGCCACCGCCGCCGCAGCAGCAGCAGCAGCAGCAGCAGCAGCAGCAGCAGCAGCAGCAGCAGCAGCAGCAGCAGCAGCAGCAGCAGCAGCAGCAGCAGCAGCAGCAGCAGCAGCAGCAGCAGCAGCAGCAGCAGCAGCAGCAGCAGCAGCAGCAGCAGCAGCAGCAGCAGCAGCAGCAGCAGCAGCAGCAGCAGCAGCAGCAGCAGCAGCAGCAGCAGCCGCTCGCACGACAGGCGGGGCTGCCCCCGGAGGGCGAGGGAGGCGAAGCGCGCGAACGAACCGGGCGGGGAACGACCATGAGTGGCGGCGGTGCCGGCCGGCCGGTGAGAGCGGCGGACCGAAGGACGGCCTCTCTCTAGCAGCGGCCGTCCGCGCACTGCATGGCGTCCCCTTTTTTTGTCAGCGCCATGGCGCCATGGCGCCCCCCCGACACCCCCGCCCCCCCGCCCCCCACACACACATGTATGGGTGGTTCGGTTCGGGTGGGCTCCCCGCCAAACACACACGCATACTCAAGAAGGTGTCATGGGGCTGGGCGGTTAGGGCGGTTAGGGCGGTTAGGGCTGGTTTCCCACTGACCACACATACCCACACGGCCATCTCTGGCATCACCGGGCTTTTACCCATGTCACGCACTCCTGCTCTGCTCTGCCTACAAACCCGCATACACCCGGGGGCGCCCGCGCAGCGTCCCCAACCCTCCCTCGGCATTCACTGCCCTGACATGACGGCCCTGCTCCGTGCGAAGAACCTGCTCCGTGCGAGGAACCGCCAGCGCCCTGTCCGTCCGTCCGTCCGTCCGCATGCGGGCGCGGCGGCTACGTCCCGCAGCACGCCCCGACGGCAGCAAGGTGACGGACGTCCCGACTTCAGCGGACAGGACATGCGTACCGCCGCGGACTCGGGTCCACCTTACTTGCAACGGGTACTGCTACGCGTGCCGGCTGCCCAGGAAGCGATGCGCGGACCCCTGCCGTATAGTACCATGCACGGGTACACGATGTGTATCGACCGGACGTCGGTCGTCCGAGGGATACCCCCGGCGATGAAGGAAGCCGGGCAGGCATGTCCCACGCAGCGGCTGCTCGCGGCGACTGTCATCGCACGCATCCACCTCGCACTCCGCACCTCGCTCCAATGCCCGACGGCCGGCACCGTGCCGGGGTGCGGGGATGCCCGACACCCGCCGCCCCTCCGCCCGCACAAATTCGATGCCCCGCCGCGCCGAGAACCCCCGTGCGTTCCCCCCCTGACCGGCCCTGACTTCGTCACATCTCACGAGGACCCGCTCAGATCACACACACGCAAAAAAGTACACACACGCAAACAAGCACACACACGCAAACAAGCACACACACGCAAACAAGCACACACGCAAACAAGCACACACACGCAAACAAGCACACACGCAGACAGGCGCACACACGCAAACACGCCCGTCTCGCGGCTCTGGCCTCCCGCGGGTTCCTCTCTTCAACCAACCGCACACACAGCGGTTGGGCGGTTTGGGCGGTTTGGGCGGTTTGGGCGGGTTTATCATTAAACACAGCAGCCAAGTAGCTGCCGGTAGCTGCTCTATTCCGCGCTCCCCCTCCGCGTCCCTCGATGCGCGACGCTGTCACACCCCAGCACGTTAAGCGGCAGGTGCGGGGCTTGTGTTTGTACGGTGCATGACCGATCCTCCGTTCCTCCCTCCCTCAGAGAAGCAATGTGGAAAGTGCCGCCGCCACCACATAAGTCCCCACCAGCAATTTGCCTCCGCTTTCCCCCCTAGACCACATGACCCAACGGTGACCACATGCGTTGAACCAATACACGGAACAGCTGCCTGGCCATTGCCTTGCAAACAGCACCCAAAGTTTTAACGAGCCCCACCGCCACATGCCATTTATAAATCGCTTGGACCCATTTCCTGCATCCAGACAACCGCTGACTCCGTCCGTCAAGGCGGGCTCAACAAACCGTCTGTAACCTAGCAGCTTGCTCTATGCCGTACGTGTACGAAGCTGCGGGTCGCCGCAAGTGTTGCCCATCCATTCATCCATTAATTACTCCATCCATTAATCCATCGGTGCCAGGCCAGGCCAGGCCAGGCCAGGTCCTACCGGGCAGGGCCCACGTCAGGCCCTCGCGAGCCCTCCCTCCGCCCGTATTCCAAAGCAAGCCCCACTGCAGAGCACCCTCATCGGCCCCCTGCCCTGCGCGCGCAATCCCCGGACCCGGAGACGCCACCCACCGCCCTCTCATACCCACTCCCGCCCACACACAAAGTGGACCCTCTCGTCGTCAGCTGGCAGCTCCCGTCCCCTGACCAGCAGCCCAACCGGAGCCAGTGGACCGTGGGTGCGCACTCACAATCAAATCAAACACACACATATGTATGTATGCTGGTAACTGGTTTGAGTGGGGCGGGTTTCCCGCTACACACACATACACACGTAATAGCAGGGCATGCCATGTTGTTGTTCTGGACCGCCCCAGGGCTCCAGCAGCCCCGCGAGGCGGTCACCCAGAGCAGCCAGCCGCGCGAGGGCTGCCGCCCCGCCGTGGTAGGTCGGCCCACATCGCGGGCGACGGCAGCAGCCCCGCCCGCGACCTCGTTTGGCCTTCCCTGGAGGTGAATACCCCCGTGGGTACCGGTCACCTCCACGACGCTAACTGCCGAAGGGAAGGGAAGCCAGTGCAGGCGAGGGCGCGCGATAACCCCCGGCACCTCTGGCACCTCCGCCCTCCTACCTCCACCCTCCTACCTCCGCTCTGATCTTTGGCCACCGACGCCCCTCCCTGCGCCCTTCAACGCACCCCTCACCACACCGCCCCGCCACGTACGACAGACGCGGCCGAGCGACGTCGGTCGCGACCCATGGGTCCGTCCGTCGCTTTGCGCGCGGACACGCTCACCCATCGCTTCCCCTCCTTCGTGCCTCACCAGCCCCAGCAGTCTTGATCAGCATGCCCCCATTCCGCCCGCCATCATGTCATCCCCCACCAGCAGCAGCCAGCACCACCCCACCACGAACCCACCCAGCCGAGCTGGTCCGACCGCCCTGCTATCACCAAAGCATACACAGTCACCCATTCTTTTCTTTCCCTTCCCCCGACCATCCTTTCATACATTGTTACCACCAACCTGCACCGCACCGACACCGCGTACGTGCCAGCAAGTGTGTGCGTGCGTGTGCGTGTGTTTGTGGACCAATCAGTGATGAGAATCAATTGTATCCGTTTGTGCATGCATTTTTTCATTGCGTACCCATGCCTGAGCCCCAAGCGCGCGTGAGCGCAACCTACCAATCCTTCAGTGACATCCTCCAACTGCCGACCGGGACCAACTAACGTCCAGGTAGCCGCAAGCGCCGCCCCCGCGCTCCCCTCCTTCCGCCCCCCATCCGCCTGCTGTCGCTGTCTGGGTTCTTCGATTCACACCTGTTTTGTCGTAGATCTCTGCCGTACCTCTCAGACAGACAGTCTCACAAGATCCACACACGTGCGCGGATGACGCCAATCGCGGATGACTCCAGAGGCCTCCCTCACAACACAACACAACACAACACAACACAACACAACACAACACAACACAACACAACACAACACAACACAACACAACACAACACAACACAACGCAACACAACACAACACAACACAACACAGGCAGGCAGGTAGGCGCGCGGGTAGAGACGCGGCACGGTGGGGGCACTGCGCCGCGAAGACCCGCGAAACGCGAGATCGTGCCGGAAGTGCCGTTAGGCCTGTCAAGAGTCGATTCCTGCCCTCCTTGCCCCTCTTGCCCCCTTTGCCCCTCTTTCCCCCCTTGCCCAGGTAGGCCCCTCGACTGGCAACCGGCGCCCTGGGATGTGTGAGCACAACCGAACAAGATCCCGCCAACCTGCAACCTCAAATCCAACACACCGCCACCTGCGACCTGCCCGGCGGCTGTCTCCGCGGGCCGCGGCCCATCCCTGCCCCCCTGCCCCCCTGTCCGCTGTGCGCTCTCTCATTCAGAGGTCTGCCGGCGGCTGCAAGAGCGCTTCCTGACTTGCGCATTCTGCCCATCCACGTTGGCAATTCCGTGCTGCTCAGTCGCATCGGTCCACGGGGGGGTGGGGGGGGCGCAAAGGCTATCACAGCTGGAATGACCTCGACGGCGGCGGCGGCGACGGCGACGACGGCGGCGACGGCGGCGGTGACGACGACTGCTGCCCAGCGGGGCACGCCGCAGGGGCATCCGCGGCGGCCCCACGCCACCTGCGCCGCAGTACGGCCGCACTGACACCTAGAGTCCGTGCGGCGTCGGCCAGAGACAGACTCCTCGGAGCCGCCAATGCTGGGCCCAGATCCGCGGCGTCCGCCCCCCTTGGCCACTTGGCCGGTCTACCCCGGTCGAGCTCAGCGTGCTCGGCTGACCGCCGGGATGTCGAATCCGCCTCCTCGTCCGCCGCCTCCGCCGCCGCCGCCACCCATGCCGCCACCGTCCCCGCCGCGCCGTTGCCGCGAACACCCCGGGACACACCGACAGCCGTGTCGACCGAAGTCGGGATACGTGCAGGGGCAGCGGTGACCGCGGTGTCATGTGCTACCGCGGCGGCGGCGGGGGTAGCAGTTGCGCCCTCGGCGGCCGCAGCCGTCAGACACCGCCGCGGCATCGGGGTTGTGTTGCCACCGCCCGCTGCAGTGGCCTGGCCACATATGCTTGCGCCCAAGCTGCTGGGTGTCGACGCTTCCGCTTTCGCTTCCGCCGCCGTCGCCGCCGTCGAAAAGCCATTGCCCGCACTATCGCCGTCAGCACCACTGCGCGCGGCGAAAGCCGCTGAGGCAGGAGCCGCACCTACGCCCGCCGGGAACATGCCAGCAGCAGCAGAAGTGACCAACGGCCCCGCCACCACTGCAGCTGCTGCCGCTGCGGCCCCGGGCAGATCCGCAGCAGCCGCCGGCCCTGCTGCCGGGCCCCCCTCCAGGGCATCCAGGGCACCCAGGGTCGCAGCCATCGCCCCATCAAGATTGGCTTCAGCAGTGGAAGCAGCAGCAGTAGAAGCAGCAGCAGTAGAAGCAGTAGCAGTAGTAGCAGCAGCAGCAGCAGGAGCAGCAGCAGGAGCAGCAGCAGGAGCAGCAGCAGGAGCAGCAGCAGAGGGTGCAGCGGCCTCGAACTCGCGGCGGTTCTCTTCCGCTACCTCGGTACCATCATCAGCGCTCTCGAACATAGGCATTGACAGTTTTCGGAGCCCGCGGTACAGATTGTCCGGCATGGGGCCCTCCGTGGGGTCCTGCAGGGCTGAGGCGCCCAAGCGCCGCTCCGCGTCCTCCTCCAGCAGCCCCGCCAGCGCGATCCCCGGCAGACTGGATGGCCACTGAAATACCAGGGGGAAGTCCGACACGGGCGGGGCCGCCGTCGCGGCGGCAATCTCAGTCGCCGCCGCTACTGCCGCCGCCGCTGCCGCCGCCGCTGATCTCGTGGCCGCGGCGGTGGCTGCAGGCGCGCAGAAAGGGATTGACGGGAAGCCCACAGGAGGCAGATCGGCGCCCAGGCTCGCCGCGTCCGCGATGGCTGTGAACATGTCCAGTGGACTAAGTAATTCGCCGGGACCGGGTGCCGAGGGCGCGTCTGCGGTTTTCGCGGACGCGCCGGAGGCTGGCTGGCTGCTGGTGGCGTAGTCCCCAAAGGGGGGTGAGGGTACAGCGAATCTGCGGCTGATGGCCTGATTAGGCAACCCACTGGACGGCCCAGCGAGATCGGACGCAGCGAGGGGGCTAGCTGGCCGCTGTGGCCGTTTCTGGGTGGCCGCTGAAGGAGCGTATTGGTCGGTTGCAGCGCTGTAAGGTGAAGGCGCGGCCAAGCCCTGTGCATTACAATCGGAACTCGGTGGGGCACGTCCGCCACGGCGGCCAGCAGCCTGGGCGGGCTGAATGCACAATATTGTTTCCCCTACAGCATCATCACACGCAGAAAGGCCGGAGGCTGTGCTCTTGCTCTCCTGACGTACTGAACTGGAAACTGCACGCCGGCCTTCTCGCAATTCGCCGAAGCTCTGATCTGGTTCCATGCCAATGGTTAAGAGCCCACAGCGTCAAGAACGTTGAGCCGGTTGAAACGTTGATACGGTCGAGCGGACTGTGGAAAGCTGCCCAGGTCACGTTATCTACCTGCAATGGTAAAGAGCATATCAAGACGTTGTTGTGAGAATTTGTCTCCTGGCATTTGGAAACGAAATGGCCAAGCATCCCGACGCGCTGTGCGCACTTTTGCATGTTCCCGCGCGCCTATGATGCGGACTATCAAGCCATTTTATTTACGCAGTCATGCGAGAATGATAGAAGAAATGACGGATTGAAAACCTATCCGCAGGGGCGCACTGCCCGCAAGGGCATACGTCACGTAACACGTGCGCAATATCAGATGGCCCCTTAACTGACCTTACAGCATCATCCAAGCTTACATCACGATGAACATCGAATGGGCAATATGCAGGCTGAAACTAAATCCAGGAGGGTGCACGGCTTTGTTAGGCGATGCCACAATATTCCGCTTTGTGACCGTTCGATTTACCAAAGGTCATGAGATCCTGAAGATATTAAGCAGAGCAGCGCTGAATAAACTTGTCTATTTGTCATTGTCATTGTCCAGGAGAACGACTATTGGTTACGGCAGTTGGCAAAATTATGCATGATGGCAATTACAATAGGAATTTCTCTGCCTTTTCGTCTTTTTACCACCTATGTGAAAGTGCTGCCGAATTAAAGGCGCATGCTGGGACCTGCGCGCATGTGCGTTCTTTTCGGCGTGCGAATCACAGCAAATCGCGCAAAATTTGCAATATTTTTACACTTGCTAGAACATATAACATCCTACCTGCCAAGGCTGTCAGTCATGTACGTCCTGCCAATCGATGCAGCATGGCAGAAAATGCATTATCCTTATGTAAATTTGTTTGAGCGGGCGCCATATTAATGAGAAAGCCTGAGACATGTTGACGACTGAATTGAAGCGGCTTGATCAGCACCTTGTCAAGATGTCAACGGGATGGACGACCCGAACCGTATAACACCTGCCTAGACCCTCCCAGATGAACGTACTGTCATGGACCGTATCACTGGAAAACTCTTGTGCGCTAACATTTTGCTTACAATATATTACTTGCATTTATTTGCTCGCTGGCGCAGCGCGTACGTCACACGGCGTCACGGAGCTCACAACATGGTCGGCAGCTTTGTGGCTGCCAACACCGTGTACATGCCTTGTTTTATTAATCGATATTGATAACTATTCATGCTGCTTAGGATAGACGTTCTGCCGGATCAGTGCGTGAAAACCTAGCTACCCACCCCGTTCCCACATGATAACGTGTTTTACCATAGGTTTGGTCCCTTATCCGCGAATGGCCAACGGATCCCAACCTGCCGCTAATCTTCTCACAACCCACTCATAAGCAGCCACGTGCGTATGCTTCGTGTACACCCCGTCGTTTCTGACGGTTACATTACATTACATTACAGCCCCAGCCGCCCAGCGACGGATGCTGTATGTTCGTGCGCACTCCAGCAGCCTCCTGCTGGTGCGCGGTTGCACTCCCCAGAATCACTTATTCACCACCCGGCCGTCGGCATGCCCTCCGTTCCGAGCGCACCTGGATGGCACACCCGCCAAGCCGCCATGCCGCCCCGGGTGCCCCGCGCTCTGAAAGGCCGTACGTACGTGGTCTATCCACATGATCCCTTGCTCATGTGCGGGACCCGGAGCCCCAGACCCCCCTTCGAATCCCAGGGCGTTCAAACATTGTTGCCATGGCTAGACCCGCACGCGGTGACTAGCTGTAGCTGATCCTGTGTACGGCTCTAGGCTCTACAGCCTGTACGGCATCGTTCTCTGTGGATGTGACCACCGACCAGCGAATGCTACCGTAGGCTTACTTGCCCTCACGGTGTTGGCGCTAGGGTACGGCGTGTCCGTGCGCCTGCCGTCCACTGTGGCTGCGCTAAAAAGGCGTGGCCTTGTTGCCCACCTACGTCTCGGTCGGCGGGGCCCCGCTGGGGGCTTCTCTCTCCGGCTAGGGGGAAAGCCAGATGGCAGATCGCGTTGCGGGGTCCGCTGTGACGCCCCTCGACTCCTTCACTCAGATCGGTGAAAAGAAGGGCTGTACCGGTTGCACCGGTTCGCTGACGCTTCTAGTGTTACAGATCAGATAGAAGGGGCCCCTCCCCGCCACGCACTCTCAAGTTTGTACGGCATGCAACGGGGTACTGTCGTACTGTCCCTCGCCATTCAGACGTGCTGGTCGTGTCAAGGTACACGAGCGCCATGGCATGCTGCCTATACGCGGGTCGATGCTTGGGCAGTGCAGAGGTCCCCGATGAACCGCTCCTTCCTTCCCCCCAGATCACGTGGAAAATGCCTCCACCTCTCGTCGTGCGTCCCCATCTCTTAAACAAACAACCACTTAAATGCGGTCTCTGCCAACACTTCAATTCAGGGCCCAGGAGGACGGGACAAATTCCCCCTCAATCCCCGGGTATGGCCTATGACTTGACACTGACTGACGCACCGACCTACCCATACCCACCTACGGCAAACATGGCAGTACGAATGAAACACAGGCACGCGACAGCCACAGCGTCGGCGCACAGCAAGCACGCAACGCGTCCCTGACCGCGCGTGCCAACTCAGCAATCCAGCACGCATACACACAAGTTTTTTTCTACACACACACACACACGCACGCTGGTACTACCGAGCATAGAATCGAATCGACCGTCTGTAGTCCTCAGTGGGGCGCCGGGGCCCCCCTAGGGTGCCCTAAAGCCTCATCGCCTCGGGACAATACCGTACGGCGTCCAGCATGCTCAGTTGGGGCCCTAATTATTAGCAGTAATAGGGATCATCAGCCCCTCGAGAGCTCTCCGGGCCGCCGCCGCCGCCGCCGCCGCCGCCGCCAGCCAACCAGCCCGCGGGCCACACGTCACGCCGCCCGACCGCGACCGAGGCCGGCAGCCCAAGTCCCCAAAGCCAGCACTGCGTGCAAGGACGTCCGCAGCGCGTTTCAGCATACCGGCGCAGCATACCTACCGCGCCAACGTTCCCTTGGAATCCGTCACCGCTCGAGCCCGACGGACTGGCGACCTTGCAAGAACGCGTTGCGCCCACCTAATTACATCAATGGTCATCACCGGGAGCCACTAGAAGAGCCACTTAGGCGCGGCACGAGTCGGAGACGGCGGAAGGTTTTCCCGGAGCCAATACCCGGCTTGCCGCGTCCTGCACCAGGCGCCGCACGACGGCGGCACCCAGACGTGGCTCGTTAGCGACGCCGCGTCGGGCAGGGTCGAGCTTCCCACCGGCCCGCGTCGCGCCGCTCGTTCGCTACATTGTTCAACGCCAGCTCTATCTGCCAGCCAAACACTGCCGGCAGGCAACTAAGAACGCTTTGCCGCCCTAGGCATCCACCAAGGACACAACGAACACCGCGCGATGCCGAAACAAACTACGGAACGGTGTCGGGGCTGCGAATCGACCCCGGGTGTAAGAATTGACTAAATGTCAGCAAAAGCTCATTTTCTCGCACAAGCAGGCCCCAAGCATGTCTGCACAGGAAAAATCTTTTATCTCATTAGAGGGTGGGACCGCTGGCCTGCAGCCAATCAATCAGGACTGTCGTCACCCGTCAGCCGCCGCCGCCGCCGCCGCCGCCACCCCTTGGGACGGGCAGGCGCGTAACTCAATTTGTGCGGCACGCTCTCCGCCGCCGCCGCGCACGTGGGTCAGCCACACTGCCGCACAGCTTCAGTCCCGCTGCGCCAGTTGTTCACCCGTGCTCCGGCTGCCCGGTCGCCTTAGACCGTAAACCCACAAAGCTGGAGAAGCACCGCGAGATCGCACTCCATTTCGACCCAGCCGCTGTCAAACCCCGGAAGGAAAAGAGGAGCAACGAAACGATTCCGCGCAACCACCGTTCCTTGCTAGCCGACTGACATCTAGCTTCCCCGTACGATCGTAATGCGGTTCGGTTGAATCGCACCACGCAAGATGCCATGGAGCTGGGCGAAGTCACCAGCAGGCACCCGCCCTAACGCGCCAATAGCAGCACGCACACCGGGCGCGGCCTATCGTACTTTATATGGGAACGCAGTGGAGACACGCACGACCCGACCAGACATGTACGTACGACACGCAGTAAACAAGACAGACATGCAGACGGACAGACACTTCGACGATCGCTCTTCGTTCAATCCCGACCTCACCACCGTGCCAAGTTCAACGCAGTCCTTTTCTGGTGCCAGTACTGATGCCAGTGTATGTGTGCGCCGCAACACGCAACGCAACCCATCATCCAGGAGGCCCCGCCCCGCCAGCGAACCGCACCGCACCGCACTGCACTGCACCGCACCGCACTGCACTGCACTGCACTGCACTGCACGCCCGCGCGCCACGGAAGCAAGCACAGCAAGCACCAAAACCCCGCCGCCGCCGCCGCCGCCGCCGCCGCTCAATCGTTACCTCCAGCCGCCCATCCCAACCGAAACAACACCTCCGCCGTCCGCCTCGTCCGACCCACGGGTCAGTAGTACACCTGACACACGCCCTTCTTGCCCGCAAAGGCATGGAGGAGAGTGTTTCCGTCTTTTCGTTAGGGCTGGGTTAGCAGCCCGTGGCCAGCGCCAGGCTTGGTCAGATGCGCAAGAGACACACACACACATACATATACACGGGGGGTCTCTTCTCGACACACACACACACACACACACACACACACACACACACACACACACACACACACACACACACACACACACACACACACACACACACACACACACACACACACACACACACACACATACACGATGGGCAAGAGCAAAGCTACACATGAGCCCTCTGCAAATGCACCCACCACCAGGAGTCGATGGACCTGCCCGGCCCTGCCATGCCGCGGGTGGAAGCGAGCCCGTTGGAGCCGGCACTGCATCTGCATCTGCCTCTGCGGTCAACAAACACCACGCGACTCGGTACTGCTAACCAGCCGAAGGAGGGAGGTATGCGAGGGGGCCGCCCATTTGCCGGACCGAAACTGACAGACAGACAGACAGACAGACAGACAGACAGACAGACAGACAGACAGACAGACAGACAGACAGACAGACAGACAGACAGACAGACAGACAGACAGACAGACAGACAGACAGACAGACAGACAGACAGACAGACAGACAGACAGACAGACAGACAGACAGACAGACAGACAAGCAACCAGTTTGACAGCTAAGCTAACGAATGGAAAGCACAAATTAGCATGCAATACATCACGATACACACTAAACATGCGCACCAGCTCCGAGCGCACACACGACACGGGGGGTTGCAATTCTAAACACCCGACACAAACCCCCCGGCGCCCACACGACGACGACGAGCACGTTGAGGGAAACCTAAATCTACAGCCGGCGGCGGGCATGGAGCGCAACCTGCCCCGCCCCCCGCGCAAACCTTCACCGCCCTCCGCCGCAACGCGCGGCTCCGCTGCGTCCCACTGGTGCGTTCAGCGAACAAGCCCGCGCGGCGCAACCCACCGACTGGTGTCGTGGGGTGTGTGTGTCCTAATGTAACATCTGAAGCCTATAAAGGAGATGAGATGGATTGATTGATGAATAAAGGTGGAGGGGGAGCAAAAGGGTTGTGGGCGGGACCGGTAATGAAGGTGTAAGCCCCTTTCCTGCCAACAGCGGCATCCAGGAACGGCAACGTGTTGGGTGAAACCAACACGCAGACACAGCGCGCGCGCATCGACAGCGCACGTGCACGACACGGAAGCACGACACGCAGCGCCTAGTTCGAACCATCACAGAAAGAAAGGCCCCCTTGCCTCGCCGAATCCACAGCACCGACCAGGGCCGCAACGGAGCCCACCGGCCGGCGCTCCGCCGTCGCTGGACGTCCCGACGGGCGGCCAGCTGGTCCTGTGTCCGCCCCCGCTGCGCTGACAGCTTGCGCGCGCACACACACACACACACACACACACACACACACACACACACACACGAACAATACCGCTTCGTTGCGAAAGTGCGAGCGCGCAAGAGGGAGAGAGGGTGTGCTGTCAGGCGGCGGTGCAGTGGTTGCGACGCCGTTGCAGTGCCTCCACAGATCCACACATGTCGCCGGTTGAGGTGGTCCGGCACTGATGATCAGCCCATTTATTCGTTGAAGTGCCGGCGTTGGTGGTGATGACTTGGATACCCCCGCCTCCCACGTAAAATAGATCAATCCAGAAATTACCAACCGACAGACCGACAGACAGAAAGACAGACAGAAAGACAGCGGGGCCGACGAGCGTCCAGGCCACCTGCTTCAGCCGAACTCAACCTCCCGTGCGGCAACGCCTAATCTCCCCTGGCTGGCTTCAAAATCGAGCAGCCAGCCAGGCGAGGTTCCGCTGCGGTCCGAGGAATGAAGCAAGCCCGCTGCGGCACGGCGGCGAATGAGCCGGCGGCCGCGGCGAACTGCCCCACGGCAAGCAGCATCACCTCGCGCAGTAGCAACACAAAGTTGCCAGCCCGCCGTGCGACAAGCATCAACGCAACTCAGCGGCGGCGGCAATGTTTTTTCAACGTCAATGGCCCGTTGGAAAAACCCGCAGGCCGCGGGGTCGAAAACCGCGTCGTACACGCTGCCGGGCAGACAGTACATTCGGAAAACCCATGGGTCGATCGTTCGAAACGGATTCGACGCACCGTGGCGACAGGTAGACACACACACACGCGCGGGCACAACGAACGAAGGCGGGCGCGTACGACACACGTTTGCGTTACGGTGTCCGTACGAGTGAAAAGCCCCCATTTACGACAAGTGCACCCAAAGCGATGCATGATGGAAAGAAAAACACGTCAAAAGAAAGAAAGAATGAAGAAGCTGCCATGTGCAGACATGCCCCGCCCACCACCGGCCGGGGGCGTCTGCCCCTTTCTCCTCTCCTCCCCCAACCAGGGGGCGACAATCTCGCCGCGGCACGAACGCCGTGCACACGTCGCGGAGTGAGGGCGACACAGTACGGCACACGGTACGGTACGGTACGACACACTAATCTGTGTGCGTCCTCTGCGCTGCTCAGCCCAAAACCCACCCGCCACCGCACCGGCCGCATTGGGTGGGCCTGGCTGCCGCAAAGCGCACACGAACGCGGACGTTGCACACGAAAGTTCAAAAGGGTGTACGACGTACCCACGACCCGCCATCACACCCGGTGTTGACGGGGGGATGTCCGGCCGGGTGAGTACGGCAGGCCGGCGCCTACCCACCCACTACACCTACTACCCGCCTGCAAACCTGCCTACTACATCCCCATCACCAGCTGCCTGCGAGTGCGAGTGCGAGCGCCTTCCCTCCGCGGTCCCAAATGCGGGCTGCCCCGCGGAAGGGCTCAGGCGGACCCGGCCATGGGCAGGGGCAGGGGCAGGGGGGCACCTCGGTGCAGACATGCACCTGCGTGGTCCCAACTTGTGAAGATGCGGGTGGGCGAGCGAACTTAGGCACACACACACACACACACACACACCATGCACACACACGTGCATGGCGCTCGGCCGCCCGTCCTCCTTGTACTACTCCCCGACCGCGGACGAATCCGACTCGCACGGCGCCCGCCCTGCCCAGCCGCCTCGTCGCCGGACCCCAACGTCAGCTACGAAATGACACGCAGGTGGTGGTGGTGTTGGTCGCGGCGGCGCCGGCGACGGGTGCCCCGGAACGGTCATGCACTGTCAGTCCGTGTGTACGGCATGAGACCGGGCCGCACGTTTCCCTGCGGCCCGGATGCTGCCTCCAAGAGGCCGTCCAACCAAAGCGCCCAGCCCGCAGGCACAACATACTCGTACACCGGGGCCCGGAAGCGCCCTCTCGACCCTTGCTGGGCTTCCGCTGCGCGCATGCATGCTTCGTCCGTACAACCGTGCAACCACCCCTCTCAGCTGACGTACAATGTTGTACCATCGGTCGTCGAGGTCTGGTTTACGGCACTCCAGCAAAAGTTCGATTCGGTCCTTTCTTCTTTCTTCCTGCAAAAACAGCTCATTAAACACACACGCGCACACACACGCGCGCAATTCCCGCTTTCCCCCCCTCTCGCCCGCTCCCTCTCTCCCCCCCTCTCTCTCTTTCGCCTTCGTGCCTCGCGCTCAGTCGGTTTCCATTCTCCATCAACCAACCACCCCATCCCGCCCATGCACGTGCATCGCACTCCCGTACAGCCACCGCCCGTACAACCTCCCACCATGCACCAGCACCACCCTCTCACCGCCCAAAGGTGCGTGCGCGCGCCGCGGCCTCCAGTCGCCTGGACGCTCTCCGCGCGGCCGCGAAAGTCGAAGAGGTCATCATAAAGCATCCCGCGGTCTTCGTAATGTGGGGCACCCGACTCCCAAAAAAGCACTTTTTGAATGGCAGGAGCTGCTGCCGCCCCGCCACGCTCCTCCGCCGCCAGTGTTTTTGTTGCACTTTGTTGCACCATCGCGCGCCATCACGTTGGCCTCATCTTATGTCTCGTCACATCACCGTCCGGGGGGCCGGTTGCGCACCGCTCCGCGCGGCTCTTAAAGGCGCGTACTCGGTTGTCGGTTGTCAGTTGGCCGGCACACGACGGTTGGCGGCGGCCGCCGCGGCGCGCTTCTCGAAGGACTGCTTGTACTGCGTCTGTCGCACCGTCTTGAGCAGGTCCACCAACGGCGCGTCGGGGTCGGCCATGATCTCGTGTCGGTTGCGCGCTGCAAGCTCCATCACGGCCTGCGGCGATGGCGACAGGAGGATGGGAGCAGTGACGTGGTCCGAGCAGCGTAAGTATAAAAACACCGAACTGAGGGCAAGTCGCGATGTGTTCGTAATCTAGGGGATATCACATGTAGCAAGCCGTTCTCTCCTGCCCGACAGCGCGAACTTCCTCAAATTTCGCACGGCAGCACATTCGAACCACGCGCCGAGCCCATCACGTACGTATCAAGGGCCGCACAGGGCCGAGCAACGCAACGTCCTCCCCCCCATCTGCACGCTTCATGCTTCGCTACAATCCGCGCCCCGCCGCCGAACATCCACCTCCTCATCCGCCGCAGCCGCCGCCGCCGGCGTCATTGTGCCGTACCTTGCGCTCCTCCTCCGTCAGGCTCGCGTCGCTCTCCGCCGCCTGCACGATGCGGCGCAGGCTCTGCAGCTTCCGCTGCGGCCACCGAGAGATGCCCAGCCGCCGACACCGCCGCTTGAGCTCCGTGGCGCTGATACCCAGCACACGCGCCGCGTCGGCAACGGGCAGATCGAAGGTGCTGTAGATCTGCTCGCGCAGGCTCGCCGCCTGGGCGCCCCCGATGATGCCGTTGCCCTCGCACAGAGCCGCGTTGCCGACGCCGCCGCCGGGGCTGGCGCGGGGACCGCCGGCGGCGGCGCCGGCGGCCTTCACGGCACCGGAGACGGCCTCCCCTTCGCCGTCGTCGCTCATGTCTTCGTCGTCAAGGCGCGCCGCCGCGCCGTCGCCGCCGCCGGCGACGCGGCCGCCGCCGCCGCACGCGCCGGCCTCCGCCATCGCGTCGCCGCCGTCAGCGGTGGTGGCCTCTACGGCCGCGACCACCGCGACGGGTGCGACGGCGGCCGCGGCGGCTGCGGCGGCTGCCGCCGCCACCGCCATGCACGCCTGCTGCTGCTGCGATGACACAGCCGCGGAGGCGGATGCCGACGCCGACAGCGAGAAGCCGCCGCCGCCACCGCCGCCGCCACCACAGCCCATATCGGCGCGCGGCCGACCGGTGGTCATAGTCGGGGTGGTGGGCATGCTCGCGGACGTCGGCGAGTTGGCGAACGACGCGCGGTTGAAGCCGCTGTCTTGTTGCGCCGCCGTCGCCGTCGCGGCCGCCGAAGCCCAGCCCGTCGGCGCCGCCAGGGGCCCTCCGGCGGGCGTGTAGCCGCCGCCGCCGCCGCCGTCACGGCCCGGGCCGCAGCCCATATCCGTGAGCCAAGCCGCGAAGAGCGCATCATCATTCCTGGACTGCAGCCCCATCTCCATTTCCATCATGCCCGCCTGCTGTTGCATGAGGGCGGCAGCGTCGGGCGCTGCGGACTGCGGCTGGGGCGGCTCCTGGGGCTGCGACGAGGGGTTCTTTGACAGCGGGTGGGAGAGGTGCAGCGGCAGCGGCGGCGCCATCGGCGGCACCGGCACCGCCGGAATCGAGGACGACGACAGCTGCGCCGGCGCGTGGTGGTGGTGGTGCGGCGGCTGCGGCGGCATCGGTTGCGGAACTGGCGGCGCCAGGAGGCCCGACATGGATTCCCACGCCGCCGACGTCACCGCCGGCAGCGTCGACGCGGACACGGAGCTCGTCTTGGCGGGCTCGCCGCCGCCGGCGCCGGAGCCGTCCGCCGCCGCCGTCGTCCAAGGTGAACCCATCGGTGGCTGCGGCATGCCGTCCGAAGGGCCCATCTGCCAATGCGGCACCATGGACGGGTCGAAGCGGCCGTAGTTGTCGAACAAGACCCCGGCGGCTCGCAGCGAGGGGATGCTCATATGCGGCCAGGGCGCCGCCGCGATCTCCTCCAACAGCAGCTCTTGTAGCGCGTCCTCCGTGGCCTGGTCGTCCTCCAGCCGCCAGGCGCCCGCGCGGCCGCTGTTGCCAGCTCCGCCGGCACCCGCCTGGGCGGCCCCTGGCGGCGGCGGCGGGTCGGACATGGGAGGCATGGGCTGAGAGTGTGGCCAGGGCCAGGGCCAGACTGCCGGCGGCGGCGGCGGAGCCACCGGCACGGGCCCCGCCACCGGCGGGGGCTGCGGCGTCGGCGCGGCCACGGGCGCAGTCGTTCCATAGCCCGAGGGGGGCGGCGCGGGAGTGGAAGAGGGGCAGGTGCCGGCTGAAGACGGCGGTGCGGGTGGGGCGCCTGGCTGTGGACCGGTGGTGTGGTGGGGGTGAGGGTGAGGCGGGTAGCCGTGGCCTTGGGCAGCCGCCGGCGGTCTTGAGACGTGGACTCCGGACTGAGGCGGCGGCGGCGGCGGGGCCGCCCCAGGGTGCCGCGGCGCCAGCGGCGGTCGCGCGACGCCGGGCGGCGGCGGCGGCGGCAGTGCCCCGACGGGGCCTTGAAGGCCGTAGCAGCCGATGGCGTGGAGCGGATGCGGCAGGGCTCCGGCGGGGGCTGTAGCAACGGCCGTGTGAGCGGCGCCCATGTGGCGCACACCGCGGCCCGCCGCTGTCATGTTGGGGGGAAGGGGGTACGGCTCCCAGGCGCCGGGGGCGTGTGGGGTGGGCTTACAGCAGGGATAGGCCTCGCCGGTCGCTGGGTGGGGCGGTGGCAGGGCCGGCGGTGCGGCTGCAGTTGACTTGCCAACCGCCGGGTTGCGTCCGTGATCGAGGGGCACCGTCAACGCATCCGAATGCCAGGAGTTCTTCCGTAGCGGAGCGGCGCCTGCTGCTGGGGCGCATTCGATGGCCTTGGACGTGGCGAACGCCGCATGCTGGCGACTTGGAGGGTCACAGAAGTTGAAGAACTGCTGGGTGACGGATGGACAGCTACCATGGCTTACAAATTCAGGACGCGGCGCGCTCATCTGACCTGTTGAGGCGGAAAATGGGGGCGACGTCAACGCATTCGCATGGTCGAGCTAATGTCTGCCAAAAGCTCCACGCGGAGGACAGAATTTGCCAAATTTTTGCAACACATCGAATAAATGTTGCTTGATAATCCTGACGCCGTAGCTCAGGTTCAGAGCTGCAGCGTGTAAAAGTGTCGTTTCGACGGTGGTCAGGATAGTCTCTTCGCGCTATTCATGCCTAGCGCCTAAAGCCGCCTTGTAACAAGTTCAAAGCAATTATTCCTACAACACTGCGTGAGCAAGGCTGCGGATCTGCGCCTGGGTCACATTCCCCGTCGCCTAGGCGGCCAAGCGACACTCGCGGACGCGGCGCACCTTTGGGAACAACGCCGAGTAAATTGTTGATGTCTTCACTCATACTTCATACTCCACGTGTTGGATCGCGTCCAGGAAGAACTGCGAGGGAATCGGTTTCCACCAGTGAACACTCTGCCGCATTTGAAGTGCTGGGAACAATCTGGTACATACCAGTCGAGCCTTTCAATGCTTGAGGCTTGAATGAGGTGCAAGTAAGCGGTCTGTGCACTTCACGCCTTGACGACCGGCCTTAACTGATCTCGAGGAAAAGACGTACAATGCTACAAATTCATGACAGTCTGGATAGCCTCCGTCACGACCGCACAAGCAATTAATTGCAATAAACTTAAAAACGGCTGCTCATTAGGCATCACCAAAAGGATGAGAAACGCGGGCAACGCCCCGTACGTAGAAGCGTGATAGTCGATAAGCAGAGCAATAACAATTTTGGGAAAACCAGCAAACTCGTGTGTTTATGCAATAATTTGTATGATATTTAGGACCACTGAAGTCGCTCGTGGCCTTCATCCGTCCTGACTTTGGTTGATTCGGCGCAATCAATTCAAAGTACACTTCATTCAAGGTGCAATATTCTTATTTACTGCTGCCAATTGAGCTGAACGAAAACACTGCATACTTCAGCAAAAACATGCGAGGGAATCTCTTCTCCTGTGCAGCCTGACTGACACAGCACCACAAGGCCATAAACTATAACGTTGATGGATGGATATTATATATACTGGCCCCAATTAAGAGTGTTAGGACGTGTCTTGTAAGCGGTGCCTGAAAAACACGTGAGACGACTGCTGACTGCCTGGTTGCGATCGCTGACTGTGCAAAAGCATTCGACATCATTTCTGGTGACCATTTACTCGCGAAAAAATAAACTGATTTACCGGCACCTTTCGTGTCATTCCCTGTCCAGCTTTGGTGCCTCATGGAATTTATCATTTATTTTTGAACGGAAGTCGAAGGAAGGTTTCGTGTACGCTCACCATGTTTATCAAATGCGATCATCATGATATGTTCGCCGAAACATCGTGCTATTCAAGCACGTGGTAAAAGTCCGGTACGGACGAGCTTTTCCTTGCAGCCGTGCAGTCTCAATTTCACGCGGGTCCTAGCGCTTCAAAAAAATTTTTATTCATCGCACGCTAAACATTAATTCTATAGGAACTTGACGCTACTTGCACAGATGCACATGATGGGATGTGACATGAATGAACGTGAACCGGATGCCGGGACTCGAGTAGATGCGAGCGTTATACGACAGCAACTCGACATGGGAGCGCTTTAGACGCGACCGCGTACAAGCATGGTTATTTGTCAGGCGCATGAATGCGCATTTTTCGCTGCTGTGCACTTTCAAACAAGCGGGCGTAACTGGAAAGCACCGACCAAACGCATCCAACAACAACAATGCGGCCGTCCAAACACGTCCCAACCCCCCTTTCCACAAATTTCATCGCATCATGCAAACTCAGAATTTATTTGTTTATGCCAGATAAAATCACCAACTTGTCCGTATAGCTTGCTTGTGAGGCCATGGAAACGGCCGTTGCTGCGGTGGGCCACACGCAAGTGCGGAGGTGCCGTGCGCCAAGGTGGGCGCGGCCCCTCACGAGACACACACACGCACGCACGCACGCACACACACGCACACGCACATGCACACACGCACATATTATGTGTCAAGCGACTGCATTTAAATGCTAATTATGCAACGGGTATTCGTCGAGGGCGCTGGCTAGCTTCGGTCGTAAGCAACGTTACCAGGGGGACCAGCAAGAAGCTGCTCGCTCGCCGTACAGGCGCAGACGGACTATTCTATTGGCATGTGGGCCTGCTGTACCGTATGTACGTACGCACGTTCCTGTCGTCGTTTGCGCGGATCGCTCTACATACATGGCGGTGCGAGTCGGTGTGGCCGGGCCAGCAGACCCGCAGGCCCCGTGTTCAGGCCATCATCTTCATGCCCTCCGCTCACATGTCAGACCACGCCACGCTGGGGTCCCTTACGCCTGCGTTTCACCGATCCATACCACCCATCCCGGAATCTTTGTCTGTTGACGCTGATCCATCAACAGGGCGTTCGTTGCATGCGCCCACAGGCGGGAGTGCAGGCAGGGTTGGTAGGTCGCCATTACGTACGTACTGGTCAAATACAGAAGCATGGTGCCTGCCAAGGAAGCCCATCCGCTGTTGATGCACTAAACTGCATGGCCACGCCGCCACCTCCCTCAACGATATCTATCGTGCTGAGACGCAGGCGCGGTGGTGCGGACATACAGGGGTGACTACGCCACCCCTCTGTTTCCCGCCCCCTTAATACACGCCAGGCTCCGGCCAGCGTACTGTTATTACTATTATTATTATTATTATTGCTGTCGGCTGTCACTGGTGACCCGTGGGGTCCGCTGTAACATCCTTAACGGGCGGGATCCCGCGGCCCTTAGGGGACGCTGAAGGGCTAGCCGCCCGGCGGGCAGTGGCAGACTTTTGGAGCCGACTCTACGACTTCGCTGAGCTGGGAGTCCCAGTGAAAGGGTGGTCAGCGGTGGGGGCTACACAGGCCATCGGTTCCCCAATCCTTACCCCATCCTGAAAGTGCAGGACGGTCGTCTTGTGTGCCGAGGCCCGGTTCCGTCAGGCCAGGATTCTTAAGCCCTGTAGGTATTCTGTCGTAATAGACCGCGGTTGGACAGGGCACTGACGCCCAGTGGAGCTATCGCTAGGTGTGGGCGGTTTTTTCGGCCCGGTGGGACCGTACGGACAGGCCCCTGATGGTGGCTTGCGAGCCCCCGTGGCTCTCCAAGACTACGGGCCACCGCTGGAGAAGTGACCCCGCCTTGGTGGGGGTGGTGGTTCGCTGATAGGGGCGCCCGGGTGGCTACTTCCCCCTGAGCGGGCTTTATCCCTTGCCATGGTTGGTTCTCAGGAACGGGGTGGTTCCCTGGTAGTGTGGACCCGGGGAGTGTTTCGGTGCACTTGGGGAGCCTGTCCGGAGCGCCATGGTGGCGTTTGTTCATTTAGGCAGTGTATGGTGAGGAAGCCTCGGCTGTCGCCGGGGCTGTCACCGATGACCCGCGGGGTCCGCTGTAACATCCTAATAATAATCCTTGACAATAATTATTGCCGAGACGCGAGGTGCTTGAGCAAGCGAGTCGGGGGTATGACAACCTCCGGCGGCAACGAGGGTTGGGGTCGGGGATACAGCGGGATACGCTGTTCAGACTCCCCGGTGGTAGCGGCGCGTGTAGAGACGCAGCGAGCCTCACCGCCCCTGCCCCCTTAATCTACGCTTGGGTTTGCCTGGCGTAAATATATCATTGAATGAATGAACTTATACCGCGGACCTCGAAAAGGGATCAACGGTGTTGTTCCTGGTGCCTACCCTTCGACGCTGCTGGGGCAGCCGGTGATGGCTGTCGATTGCATGTGTGCATCCCGCCAAGCCGCTGTCGATGAGTCGCGGCGTGTTCCTCCGTACCATCGGTTACTGGGCGTTTCTGCACCTTCCAGCAGCTGGCACGCAAGTCGGTTTCAGGAATATAATGGATCTTTGCTTGTAGTGATGGACAATATTTTTCAGGAATGGACCATTGGTCTTGGTTTCCTCTGTATGTAACTATGTATGTTGCCAACGCTGCCGCACGGAGTGGGGCTTTCGTGCCCGCACGCATGCGTTGAGGTGTTGCCAAAGTGTGCAGCGCGCACGTGCGTGGTGCCGGCTGTCCCCCCAAGAGGCCCCAGGCGGGCGAGCGACCGGCCCGGTTGCAGAGGGTTAGTTGCAGGGACAGCGAGCAGATAGAGTGTGTCGCCCTGGAGCAGTAGTCCAAGATCTATCTGCTGGGGCCAGTTTGGGCATGCATGCGTTGCAGCCTGCCCGGCGACCGTTTATTTCTCCAGCTCAAGCGCTCAATTTAACGCAATGTTTCTTCGAAGTCGTGGTGAAGGAAGACACGCACGCAACGGCGCCGGTCACCGACACGCGTGGGGTGGTGCCTGTTGGTTTAAACGACCTGATGAGCAAAAATACTGTGTAATAAATGTACGATGCGGAATTCCCGGGCATGGCAATTATAATGCGGCCTTGTGCTTCAACAGTCACATTTTGATAAGGTGACTTGAGGGTTCAATTTCCGCAACACCCAGGGGGCGACGGGTAACGATACCGACCAGGTAGAAACGCGTGATACACCATGCCTCCTTGACTACCACTCACTTTTGTCAATGCATTAATAAACGTTTCTGTAGGTAGGCTTACAAGATTTACTGAGCAACGCTACGATGTGGAGCTGACGCTTCGTAGGAAGAGTTGTTGCAGTGAAATAATTGCGCAGCGCGCGTGCATTGACACTATGCCTCCAACCCAACTGGGCAGATGGTGTCCGATACCAAATGACGGTTATTGGTTGCTGTGCACTTATGAATTGTGCCGAAATAAAGCCCCAAAACAATGCGTAAGGACCAAATTACACACAGAAGAATTTGTCAACGCAATTCACCAACGAGCCAAGTTAAGCGCTTACAAGTTCGTTGCAGCCGTAAGGTGGCGACGCGTACGCCATTATTTGCTCCGATGAACCTTTTGTGCATTATCATATCAATTTCGGTGGAATTGTGCAGCTTTACGTGAGGCCACCATCTCCTCATTCCTAACCGCCGGCAACGACCTTTTGGAGTGGCGACCTCTCGAACACTTTATAGCGTTCCCACTTTGTCCCGTCCTGAACTTCATCGTGTTTGGAAACGTACAAGATAATTCATTGGCATCTTTGCGGGGCATGTGTTGACGCAACTAAAGATCTATGCTTAGCTGTGCTCAAGTTTAGTTTGCAGAGCACGCCATGGCTCCCAGGATCTGGCAAACCTGGCTTCCTGACGATATCGCTCTTCCAGCTGTGAATGAGGAGCCCATCCGCTTCGCAGCCCTGTCCAGCTGCGTGGTTCGTGAGGTTGAGTCAGCGTTGCAGGACCAATCCGACCCAAACCGATGGCACCGCCTGGTGAAGTGGCTCTGTCACATCAACACGTAAGCGGGGTGCCGGGCCCGTGAATCTTGGGACAGCCCCGCGGGGCGACGATTCGGTCTGCGACCGTCGCAGTGTTTCGGAGCAGCGCATCGGGTTTGGGGCCTTCCTGTCTGTGCTCTGACAACCACCAGGACCATCATCACAACTGCATCATCTTGCGATCAGTCCCTTCATCGTCTCTGCCACCCACCCGTCCGGGCTTGCCTTGCGCTCTCACCCACCCGTTGCCGTACCCTGGCCGCCACATACCGGTAATCTGCGTGGTGGTGGTGGTGGGAGGGCAAACCACTCACCCCCCGTGCGGTGTGCTGCGCGACCGCCCGCAGCTTCAACAACCTGCACCACGACTTCCCCGCGGAGCATGTGGTGCCCCTGGCCCAGGCCCTGTGGCGGGCCGTGGCGGAGTCCTGGAGGGACCTCGAGGCCCAGGTGGGCCCCGCGGCGGCGGGGCGGGCCGGGCCCGTGTCAGGCGTGGGGTGTGATGGAGGTGCTGGCATCACTCGAGGTGGCCCCCCTGCCCCGAGCTGCAGCTGGCCTGACGCCGTAGCACCCCCCCAAGACCGTCGGGATTGCGCCGACCAGCATTTTCCCTCGGGGGTGTGCCTCGCCGGCCCACATCCCAGGCCCCCGCCTCCGGGGAACACCGGCCCTGGTTGTCAAGCAGGGCCGCGGAACAGCGAAATCAGCCGCCTAGCAGCCGCTCGAAGGAGTCACGGTGGACGACAGCCCCCTGCCGCAACCCCCCGCCCCACACCCCGTGCCCTCCATGCGCCTGCGTGCACCCGTTTGAGCCGCAGCTTCAGCTCAGGTCTGGGCTAGTCCGGCGCGTTACCCCATTCCCGGTTCCTGTGCCCCCCCCCACGCCATTCCTCTCCTCTCCCCCCCCTCCCCGCTCCGTCCCGCCTGCCAGGTCCGGCTGACGGACTGCCTGACCAAGCTGCTCCGGAGCCACAAGCGCACGCTGCGCCGGGCCCGGCTGGTGCTGCCCTGGCGCCCGCTGATGGGGGTGCTGCAGCGCCTGCACGGACTGCCGCTACCCAAGCTGGAGGGTGCGGCCGGAGGCTTGGGGGAGTGGGGTCAAGGGGGGTTAAATTAAAAAAATAGACCCGAAAAAAGGGGGGGTATACCCGAAGTGGGGTTCGGGGGAGGGCACGGAGGCTCCAGGGGGGGCTGGGGGAGGCTGGCAGGGACTTCACGGGGACCCGGGGTGGGGCCCGGAGGACGTGGCCGGGATGCGGGGGATCGGGTTGGGTGTTGGGACATGGGTAGGCATTTTTTGACACTGCGCTGCTGCAGGGTTGCTGCAGGGGATGGGGGAAAGGTTCGCCCACACCTCGCGTGCCTGCCCCCTCCCCCGCCCGCCCCTGGGCCCCCAGGGGTGGGCCTTCTGATGGCCCGCGGCACCGCGCTGGTGAAGCTGGTGGCCAAGGCCCGGCGGTACTTCCCCCCGGCGGCCCTGGGGGAGGTGTGGGAGGAGCTGAGGCCCGCCATACGGGCGGTGGGGCGGCGGCCCAGCGATGCCTACGAGGCGCTGGGCTACCTGCAGCTCTTCGCGCCCACACACAACCTGTGCAGGTGGGGGAAGCTGCGGGGCCGATGTGGGTTTCGGGGGGATGGGGTGGGGGCGAGCGGGCGGCTCGGGGACGGACGGGTTTGCCGGGCAGAGGGGGAAGGGCGGGCGAAGAGCGGGGCGAGAAGCGGGGCTCAGGTTGTGCCTGAGGGAAGTGGGCAGCGCGAGGGAAGGGGCGGAGGCACGTCGTGAGGGAGAGGGTCCCGGGGCTCCCGCGCATCTGGAGTGATGTCGGGGCGCGGCCGGGCAGCCCGCCCGCCGCCTTGTCCTCGTTCCCAGGACCGGGGTTCCGGGACAAGGTTACAGCAACCAATGCAACCTGCAGTCTAAGTTTGACGACTAAGTTTCTTCCACGTTACTCGTCGACTTTTGGGTTGACTTTGGGATCTAGGGCTGCTTGGTATGTTAACAGCCGCCAGCGGTCCGACACGTCACCAGCTGCGTGGCCGAACGGGCGTTGGGCAGCTTGTTTCGTTTCGCTTTCAATCAGTTGTTGCCACGGCCTACAAAGTGGACGACGTCGTCGCATCGCCGGAGATCCTGGTACAGTTGATTCTTCACCGGACCTTTACTTTGCTGCGGCAGCAGCGCAGTTTGAATATGTCTACCAATCTCCTATGTGCCACCCTCACCGCTCCCTGCTCCATCCCCGTCCCCTCCCCGTCTGCAGCCTCAAGTGGGCGGACGTGAACGGGTGGCTGCGGGAGTGGGTCACCGCGTGGGACGGCTCCGCCAACAGCCCCCCCTGGGACAGCCTGTGGCTGGCGCTGCTGTCCAGGGCGGCCAAACACGACTGGCGGGGTGGGTGGTGGGCGGTGGTGGCGGGCGGCGGGCTGCCCACGAGCAGGATATGGAGGTTTGGTAGGCGAACGACGAACACCTGTGCGCCGTGTGGAGAGGGGGGTCGCGGATGGGTTCCGTGTCCCTCGTGCCCTCGCGGACCTCTGCCCGCGCGCCTCTCACGGTTTGAATCTGTCTAATTTTGTCCGATGTTGCTTCTTCACCGGACCTTACTTTGCTGTGGCAGCCGCGCAGTTTGAATATGTCCTCCAGGTCCCTGTACCCCTCCTCATCCCCCTCCTGTTGTCAAGCATTCTCCCAATCCCGCCCCCTCCCCACAACCCCCACTACCCCCACAACCCCCAGGCATCATTGACTGGCGGCCCCACCTGCCGCACCTCTTCGCCACGATATCGGCTCTGTTCGATGTGCCCGTGGGCCCCTCCCGGGGCATCGCTGACGTCATCAATCGGGGCACGCCAGGGAGGGCGGCTGTGCTGTTCGCGGATCAGGTGGGGGGGAGGGAGAGAGACGGGCGGGAGGCGGGAGGGGACCCGCGCTCATGCGGCCAGTTGCCGCCTACCCCTCCACCGCCACCGCCACCGCCACCGCCACACGGTCGAGTGCCCGTCGCCAAGTGCTCCTTGACCGACGTCTACCTCCTGTCCCGGCTTGTATGGCTCTGACCCGGCCCCAAAACCTACCGCATGTGCAGCCCCAACCCCCCCGGCCCAACCCAGCTGCGTGTTCCACGTGCCCGCTGCATGGGGTCACCCGGACCGTTGTGATGCCATCCCCACCCGCCCATAGGGGGCCACCCGTGTCCTGTACCCCCCCGCGCCAGCCCTCAGCCCCCTTGTCCTCGGCCCCGCCCTCCTGCTTGACCACTGCATGACCCCGGCCCCCACCCGCCACGCCCCCCGGCCCCCATTGCAAAACCCCATTCCTGAGCTCCCACGCCCTACGCCCCCCCCCCGCCTCCTCCCACTCCACAGATGGGCTACGGGCCCTTCCACGCCGCCCGCCTGGCGGTGCACCTGCTCCGCTGCACCGCCGACCCCGTCCGGGGGCCCCCCACCTCCGCCGCCGCGTCCGAGGCCGCAGCGCACCTGGAGCACCTGACCTCCCTGCTGGAGCAGTACTACCACCCCTCCAACACGGGTGGGCAGGGCAGGGCAGGACCGCGGCTGAGGGGGTGGGGGCGCGAAGTACGGGAGGGTTCTAGGGTGGGGTTTAGGGAGCGGGTGGTGGGGGAAGTACCGTATTTAGAGAGTACGTTGATACATACACTGAAAACGGTTTTGAGGATAGCAAGTCGGTGGTATCCCTCCAGGCGATCCTATAGGGGCCACTCAATCGCCAACAGTGCCCCCGCCCGCCCGCCCCCTGCCGTTGTGGTCTGTCTGTCTGTCTGTCGGTCGGTCGGTCGGTCGGTCGGTCGGTCGGTCGGTCGCCAGGCAAGTGGTGCAAGGAGCTGGGCACCCTTCTCAAGCACCTGGTCAAGTCGGCCGTCAAGCAGCTGGAGAGGCAGCAGCCGCCGCCGGCCTCCGCCTCGCTGCCGCCCAGCGCCGCGGCCAGCGGCGGCGGCGCCGCCGGCGCCGCGTCCCCGCCGCCCGCCTCCGCCGGCCCCCTCACCCACATCGACGACGAGTACCTGGGAGAGGAGTTCGAGTACATGGAAATCGAGGTGGATGAGGGGGCGGTGGCAGTCGGCGGGGACGGCGAGGGCGGAGGCGAGGGGGCTGCTGCGGCGGCGGTGGCCGCGGGCTCTCCCGGCGGCGCTCGTCCCTGGGTTTCGGAGCTGCGGGAGGCGGAGCTGCAGCGGCTGGCGGGCTGCTGTCTCAAACTGGCGGCCCGGGGGCAGTTCTCCAAGGACTCTAGTGAGACCGGGCTGGGGGCTGGGCTGGGCGGGGTGATGTGATGTGATGCTTTGCCCTGCTCTGCTCCGGGAGGGATGGAGTTGGGGTCCCCGAGTACACTGCGATGCCCCCGGAGACGGGTGCCAGGCCGGGAGGGCGTTGAGAGACCAGTATGTGTGTGTCGATGCCGCATTATGCCCTCACGTCAAGGAGAGGGCGGCGTGTGGGCCGCAGCCGCAGCGAGAGGGTAGTGATACCCTTAACACCAACCCAACATCCCTCCTCATCCCGCCCCGCCCCTCCTCATCCCGCCCCCACCCCGCCCCTCCTCGCCCCGCCCCCACCTCGCCTCGCCCCGCCCCCTCAGCCATCGCCAACGTGTCCATCAAGGCCCTGTCCCAGCTGGCGCTGCTGACCCCCCACCGTGTTCTGCCCCTCGTCGTCCAGCGCTTCCGAACCGCCCTCGCCACCGCCACCGCCACCCACCAGCTGGTGGCCGCCACCGCCACCCTGGCGCTGTGTGTGCGGCCCATGCTGCTGGTGGGCTGGGAGGCGGGGGTGGGGGCGGCGGCGGCGGAGGGGCAGGGCGCCGACGGAGGCGCTGGCGGCGGCGGCGGCGGCGGCGGCGACGGTGAGGGGGAGCGGGAGACGGCGGCGCAGCTGGTTTCGGAGGCCTTGATGGCGGCGCTGCCCGGACTGGACGCAAACGATGAGCCCAAGACCAACGCTGTACTGCAGCTGTACGTGTCTGTGATTTCGGCACTGCCGCGCCTGCGAGGCGCCGGTGAGGAGGATGAGGACGACGAGGCGGCGGCGCGGGAGGAGGAGGAGGAGCAGGGCTTCGCGCGGCGGGCGGAGGCCGCGGCGCCGCCGGAGGCGGTCCCCGCGGGGGCGACCGCCATGGACTTGGGAGGGACGGCCTCCGCCGCCATTGGCGGCGGCGGCGGCGGTGGCGGCGAGGTGACCCTGTCGCTGTACGTGGCGGAGTGGGCGGAGGAGGTCCTGGAGCGCTGCCTGGCGCTGCTCCAGAACCTGGATTCGGGTCCGGGCCACCGGGCCACCGATATGGCCTCGCAGGGGAATGCCGGGGCCGCCAGCACCAGCTCCTTCCTCACAGGGGTGGGTGGTGGTTGGACGGTTATTTGGTTGGGTAGTTGTTTTTAGGTAGTTGGGTGGTAGCTGTTTGGTAGTTGGGTGGGTGGGGATGGGCGAATACTGCATAGGTGCCTGGGAGGGAGGGCGGATGGCTAAGGTGGGGCAGGGAGGGGTACAGGAAGGTGGGGCAGGGAGGGGGGCCGGTGTGGGATGGAACCCCCGCTACGGGACGGAGGGCAAGCGGGGTACCGCCCCACGGGGCGATGAGGGGGGAATGGGGTTGCGTTGCTCGTAATTTTGAGTAACGGAACCAACCCCGATCCCGCCGCGACTCGAGCTGCGCTGCCCCTAGGGCCACCATTGCGCATCGGCCCCCCCACAGCTCACCACCAGTATGGGTATGTCCACCAATGTCCTATACCCCCACCTCACCACCGGCCACCTCACACCCCTCCCGGGCTGGGTAGCACAACCCCGTATCCCGCTATTCCCTCTCCCCCCCCCCCTCCCATGTACTCCTCACCATCGCCCGCGCCTCTTATGTCAATCAAGACAGCGAAACCGCAAAACGTCAACCGAACCCGCGTTACGTTTCCCCCCTCCTTCCCCTCAGGGCCGGTCTCTGTTCGACCCTCTGTGGCAGCTGCTGCTCCACCACATCCGCCCCTCCGTGCGGCGGCACCTGGTACGGCGCCTGGCGGCCTTCGTGCTGGGGGGCACCGCCCCGGGGGTGGCGTCGGAGGTGGCCACCATCGCGGCGCAGGCGACCTCCGCAGCGCCCCGGGAGGCGCTGAGGGCGCTGCTGCTGCCGCTGCTGGCGCGGATGGAGGCGGAGGTGGAGGAGCTGCCGCGGCTGGATCTGGAGGCGGACGGGGAGGGGGAGGGGGAGGGGGGCCGAGGCCAGGCTGCGGCAGGTGAGGCGCGGAGGGGGCCGGGCCGGCAGGCAGGCAAAAGGGGGGTGGTGTTGCCGGGCCGCCGGGGAGCGCCCTCCCTCCCACCAGCCTCCAGAGGAGCTCCCCCTTGGTGCTGATGGGTGCGAGGGTGCGAGTCCTTAACACAAAGGGGCACAAAGGGCACACGGGGGCGCACACGTGTGCGTGTGTGTGGGGGGGGGGTCTGTGGGTTCTGATGGGCCCTTGCCCTTGTCCTGAATCTCCTGTCTCGCGCTCCTCTGTGTCCGCGCACCTGCAATTGCACCCTTCCCCTCCCCTCCCCTTCCACCCCAGTGCTCAGTTTGAGAAATTGTCTACCAATTTCCTATACTCCCCTTCCACCCCACCCCCGCCGGGGTACTGTACCGTATCTCGATCGGGCCTTTGCCCTGGCAGCAACGAAACTCCCGACACGTCTTCCAATTTCCTGCACCCGCCCCTACCCTATAATATATTTCCAACATGTCCACCAATCTCCTGCACCCTCCCCTCCCCTTCCCGCCTCCCCCCCCCTTCCGCAGCCCCCGCTGCCCCCAGCACCGGCCGCGAGTCCACCCTGCGCTACCAGCTGGCCATCCTGACAGAGTCCCTCAACCAGCTGCACGCCGACCACTTCACAGCGCCCGACATACACACGGCGGCGGGGCTGCCCGCGCTGGGGCCGCCGCCGCCGCCGCAGCCGCCCCCGGGCCCCGGGGGTCCGTCGGCGCTGCCCCCCGGCAGCCTGGGCGCCCGGGTGCTGGCGCTGTCTGACCGGCTGATGGGGGTCAACAGTCTGGTGCTGCAGGAGGAGGGCTCGACGCTGGGGTCGGTGGCGGTGTCGGTCTTGGCGAGGTGGGGTTCCGGGGAGGGTGGGTGGGTACAGGAAATTGGTAGACATGTTTAAAGTGCGCTGCTGCCAGAGCAGAAGTACTAGGGGGATACTAGGGGGGGGGCACGTCATCGTGCCGTGGGCCTGGCACGTCTTTGCTGGCAGGGGTACAGCGAAGCGGCCGCCCAGGACGGCAGCCGGGTGTAGTGTATGTGCCGTAACACGACAACGGGGCGGCGGCGGGCCCGTTGGGGAGGCCAGGTCGGGGTCCGCCGCCGCGTGTTCGAGTGCGGGTGGGTGCTCTGCGCCACCCGAGACTCAATACCGACCTCCCCTGGCGCCTCGTCCGCGCGTCCGTCGCCACCACCGCCACCCACACCCACACTCACCCACCCACCCACTGCCGTCCCCTCCGCCAGGTACTGGGTGGAGCCGCACCTCCCCTGGCGCTACCCCGCGGGGCGGCCGGGCAGCCCGGGCGCGGGTGCCCCCTCCGGTGTGCCGCCGCTGGTCCCCGGCCGGGGGGTGGAGCTGTGGATTGACAAGTTTGGGAGCAGCTACAAGCGGCCCAGGTCAGGTCAGGGGCCGGCATGGGGCAAGGAGGGAAAGGGGGGCGCATTGCAGGTCTCAGGCGGTCGGGGGCAGGCGGTCGGGGCACGGGGAGGGAGTTGGGGAAGCGGTTGGGGAGGGGGTTGGGGAAGCGGTTGGGGAGGGGGTTGGGGAAGCGGTTGGGGAGGAGGTTGGGGAGGAGGTTGGGGACGGGGAGGGTCATCTGCGTCACGTGCGCCGCCGCATCCGCAGGGGCCGGGTGGGGTCCTGCAGGTGGCGACTGGGGGTGCGGGGTGCGGTGTGGCGAGGGGGGAAGGACCGGGGCCACGGAGGGCGGGAGCTACCTGGATCGTGCAGGACCTGCGCCGCCGCGGGGGTGTGTCAGAGTGCGCCGGGCGCTGCATATGTGCCTGCCGCCTGCCCACCCCACAGGGGTGCGGGTCGACTGGTGGGAGTACCGTACCTTGGGGTGGGAGTACCGTACCTCGGGGTCCGGGTGGTGGCTCCAGGGTGGGCGGGTGGTGGCTCCAGGGTGGGCGGGTGGTGGCTCCAGGGTGGGCGGGTGTCTCTCTGGACGCCCTGTTGGTGGTGCTGGGGAGCGCTCTTGCTGGGAGCGCCTCCGAGCCGTGAGGCCGTTGGCCCCCTCGCACCCCTCCCGCCTCCCTCTTTTGACGTGTGCGTCCGCCGCCTCGTTGGTGGCACCACCGCCTTGCGCTGCCCCGCCCCGCCCCGCCGCACCCTGTCCTGTCCTGTCCCCCTGCCCCCCAGGTGGTGGAAGCCCTCCCCGGCCCACGTGGCGCTGGCCCATCAGCTGATAGCGCAGCGGCTGCTGGCCCCGGCCCGGCGGATGAGGGCGCAGGTGGCGGCGGGGGGCGCGGGGAGCTCCTCCTCCTGGAGCGGGGATGCGGCCGCGAAGCTGCGGCTGAGGGGGGAGCTGCTCCGGGTAGGTGACGGGGTGGGGTGGGGTGACGGGGGTTGTGTGGGATGGGGGTGGGGGCGGGGGATAAATAAGAAATGGGTGGATATGTGGATGTGTTGATGTTTATACTTCACTGTGACTGCCCCGGGGGCAAAGATCCGGCCAAGAAACCACTGTGTGAGGATACGGTATCAACAGCGATGCGACGAACTCCTTGCACCCGTCCGGTATGCACGGAGAGTGGATTCGCTCTCCACCGCGCGGTGGACCCCGGGGTGCGACCGCGGGGTGGACCCCCTCCCACCTCCCTTGGGTCGCCCTCCGCCCCTCGCCCGCCCGCCGCTCCCCCCCCCTCCTCCGCAACGCGCTGCCCGCTCTCTGCACTCGTTCCAGTGGGCCGGGCCTCCAGCCCCTTCCCCTCGCACCCGCCCGCAACGGCCGGGGGCCCGGGTCGCGGCTGCCGCGACGGAAACATCGTAGGGCCGCCAGCCAAGCCGATCGCGTGTAGTGCGTGCTACACCAGGAACGTTGCCGTGTGCTCAGCGAAACAAGCCCGCCCTGACCCCCCTGATTCCCCCCTGCCCCCCCCCTTGACCCCCAATTTGAATATGTCTACGAATTTCCTATACCCCTGACACACACACCCGCCCTGACCCAACCAGCCCGTTGTTGCGGTGCGTGTGTCGACGAGGAAACGCCTGCCCTGCGTGCCAGGGTTGATGTACCTGGTGTAATTGTGTGTAAAAGAAAACTGAATTGTGTACCGTATATATATATACATGTATGTGCTGTGTGTGCTGTGTGGCCTACCCTCCACAGATGCGCGGTCTGCTGCTCGGCCTGCTGTCGATGCTGCCGGACTTCCAGTTTGGGCAGGGCGATGGCGATGGCGGGGTGTCTCTGGCGGTGGCGGGCGGTCTGGGGGTCCCGGTGGGGGCCCCCGGTGTGCGGGAGGGGCTGGCGGAGGTACTGGTGGAGGTGGGCAGGTGAGCGGCAGGGGGGGCGGGGCGGGGTGGGGTGGGGTGGGGTGGGGTGGGGTGGGGGGTGGGGCGGGGTGACAGCAGCTGATAGCAGGGAATCAAGGGGGAAGGGGGGGGTAGAGGGGGCGCGAGTTGGCGGAAAACTGAAGGGAAACGGGTGGCAGGTTTGGAGAGCGGGGGAGGGGTGGGGTGGAGGGGGAGGAGGGTGGGGAGGAGACACGCGGTATGTTGTGACGGGGCTGGGGCGGCGGGCCGCTGGGCTTCCCGTCAGCCCCTGTACCCCTGATCCTCCTGACTAATTGTCAGTCGGTATCAGGACAGCGAGGCTGCAAGAATAGTAGTTACCTGGGCGGTTGGCGACGGCGTTGGTGACGTAAAGTAGACGATCCCTTCCCGCTGCCCCTCCCTTCCCCGCACCCTCCCCTGGGTTTACCTCCCCCCTCCTCCCTCAGTATAAATATGTCTACCAATTTCCTATACCCCCCTCCCCCTCCCCTCCCCCTCCCCCCTGGTTTCAGCGCTCTGGGCCCTCCGCCGACCCCGAGCTGCTGCACCTGGTGGCTCGCTGCGGGGGGGTGCTGCTGGCGGCGGGCAGCATCGAGTACGTGAGCGGGCAGTCGGAGGAGAAGAACCAGAGAGCCACCGCCCACCTCTACTCGGATGCGCCGGCGGCGTCGAGGCTCGTGGTGGGTGGGTGGGTGGGTGGGTGGGTGGGTGGGTGGGTGGGTGGGTGGCTGGAAAAAGGGACCCGCTGAGAGCTTGTCATTCGACCTCGGCCTGACTGTGTATCCCGCTATCAGGTTTCTGTGGGCTGGGCGGAGGCGATCGTGTGGTTGGGCACGGGGGCATCGCTTCCCGGGCTCAGCTATTCCCCCCTTGGACATGTCCCGCACTACTGCTGCTCTGCTCTGCCCAACAACGCACCCCTGACGAGGGCCCCCCTCCTCCTCCTAGGGCCTAAGGCACCCCCCCCCCTTTCCCCGCTCTGGCAGCAGCGCAGCTTCAATCAGTCTCCACCCTTTCCCCTTCACACCCGCGCCCCTGCCAACCCCAACCTCTGCCACCTCACTTTCCCCCTCCCCCCCTCCCCCCTCCAGCCCGGTCTGGTGTGGCGGCGTCGGTCCCCCATGTGGCTGGTCCAGGGCCGGCTGTTCAACGGTGTCCTGGCGAGGGCCTCCGCCGCAGCCTTCCGCTCCTGGGCCACCACCCAGCAGCCCGAGCTGACCAGCCTGCAGCAGGTGGGGCGGTGGGTGGGGGAGGGGGAGGGGGAGGGGAGGGGGAGGGGGAGGGGAGGGGGAGGGGAGGGGGAGGGGGAGGGGGAGGGGAGGGGGAGGGGGAGGGGAGGGGGAGGGGGAGGGGAGGGGGAGGGGAGGGGAGGGGGAGGGGAGGGGGAGGGGGAGGGGAGGGGGAGGGGGAGGGGAGGGCGGGTATAGGATATTGGTAGACTGGGGGAGAGGGGGGGAGAAAGGGGAGAGGAGGGGCATGTGGGTGGAGGGAGAGGGAGGGGGAGGCAGGGGAGGCAGGGTAAGGAGGGCCAGCCGTCGCGGAGGGACCCGGCGAGGCGGGACGCGGGGCGCTGGGGCCTCTTGGGCGGGCGAGTTCGTCGGCAGGGCTCAGGGGTTTTAGGGTGTGGGTTCTAGGTTGTGTGTGTGTGTGTGTGTGAATGTGTGTTTAGAATTGCAACCCGCCCGTGAATGTGTGTGTTCGTGGGCTGGGAGGTCAGGTGTGCAGTGATATGCGGGGTGCATAACAGTCCCCAGCAGTTGCCCGTTATGATTGCGTGTGCCAGTTTTCTGTTGGCGGTTGAATTCACCCCTGCCGCAAGGGTCGAGTGGCGGCGCGGGAGGGGGGGGTCCCGGGGGGGGTCCAGGGTGGCCGCAGCCGTCATGGCCTTCCCCCCCTCCCCCCGAGCATGGCCACTAAGGAGGGTGCCCCCCTGACCCCCTGACCCCCTGCCGCCCGCCCCGACCACCCCGGTGCGACCATCCCTTCCTGGACACGTCTCGGCCTACAGACCTCCCATCTGTGCTCGCAGCTCCGGGCCTCCGGCCACCCTGCCCAATCTCCTATACCCGGCCCCGCCCCGCTGTCCGCCTCCCCCCCCCCCCCGCGCCGCCCGCCCCCCCGCGCCGCCCCCTCCAGTTCCCCACCTCCTACCTGGCGCTCCTCCGCAACCTGTGCCTCCAGTCCCAGCACCCCAACGCGGCCCTGGCCCGCACCGCCGCCGCCGCCGTCGACGTCGCCACCAAGCGCTTCCCCTGCCTCGCGCCCGCCTACCTGCCGTACTTCCTCGCGGCGCTCGCGGACGTGCCGTACGACATGTCGCCGGCGGCGCGCGACCCGCCGCTGGCCGAGTTCTTCGCGCGGGTGCGCGAAGCCGCCTTCGGCGGCGGCGGCGCAGCCGCCGCCGCCGCCGCGGAAGCGGCGGCGGCGCCCGCGGCGGCTCCGCAGCCGGTCAGTGAGATCGAGAGTCACGGCCGCGTGAAGGGCTCCTGCAGCGCCATCAACGGCACGCTGTCCTTCTGGCGCCTCATCTCGAGGTCCACCGACTGGTTGGCGGCGGCGCTGGCGGCGCTGCTGGCGGCGCGCGCCCACAACGCGTCCGTACCGCAGAAGGCGCTGGGCGACCTGCTGATTAACTTCGCGGGCCGCTTTCTGCACCCGCCCGCCATGTCGTACAGCAGTGGCGGCGGACCGTCGCCGTACGTGGACCTGGTGCAGTCGGTCGTGGAGCTGGCGCGGCCGGGCGCGATGGCGCGACGCGGCGGCACGTTTCGGTACACGATCATCGCCAATGCGGTTCTGACGCTGCTGCTGCCGCACCGGTACGGCCCGGCGGCGGCGGCGGAAGGGCGGCCCGTCAGCGACTACGGTGGCGGCGCGGACGGGGAGGTGGCGGCGCTGCTGCTGCGGCACATGTTGGGGCTGCTGGTGGGGGCCGACGCGCCGCAGCTGCGGCAGCTGGGCATGTCAGGTGGGTGTGTATCCATGTATGTAAACGATAACTGAGCCGCGAGAAGCGATCATAGAAGCGGTGCATGCGACGGAAACAGAGGACACCCGAAACCCGCCCGGGTGGGTGTGTTTAGAAATGCAACCCCGGGTGTGTGTGTATGTATGTGGGGGTTTGGGGTTGAGGGTTGGAGGTCCGAGGGGGGGTTTGGAGGTCCGAGGGGGGTTTGGAGGTCCGAGGGGAAGGGGAAGGGGAAGGGGGGGCCGAGGTTTGAACGGTGGTGAAGGTAAGGGGGGTTCTAAGGGTTGGAGGAGTGGGGCAGAGAGGGCGCAGTTGGGGCGGGCGTGCCGTGTGGCCTGACACCCCCCTCCCTGCCCCCCGTCAACATCCTACGCACCCCGCAATCCCTTCGTCCACACGTGCTGGGTGTGCCCGGGTCTGTTGACCTGGGCGTGTTGTTCTTCGCTTCTTCCACCTCCCCCCCTCCCCCTCCCTGTTACCTCCGCCCCTCCAAGGCACCTTCCTGCCCCTGGTGGCTGTGGAAGAGTACCGGGCCCCCCTGCCCCGCCTGGTGGAGGTCCTGAGGGAGGTCATATCGTCAGGGGGGGCTCCGGCCCCCGCAGACCAGCAGCAACAGCAGCCGGAGGCGGGGCTGCCGGAGGCGGGGGCGGCGGCGGCGGCCTCAGCGGCGGCTGCGCGGGTCTCTCCGGACAGCGGCCGCAGCGGCTGGGGCTGGCGGCTGGTGCACTCGCTGGTGCACAGCCACACGGACCTGGACAATGCGGAGGCCATGAAGGATAAGCGGTAGGGGGGTGGGAAGGGTTTAGGAGGGGCAGGGGGGCGGGTTGGGGGAGGTAGGGGGGCGTCTGGGTGGAGGGGCAGATGGGGCTTCTCCTCCCTTCGTCCTACCCTCCCGTACCGGCTCCCCTCTTTTCCCCCCTTGCTCTGGAAGCGGCGCAGAATAAATAAGTATATACCAATTTCCTCCCCCTCCCTCCCCCCCGCCCTTCCCCCCTCCCCTCGCTCCGCAGCGGCGCCGGGCTGCTGGCCCTGCAGCAGAAGGTGCTCAACATGACGTTCGAGGAGATGGCGGCCGGGCTGGCCACACTGCCCCTGGACCGACTGGCCAAGTGGCCCAACGACGGACTGACGGTGCCGGCGGCCGTGGCGGACGGCGCCTTCGTTGTACGGCACGCCCGGCTGGTGCAGCTGCTGGCGGCGGCGGCGCCGGCGGAGGTGAGCCGGCTGTACGGTACCGGTATGTATGATACCGGTAACATTAACATGCATGTGGTACGTATATACTTATTTGCACTTGGGATATCGGGCCGTACAGGACACATGCAAACGGCCGTACAGGACACATGCACAGGACCCGACAGTAGGGCCTCACACGCTGTGCCGTACGCGTCTGGATGACGGGCGCGTCTTCTTAAAACCCCCACGGTCAGCGCCTCATCCCTTCCCGGTCCCCCCCTCCCCCTTTTGGCGCCCCCCCCCTTGACTCCCTCCTCCCTCCCTCCCTCAGATGCTGTCCGCCCTGCGCGCCCCCCTGGAGTCCCTCACCTCCCCCGACCGCCTCTCCGCCGCCGTCAATATCTCCGACAAGGCCGAGATGGCCACCGCGGCGGAGGTGCTGGCGGGCCTCATCGCCAGTGGGGCGCCCTGGGTGCCCGCGGCGGCGGCGGCGGCGGCGGCGGGGCCGACGGAGGCGGGGGCGGGGGCGGGGGCCGTGGGCGACGCGGCCCGCGGCCCCGGCGGCGACGGCGGGTGGGCTCTGGCGGCGCTGGCCCGGGCAGTCCGGGGGACCAGCCTCGACATGTCGAACAGCTGGGCGGTGTCGTACAGGTGAGCGCCTTATGTACGGAACCCGCACCCGTATGGGGGCATGGCAATACCGTGGCTATCCTGCGATGATGCCATATGGTTTGTTGAGACGGTTGTGTGTGGGCTGGGTGGCGGATGGCGGATGGCGGCTGCGCCCGCCCCTCGTTCCGCCCTGCCCCTCTGGAGACGACTTGCCGCTGAACCCGAGGACACGCTCCGCCCGAGGGGGTGGTCGGGCCGCTGCACTGTGGCGGTATCCTCCGGGGGAGGTGAGGTGAGGTGCTACGGCAGGTGTGGGGACGGCGGTGATGGCGGCGGGGGTGGCGGCGGTGGCGGTAGGCCGCCCAGGTCGCGAGGATGGGCTTGAGGCCCTTGCCCCCGGCTCGTGAAGCCGAAGCGGTCTATGGGTTTCTGTACGAGAATGAGTACGGGGGTTGGCACCGTGTGCTCCTTCCTGTCCACAGGTATGCCGTACGCGGTCTGCTGGACGGCCTGGTTCCGGAGCGCCTCCACGCCGCGGTGCCGCCGGCGCCCGACCGCGCGCTGCCGCCGCAGCCGCCCCTGGCCGCCGGCCTGACGCCCCCCGCCCTGGCGGAGGCGCTTGGGCAGGTGCTTGGGCTCACCGTGAGGCCGCCGGGGCGGGCGCCGGCGCCGGTGGCGGCGTCGGTTCCGGTTCCGGCGGCGGCGGCGGCGGAGGTGGATTCGGGTGCTGACCTAGCTGCCAACGGCGGGGGCGGCGGGGGCCTGCCTGCCCAGCTGAAGCGGCTCCGCTGTGTGGGGGCGGCGGTGCGGGAGCTGGTGGGACTGGATCCGGAGCGGGAGCTGCCCGAGCAGGTGTGTGAGCTGTGGCCCCGGGCCGTGGCGGGGTGCGGGGTGGTGGGGCATAGGACATTGGTAGACATATTCAAACTGAGTTGCTGCCAGAGCAAAGGTCCGGGGTTGGGGGTGTTCGTGGGGATGATAGCGGTGGGAGGGAGGAGGCAGCGGGACATAGCCGGGTGTGACTGCTGATCTACGGCCGCGACTTGCGACATGACTGCACCACCCACCCACCCACCCAACCCCACATCCGCCCATTCCCCTCACCTGGTACCGTATTCCGGCTGTCTGTCTGTTCATGTGCTGTGATGACGGCGGCTGCAGGTTCGGGACTACTGGTCGGCTCTGCTTGCGGAGCTTCAGGCCACCGCCGCCTCCCCCGACTGCCTCAGCCTCCGAGACCAGCTCCGGAGCCCGCTCACTGACGCCCTCGCGTACTTTGGGGCGGCGGACGGACTGCTGGCTGCGCTGAGGCAGCAGGAGCAGGCGGCGGCGGCGGCCGGGACGCGCCCCGCGGGGCGGGGCCGCGGCAACGGTAACGGTAACGGCAACGGCACGAGCAACGGGGAGGGGGAGCTGGTGCATGTGAGCAAGGAGCCAAGCGGTATGTCCACACCCGCGGAGGTGGAGGTGGAGGTGAGGCGGGGACAGGGGAGTATGGATTGGGGAACCGATACGTGGCACAGGAGTCAATACGCGACCCAAGTTACTTACCATACATACCTGAATTGTGCGCTCACTGTTACCTCGGGCGACCGCGTCGCCGCCGGACCCATCCCGGACCAACCAACGCGCGACAGCACGAGGACGGACCACACCCCAGACAGCACAAATTATCGAGAACGTAGTACTCACCTGCGCAAATGGGACGAAACGCGGACGGTCGGCGAGGCGAACGGAAGACAGGGGAGGGGGAGGGAAGGGTATAGGAAATTGGTCGACAAAATCAAACTGCGCTGCTGCCAGAGCAAAAGCCCGGTGAAGGGAAGGGGGGAGCAGGACGGGGCCGGGCGTGTGCGTGTGTGTATGCGTGTTGTGTATCGGGGCCGGGGCCGGGAAAGAAGCAACCCAGGGTCTGTACGTCAGTAACCACTTTCCAGTTACCAGTTTTCGGGCAGATGTTGGCCACATGGGCCGCCCTTGTTTCCTCACCGCACTCGACTCGCCTCTGGGGGGAACGCGAGCCGGCGGCGTGTGTTTAGAAATGCAACCCGGCGTGTGTTTAGAAATGCAACCCGGCGTGTGTTTAGAATTGCAACCCGGCGTGTGTTTAGAAATGCAACCCGGCGTGTGTTTAGAATTGCAACCCGGCGTGTGTTTAGAATTGCAACCCGGCGTGTGTTTAGAAATGCAACCCGGCGTGTGTTTAGAAATGCAACCCGGCGTGTGTTTAGAAATGCAACCCGGCGTGTGTTTAGAAATGCAACCCGGCGTGTGTTTAGAAATGCAACCCGGCGTGTGTTTAGAAATGCAACCCGGCGTGTGTTTAGAAATGCAACCCGGCGTGTGTTTAGAAATGCAACCCGGCGTGTGTTTAGAAATGCAACCCGGCGTGTGTTTAGAAATGCAACCCGGCGTGTGTTTAGAAATGCAACCCGGCGTGTGTTTAGAAATGCAACCCGGCGTGTGTTTAGAAATGCAACCCGGCGTGTGTTTAGAATTGCAACCCGGCGTGTGTTTAGAAATGCAACCCGGCGTGTGTTTAGAAATGCAACCCGGCGTGTGTTTAGAATTGCAACCCGGCGTGTGTTTAGAAATGCAACCCGGCGTGTGTTTAGAATTGCAACCCGGCGTGTGTTTAGAATTGCAACCCGGCGTGTGTTTAGAAATGCAACCCGGCGTGTGTTTAGAAATGCAACCCGGCGTGTGTTTAGAATTGCAACCCGGCGTGTGTTTAGAATTGCAACCCGGCGTGTGTTTAGAATTGCAACCCGGCGTGTGTTTAGAAATGCAACCCGGCGTGTGTTTAGAATTGCAACCCGGCGTGTGTTTAGAATTGCAACCCGCCCGCCCGCCCGATCCCAGGTGGCAATATACTTACCATAGAACCTGCGAGGAAAAACTTACCAGATGCAGGCGCGCGTGTGTATATGTATGTACGGCACAGCTGTGAGCTCCCTCTCAGGCAGCGAGTCGGCAGCAGGGCGACGGGGGGCAACTGTACTCAAGCCGTGATGTGTGGCTTGGGCTTTCGGTGTTGACGGACGGTGTATGGGTGACTTGGGCACAAATCCGCGCCCCCTGCATGAGTGCATGTGTATGGGTGTTTGGATAAGAGACTCGCCCGCCCCGCCCCGTATGGGTATGTGATGCATGTACATGTATGCAGCTGGGCGGCGGCGGCGGCACGGACGCGGTGCTGTTGGTGCTGCCCAGCCGCCACCACGACAGCCTCCGAGAGCTCCGGAACCAGGCCCGAAGACTGGCGCTGGCGCTGGCCACCCGCTTCAATGCGGCGGCGGCGAGGGTGCAGGACGCGCGAGCTGCGGAGGTGGCGCTGACGGCGGCGGCGACGTCGGCCGCAGCCGCCGCCGCTGCCGCCGCCGCCGCTGAGACCCCGTCGACGCCGGCGCAGGTCAGCGCCGGCGGCGCCGCCGACTCTCCAGCCTCCCGCGCTACCACCGATGACCTGGTCATGGTGGACGTGGCGGGGATGACGTCGGTGTCAGCGTCGGCCTCCGAAACCACATCCCCAGGCGCCGGCGCCGCGACGGCGGCCATGGACGTGGACATCGCCGCCGCGTCGGCCTCCGAAGCTGGCGGCGGCGGCGGCGCCGCCGCGGTGGGATCGGGGGCCGTGTGGCAGCTGGGTCTGGGTTTGGAGGTTCAGCTGGATGCGGCGGCCCGCCACCGCTCCCCGGGACTGAGGGAGCTGGTGGTGGGGATGCTGCCGGGGCTGCTGCGGCTGCAGGACGTGCCGGGTACGTGAGGTGCCGTACACACCGTACACACCGTACACACGCACTTGCCCACACCACTCCCGCGGACGGGGGCCACCCGGGCATCCCCCCTCGAGAATGTACGGCAGATAACCCGCGGGTAGCGGCGTTTGGCTGTACGGCATGTTGTTGGAGGTTTGTAGGCTTGGCTTCACGGCTCGATGACGCTGCACAAGGGAAATTTGGGTTTTTGAAAACGAAAAACAAAAATAAAAACATGTGCATTTACCAGGAATACCGGTATACCAAGGGAATGAAAGAGAGAGGATGGAAGAAAGATAAGGAAGAAAGAGAGTGAAAGAGCACATTCATAGCGGCAGAACGTTATTACGGCGCCTCGCATCCACTCATCCTCTCCCCCACCCACCCACCCATCCTGGTCCTGCCCCCGCCCCTTTCCTCTCCAAGGCCCCGAGCTCCAGAAGTTCGCCAAGGAGTCACGGGCGGCGCTACTGGTGGTGCGGTGCCTCTCCCTCACCACACACGCCCCCGGCGGCCCGGCGGCGGCGATGCTGGCGGCGGCGCTAGACGCGCTGAGCGCTGCGGCGGTGGTGGAGGTCCCCTGGAGCGCGCGCGCTGCCGCGCTGTCGTACGCGCAGACGCTGTGGTTCCGCCACGCGCCGCTGCTGGTCGCGGCGCAGCTCCGTCGCCTGCAGGTGGGGCAGCTAGCTTGAACGGATAGCTTGAACGGATACGAACCGGGACGGCGACGGCGGCTGTCTAATTGGGGTTGATGATGACTGTGGTGGTGGTGGTGGTGGTGGAGGTGGTGGTGGTGGTGGTGTGTTCATGTGTGGGGAGGCTGCTCGCGCTGCTGTTGCTGTGGTGCTTCGCCACTGCTGCTGCGGCGGCAGCGGGTGCGATGAGGTCGAGGTCGAGTTTTGTTGATCCCATTCTCCCAACCACTCGCCTTCATTTGGCAGCGGACCCGTCATCGTTACCTGAGGCGCCGGCCTCTTTCCCGCAGTACGGTACGGTGCGGTACGGTACGGACACCATTCGGCACGGAGGTGTGCAGAGTGTTGTCCGCCGCCCTTCTCTCACCAAGGTTCTTTCCCGATGGACCGCCCTGCCCCCTGCGTAGACACCCACACGCCCAGGCCCCAAGGTACCGTAGTCGGATCCTTGATCCCTGCCATTGCTCTGTAGTAGTGACGAGGAGTGACGAGGCTGGCTCGCCTGTGTCCCTCCTCCTCCCGCCCCCGTTCCCACCCCCCTCCCCGCGTCGACGCGTGGCGGCGGCGGCGGCAGGACGTGGTGGCTGCTCGGCTCCAAGACGCCAAGGCGGAGGTCCGCTCCCTGGCCGCCGCCACCCTCTCCGGACTGCTACGCGGCACGTCGCCGGAGGACCTGGCCGCGCTCCGGAACCAGCTGCTCCTCAAGGCCGCCAGCCTCTTCGGCGCCGGCCGCGGCGGCCGCCGCCGCAGCACCGCCACCGCCTTCGCTGCTCCCTCCGCCAGCCCCCAGCAGCTGCAACTCGAAAAGTTCGGGTGCGTGGCGGGGCTGTCGGCACTGCTGATGTCGTACCCGTACGACGTGCCGTACTGGGTGTCGCCGGTGCTGATGGCGCTTGTGCGGGCGGCGGGCGGTGGGGAGCGGGACGGGGCGGTGCGCAGTGAGGCGGGCTGGGCCCTGGGGGAGTTCCGGAGGACGCACGAGGCGGAGGCGCTGGAGGAGCTGCGGGGCCGCATGGACCCGGACGACTGGGACAGCTTCACGCAGGCCACCGGCACCTCGTCGTACTTTGTGTAGTACATATGCAGTACACACGTAGTACAATGGTACAGGGCCGTGTGCGATGGGAGACGATGGATCCTAACGATGCGAGCACGGGATGATGGCTGCTGCAGCGGCGGCGGTGATGATGTGGCATGTGCGATGCCGAGTGCGGAGGAGGGCCTTATTGGGACGGGCATTATCCAGCAGGTGCAGAAGGTGTTGTGTTGTGTCGTACACGCGGCGGATTGGTGGATTGGTGGCAGAGCGCCCCCGATCTGGGTGATGGCGGCCCCGACACGAGTTGCGGCGCGGGTGTCATGTCACGATGGGGGCCGATGGAGGGGTGCCGGGCGGGAGTGGGAGTGGGAATGGGAATGGGAATGGGAATGGGAGGGGTGTTGCTACAAACTGTGGCCCTGGCGAGGTTCCGCGGGCCGTAGCCGTTGTACGTTGCGGCGGTTGACTGACGGTTGGCCCCCTCCTAAAGGAAAACACGGTAAACGGCGGGTTAAACCGCAAGGCGGCCGTGTCGCAAGGGGCGCGTTGGCCCCTACCCACCCCACCCATCTCTGCACGGCGGTTTGCGTGGTGGTGGTGATGGCGAGGGGTAGGTGAAACGCGCTGCACGGCATACGGTAGGAATGCTGCTGCTGCAGCCGCCTTCTGGTGCCATCCTTAGCTTGCCCTAGCCGTCAGCAGGTGCACCGGTTCACATGTATCAGTAGCAGGCCATGTCCTGGCAGGGCAATGGCCTAACAGGGCAATGGCCTAACAGCGGTCACAAGGACCCACCGCCGATCTGGCAGCCCCAAGCAGGAGACCACCGGAACGGGGTATCATTATTTAGCCCGGAGGAGGACACGGTGGGTACAGTACTTCGTAAGAGGAAGTAAGAGGAAGGGAGGGGGGGGCCGTGGCAGGCAGCGACGCGGACGGACCGCACTGTAACAATATGCGGTACGACACCTCTCCGGCGCCCTCGTGTCCAGAGTGCCGTACGAAGACGAGAAACACGGCATCCCAGGGGTAGATGGAGCCAAATCAGTCCCCCACCTACCACCCACCACACGCACACGCACGCGCACGCACACCCCGTTTCGGCGACGTGTTGAGGCAAACTTGTTACTGCCTGCTTGCCACCGCAGACACATTTCAAAGATGCAGCCCGCATCACCACCCTGCGCACACATCCCTAGGGGGCTCCCGCCTCCCTGCCCGCGCCAGAAGGGTGGACAGCAGTTCCACAAAACAAAATGCTCCCGAAGAAGCCCTTGCGGCACACGGCCGGCCTACCGCCCCCTGTGACCTCGAAAACCGGCGGCGCTGCCACAAGCCATGCCCTGAAAGTCGGCCCGCCTCGTCCTCCTCCTCCTCCGCCTCCTCCTCCTCTGTGCAACCCGGGCTCTGGAGACATCTGGCCGTCCAGGGAGGGAGGCAACGTCCGGCGGCGGCGGCACACGCCGACCCGCGTCCAGACCCCCTCCCTTTCCCTCCCCGCACCGAACCGCCTCTTCAAACACATGCAGGGATCACAAGGGCAACGTTCACAACCCGAACTCCCAGCCACGAATCGTCCCGAGCCCCAACTGCGGGCGCTGCCAGCCCTGCTGCCAAACGAACCCGCCTCCGGTGGGAGCCTGCGCTGCCGCTCCTTCAGCACCCCCTTCAGCGCCCTCCCACCCATTTCCCCCCCCCCCCAAACGTAAAATGCTGGCGCCCCGCATGAAATAGCCGCAACCCGAAACGCACCCCGGGTGAGCTTCATTTGCTGCATGCCGCCCGCCCGCTCCGCCCTCGGCCTGCTGCCGGCTGCGTCGGGGCGTCACCGCTAGCCCCCTGGGGGGGCGGGGCCGGGGGGAAGCAGCCCCCGGCTCTGCCTACCGGACCTGCAATCCTGCGCCCTCACCCCCAAACCGCACCTCCTCACGTAACCCAACGCCCCACCTCCGCCCCCTTCCACCGCCCCGGCCCCACCCTCAAGACCTCATCCCCCAGGGTTCAACACCCCCCGCCCACACACGCACACCGCCCCCAGAAATATGCACTATACGGCAACACATCGGCTGCGATGTGCTGTCAGAAGTTTGCGAGGTCTCTCTTTCCGAAGCCATGGCGTCCTCGTCCGCTACGCACTAGCAAGTACGGGTATTATAACAGCTCACGAGCACCCACACACCCACACCCACACGAGCTCTTACACGCACACAGCCGCACGCGCACCCACGCACACGAATAGTAGCCGGGCCCTCCCAACCCCGTCCCTCGCACCTCGACATGGGGGTGGGGGGGGGGCGGATGGGAAGGCAGGCGCCGACGGGTTGAGTCGCACGGGCGCGCCGCGACCGCCTCACCGGGCTGTGGGTGGGCGGGTGGGGACTGGGGAGCGGCCGCCAGCACAGCCGCCACCCACCCCGTCACCCGCGGGGGGCTGTCGGGCGCTGTCGGGCGCCGGCGGGCTGGGACCCCCCGGGGACGAGCGGGGACGTCCGGGGACAGCTCGGCCGACATGTGCCGCTGAAGACCCTCGGAATGCCCCTTAAGTATTCGCATTCGAGTATGACGGCTGCGTGGTAACCCAACCGACAACCGACAACCGACAGACATATATGTAACCATATCGATGCGGCGCTCACCGTTGCCCCTCCTCCCCCTCCTCCTCCTTCTCCTCCTCCTCTTAATCCTTTCTCTGTATTTGAATGACAACGCGGAATGCGTGGCCTGCCCGCCCAGCCAGCCCGCCAGCTCCAGCCAGCCCGCCAACCCCAGCTCAGCTGGCTGCTAGGCCACTCGATACCCCTGCTGCGGCGGCCGAAAGCCCACACACGTTATGCTTCACAATCCTGATTGTTACTATGAATGCACGCCCTCATGAATGCGCCATGCAGCCCCGCCCCGCTCAGGGAGCCGCCCGCCACACAACCCCCACAAGTGTGTTTCGCCGCCGGTGACCCGTCCTTGACACCTGCCGTGCCGCGCGCACACTCACACACACACACACACACACACACACACACACACACACACACACACACAACACACACACACACACACACACACACACACACACACACACACACACACACACACACACACACACACACACACACACACACACACACACACACACACACACACACACACACTCTCTCTTGAAGGTCACCTTGTCAAAGGAAGGACCTTCACTCACAAACAGCCTTGCAAGGGGGGCGGGAGGCGTCACCACGACCACCACCACCACCGCCGCACGAAGACCGCCCCTCTCACGCCACATGCCGCACCTCACCTCACCTTCCCTTGCCACGCTGTACTGCCGAAATGCACCACAACCCGTCACCACCAGGTAAATCCGGTAAACAGCCAGCCACTGCGCTTCGCATCCTCGACCCCGCCCGCGCCGGCGCCGCCCTCCTCTACCTTCCAACCCCCGCCCCTCTGTTCCGCGGCTGTCAGCATTCCACCGTCCCCTCTCCTCCCCAGCATCGCCGCCGTCACAGCACCCAGGACCCAGGACCAGACGACACAGCGCCACCAGGGGCCCCCCGAAAATGTGCCCACCGCCCTCCCCCTCGCCGTAACAAAAGACCACACACTCGCGAGCAAGCCGCATCCGCGCAGCGGACCTCCCCCCCAACTGCTCAAACTGCTCGAAAGGGCAAAGCCGACGTCCCCCGCACCCCCACACGCCTAAGTCCTTCAGCCACACCGCCAGGATAGGAAGAATCATGAATGCCCTGCCGCCAGCTCCCCGCCCTCCACCCTGTTCCTCACGCTCACCTTGCGTCCCACCCGGGCGGCCCGGGGGAAGCCCCCGGTCCGAGGACGCCGACCCTTTGCCACAGCTTGCTCGCCGCAAACCTCCCCGCCAGCCTCCCCTTCGGGAAGTGGGAGAGGGAGACCCCCTCCCTGAACCTCCCAGAGCCGCCCCTGGAGCTCGGCAGCGAAGTCATGAGGGCAGGGCCCCGGGGTGAGGACCCACGGGTCAGACCGCAGAGTGGGCGGCCCGCCCCCTCCCGCCCCCTCCCGGCACGCGCTGGGACACGCGCCCGCGCTCCAACCGTGTCGAGGACGCCTCATGACGGCTCTTAGCGGGGGTCACCCTTTGAGCGTCGCTGCCTCATGTCTCCCATTTCTGATCTGAGCCCCGCCCGCCGCCGCCCGCGTCGCCGCATCAGCCGCCGCCGTCGGCACGCCATCATCAAACATCCCCACCCGACGAAATCGTGCGTGTGTGTGTGTGTGTTTAGAATTGCAACCCGCCCGCCCGCCCGCCCGTGTGTGTGTGTGAGAGTGTGTGTTTTATTCTTCCTTCCCCAGGCGGAATGTAGGGGTAAATGCCACCCGGTGTCCCCAGCAGTCCCAGCAGGAGCGGCACCGGCCCCCCGCCCCGCCCCGGCCCCCAAGGTGACAACGGCACCAGCACGGGCGCCTTGCTCGGTGCATCCGGGACGCGTGTGGCGTGGCGTGGCTTGGTTCGCGCCCGTCCCGCGCAGTGCCCGGTGCGGGAGGGGGCGACGTCGCGCCGCCCGCCGGGGGCGACCCCCAGCCCGGGGGCCCGCCGCGGAGTATTATACTTATTCAGCAACGTCAACAACGTACTGTGCGACCAACAGCGACCCAACATCTGCGACGCCAACATCACGACCCACGCTCCCCGTTGTTACCTCGAGAACCGGGTGCCGGGAGGGTCAGAGAGTCGTCTCAAAAGTGAAGCTTTGGGCGCGGTGGGCGTGAGTGGACTGCCACAATGCAGCTGTCCAGCACACTCAGCTCTGGGGACGGCTGAGAAAGCGCCCTCCCCAAGGAAAGTTCGGGGCCACCATCCCCAGCACCACCACCTGTCACCACCCATCACCACCCATCACCACCACCGGGCTTTATAACGGCGCATGGCCAGCGGCCCCGCACCTGACCGCACTGAGAACATGTGCGCAACCCCACCCCACCCCACCCCCGCGTTGCCACCATCCCGTTCACTAGCATGCCCTTCTTCCGACCTTGCTGCAGTCCCGATGAATCCCAACGGTAGCTGCCGTACCGCCGTACCACCACCACCGCTCAGCTACGCCCAGCTGTGCGGTCGGGCACCCAACCCAGCCCGAACTTCGCCATCGCAATAAACGGTCTCCGACTGCCCAGTGACTGCCTGTCACACTGACGGACTGACTGACTGACGGACAGCTCGCTGCGTCCCGTCTGCGTTCTCGACACCGCCCTGCTGCAGACACGGGGAGTGGAGGTGGGAGGTGGGGGCCCCGCGGCGGCGCCATGCGGCCAACCCAACCTCACCCGCGACCCGACCCGCCCCAAACGCGACCTCGATCGCGGACCGAGCAGCGGCATTGCATTTCCCGACACAACTGATCTCGCGGAGGGCTGCAACACGACAAACGAGACGGAGCAGCACAGGGAGGAGCATCGAGGAACCAACAGGTAACGGGTCAACAGCCACCCGGGGGTGGCCCCGGAACTGCAAAGATGACAACGGCAAGGGATGCTGAACTGTGCGCGACGCGTTGAGCCCACGGCTACGGCAGTCGACACATACACACACACACACCCCTTTGTTTTCGTAGAGATACCGCGGTGCTTTCCAGGCCGCGCGAGTGCTCTAGGTCGAGCAAGGGGGGATGCGGCCCCTCACGCCCCTCTCCCTCCCCCGCAAAGGGAGGAGAGTGCTTCGGCGGTCTTTCCGTTAGGGCTGGGTTAGCAGCCCTTGGCCAGCGTCAGGCCCGGTCAGATATGTAACAACCACACATACACACACACACACACACACACGGGTTGATGCGCCCAACTGGGGGCAGCCCCGGCCGGCCTGGCGCCCGTAACGACTACGCTGCCTCGCTGGGGGCTGGAGACATGGCTCTCTCTCTCTCTCTCTCTCTCTCTCTCTCTCTGTCAACCTCTATTCGTGTCTGCACGGAATGCTCCTAAGTCTATCAGGAATGCCTCGCCACCACGGACCGGGGGAGGAGTGCGGAAGCCGCCGGGTCGGCGCCGCCGGCAAGCAGCAAGCCGCACACAACCGCCCACCCGTGCCGTCCGAAACATGCGCGTCCTTCCAAACCACCAACCACCCCAACCAACACCACCATCACCAAACCACCGTCATACATGGTCGAAAGCATTTCAAAAACGTCACGGCAACAGCGTGCCGCCGCCGGGCCCAGGGCCCCGGCCCCACCCACATTCCGGACTTTTCTTCCTTGGCTGACAACGGCGAGGCGCCCGGCGAGCCAAGCCCCGAGCACCGCCCGCGACCGCCCATGAGTCCCACACACACGCAGCCACACACACGCAGCCACAGTCATCCGCATGCATCATTCTTGGTAGCTAGTAGCTAGTAGTAGTAGTAGGCGGATGGAGTGCGCCGCTGGCCACAGTCACCGGACCGCCGTGCCCGCCAGCGCATGCGGCCACTGTAGTATAAGGTGTCCGGTGTCCGGGGCTTGTTGAAGCAGGGGGCTGTCTCCCGACGCGCCGCCGGCGCTTCGCGCCCGGTGATTGTTTCCGAGGACCTTTCAAAAAGTCATTCAGATCCGGGTTTGCCGCTGCAGCAGCCGCGCCTTGCGAACCTTGTTCAGGTCAGAGCTCGCCAGCCAACGTTAGGGCGATTTGCTGCTCGGACATCTTGACTAGTCCGTGACCCTGTGCCGGTTCCCTTACTCCTCCACCCACCCATCCATCCACCCATCCATCCACCCATCCTTCCATCCCATGAACGCGCTGCCGGGCTGCCGCTCTTAAAACCCGCCACTGCCCTGACCCTTCACCCTCGCCCTTGCTCCCCAGCCCCCCCCGGAACCTTTGCCACGCTGGTTGGGGTTTGCTGTGCTGCTTCGGCTGATGGCCTGGTCGCCCGGGAGCAGGGCCCAAACCGCGGGAGCAGCCTCCGGGGCGCGCGGCCGGCCTCACTGCATCATGGCGGCTCAGGGAGGGCTGCCAGGTTCAGATCCAGGGAGGGCGCAGTCCAGTCCCGTCCAGTCCAGTCCAGGGAGGGTGCGTGCGTGTGTGCGCACCCGTGTCGCTAGAGGTACACGGCCATGACCCGCTGCTTGTATGTGTCGTCCTCCTCCTCCTCCTGCCACAGGTAGGTGTCGATGCGGCCGCGGCCCTCGATCTTGGACCGGCAGGGGAGCGGGGGAGCGGGGAGAGGGGCGTGGTGAAGCGGGAGTGTCGAGGGAGTGTCGAGGGAGCCGTCCCGCGGGGCGGTGCAGCGTCCTCGGCTGGGATACGTTTCCGTACATACACACGGTCAGACACCTAGGGCGGCGTCGCTCGGACGCGCCCGCGCAGTCAAAGTTCGAAGCCGGGAGGTCCCTCGATCCCACTTCGCCCACCCCCCCGCCCCCTTCGCAAACCCGCCCGCCGCCACACCCCGGTCCGCCTCCCTCCCTCCTTACCTGCACGCCCTCCGTCTGCTCCCAGCTCTCGTTGCGCAGCAGCGCCTTCGTGACCCCGCTCACGTGGATCCGCCCCGGCCTGCCGCTGGACTCCATCCGGTGCGCCGCCTCCACCGTCTCCCCGAACACAGTGAAGCGCGGCATCTTGCTGCCCACCACGCCGCTCATGGCGGGGCCGCTGTGCAGCCCCAGCCGCACCTGCACTGGCTCGCCCGTGGTGGGCAGCGACACCTCCCGCGAGGCGCGCAGCATGGCCTTGGCGAACTCCATCACGCGCACGGCGTGCAGCTCGTCGACGTCGCCCTCCGGGAGCACCGTACACAGACCGTCCTCGTCATACCTGCGTCGTGCAGAGGCGTCGTGCGGTAGGCGCTTCGGCTCGAAGCCCCTAGGGGCGTCGACCTCGCAAAAATCAAACCCTAGACCCAGCACGGAACCGCCCGGCCTGACCCCCCGATGACAAGCCGCTCGCGCCTGTGCCGCAGTCCCCTGCCCGTGGCTGGTCCCGTCCCTGGGTGTGTGCTGCGGCGGCGCGCACCCGCCGCCCGGCCCAGGCTGCCTCTCTGATCCCTGACCTGGCCAACGACCAACGGCTAACGACCCACCTGACGAGCCCGCCAGCCACCACGTAGCAGTCCCCGATGGTCTCCACCTTGTAGACCTTCGAACACGCGAGGGAGGGAGCGAGCGAGGGGCGCAGAGGGGATCAGCCGGCGCAACCCCGGGGCGGAGCGGCTGGGGGCACCGAGGGACTCGTGGGAGGACAAGGCCCTGCCGGCGCCCAAGCGATGGCCGCCTCCCTCCCTCCCCCCCTAGACCCCACCTTGTAGATGTCCAGCAGCGCATCCAGCTTCTGGTAGAGCTCGTTGAGGAAGCGCATCACCGTTATGGGCGGTACCTGTGTACGGCACAGCCAAGGTACAGGTACGGCATTGGAGTGAGGGTACTACACAGCGGCACAGCGGCACATCGCATCGCATGATGCGGGCCCGCCAACCCGCCGGGCAGCCACAGCCGCAGCCGCAGCCACAGCCCACATGACTGCCCAGCATCAGACCGAATTGCTGCAGCCAGGTCACTGAGGGCTTGTGGGAGACACTCCCCAACGGTCTGTGCCCCACCGTTGCAAGCACACTCCGCAATTGCTAGACATTGTTGCACCCGTGTGGGCACCTCAACCCTTGCCCGCCCCCTCCCTCCCCTCCCCGCCGCGTGTGACCGCACCTGTCTTGAAAATGCGGTGAACCCCACGATCTGCGAGGAGGTTGGGAAGGCGGGCCAGGGAAGGTGGCGCACACAGGACCGCATCAGGTCAGAAACCAGATCAAGATCAGGCGCCAGATCCTATCCGATCCGATCAGATCACGTGCGACGTCACGTCGCTCCGCATCACGACGGACCACACCGCGTCAGGCCATCACGGCTCCGCTCACTCCGGTCGCCACCCGCCCGCCCGCCGACCTCCCCCCGGGCAAGTGTTGAAAACCCTATCCTGTTCGCCAGCTAGCAACACACGCACATCTATACGTACCCACGCCCGCGCATGCATATCCAAGTGCACGGGCGGCGCCTTCCTACGCTCCGAAACCCATGGGACACACAAGGGCATGCATGCAAAGACCCGTCCCAACAGTCCCGATGCATCGCTCGGCGCACTCGTGCGTGCGTGTCCGCAGCGCCGGCGCCCTCCCCCTCTCCTCCCTGCCCCCGCCCCCTGGGCTTGTCCTTGGTGCTTCACCCCCCTCCCGTCCCCTCCACTCGCCTCCCCTCCTCTCCCTCCGGGAATGCGGGTCACGCCTTGTCCCCGTCCCCGTCCCCCCGTCCCCGTCCCCGTCCCCGTCCCAGTCCCGCGGGCCTCACGTCGGAGAACAGGATGGTGACCATCTTGTGCTCCGTGGCAAGCTGCGACACCTTGAGCGTGTTGCGGTGCTGCTGTGCCGCCAGCTCCCGCAGCTGCACCTGACCCCGCGCCGCACTGGCGGACCCCACGGACCCGTCGCAGTCGCGCTCCAGGCCGAAGCGCGCGCCCAGGCCGGGCAGGCCCACGGTGCGCCGGGCAAAGTCCCCGCCCCCGCCGCCGCCCCCACCCCCGCCGCCGCCGCCGCGGGGGGAAAGACCCCGGCGGCGCAGCGCGGGGGCGGGTGGCGTCACGGGGCCGTCGGCGTCGTTCTCCGGAGCGGTGTTGGGCGCCGTCAGGTAGGCGATCACGTGTCTGCGACCCAGTACCCCATACCGCAACCCACCGGCGAGCAGAGCGGCGCAAGAGACGTGGGGTGAGACATTGGGCACCCTATGGATGCGCACCCTATGGGGCCACGAGACGGGCCACCGCGAATCAGGACATGTAGACCCGGGTATCCTGCCGTACCCGAGTTCCAAAAGGAGTATCAAGAGGACGGATGCGCGGGTGCCGGCGGTCCCTCCCTCTCTCCGCCGTACGGTAGCCCCCTCGCAGCGACTGCAACCCTCCCGGGAGCCGACCCCTGATCCGCCCCCCTGTGTCAATCAAGACAGTGACACCCCGCCAAGTCCCCCTATCCTCGGACCGCCTCACCCCGGCCCCGGCCCCGAGAGTCTCCGCATGTCCCCTGCCTCCGCCATCCTCAGCACCCACCTGGGGAAGAGCGCCTGGGAGGGAGCCAGGCGGGGAAGGCGGAGCGGGGCCGGACACGGCGGCAACGCCAGCGCCGAGTCCGCAATGGCCAGGCGGCACGAGCCCGTCAGCCGAGAGAAGCCCACGCACGCCACGCGGGGGGACCAGGTTAAGCGCAGTGTGTCAGGGGCGGCGGGGGGCGGAGGGGGCGCGAAAGGGGGAAGCACCCAGCGGTGACGGAGATGGACCAGGCGACAGCGGCGCGTGCCGCTGGGTACCGGCGAGGCCCTTCGCCCCCCTCCCCCGCCCAACACCCCCTCCCACCCTGGAATGCGTGGACGGCTGAGCAGGACTGACACCGCTGGACACACCGGACAGTGGACGTCCGTACGGCCATGCCGACGCGTACGGACATGCGTGCAGTACGGCCAGGCTACCCATTGGCGATTGCCAGTGTGAACAGAGCCGCTCAGGGCGTCGGCTTTGGGCTAACGCTACCCGCCAGCCCCTCCTTCCTCTGGGAACCTCCTGCCTCCACCCTCCCTCCTGCCTCCACCCTCCTGCCTCCACCCTCCTGCCTCCACCCTCCCTCCTGCGTCCACCCACCTCCAGGATCCGATGCTCCTGCTCCACTAGGCTGGCCACCCGCGCCTGGTCCTGCAGCACGACAAGTACGGGATGAGCACGGCAACGGCATCAGCGCGTGCGTCCGATCGACGATGCGGGGATGGGGATGCGATCAGCCCCGCCCGCCCACGGCGGCTGGATGTTCACCCACCGCCCGACCGATCTCCGAATGGCGGCCCAGGCGGCCGTCGTCGAGATAGCACGCTGCTAGCGATACCCCTGACCCTGACCCGGGCCGCCCCGACCCGCCACCCAGACCTCTCATCCCCCCTCCCTCCCTCCCTCCCTCCCCGCGCACCTGCATCTGTTTGGTGACGTCACTCAGGATGAGCATCAACACACGCCGCCCGTCCACTGTCGTACAGGTACGAGCCCGCAGCTGGCACCACGCCACCGGTGACGGCGCCGCGCCCGCGCCGTACGTGCTGCAGCCGGCATCGCCCGCCTGCGCCGCCGCGGGCCAGGGCCCGCTGCCGGTGCCGCCACCGCCGCCGCCGGTGCCACCGCCGCCGCGGTCGCCGTCTTCCGCCGCCACCGCGCCGGCGCCTGCGGCTTCGCCGCTCCGCTGCGCTGACTGCAGGTCTGGACTCCCGAATGTTCCCGCCATGGCGGCGTCGGCAAAGCCCGAGGCGTCGGCGAGGGGAAGCGAGGCGCGGCGCTGGCGTTCGAGGAAGGACGGCGGCGCGCCGGCGAGGCCCTCGATTAGGTCCGCCTGCAGCAAGGCGGTGCTGCCGTCGGCGATAGCGGCGGCGGCGGCGGTGGCGGCGGCGGTAGTGCCGCCGACGCTGGCGCCACACATACCGCTGTTGCCAACCGTCGCGTTGCCGTACATGTACGTCCTGTCGATGCTGGTGTTGGACCCCAGCGGCGCCGTGACGGTCGCCGTCATCGGTGACGGGTTGGGCGCCGTCAGTGGCCCCTGGCCGTACATCCCCACCTCCGCCACGGTCTCGAGCTGATCCGGAGAGAGGTAGCAGACGCTCATGGCCCGATCAGGTGGCGGCATGGCCCGCGGCTGGCCGTGGCTGCCGCTGGCGGCGCCGCTGGCGGCACCGCTGGCGATGCCGCCGCTGCCGCTGGTGAGGTTGACGCCGCCAGCGACCCCTCCGATTGGCGCGCGGGCGCCCACCAAGGCCCCCGAGCACGTCAGCTCCGCGACGCCGCCGCCGGAGTTGCCCAGCTGCACGAAGATACCGGTGCTGGTACCGCGGCGGGCCGCATCGGCGACGCCGCCGCCGCTCGCGCCATCGCTGACTCCGGTGCTGCAGCCCCCCGTCTTGACGGCGGCCCCGTGGGGTTCGTCCATCGAGGTCAGGATCTGGAGCATGCCGCTTCCCTGGACCGATGTCGTACGGGCAGACGGGGAAATCGGGTCTCCGAAGCCGCCGCCGTTGACGCCGACGACACCGTCGGCGCTAACAGGCGCCACCGGCCGCTGCTGTTGCTGCTGCAGACTGAACGAGCGGGGATGCTGAACAGCGCGACCGTGGCTGTGATGGTAACCGCCGCCGCCGCCGCCGCCGGCGGCTGTGCCGCCGCCGACGATAGCGCCCGTGCTTGCATTCGCGGCGAGTAGGTCTTCGTACCGCACTACCTGCATCGAGTTACGACGACACGTCGACGCGGCCGAGTCGAGGCGGCACGAGGCGAAGCCGCCGCCGCCGCCGCCACCGCCGGCTGCGGTGCCGCCACCGCCGCCGCCGATTGCAGTGCCGGCGCCCGAGCCGCCGCGCAGCAGCGATGACGTGGCGCGCGCCCCTCCGGAGCCGATGGGCGGTCCCATGGGTCCGCCGCTCCAGATGCCGTCGGAAGGCGGCCGCTGGCTCGCGACGGTGGGACCGACGCTGGAGCTGGGGCGCATGGAGGTGAGGTTGAGGCTGTAAGAGGTCGTCCCCCACATGCCGTGCGCGCTGCCGGCCCGCTGCATCTCCACCTGCACCGCCTGGTCCAGCAGCGCGTGCACTCGGGCTCTGCGGCGCCAGGCGGGGCGGGGCGGGGAGGCGGAGGCGCTGGATATAAGAGGACATTGTATTCACACTGCGCTGCTGCCAGACCAGAGGAGGGATAGCAGCAGCAGCAGCAGCAGCAGCCGACAGTGAAAGGTAAGCGGCCGACGAGGTGGGGGCGCGCCAGCGCAGTGCGCGCCGCGAGATGCGGCACCGCCGCATTTCGAGGGACGGGGGGAGGCCGGGGAGGTATGGATGGGAGATAAGCAGAGACGTGTTCCAGCGCAGCAGCTCCGCGACCTGCACGCCCCGGGTGCATCTCGGACCCGGGCAGCACACGGCCGTCAACCGAATGCCCATGGGGCCCCACATAAGGCCCCATGGGGCCCCACATAAGGCCCCACATGAGGCCCCACATAAGGCCCCATGGGGCCCCACATGAGGCCCCACATAAGGCCCCACATGAGGCCCCACATAAGGCCCCATGGGGCCCCACATGAGGCCCCACATAAGGCCCCACATGAGGCCCCACATGAGGCCCCACATAAGGCCCCACATGAGGCCCCACATAAGGCCCCATGAGGCCCCACATGAGGCCCCACGGGGCCCCACATGAGGCCCCACATAAGGCCCCATGAGGCCCCACATAAGGCCCCATGAGGCCCCACATGAGGCCCCACGGGGCCCCATGCTGCCATGATGAGCGTGTCAGCAGGGAACGGTCTCGCGAGGCACACATGCCGCGCGGGGTAGAAGGTTCGGGCTCGGGAATTAGGGTTCATATGCCCTGGCCTCAACCCCCGACCCACCCACCCACGACGCCGAAGTCCGGCCTGGAATGCTGGGCGGCAGGTGGGGGCGCATCCCGGCCCTTCCCACGTGGCGATTACGGTACGCTTGCTGGCGTGGGGCTTAGCGTTTACAGGGGAGGGGGAGGAAGCGGTTCGGCGCGCCCCGACCCCGGATGAGGATGAGGACTTGAGCTCACCTGAGGGAGTTGAGCCGGCGGGAGGCACGGCCGGGCGCAGCGGCACTGCCCCCGAAGCCCGACCGGCCGCCCGGCGCCACCGCGGCCGTCGCGTTCGCCGTCGCGTTCGCCATCGCCGTCGCCGTCCAGCAGCCGCTGACGGATGGATGCCCCCTCACGCCCACGGGTCGCGACCCTGCAGCAGGCACCCCAGGCACCGTCGTCACCCCCACCCCATCCACAACATTATTCCAGTAGAAACGGTTGATTGCGGGGGTTTGAAACGTCCGGGGGGAAACACCCAGTGAGGGGCAGAACACACTCGGAGGGCCAGACGTCTCCTATATAGGGCAGTGTCCGTACTGCCACCTGTGCCGTTATAAAATAACAAGAGGCAAGCGGTCATGGGCGACCTCATTGCAAGTCTTGGGAGGTGGACAAACGAAGAAATTGAATCTGTGGCAGGCCGACCGAGGATATCTGCATTTTGAGCAGGAAACCCGCCGGAGATGCGAAGGGAACGCGCTCGGCTCGGGCGGCCGGTGGTATCGGGGGCCAAGCGGGCGGTCTTGAAGAGGCAGCCCCCACTGGGCGTGGGACTCGGCTGCCGGACCTGCCGGCTGAGACCCAACGTCGTCGGCCTTTTGACCTCTCGAGCGATCTGGACAAGCAAACATGTCGTACACCGCACACGGAGCTCCCCCGCCGCGTCCTCTCACTCGAGGACGCGAGGGCACACGGGCCACCCCGGGATAAGCTAGCTGGACAGACGCGAGAACGTAAGGACAACGACGACGACGACGACGACGACAGCAATTAACGACGCGGTCACCTTGTAGGGGCAGACGCTCCGAAACCGCCGACGAAATCCCCTGCGCCGCCGCCGCCACGCCCTCCCAGCCCCGCAGATCACCGGTGCGGAGCGACCCCTGCAGCGTCGACGGCCCCACGCCGCCGCCGCCGCCGCCGCTGCCCAGGCCGGCGGAGTTCAGGGCACCCAGGTTGTTGTTGAGGGACGTGGAGTTGCCTGTACTGGCGAGGAGTCCCGCTGAGATCCCGTTGGCGCCGCTGGCGCTGGTGGCGGCGGCGGCGGCGGCGACATCGACGAGGCCGCTGGCGGTCCCTGGCGGCAGCGCCGCACGAGACGGCGGCACGGGCAGCGCCAGGCTGCTGCAGCGGTTGGCGGCGGAGGTAGGGATGGAGGTGGCGGTGCTGGTGGCGGTGCTCGAACGCGTCTCGTTGGGATCCGCCGCCGCCGCGGCGCCGGCCGCGACGGAGCCGGCGGCGGCACCGGCGGCGGCGACCTCCCGCGCCGACTCCAGCGACATTCGGGATTTCGAGGAGACGCGCTGCTGCAGGAGCATGATCCGGTGCAGCGGCGGAGGGCTGGGGCTGCCGCTGCCGCTGCCTCGCTGGAACCCAGGCGAGGCAAGGCCGCCGGTCGGCGTCCCGCCGCTACTGCCGCTACCCGTCTGTGTCCCCCCGCCGCCGCCGCCGTAAGCGCCGAAGTTGCCATCGCCGCCAGGGCCACCACCACAACCCAGGGCTGACGCCGCGCTGCCGGCTCCGCCACCGACGCCGTTGCCGCCGCAGCCGCGGCCATTGCTGCTGGCGGCGCGGATGAAGAACGACCGGTTGCGTGACGCCAGTTCCAGCTCCATCGTGCTGCCGGTGTTGCACGGCGCTGCCGAGCGGCCGCTGCCGCCCTCGCCGTTCCAAATCACACGCGACCGCACACCGCCCTGTCGGTCCCGACCCTCCACGTCGGGCGGCGACAGCGTCAGTTTGCTGCGCCCGAAGCCCACACTGGCATGGCTCCCCGACGACGGAGTCGTCGCCGCGTCGCCCTGCACTGACCCACGGGGCGGCGGCGCCGCCATCCCAGTGTTGCTGCCGCTGAGCCGGCTGCGCGGCGGCGGCGGCGCCTGCGCAGGGGAATCCACAGTGCGGCTCGCCCTCAGCAGCACGTCCAGCCGCGGTATGGGCGCCGCCGCCGGGGTCGCCGCCAGTGCTGCCCGCGGCGCGGCGTGCGGGTCCAGCCAACCCTGGCAAGATGCGTCCAAGGTGGGCAAGTCGCCGGGGGTCCGGGCCGCCGAAGTCCGAGTCTGCGGCGGCGGCGGTGGAGCCGCTGCCGTGAGCCCAGCTGCCATCGTCGCCGTGGCGAATGGGGATTTCAACGGTTTCGCCGCTTCGGATACCATGGAGAGCGCCGTACCCTTCTCCTTGGCTTCCGGCAACCCGGCGAGCTGCTCTAGCCTGTCGACGGCGTCCGCCGCCGAGGCAATGGGGGCGGTCGGAACGGAAAGGCTGGTGACGCCGCGCCCAGCCGCGCCTCCGCCGCCGCTGCCGTCGTCGTGACCACCGACGCCGACGGGGTTGCTGCGCGCAGCCTGGAGCGCCTGCACCGCATGCGCCTCCGCCGCCGCTGTCGTCGCCAGCGCGAAGCTGATGGAGGTGGAGCAGGCGGTGATGGGGGGTACGGCGGCGGCACCGCTGTCAGTTCCCGACTCCGCCTCGAGTCCCTCCTCCGGGGCTTCCGCCAGCAGCACCGCCGTCACCTCCACGCCGTCCTCACTACTAAACTGCCCGGGACCCCCTGCCTTTCGTACATCTTCCGCCTCCTCCGGCACCGTCAGCATCGGCCGTGCCCCCGAGCTCCCGAAAGGCGTCACCGCCGCGGCGTCGGTGGCGGCGGCGGTGACGCCGCCGCCGCCGCCGCCCGCCTTCCCCGCGCTGTCCTCCCCGCCGCCCGCCCCGCCGTCCTGCACGGCATCGCTCGCTGCCGCCGCCGGGGCGCCCTGCTTCGCCGCCGCCACCTGCAGCGCCCGCATCATATGGCCTGTCGCCATGGTGACCACGCGGCGAGCGGGCCGCTTGCCGCGGCCCGCGCGAAGCGGCACCAGCGGCTGCGGCTTGCCCTCCGTCGGCCCCGCCGGTGTCACTTCCCCGCCGGCAGTGGCCGGGCCTTGCGCTTGCACGTCTGCCCCGTGCCGCTCTCCCACCATTGTGGGCCCCGTCAGCGGCCGACGCACCGCCCCGACTTCCCCGCCCGTCATCACGCCCGTGGAGCTCAGTCCGGCGGCGAAAGGGACGGCGCCGCTGGCCGAAGGGCCCGGCAACGCGGACCAGGGGTCGTTGCTGCCCAGCCCCACCAGCAGCGCCAGCGGCGGCGGCATCTGGCGGTGGACGTTGGGTCTGCTGGGTGGCCGGGAGAGGGACACGGCGCTGCTGATGTGCCCCGACTCGCCCAGCCGCTGGAGCAGCTCCTGCGGACGGGGGCCCAGACGGAAGGACGCCCCGGCGGAGCGGAAGGGTAAGCAAAGGTAAAGAAAGGGAAGGCAGGAACAGACCGGTGGGTACGGACAGACCGGTGGGACCGCACCTGCTCCGCGGCGTCCAGCGCACGGCTGGCCACGCTCGACGTGAACCCCACCGACGACCCCCGCCCGGGCAAGCCCTGCGGCCCCAGCACCGGCTGCAGCCGCCGCCGGCTGGTCCGCGGCGACAGCATGCCCCCGCTGGGTTGCGATGTGATGCCAAAGCCGCCACCGGCGGCGGCGCTGCCGCTGCTGGCGGTAACGTCCGCCGGGCTGCCAGCGCCCCGGCCGGCGGCGAGCGCCGCCTCGCCGCCGCTGCGGCCGCCCCTGCTCCCGGCGGTGCGGTACAGTACGGCGCGGTTGGGCCGCAGGACGTCCGCGTGCACAGCAAGCACTGCCCGGCTCAGCATCCTCAGCTCCTGGGGGGAAAGAGAAGACGACACACCGGAAGTGCACTTTACTGAACACGCAGTACGCGCTGAAAGAGGGTGTGCTAAATGAAGGGACCCGGCCGACCCACACCAATGAGGGTGTGCATGCGGAGTGCCTAAGCCTGAACTGAAGACGCGGAGAGCGGGGGTCTATCACGTCGGCAGGCCATAGATCCTGCCACTGCAGGAGCGGCGCCAGGAACGGAAGTGGGGCGGGGTTTGAGGACTCCGCCGCACCGACCACTCCCCCGAGCTGGTGTGGGGCGGGACGGTGCGACACACGGACCTACCGACAGCGGACTCACCACAATCCCAAACAACCTCGGATGGTCCCGCTCTCCCGCCGCAACCAACCCCATGTCCCCCACTTGCGGTCGGTGACTTTCCATGCTTGTCACGACTGTGGCAGCCTCCAACCTTCTGCTGCCATGTCCGTTGCATCCGCATTCTCCGCCGCACAAGACGACATGGGCCTGGCGCTGCACGCCCCGGACCCCTACCCACCGGGCCCATGTACTCCTGCACGCCCCGGACCCCTACCCACCGGGCCCATGTACTCCTGCACGCCCCGGACCCCTACACACCGGGCCCATGTACTCCTGCACGCCCCGGACCCCTACCCACCGGGCCCATGTACTCCTGCACGCCCCGGACCCCTACCCACCGGGCCCATGTACTCCTGCACGCCCCGGACCCCTACCCACCGGGCCCATGTACTCCTGCACGCCCCGGACCCCTACCCACCGGGCCCATGTACTCCTGCGAGAACTCCGCCGTCCGCCGCCCGGCGCCGGCCGTCCGCGCGCGCTGCTGTCCTCCGGTCCTCGGCGGCACCCTCATGGACATCGCCCTGCTGGCCACCTGCACCCCCGCCGAGGCCGCCATCACCATGGAGCCCCGCCGGCTGGCGGTCACGAAGCTGCTCATACCTGCGGCGCATGGGTCGGGGCGAGGGAGGAGGTCGGAGGCGGTGAGGGAGGTGGTCGGGGGCGGTGAGGGAGGCAGTGAGGAGGCGGTGAGGGAGGAGGTCGGAGGCGGTGAGGGAGGCAGTGAGGAGCTGACACGGGATAACAGGCCAACAAGGGGCCCGTGGGGTAGTGCGGGTGACGAGACGATGGGGGTGGGTGGGTGGGTGGGTTAAATTGAGAAAATAAATAAACCCGAAGAACGAACCCGGGCACACCCAGCATAACTCAGTATACTTACGTCGTACGGTACCTGCATAGCAACGGAAAGATAGAGACCGCGCGCGGGGGGTGTGGGTATAGCGCCGGGAAAAGAGGATGGAAAAACTGTCGCGAAGGTGGGGGTATAGGAAATTGGTAGACATTTGGGTGGGGGATGCAGCACACTGGCAATGGTGGATTGGGGGAGATAGCAAACCGGTAGGCATGCACTAACGGGGTTGGTGGGAGAATCCGTGCTGGTCTGCCGGCCAGGCAAGTACCAAGCAACAAGACATAGCTGCGAAGGCGAAGAGGAAGGAGGAGCAGAAGACAGCGACACACGGCCTTCAAAAGAACACTGCAACTTGGGAGTGCCGCCACATCTACAAATTCACACAGCTCACGCAGCTCGTGATGTTGCCCTCATCCGGCATTGCTTCGAGCGCTTACCCCCTCCCCCCCCGGGAGGACAGGACCCCGCAGGACCACCCCCCTGACTTTGACCGCATGCAAACCCACGCCCCGTCTGCGATTGGCGGAGTCCCCTCCCTGCGATCACCCTGCCGTACCGAGGGTCGTACGTGGCCGTAAAGCGCCGTCCCGCAGGTTCACCCGGCTGGGGTCACGGGACGCCAGGTCAAACGTCGCCGTCACCGTCCCGTCCTGCTCCGGTGCCTCCGAGCCCTCGCCCTCCTCCGACAAACCGTCCAGCAGCTGCGTCATGCGCCCCTCCTCGTCGCCGCTGCCGCCACCCTCCTCGCCGCCCTCCTCGCCGTCAACCTCGCCGTCAACCTCGCCGTAGGAGCACAAGGCGACGTCGCCGTCGCCACCGTGCGCCAATGACAGCCCCGCGGCGTCAATGTACGCGGGCACTTTCAAGGTCGCGCAGAAGCCCTGTGGGACGTTTGCATTTGCCATGACCCAGTGACAGCCAAGGGAAGACGGCGCGACTACAGGGCCGCGGCGGGCCCCCGGCTGGGCGGCCCCTGATCTGTCCCCGCGTCCGCATCCCAACATGCGCCCTCCCAGGACCCTGTCTGCTGGCCACAGCTGCGCATCTAGCACCTCCCGATGTCCCAAAGCATGGTCTCGCCCCAAGCGGCCCCAGCGCGGGCCGTCCGTCCGTCCCTCCCGCCGATCCCACCCGGCTCCGGCTGCCGCGGTCCCGCACCCACCTGCTCCGACGCCGCGGCCTGGTGCAGCTGCCGCGCGGCGTACGGCTCCGCGTACTGCATGATGGCTGCCAGTAGCGCACGGGCGGGCAGGGACGACAGCCCCACTGCCCCGGCCGTTGAGCTGTTAAGGGGACCGGCCTGGCCCGGCCCGTCGAGACACTGCGGCGGGGAGCGAGAGGAGGAAGAGTGTTCGGGGCTTCACGACGCGGGAGCGGGGGACATCGGTTGGCGCCTTTGTTCGTGAGGCTGGCCCCGAACCAACGGGCCCAGCAGCGGCGCTCAGTCAGGAAGCTGCTGCAACCAAGCGCTGCGAATGTTGCACTGGGCACGGCGCAGACAATCCGTCCGCCGGCCCGGCCCCCCCTTTCCTGCCGGCCGCTGAGATCCGCCGTTCCTTCACACCGCCCATATCTCCTTTACACTTCCCGAATACCCTTGGTGCCGCTGGGGTTGGGTGGGGCCTCCCCGGACGCCATGACACTACCCACCAGGTACTCCCGCGCCCGGCTGTTCAGGTAGGCCACCTCGCCCAGAGCGTAGCCCCTGCAGCGGCAAGCAGCATCAGCGGCGGGTAAGCCGCGGCAGTGGCAGCAGAAACAGCCCCGAGCCCGGGTCGCAAAGCACCGCCCCAGTCGGCCAGGTCAGGGAGAGCACTAGCGGCGCACCGCAGCAGGCGCAGCGTCGGCAGCGTGCCATGTGAGATGCAGCGCGGGGAGTACCGGGGTTAGAGCGGGGGTTCAAGTCTACCAAGACCGGACTTACGCAGGACCAAGGGCACTCCTCACCGAACGGCCCCGCCGCCCATCAGTCAACCCATCGCTGGGACCCCGTCCCCGCTGCTGCTGCCGCGCTTGCCTGCTGTACGTGAAGACTATGACGCTGGCGGGCAGCACCTCCGCCGCCACCGCGCGCGCCGCCGCCGCCAGCCGCATCTTGGTCGTCAGCGAGGGCATCCGCGGACCCACCCTGGGCGCCGGCGACCACGACGGCGACCGACCCGCACCCAGCGCCTGCTCCTGCGACGCCCTCCCGCCCGGCTGCCGCTCCTGCTCCTGGCGCAGCGCTTGCGGCGCAGCACCAGCCCCCGTGGCGCCGCCGCTGGGGCTGTCGGCGCCGCCGCCAGCGGCGGCAGACACGTCCAGGGGTGCGACTTTGGAGCTGCCGAGGCCGCTGGGCCCGCGGCTTCCCCCGCCAAAGCTGATGCCGGATAGGTGCGGGGCGCGGAGCGTTCGATCCGCGCAGGAGGGGTGGCGGCCGTCCACATGGGGCCCGGCTGGCGCACCGCCATGGACGAGCAGCAACAGACCCGGCACCTGACGGCCGCCTTCCAGGCGCAGAGAGCAGGTGGACAGCTGAGGGAAGGGTAAGGGGACGTAGGGCGTTTGGACCGGTTGCGGTGTCGGCTTGAAGTCCTGGGTGCGTCACCGCCCGTGCCGTTTACTTACGTTTACAAGGTGACCAGCACATTAACAAAGAGGGAAGGTGAGACGGTTCGACTGCGGGATGTGGAATCGGTTCACCATGCGCGTGGGAGCCGAAGGGCCCGGTGCGCCCCTCCCTCACATCCCCCCTTCCTTTTCTATAGCAGCAGCACAAATTCAGCATGTCTTATACCCCCCCCTGTTTCTTACACCCTCCCCCCCCTCCCCTCCCAGGACCTACCTCCACGCTAAGGACCCCCTGGAGCCCGTCCCGTGGCGCCCCCGGTAGCACTTTGTGCTTGACGGCGCAATACATTCGTCTGTACGACGCCCTGCACCGCGGCACCCGGCAGGAGACAGGGCCAGGGGACGAGCAGCGGCGGTGGTGACGCTGGCTGTGAAGGAGGTCTGATCAAATAACTTGCAGGTGCCCAATGCACGCCCATAACAGGCTGCAAGGCACAGCTCTGCTCGGAGCATAGATAGCCCTCTTGTTCCTCGCCCCGCCCCGCAACCCCCCCTGCCCTGCATCCCCCTCGGCTCCCGTGACAATGTCATCCACGAAGCCCTGCAGCCGCGCAGGACCGTCTCTGGGCCTGCCATCAAGCAGGCTTACAGACGGCCACGTACACCAGACACGGTCGTTTCCCAGGCCGCGTGGCACGCAGGCCTTGGGCCCCCAACCCCAGCGGCCGTTGCTCCCCAACACGGCAACCACCGCACCGGGTAACATCCCGCAGCGCGCTCCTGAAGTCCTCGTCGTGCTTGGAGAGGTCCTCCAGCAGCCGCTGATAGGATTCCGAGTCAGGGCCGAGCGGGAGCGCGGGTTCGCCGCTGCGCCTGGCGTTCAGTGCGACCCACATCGCACGGAGGGACAGCTGCGGGTTTAGGCCGCCGCCCTCGTCTACCAGCCGACCGCGCGGCGGCCGGCGGCCTGACCCCTCCGAATGCGCCTGCACCGCGCAAGCCACCACGATGCGCCTCTCGGGGTTGTTGCAGGGTGGGGCAGCGGGGCCACTGCAGGCGTTGCCGGCACCGGGGTTGCCATCAGCGGCAGCCGGCAGCTGGAAGCGGCTGACGAAGGTCGCGTGGTCGAGGATTGTGCTGTTAGAACGCTCATCCACACCAGCCCTGTAGCGAACAGACCTCTCGCTGTTCTTTCCCGCTGGACAGCGGAAAAGGAACAAAGAGGAGAGCACGTTCAGCAACGACCTTCCAATTAAATTAGAGCTGAGAGCAACTTCAGTGCTAACGCACGTTGACTTAGGGTTGCAAGGTGAACACGCAAGCCAACGCAGCTTGACCTATGAAAAGCTGCCGTCCTTAAGTATGCCTACAGCGAGCTTACCCCATGCTCCCTCCTCAGGCTGCCCAAAGCAGCGCCTTATCCAGAGCATAGCAGGGCGGGGCCCCAAGAACACTCCTCTTCATTCCATTACTTTGTGTCGTGGCGTGAAGGGCCTACAACTATACAGCTACCTCTAGAATAGGAGCAATAAGCTTGGAGCTCTGGGATGAAACCGGCTTGGTCACAGTTGCATAACTTTAAAAGGCCAGGACTTGCACAATTGTCACTTCCCGGCAGAGTCGTACCAGCAGATGTTTCGTTGGTATGCTAGTGAGTTGTGTAGGAGAAGAACGATAGGTAACAGGAATTACCAAGTTTCGTCTGGAAGCGCCTGTATAACAACTAACACTATTTATAAGTGCCACGACGACTTTTCCGAACAGTGCAAATCCTTAAAGAATATCCAAAAACACCGTTTAACTATGTAACGTTTTTTTCCGAATGTCTTTGTTCATCTGGTTCAGTTAGTTGTTGGCGAACAGATTGCAGCCATTTCCAGGGAGCGGGGACAACCTGCTCGTTCATGTATCAATCATAGTCATTTTGACACGTTCATAATTGTCCTACAGCAGCACCTGTCACTCCTGGGAGAAGAGACATTTTGTTCTCCCAGACTGTCCGACGAACCAGTCCGTCCTCCTTCGGAGTTCCCTAACAGCCGCGTGTTGTTCCGGAAAGCTTCGAGAATTCCAGTTCTATAATGCAGATGTGGATTCTTCAGCTCTGCTTGCATCGGTTACAGTTATTGTAGTGCCGCTACTACAACTTTGGATGATACGGTACACCGCCTTATAGCGTCAATATGTTCACGTTATTATACTGCAGATTGGTTACTTCTATTTTCCTAAATTAGAAGCCGTTGCGGACATTGTGAGCACATCCGTTACGACCATTGGCCGGCTCTGGCCGACGCCATCGTACGCCAGTACCACCCCGCTTGCCAGCTCAATCCACATGCATAAATGTAACTGACATGTTCGGGGCCGGGTTACGACAGAAACGTCTGTGATGTGATGTGATGTTACAAGCTTCTTGAGCTCGTAAGGCCCAGATGAGCCAGGAGGCTCATGGACCACGAACCTCAACAAACAAAGACAAAACGTAAAAGTAAGAGAAAAACACTTTTAGAGTGACAATGATGTCTTAGGAAAAACAAGAACAACAAGTTTCATGTCTCTATCATCTAATATTTTGTCCTAATCGATCATATTTTGATCCACTCGTTTCATTAATTGATGATCTACATTAATAGTAGTAGTAACCGTTACAAGGTGGACCCTTACTCGCTCACACATGCCGGCAGACATCGAACCTGGTCAACAGTCCTGGTGCCCATACCGATAACCCATTGCCCGTAGGTTTTTGTCACCTGTGTATGACCGGCAACCTTCCTCAACTGGCAGCAGAGGGAAACCAGCACGCCAGGATCACCAGGGCGAGAATGCGGCCATCCGCGACAATCACAATCCTTCTTCGGTTTACCCGGTCATGCGTATGCAGATGAAAGCCACCGGACTGCGCGAAGGCGCACGCTGAGGGGAGGCGAATGACGTTAACCGTACCCTGGTCCGGTTCCGGAGGTTTACCGAGGGTCTAGGGGAAGAAGGGTAGAAAGATTTGGAGAAGTGCTACGAACACCCTGGGTGCGCTTGTTAGTCTTTGGTGCCCCCCATCCATGGAAGGCACAGCGGTTGGATCACAACGGGGCAGAGGTCTGGGCGGGACCGGCTCAAAGGGGCTCAACCCTGCGTGCGGGTCATGACGCGCTTTCCCTCGTCATGTCGTCATGTCTTTTGAAGGTGGGGGCTTTGGGCTATTGGCTTCGTGGTTTCCTATGAGCATTGGACTCCAGCCCGACATCTGCCCATTAACGACGGAGCGCGGAGGACCGCGCGGCGGGTTTGGCCCTCGTCCGAGCCACTTCCTGGCCTACCGTGACCTGACATCATGCCACGGTGTGCTTGGTAGCTGCGCGTAAGTCCCAGAGCGTGTGCAATGGTACGGGGCCAGCGACAGCCTAGCCTGCCGGGGCCGCTCCGTCAGGGTACCCCCTTTTGTCAATAAAGACAGGGTCAGGGTGGCCCCCCCACACACGGCTCAGTTTCCTTTGACACACTCTGCACAACGTAGAAACAGGGCTGCTGGGGCCCTCAGGCATCCGAAGGGTTCCACAAGGTCCACAGCTGCGGAAATAACACACCAGGAACGTCCGCCCCACCAGTAAATCGGTACCCCTGTCAGCAGTACCGCCCCACCAGTAAGTCGGTACCCCTGTCAGCAGCTGATCGTCCTGGAGGCTCGTAATCCCGCAAATGCTGGAGGCAGCCCATACCGCACTGCGTTGTGACCCGCATCTTGGGAGACGGGCTCCGGAGCCCGGGCATGAACCTCCGCCGCGGAGCATCAAGTGATTTCCGTGTGGGCTCGAGCCATCTGGTGATGTCCCAAGGCTGCACGCGCTTCCTCCCGTGGGCCGGCGTGGGCGTGGGCGGTCGCCTTTGGCGCTAATCTCAGCAGCTCAGGTGCGTGGCAGCAGCGGCCTGCGTCGGAAGCTTGTTCACACAGCTATTGCAGTGAAGCACTCAAGACGCAAGTCCGCCTGATGGCCATAGCGCATACCGTACCGCTGTTGAGGACGTCACAAGGCGACAAGAGATGGGGCCGCGGCGGGCCGCGTCAGTTGCATGGCTTGGAACGCCTGCTGCAAGCATTAGGCCGGGCACCCAATCCCGCCCAGGCCGCCCTCCGTATTAACTGCGCGGGGGGGATGCTTTTGTTACAGTTCATGCCCTGTTACAGTTCATGTCCAGGGACCGGCCCGGGTCGCAGCCTACTGAAAAGTCCTCATTTACTGCCTGGCCGATGCGGCCATCTGCGCGTCGTCGAGGATTGACCTGCCCAGCGAGGATGCACAGCGTGGGAGGCTTCCTGGGCGAGGTGGTGTGTTTACTGTCTGCCGCCGCAGCCGTGGGCACCAGCGATGCTGTGTTTAGAAGTGCAACCCGCCCGCCCGCCCGATCCCAAGTATCAATATACTTACCATAAAACCTGCGAGGAAAAAACTTACCATATGCAGGCGCGCGGACAAGGCAGCTGGCGATGCTGTGTCGTGGCCGGCAGCGCGGGCGATGGTCCGGGCGGGGCTGCCAGCGCGGTCCCGGCGACTGGCTTCCTATGCTACTGAGATACTGGCAAACTGCCAAACTCTACAGGAATGTACGACGTGTCGTATGTAGGGCAGGGTGCATGCAGGGTCCAAAGGTCTGGTCGGGTATGTTTTATCACATAAAATGCTCGTTATGCCACAAAAGGTTTTACCCCTGACTGGGTTGATTGATTGGCGCTGGGCGTGGAGCCGTAGACCCGTTGTAATCAGTGGTTTCCAAGTTTCCTATGGCAATGACCCGAAGCGTTGAAGGGGAAGGCTGCCCTCTCTATGGCAGTGACCCGAAGCATTGAATGGGAAGGCTGCCTTCCTTTGCTAGACTACTTGTAAACCAGCTCACAAGCCTTAAGAGAGGTCTCTCGGACTGTATCATGCCATGGCCTCTTTACAATATAAATTCTTAGATGCTCTGCAGCAACTTCCGTGTGCGGCTCAACGGCTTCTGGCGTCCGAATGCTGCTCTGCAAGTGACACCGACCTTCGCGATGAGATCGGCCTGCTGCAAATTATTCACGATGCTGTAACAGCCTACGACGAAGCACCTGAAGTCCTCCTCCTCAACAACACGGCCCGTACAGCGCTCTTGGGAGTACTCAACGTTGCCGTCCGGTTCCATGTGAAGCTTGAGAGCGAGGATGCGCCCCGCCGACAGCTCTTCAACGCCGCCTGGCGTACCGTGGTGGCGCTTCTGACGTCGGAATGCAGGTCGCTCGCCCAAGTGCGGGACGCCCAAGTTGACTTCGCGGCCGCACTGCTGCGGACTCAGGTGCTGCAGTGCGCCTGTCAGCATTTGGCGGCCGTGTCGCGGTACCTGCGCCGCGAACTGGCCTCGTGCGACACCCGTGCAGCGCCAGCTGCTGATGCAGGCGACGGTGCAGCGGGTGGGGAGCACCAAGAGGAGGACGCGACACGAGGGGTCGTAACGAAGGAGACCGTGTTAATTGTCGAGACTGCTTGTGACGTGTGCATGGCCGTGAGCGCCGTGACGCTGGTCGCAACGGTCCAGGAAATGCGGCGAGATCAGGAGAGGTATGGTCGCCTGCTGGCCGCTGCCCTGCGTGATACCGGGGTCATGGAGCACACGGCGTGCGCGCTGCAGCTGACGCATCAGGTTCTCGGTCTCAGCGGCGGCATCGCGGCTCCGCGGCGACACATGGCTGAATCGGACGGCAGCATCGACAGCATCGAATCTTTGGAAGGCAATGCTGAGTCGGACGGCAGCGTCGAACCCTTGGAAGGAATCGAGAGCTCTCTGGGGGCCAGCCAGCAGGAAGTTCGTGCGGCTTCTAATTTCGTTGTCAAGCGCATGGAGCAGCTGTGTGCCGCCTTCACTCACTTCTGGGCGTACATCTTGGACGAGGAGTCGAGGCTGGGCGTCGCGCTGTCTGAGAGCAGCGGGGCGCAAGGTGCGGAGCGCGCCACCTCCAGGGCCCTGCTCGCCGTGGTGCGGGGGCCCTGCCTGCAGCAGCTTGTCCTGAACCAGGGACTGTGGGCGCTGTACAGCGTTGACGGCGGCCCACTGTACGGCATGCCGGAAGAGCTCTCGCCCATCGTGCCCGCCACCATGGACCCGGGCCGTCCCGGCAACACCCCCCCTAACCTGGCGGACGTTTATCTCGGCCCACTCATGAGCTGCGTCGCGCTGCGCGCGCTGCTGCGCGCGCTGGACATGTACGCGTGCGACACCAGTCCGGTGCCGACATGGCGCACTGCCTGGCGTGTGGTGCGACGCGTGGTGCGCGCGGTGCTCGGGGTGGCAGCCGTCTGGGCAGACCTGGAGGAAGACATGCAGCAGCGGCAGCTGCGGGCCCTCCGCCAGCTGGAGGGTGCGGCAGGGACGCGGCGCGGCTCGCGAGCAGGCGCAGGCGGCTCCGGGTCGCAGCAGCCCTCTGGGGGCCCTCTGAGGGCGGCGTCGGAGGGCGCTGACGTCGGTGTCGGTGCGCGCGATCGCCGCAGGGATGCGCCCGACATCCGGGAGCCCGAGGGACAGCCGGTGGAAGCCCTGCTGCCCGTCTGCATGCTTCAATGTACGCTGGTGGAGGGGCTGTACACTGCACAGGCGATCCTGTCGCGAGCGGGGTCCGCGCAGCCCGGGTGGGCGGCCCTGGTGGCGGAGCGCTGGCGGCTGACCGTCTCGGCGGTCCACTATGCGGTCCGCTGGGAGGGCATTCCCAACGCGCTCAGGGCGTTCGCCGCCCACTTGTGCCCGAAGTCGCTCCCGCCACTGCGTCCTGATGCCGGTGAGTCTCGACCAGACCCTTAAGAGGTTAGAACGCAGACTGGACCGCCTGCGGGGTGGGCCGCCAGGGGCTGCCTTGCTGTGCTGTGCGGTGACCGGGCTTCGAACTCTGCATGTGCGCGGAATCGCGGAACCGAGTTGTTCCGCGCATGGCCTTGCGAACGGGGTCCGTGGTTGTGGCAGGCCGGCCTTGTTGTTGTATTAGTATTCGTTGTTCGTTGGAGTGTTAAGTCGATTATCGTTGGTTATATCACACTGTGTGACACTGGGCGGTGCAATACCCGCCCACTGCAATACCCGCCACAGTGCAATACCCGCCCACTGCAATACCCGCCCAGTGCCACGGTATGGAGCACCCAGTGCATTGCGGAAAAGACAGCCTCGGGTCCCTTGCCTCCGGAAACGTGTCCCACAGTCTGATATGCGCGCTTGGGTTGCCCGCAAGCGGAATGTGCTTAGAAACGAAACCCGCCCACCCAAAAGAAAGCCAGGTGCAGATATACCCTCCGCATAACCGGAATGTGCATGCCGTTCCTCCCTCTCCCCGTTGCGCAGGTTGCTGGCCGCCCACGGAACCGCCCGAGGTGGCAGCGGCGCTGGCGGCGGGGATGCTGCCCTGCCTGGAGCGCCTGCTGCGGGCGGCGGGCCGCGACCCCGACTGTCTCGCTGCGCTTCTTCTGCGCCACTTGTTCGAGCGGGAAAGAGCCGCTTGGGTGGGGCGGCTGGTCATGCACGGCGACCGGAGCCAGGCCACTTCCCTCATCGCCAGCCTTGCCCAGGTCCTCCGCTCGTCGGTTTGCGGGTCTAGGACCTTGGACGTAGACTTCAATTGCGCAATGTGGGATTACACAGCCAGGGTTGTAAACTGGGGTGTGCCGTGGCTAGCTGCCGCAGCAGCAGCCGGCGCTGCCGCCGGCGGCAGCTCACCCCCGGCCGCAGACTCCGACGCGGCCGGATGCGCCCGAGATGGCGAACGGGGCTCCGCGAGCGTGTGCCGGCAGCTCGGATGGCTGGTGTCGCATGGCCTGGTCGCCTGGCTGTCGACCTATGCGGTGTTGGTCGCCGAGACCTGCGACGCCGACCTAGGCCCGGCCTCGGCATTGGGAGTCCGATGGGAGGACGAGCATGAGGTCGCGGTCTGGAACATCGCCACCAGTATCCAGTGCATCCTGCTGCTGGCATACGGCCCGCCCAGCGGGCTGGCCGGAGATGGCCCGGCGGGAGGTGGTCAAGCGGGTGGTCCCTCCGGACAGCCGCCGCCGCCGGATGACTGGCGCATGCGCGTGCTTTGGAGCGTGGACGCGCCGACCATACTGGGTGCCGCGCTGCGGAGCTCCTGGTACGGCGGCTTCCAGGACGAGACGGGCGGGATCGCGGACGTCCCGCTGATGCTGGCCGACGCTCTGTGCCGCGTCGCGGTGCTGCTGCCCGGGGCGGTCCGGTCGGCGCTGCTGAAGGGGTTGGCCGACGTCGGCAGCTCGTCGCGTAGCCGGTCGCGGCGGCAGCACCAGCGGCGCGGCGGCGGTGGCGGCAGAGGCGGCTGGCGGGGAGCCGTCGCAGCAGCCAGTCCGGACGATGAAGCCGCCTTCGCTGCGATCCGCAGAACCCACGCGTCCATGTGGCAGTCCTCGCTGGTTCGTGCCCTGGCAGAGCACCTGCGGAGGGAGGAGGCTGACCAGCGGAAGCAGCAGGCTGCAGCCGCCGTGGAGGCCCTGGCAGAGCAGCTGGAGGCGTGGGCCGAGGGCGGGGCCGAGGACGTGGCTGGGGGCCCACAGGGGCAAGTGCGGCTTCCCGTGAACCACGCGATGGAGGCCGCGAGCGGGCTGCTGGCGTCGCCGGCCGAGCTGCGCGGGCTGCTGGGCCGCTGCTGCGCCAACCCCGACTGCGTCAACCTGGAGGGCGACAGCGAGGCGGGGCTGCGGCTGCAGGGCTGCGGGCGGTGCGGCGAGGTGGCGTACTGATGCAAGGGCTGCCAGGTGGCGCACTGGGCGGCGGGGCACAAGGCCGAGTGCGCGGGGGGCGGGGGGCCGGCGCGCCGTGCTGCCCGGGGGGCTGGTGGACGGCGTGGACCGCGGCGCGGCTGAGGGGGCGACAGGGGTGTCGTGCTTGTGCGGTAAGGCGTGTGTCACGCATGGCCTGGAGTGCCTGGTCTAATACGTAATACCTGTACAAATACCGCATACGACCGGACTTCCCAAGGCCCAAGGCATGCAAACCTGAAGAGTGTAGACGAAGGCGTTTGGTCCGGATAGGAACAGTGCAAATACCCGAACAGACCCGCGGTCCACAGCCCCGACCTGCAGTCCAGATTCGCTGACAAAGGTTCGCTGAAAGACAGGATGCATGCACAATTGAACGAATGGATGAAATGTTGCGGCCCCACGTGATGGCCTCCGGCCGGCACAGGGCGTCCGGCCCGTGCGCGCGCCAAATGGCAAATGCCTGATTGCCGTACCAGATGCACGTGGCTCCTGCCGTACCTTCACCGTTGGATGCATATCCAGGACGACGGTGGCGTGAAGGGATGGGCTCCGACGCAGTTGCAGGTGTCGCCGCGGGCGGATGTGCTGCGATCTCTTGGCTGTGAATGCGGTGATGGCAGTGTGCAAGCTGGTGGGTGTTGAGTGGTGTGGTTCGCACGGTTAGGGACGTCACAGCAGCAGGGACCGGTGTGGTTCGCAGGGGTAGATGGCAGCAGGGAGGTCACCGGGGAGGGGCCATGGGTCCAAGAGCCGGCCACACGTCTGATGTACCATGTACGGCACACGGTGGGATGGGCTGTTGAGGGCTCGTCGCCGGGTTGCGGCAAGACGGCATTTCGACACGCCATGCTTGTCGTACACGCGGCTGTTGAGAAGACCGAAAGCGGTTCCTGCACATCAATGCCGCTGCCGCAGCTCGCCGTGTGTACACATCCACAGACCCGGGCGCTGTTCTTCATCTGTCGCATCCGCCCTGTCCATCCACCGAACTCCAAGAACGGCCGCCGCCTGGTCCGCAGCGCACAAATCCCAACATAGCAGCTCAGCAACGATCTACGGTACCTGAAACGACAAGGGTTTCTTCTTTTGGGGGCTTCCGCCAGTCACGCTTCACGCTACACGCGACAGCTCCTCTCTTGCCTGCCACCCCCGTCTTTCCCGTCTCACTCCTACGTCTCAGTCTCAACCTCGTCTGTTGTCGAGCCCTCCTGCCCCCTTGACCCTCCCTGCGTATAAATGCACCGACAGATGCTGCTGTCGCGCCACGTCACCCAGTTCAGCAACTCGCCAGCTCATCAACTGTCCGCTTGCTGCAACCAAACCAACTGCTGCAGGGCCTGCCTCCGCCGTTCCAAGGACGAACGGCTTGCACAGGCTGCCGACACATCCCAAGAGCCCTCCCTGTGTCGGCCCGTCCGCGCCCCGGGGCCTGCTGCGATGCGGGCGGGGCCCGCAACCGCCCCCGCGCTCTCCGCTCCCGCAGACCCTCCCCACCACTCAGGAGGGGGGGTCCCACTGCGCACTGCCCCCTCGGGTCGGGGTCGGGGTCGGGGTCGGGGCCGGGTTCGGGGCCGGTGCTTCCCCCACCACCCGTGCGATGGCCCTCAACCCGCCTCCACCCCGACTCGACCCGCCTCCTCGCCTACTCCATCTCTCCACACGTTGGGAGACCGCCTCCCGACCGACACATGCCGCCCCCGCTCCCGCCCCGGCTCTCGCCCCCGCTGTCGGGAGGCACGCACCCCCTCAACGCTCCCCTGGACCACCGATGCGCGACGAGGGGGGACGCAGAGAGTGCGGGGGGCCCTACCCCTCGCGCCTCCTTTTCCCGGCCATTTTGCCGCCAGGTGGTACGAACCCGCCCCCCCCGGGGCCGTAGGGCGACCCGCTCCCCGGCGAGTGTCCGCAACGAATGCAGGATGGTGTACGGAATGTCGTACACCATCACCAAGAACAGATCCGAAAGTGCCGGACGGCAGCCGAGTCCGGGGCCGGTGCCCCGTGTAGCCGGCCGAATTCTCCACCCGGAAGCCGCATGCATGGAAAAGGAACGAGCATCACAGCACCGATGTGCCCCGGGATGAGCCATCATGGCCGCCGCGGCTGCCCTCCACAGGCAGCCTCGTTCCACTCGTTCCGTTCCGTTCCGCAAAGCCAGGGGGCATTTACTTCGACGCCTCGCTGCGGCGGTTCGATCCCTAGTGCCGTAAGGGACGCCGTGACCCACGCCTGTGGCCCAAAGCGCGCGTGGTGGACGCCGCGACGGAAGCCCTGCACCGCCCCGCCGTACAGGGGCGCCGTAGCAGTACACTCGGGGGGGCGGGGGGACGCCACAGAGGCACACCCTCACCCTTCGCCTCAAGGCCTGGATAAGGATAAGAGGCCGCACCACAGGCTGCAAATGCCCCGCCCTGGGGACGGACGCGTAGGGGGCGCCTCCGCCCCCTCGCTGCGTCCGCAGGCCCGGGACCAGCTGTCGTCCCGCCGCGCCGCGGCGCCGAAGAAGGCGCGGAACTCCACGCCGCGTGGCGCGCCGATGGCGGCGGCGACACCGGCGGCCCCGACGCCGACGACAGCAACGCCGACGCCGACGACGCCGTCCGCGGCGCGGACGGGGAGGCGCAGCCGGACAGCCCATGCATGTCCCCCGCAGCCCCCTCTCTCACACGTCCGTGCCTCGAAGCCGGACACTGCTCCGCCAGTCGCGCCGCGCCCCCGTCATGGCCACGGTGTCGCCGGCGCCGCCGCCCGCGCCGCCGGCCGCGGCGCCGCCCCCCGGGCCGCCGCCGGACCTCACCACCCCCAGTCTCATCACCCACACCGCCAAGAAGAGCCCCATCAGCAGCACACAGCCCAGGGCCAGCAGCTCCAGACCGCTGAGGCCCAGCGGCAGCGGCGAGCCCCGCGACGGCGCGCCGCCACTGCCACCGGGATGTACGAGCCGTGCCGTGCCGCTGTCGCCGCTGCCGCCAGCGACGGTGACGTCCAGCTTCGTGTTCTTCAGGGTTTCTCTGCCGCGCGCCTCGGCCGACGGCGCGGCCGCGGCGGCGGCGGCGGCGGCCGCTGCCTGGCGGGACCGCGTTTCGTTGTCGGCGGCCACTAGGGCCTGCGCAGCGCGTGGGGTAGGGAAATGGACCCATGGGGTGAGCCCCTGTGATACCTTGACACCCATGGGTTGGGCCCATGGGGTGGGAGGGCTGGATCTATGCGCGGGTAGATGGGACCCACTCACCAACCAGCACCCGAAGAGCATCTCGTTTTGCACGCCACGGACCCTAACCCCTCCCAGCCGCACCCACCCACCCGCCCACCCCACCCCCGCGAGTACGGGACTCACCCGGCAGCTGGGGTCGTGCGGCTGCTTCTCGCAGGCCGAGTTGGGAAAGCACTCGATGTTCGGGTGGCTCAACACGTACGACACCTCCGTGAAGTTGTACTCGGAGGCGGGCCGACGCTCCGGCGGGGTGAAGTTGTACACGCTCGTCACGTACGGCTGAGCCAGCTTGGCCTGCGTGTCAGCCCACACCCGCGCGTCAGCGGTTCTCACTTGCACCGCCGCGTCAGCCCGCATGCCCACGGGTCGGCCCGCATGCTCACGGGTCAGCCCGCATGCCCACGGGTCGGCCCGCATGCTCACGGGTCAGCCCGCATGCCCACGGGTCGGCCCGCATGCTCACGGGTCGGCCCGCATGCTCACGGGTCGGCCCGCATGCTCACGGGTCGGCCCGCATGCTCACGGGTCGGCCCGCATGCTCACGGGTCGGCCCGCATGCCCGCGGGTCGGCCCGCATGCCCGCGGGTCGGCGGCTGACAAGAGAGGCGCCTCAGCGCAGCTCGGGGTCGCCCTTCGCGCCCTTCGCGCCTTTCGCTTCCAGTCCCTTTCCCGTGGCCGTTCCCGCTCCCCGTGTTCCGTCCTCGCCGCCCTGACACCGACCCACGGGTCCCGTCTGCCGCAGCCACCGGCCCACGGCTCACTCACATCGACACCGTACCCGCCACTGACTGCCATAAACCGTACCTACGGCAACAACGCATCGCCCAACCTGCCACCACCATGCCACGTAATCTTAACCAACCAACCAACCCCACCCACCCAACCCCATCCATCCGCTCCCCGCCCCCCCCCCCGGGACACTCACCGAGTCGTCCAGCACGCCCTGCCCCTCCTGCCCCTCCAGCAGCCGCCCCAGCAGCCGCAGCACCAGGTCGTAGCAGTTGTGGCTCATGTGGGAGCGGTCCAGGCAGTTGGAGTCGGCAAAGGCAACCACGTGGCCGCCCGCCGACCCATGGGCCACCCCGCCCAGGTAGCCGTGCTGGCCGCTGCTAGCGCCGCCGCGCCGGACGGCGTTGTTGAGGGAGGCCTGCGCGTGGTTGGGCGGAATGCGCAGACCGGCGAGTGAGCCGCGGTGGATCCAAGATTGCGAGCAACAGACCCGTGGGTCGGTCAAATGCAGCGGCTACCGTATGGTGTCGGCCGCGGCCCAAGAAGATCAGCAGCACCAAATTGGGATCCGCCGTTAAATCGCCTTCCCGGTACCGGTCGCATGGCCCAGACATTCTTCGTGTTCTCCTCCCCCCGCACCGTACGCCCCCCCCCCTTGTATGCCCAATCCGCACCCCCCGTGTATGCCTGGCTGGGTCGTGAAGGTGGTGAAGGTCGTGACGGTGCAGTGGGTGACGGCAGTCAGCGCAGGTGCCCCCCCAGGTGGTGTCCACCGACCCCACGCTCCACACACCCCGCCCGCCCGCCCCCCCCCCTTCCCGGGGCCCCCCACCTTGTGCAGCCAGCCGCCCTGCGGCACCCGGGCGATGTCGGAGCCGAAGCTGACCACCAGCCGCATTCCTGGAGGGCGGTCGGGGGTGTAGGGGTCGGGGGGGAGGGGCCAGTAGTGGACATTGGGAGGCTCATTCCGGGCCGGGTCGGGCTGGGCTGGCCGGCAGCGGGGAAGGCTGGGCTGCCGCAACAGAGAGGAGGACGGGCACGCCCCCAACGGACACGAGGTCCGGCAGGAGGCGGCGCAGTGGGGGAGGTGGCGGATCCCGAGGCACGTGCCAACAACACGCGCCGCCGCCGCCGCCGGTCCGCGGGCGACACGCCACACGTGCTGTGCACTACACCGGGGTATGCCCCCCGGGCCCTCCGCCGCCTTCGCGAACACAGTGCGGTGGACTCTAGGCACGGCAGGCAGGCAGGACGGCACGGCTCAGCTCGGCACGGCTCGGCACGGCACGGCACGGCTCGGCTCGCTTTGCGCAACGCGCGGACCACCACCACCACCACCACCACCACCACCACCACCACCAACAACAACAACAACACCTGCGAGTTACGGTTCTCCCTCGCCTGGGTTGTACGGGTGACAGGACTGCTCGCTCAGGTACCCTGTCGTCTTCTGCCATGCGCCCATACGCCTGCCGGTCCGTGTGCACAGGGCCCAGGGAGCCACCTGCCCGCCCCCCTACCTCGCTACTGCCAGATGGCGCCAAATCCGCTTCCACCCACCCTCCCGCCCACCCACCCCGCCACCCACCCCGCCACCCACCCCGCCACCCTCCCCGCCACCCTCCCCGCCACCCACCCTCCCGCCCACCCACCCCGCCACCCACCCCGCCACCCACCCGCCACCCACCCCGCCACCCACCCCGCCACCCTCCCCGCCACCCTCCCCGCCACCCTCCCCGCCACCCTCCCGCCCACCCACCCCGCCCACCCACCCCGCCACCCTCCCCGCCACCCTCCCCGCCACCCACCCGCCAGGTTGGCGGTGCCGTGGATGGCCGCATCCCCCAGCGCCATCCCAAAGGGCGCCAGCAGCTCGTTGAGCGCCGGCACATTGGCGCCCCCCGTGGCGGGGTCCCACCAGCTGCGCGTGTTGTCGTCGAAGAAGCGCATCTGAGGGGTGGCGGGGGTGGGGGTGGGGGGGGTGGCGGGGAGCCGGCGGTGGCATAGCGGCCACAGCTCGGAACGCACTCGGTGGGACGGAGCGCGCGCACTGCGGGATGAGTGCGGGTAGGTTGCCTGGGCGGGCTTGGGCGGGCCTAGGTGGCTCGGGCGGGTTTCACAGAGGGGAACCCAGACAGCTGCAGACGCATGGCGCGGGGACGGAGATCCTTCCCGGCGGAGGCGAAGGCGAAGGCATCAAGCCAGACCAGGTAAGGCGCAGCCGAGCTGAGTCACACCCACACAGACGTACACGTTGTCGTTGTGAAGGAGCAGCTCCTCTGTGGTGATGTGTTGGAGTGCATGCTCTCCAGGCGACACTCCCAGTTACTCATTCCCAACACTTATCACCACTTGCTGTGGAGGCCGCCACAGGCGGTGTGGGATCGGGCGTTTCCCCCTCCACCGCCCCACAGCCTCCACCGCCCCACAGCCTCCCCCGCCCCACAGCCTCCACCGCCCCACAGCCTCCACCGCCCCACAGCCTCCACCGCCCCACAGCCTCCACCGCCCCACAGCCTCCACCGCCCCACAGCCTCCCCCGCCCCACAGCCTCCCCCGCCCCACAGCCTCCCCGCCCACAGCCTCCCCGCCCCACAGCCTCCACCGCCCCACAGCCTCCACCGCCCCACAGCCTCCACCGCCCCACAGCCTCCACCGCCCCACAGCCTCCACCGCCCCACAGCCTCCACCGCCCCACAGCCTCCACCGCCCCACAGCCTCCACCGCCCCACAGCCTCCACCGCCCCCACAGCCTCCACCGCCCCCACAGCCTCCACCGCCCCACAGCCTCCACCGCCTCCACCGCCTCCACCGCCCCCACAGCCTCCACCGCCCCACAGCCTCCACCGCCCCCACAGCCTCCACCGCCCCACAGCCTCCACCGCCCCCCCCCACCCCCCCCATCCCCACACACACCCGCTCCTCCCCCACCTGGTCCAGCGACGCCAGGTTGTACCACTCCGCAAACACGATCAGGTTGAGCCCCATCTGGGCCACCGCCGCCTCCAGGGCCACAACCTCCTCCGGGTAAAACTCCTCCTCTGGAGGGAGCGCGGGCGGGGCCGCGTGGGCGGGGGGTATGGATTGGGGAACCGATACGTGGCACAGGAGTCAATACGCGACCCAAGTTACTTACCGCGTGGGCGGGGGGGGGAGGAAGAGGGCGGGGGAACGGGGTCAGGCGGGGAGGCGGCACCCGTTACCTCATGTATCCAGTGGTGCAATGACAGCCGCAGGTGGGAAGCACGGCGGCACACCACCACACCCACCGAGCCCGAGACAGGGTCCCCACCCCACCACCACCACCACCACCAGCTGTGTGCGACGTGCACCCGGTAGCGACTTCACCTCCCGCCCGCAGCCGGGGGCCACCGCCCCAGTCCTCCGGCTGCCAAGTGGGCACCCTGGTGACCCCTGGTGGTGTTCCCTTTTAACCCCCACTCACTGCCCCCCGCTACCCCTCACCGGAGTCCACGATCAGCAGCGCCCCGTACTGCGCGGGGTCGAAGCACGTGGCGGGGGAGCCCAGGATCTCCAGGTAGTAGCCCTTGTCGCGGAGGGCGTTGTAGAGGCCGTGGAAGTTGGTGTGCGGGTGGTCTCCGTGCCAGTCCAGGATGTCGGACTTGACGTCCAGGTTGTCGCGGGGCAGGTAGGCGGGCGGGTACTTGAGGCTGTGGAATTGGTCCCACAGGACACGTTTGGAGCGGGGCGGCGTGGGGCCGATGCGCGCGCGCACCGGCAGTGTCACCTTGGACCTGTCGGGGGTCGGGGTCGGGGTTGGGAGGGGTTGCTGGGTATCGCGATTTAGTCGGCGATTGCAATAGAGGCTGTGGTTACGGTCAGAGAAGAAGGTCCGGTGTGGGTTTGGGTATGGGGGGGGGTTTGGGTATGGGGGGGGTTATCGTTCAGACCACCCAATTCGCTCAAGGCCCTCCTTGCCATGTACGGCAGGGTACGGCAATGGAGCAGGGTGGCCTGCAGGATCAGACAAGGGACAGACGAGCCCATCTCCCCTCACCCTCACCGCGCCCTCCCCCCCTTCCTCCTCCTCCGCCTCACCTCCGCGGCGCCTCCTCGCCAGGCGCTGGCGGCGACACCACCACGCACTCCACCATCCCGGTCGCGAGGCCGTCGTACTCCGCCCCCGCCGCCCGCACCCTGATGTACAGCGCCAGGTACCCCGACCAGGGCCACAGCCGGTCGCTCCACTCGAAGGCCAGGTGCAGCAGCTCGCCCCCCGCGTCGGCGGGCCGCCACACCGGCGGCCCCTCCAGCCAGCCCACCACGCCCTGACCGTTAAGCAGCGTGGCGTTGAACACGACGGGCATCGCGCCTGCATCACGTCACGTCACGAGGTGGGGTGGGCGGGTTGGCGGCGGTTGCGGTTGGAGGCGGTTACGGTTGGAGGCGGTTGTGCGGTTTTGTGGGCCGCAGCGGCGGCCGCGCGCCGACCTCGAGCCTGCGAGCCTGCGGTGCCCGGTCGGAGCGGGGCAGCCCCTGCATGTGGGGTGCCGCGTGGTGGCGCGCCTAGGGCGGTCGGGCGGGCTGTGTGGGGTACGTGCGGTGCGGGGTGAGGTGCCGCGGGGGGGAGAGAGAGTGAGGGAGGGTGAGGTGGGGTGAGGTGGGGTGAGGTGGGGTGAGGTGGGGTGGGGTGGGGTGAGGTGGGTGAGGTGAGGTGGGGTGGGGTGGGGTGGGGTGAGGTGGGGTGAGGTGGGGTGAGGTGGGGTGAGGTGGGGTGGGGTGGGGTGAGGTGAGGTGGGGTGCCGCCCTGTGAACATAGTGCATCGTGACCTGCCCCGAACGTTGCCTCGCAGCGCAGTTTGGAATATCTACCAATTTCCTATACCCGCCCCCCTTCCAACTCGGGGCCCCCCCAACACACAAGCGCACTTGGCCATGTGTGTGTGGCACCCACCCGCGTATAGGTGCTGGCGGCAGAAGGGCCACATGTAGGGACAGTCAGTCAGGTCCAGCTTGGAAGGGATGACGGAGGCGCGGGGCTTGTACGACTGAGGGCGAGGCGGGGCGGGGCGAGGGTGCGGGTGCGGGGTTCAGCGGCGGGAAGGGAAGTCAAGGGCGGGGAGAGATGGCCACGCACGCCACCAAGGACACCGGGTGCCTGCCTCTGCCCCCGGCAGCGCCCCGCCACCCCTTACCTGCAGTATCGCCATGCTGTTGGGCAGGTTGATGCGGCCATTGCCCTGAGCGGCAGGGACAGGAACAGGGACAGGGACATGGGGCAGGGCGAAGCGAGGAGGACGGAGGTGGAGGGCCCACCAACGTCAGCGAGGCGATCCGCCCCTTACCAGGGCAGTGGTCGAGAGACGTCGTCATAAGGGCTCCCTACAGGTCCCTAGAGGCCCTTTCACACCCCATTTCTTAGTCGGCTACCGGTCACGGGGGGCTACCCGGGCGGCCGCCGGTGTCAGAAGCCGGACCCGAGACCCAACCCGGGCAAACAGCGCCAACTGCCAAGACAGGCGCAGAGAGAGCGTTCTTCCCCACCCCAGTGCCTGGGCTGTTTCCATGTCGGGCCCCCACCCCTTGCCCCCTGCCCGTTGCCCCACATCACCCCGCTGGCAGTGACCCACCCAACCAACCATAGGGACGTTTGGCACTTGAACGCTGGGCACTGGGAGTGGGTTCGTGCCAGTCGCCATTCGTCGCAGCCGACAGATCCCCGCCCACGTGGGCCGCTCCCCCGGGCCCCGCTTCCTTGCCCTCACCCCAGCCCAGCCCCCGGGGCCGCCCCACCTGTTCGTAGATGTTGAGGTTGTTGAGGCGCACCGCCCCCTCCACCAGCGCCTGTTTCATGGAGGCGGGGTTGAGCAGCTCCCAGCGCCTCTCCTCGGGGACGGTGGAGGACAGCAGGGCCACCGCGCCCGCCACCACCGGGGAGGCAACACTGGTGCCTGCAAGGGGGGGAGGGGGGGATGTGGGAGGATGTGGGGTGGGGGGTTACAGGACATTGGTCGACATATTGATACTGCGCTGCTGCCAGAGCGAATATCCGATAGAGACTCGACTGTACCAGGATCTCCAGCGAAGTGACGACGTGGGGTGGGGGGTTGGGCGCCAGGGGGGAGAGGGGCGATAGACAGCTCCGACTGCCGGGAGCAGGGTCTGGAGGCGGTGGAGGCGGCGGCGCCGGACCGCACCGGGTCGGCCGGTGCAGTACACTTGAAGCCACAGGCGCAGCCATGGCTGCAACCGCAGCCACAGCCATGGCTGTAGCCAAAGCTGCAACGGGCATCAGAACGTCGGTCTCTCGAGGCCGGCGGTGCTGCCCTGCGTGCCCGCCGAGGGGGAGGAGCGGCCGCGCCCCACCCGCCAGCTCGCGAGCAGCACCTCGGCCCGCAGCCAGGTCCCCTTCCCTCCCCTCCCCTCCCGTCCCTTCCCCCGGCCCGTCCCGCGGCCCGCCCCGCCCCTTCCTCACCCGACAGCGAGCGGCAGCCTCCCTCAATCTTGGAGCCCTGTACGTCCTTGGCGTACGCCATCACGTCGGGCTTCACCCGGCCGTACCCGCGGGGCAGCTCCCACGTGCTCATACCCCTGAGGGGGGCAGGGGGAAGAGGGAAGGGGAAAGGACATCCGGGGGAGCGGGACGGGAGGCACGGCGGCGGCGGAGAAGGTGGACGCAACTCGGCAGCGGAAGGGGAGTGCGTGTGAGAAGGGTGCACCGCGACTGGATAGGCCCGCCCCTCCGTGGCAGGCGGGGTTTCATGGACCTTGCTCCGCCTCCCTGCCTTCCCGTCCACATTATGCCCGTTTTGTACATTTGGCGCATCGTGACTTTCCGCCATGGACAGGGAGCAGGACCCGTGGGTCACCACGAGGCGGCGCCACGCTGGGGCGACCCGGGTGACAAGCGGTCGGCGGGGACTTGTGTACCCCGCTGGGGAGGGGTGGTGGGCTGCTGCCGGCTGAGCGGAGACCAGCGGGCAGGCGGGTGTGTGTGTATGTGTGCGTATGATGCAGTCCGGGAGCTACAACATGCAGATGGGATCCTTGCTTTGGCCGGCAGCACGTGTTTGTGCTTGCCGACAAATTCGCTGTGACCCCTCCTCCCCCATCAACACCGCCTTGCCCGCAACCCCAACGCCGGTGCGGCTCCCCTCCCCCTCCCCCCCACTGGGTGAGGCTCACCGGCTGCTGAAGCTGGCGATGTTGTCCCAGTTGTCGATGCCCCCCACTCCGATGACGTCGTTCTGGTCGGCCGGGTTGTTCAGAGTGCCGTACAGGGGCCCGTCGTTTCCTATGGCGCTCACCATCAGGATGCCGTTGCTCGTCACCTCCAGAACCTGCAGGTGGATGCGGCGGGGAGGAGGAGGAGGAGGGGGCTCGGCGGGGTTAAATTGAAAAAAGAAATAAACCCTAGAGGTTCGGTGGGGCGGGGGTTGTCCAAACGGTAAGGCCCAGGGCGTGTGGGGGAAGATCCGAGCCGCGATTGGGTTTTGAGGCGCCGGTTACCGTCGGCACGGTGTGTATGTACGGCGACCCGCACAGCACCGCGAGTGACCCCTCCGGAGCCGCCATACACACACCTCCGAACAAGAGGGCAAGTGCAAGCCCCGCGGCTCGAGGCGGGGACCTGAGCTACCGGCAGCTAAAGCCGATCGATGGACCCGGGTGCCTAGCCAGCACGGGTGTCAATCGTCCTGGTGCGTCGGCTGTGGTATGGGCTCCGGTCCACCCTGCATGGGCTCCCCTCCCCTCCCCCTCCCCTCCCCCTCCCCTTCCCCCTCCCCCTCCCCCTTTCCTCACCTTGTCCACGAAGGGCTGGTCCAGGTAGTCGGGGCCGCCGATGGACAGGTTGATCACATTGACCTGACGGGGGGAGGGAGGGGTCAGGGGGCCCGAGAGGAGGGAGGGGTGCATGGGTGGACGCTGTTGCGGGGAAGGAGGGCAGAGCGACACGTCCGGACAGTGAGCGGAGCGCGGGCAGGTGGGGCGCCTGCCAGCCAGTGGGCTGGGGGCCTGGGTTGGGGGCGCGGGGTGAGGGTGAGGGAGCAGCAGGAGGAGTGGTGGCAGTGCGCCCTCCTCGCTTTCTGTGTGGCGAAGCCTACTACCTACCTACCTACCTACCTACCTACCTACCTACCTACCTACCTACCTACCTACCTACCTACCTACCTACCTACCTACCTACCTACCTACCTACCTACCTACCTGCCTTCCTGCCTGCCTACCTAAACCATACCATACAACTTTACCCGCCAATCGTTTCAATCCACCGCCCTGCTTGCAACCCGTTCCCCCTCCCTCGGCGCCCGCGTCCCCTACCTGTACGATCATTGCGTAATTGAAGGCGTCCAGGAACCAGCTGGTGTACGACACTTGGTCATCCGTGAACACCTGGCGCCAGGCAGCGCCGGGAGGGAGATGGAGGTGGGGTGGAGTGGGTAGGTCGCACCCGTGCATCAGGATGCGGGCGCCAAACACACACACCCACACTCACCCTTCGCTTCTTGCGGCTCAGTTATCTTTTACACACACACCCCACTGAATGGGTATATTACATACGCATACGGGCAAAGTTTTGGGCGCTACTCGGCCCCTCGCATGTCACGCACTCCTGTTCTGCCGGCCTCAGAAACACACACCCGCCTGAAGGCGTCATGGGAGGCCATCCGCCCCGGCCAGATGGCCGGCTGACACACCCCCACTTTGATGGGCGGGTCTCTTCTCTAGACACACTCACTTTGAAGGTGTACAAGTCGACGTCCGGCGCAAACCCCGGGCACTGGCTGTCCTGTCCGCCCACCACACCTGCAGACGGCGGGGGGCAGGCGAACGGGGTGAGCAGGGCCAGGATGCGTCCCTCACGCTGTGGCGGTCGGGCTGCGGGCCGCGGGCCGCGGGCCACAAGTCCTCCGCCACCCCAGGCGCGCCACCTCGCATCATCCAAGCCACCGCTGCGCCGCTGTCGCGTGTGCGCCCCGGCCCCCTCCCCTCCGTCCGCCCGCCGCCCCAAGGCCCCCGTCTGCCCCCTGGGCGCAGCCCCCACCGCCGCCACCTGGGCGAGTGCACGTGCCCCGCCCCCTCATGCCAATCAAGACAGCGGAACCCCAGTCACCCCTCTCCCCCTGCTTCCTCGTCCCCCGCCCTCAGCTTCCTGGTACCGGCGGCCTACCCGCCACGAAGGAGCCATGTCCCAGTCCGTCACTGAGAGAGCTCTGGTGGGTCCAGTTGGTCCGCTCCCGGATGTTGCGAATGTGGGGGTGCTCCCGCCGGATGCCCGTGTCGAAGATACCCACCTGGCGGCCGGGGCGGGGGCGGGGCGGGGCGGGGGGGGGGGGCGGGGCGGGGGCGGGGCGGGGGCGGGGTGTGTGGGCGGGGGCGGGGGCGGGGGGTGGGGGCGGGGCGGGGCGGGGCGGGGGTGGGACAGGGCGGGGGCGGGGCGGGGGTGTGGGACATCGGGGGGCAGAGCAGAGCGGGGTAGGGCAGAGGAGGAAAACCGGTGCGGTGCGGTGGGGTGAGGCGGGGCCGTGTGAGGTCGGATGGATAAGTACGTCGCCGCCGGGAGCCCCACCGAGTAACCGACAACCGACCAAGACTGGGCCCGGCCTCGGGCCCTCCGCCCACGGCCTCCGGCAGTCAGTGCAACCACCCACCCACCCCCCCACCCACCTTCAAGCCTTCACCTCTGATGGGCACTCCGGGTCCCCACATCCCCGGTGCGACCGATGACCGGTTGCTGCCCCGACCTGACGCTCCGGGTCCCCACTCCACTGCCAGGTGGGGGGGGGCCCGTCCGGAGCATCCCCCCCACCCGCCTCCCACCTCCCCTCCCAGCCCTCCCCTCCCAGCCCACCCCTCCCAGCCCTCCCCTCCCAGCCCTCCCCTCCCAGCCCTCCCCTCCCAGCCCTCCCCTCCCAGCCCTCCCCTCCCAGCCCTCCCCTCCCAGCCCACCCCTCCCAGCCCACCCCTCCCAGCCCTCCCCTCCCAGCCCACCCCTCCCAGCCCACCCCTCCCAGCCCACCCCTCCCAGCCCACCCCTCCCAGCCCTCCCCTCCCAGCCCACCCCTCCCAGCCCACCCCTCCCAGCCCTCCCCTCCCAGCCCTCCCCTCCCAGCCCTCCCCTCCCAGCCCACCCCTCCCAGCCCTCCCTTCCCAGCCCTCCCCTCCCAGCCCTCCCTCCCAGCCCACCCCTCCCAGCCCACCCCTCCCAGCCCACCCCCCTGGCCGCACCTTGACGCCCTTCCCCGTGTACCCCATCTTCCACAGCTTGTCCGCCTGCAGCATCACCGGCACCGTGCCGCCGCCGGCACTCAGCTGCATCCGCCGCCGCCGCCGCTCCGGGTCCTCCTCGCCCCCGCCGCCATCACCCCCCAGCTGACCCTGACCCAGGCCCAGGCCCAGGCCCAGGCTGCGACCCGTATGAGGTACGGCCCCACTCGACCCGTCCCGCGACCCCGCCGCCGCCGCCGCCGAGGATAAGGCCCTTCTGATCGCTGCGCCGGCCCTGGCCCCGGGCCCGGTGCCAGCGCCGCCGGGAGCCGATGCTGCCGCTGCGGCGGCTGTGGCACCGACGTCTCCAAGGAGCTCGGGCCTCTGGTTGCGGCTTCCGTCTGCCCCGTCGGCCTTGGGGGCTGCTGCTGCCGTCGCCGCGTCAGCGTCCGCGTCCCCCTCGGTCCCCGCGAAGTGATCCCTGTGGTGGCGTCTCCGACGGTGCAGCGGGTGGTATCCGTCATGCTGCTGCTGCTGGTGTTGGTGTTGGTGGTGCTTATGGATGTGATTCAGATAGTGGTGCGGGTGGGGATGCCGCTGGCGGTCGTGGGCGCCGTGCTCGTGTTTATGGCCGTGCTTGTGGCCACTGACCCCTGGGTCGGTGGCTGTGGCGGCGGCGGCGGCCGCGGACGCGGCCGCAGCGGCGCCCTGCGGCTGTTCTCCCTCCGCCGCCGCCGCCGCTTGCGCGACCCGACGTCGCGAGCCCATCAGCCCGCCGCCGCCGCCGCTGCTGCCACCCGCCGCCCGCTCTCCTTCCTCCTCCCCTTCCTCCGCCGCCAACAGCTCCAGCTCCTGCCCAGGTCGGCGCTGCGACCCCCTCCCCCTCCCCGACCCCGACTGCGACCCCGGGCCATCATCACCAACATCTGCGGTCGGATCCGGAACCGGATCCGCCTCCAGCCCCACCTCCGCGCCCATGCGGCCCGCCACCGCCGCTGCCGCCGCCGCCGCCGCGCCCCCCTGGTAGGGGTCCATCCCCTCGCCGCCCCAGGCCCACCTGGCGTCCGCCTCCCGCAGCCCCTCCGGGTCGTCATCGCCGTCCAGGTGCTCACGCGAGAACCGCGTTACCATACGCCCAGGCTGCCGCGACGACACGGAGAAGATCACCTCGTCGGGGCCGTCGCCGCCGCCGCCGTCGTTGCCCGCGGCATCGGCGGCGGCGCCGCCGCCGCCGTCGGCGGCGTCTGCGGCTCCTCCGCCGCCGCCGCCGCTGAGGTCCAGCACCACATCCCGCAAGCGGGGTTCCGTCGCCCAGGAGAGCTTCCCCAGGTAGCGCCGGTCGAGGTGCACGTCGCGCACGCCCCCGGCGGCGGCGGCGGCCGCATCCTCCAGGCGCTGCCGTACATCTACGGCGGCGGCCGGCGCCGTGGCGAGCAGCCCGAAGTCGGTGGGAAAGGCCGCCGCGGGGTTGGGGCGCGACAGCCAGGACCAGGACTCGGGTCCCTCCGGGCCCAGCACGCGGCGCAGCAGAGCGCGGTGGTCGGCCGCTGCGGCGTAGTGGTCGAATCGGACAATCAGGCGCCCGTCGGCGTCCGCATCCATCGCTTTCCGGTGGCCGTCGGCCGCTGCGGCATCTATGCTGGACCCCCCGTCGCCGGCGTCGGCATAGGGGCAGGTGCTGCCGGGGGGATCGGGATGCGGTGCCGAGCAGCCGGCAGGGGTGGTGGGTGCAGAGGCGGCCCGTCCTGCGGCGGCCCCTTCGCTGCCCGACCCGACGGCGGTTGGTTGTTGCGGCTGGTGAGACGGCCGCTGGTTGGCACCATCCCCTGAAGTGATCTGCTCGCTGTTGCGGGATTTGGGTTTGCTGCTGCCGTTGCCGCTGCTGCTGACGCTGCTGCTGGGACCGCAGGTGTCACGCCCAAAGACCTTGCTGTAGAAGAGTGCGTACGCGCCAATGCCGCACAAGCACTGCTCGTCGGCGTCGAGCTGGTGTTGTCGGAAGGGAAGGGCTGCATCTGTAACGTCGCTGTTTGCTCGCCAAGCCCCGCAAACACCCGACATCGCCAGTGCAAAGCCCGCGAACAGAAGAATTAGCGACCTGCTTGGGGTTAAAACACGCAGGCTCTCGCCAGCTGGTCCAGATCGAACGTCTTGCTCCATACTGTCCAGCCCAGGTCCTACTACGCGCCGCTAAGGGCGCGATGTCAACTTGGTGGCATTACGAACTGTCGTTGAAGTTGAGAGCCCAGTTCAAGGTAGGACAAACCAGACACAGAATAATTAGCTTAAAAATTTGATCGTTCGTCCGTCCTCTATGGCCCTACTCGTCAACTGAACTTTGGACGCGCAACGTTCCAGGTGCTAACAATCGCATTTCATGCTGTAAATCCTCAGTACGGTGCTCTTTTTTCCTTCACTTGTTTTCGTTCGAGCAGTTCATCTTGAGGGTTGCCGAGTTGAATTTGATCGACCTATGGGACGGTTCAATGACACACGGTTGGGGCCCAGAAAATTTTGGACATGCAAGGACAAAGGAATGCAAAATATTCAAGCCAATTGGTCTCTCAAAGATATGTCCAAACTCGCACGGAGGTTGGGGGTTGATCACCCTGCGGTTCCGGCGCCATCGCGCCAAAGCCGGCAATGCGGCAAAGGTGCCATACGTCTGCAACCGAAGTACGCTAGAAGCTTCCACCATGTGTTATTATTTATAGCTTTCAGAGACATGGGCTCGCATGCAGGGGTCTAGACGCAAAGTCAGTTATCTTGCACCCTCTCGTTCGAGCGTTCGGAGGCTAGACCCCACGGATTCAGGAGAATCTTAGCGCAGATGTCCTAAAACTCAATGTTCTCCACAGAATACTTGCTGAGTTGCCATTTAACGGGCTTGCACTTTCGGGGCCCGTGGGTCAATGCTTTGCGCCATCACGCGTAAACCAGGATCCACGGCTGCTTCATCGCAGCCAAAAGCATAAATATTGGATATTGTCCCCAGAACAAGTAATGGACACCAAGAACAAATAATGGACACCATGTACCTTGCGCGCTGCGAAGGAAGGACACCATGTACCTTGCGCGCTGTGAAGGAATGCGCGAACCGGTGTTCGTCGGCGCTAGTTCTTCTGGCGGAGACGTCAAGGTGAGAGCAGGCGCGCTTTGGTGGACATCCAAGCATGACAATAGGATACTCAACAACGCATTGCCTGTCTCGAAACTGCCCGCATGACCGCTGCTGAGCCGGTGAAGATGACGCGGCGGGGTTTTCTTGGACGTGGCACGTCCTTGGCGCCCCAACCTCCTGTACCGGGGGCCCTCGCTTCTGCCACGAGGATTTCGATTGTCAACAGTGATGGCAGCCACGCGCTTTCAGGAACCGTGGAGCAGCAGCACGATGCTCCTGGCCGCACTGTGGAGACGGAGGCCGCTGCGCTGGGGGGATGGGGCGCGCAGCGGTCACGACACTGGCGGCGACCCGAAGGAAGAGGAACACCAGGGGGCGGTGAAGAAGAAGCGCGGGTCAGTTCTTGAAACGGGAGGGAAATGGACTTGGGGTTTCTCGATGTTTGGGACCGGGGTAGGGCGCCCTTTCTTTGCTTCTGTTGAAGGTGCCGATGCCTACTTGTCAGTTGAAACGGTGTTCGCATGCGGCTGTTGTGTCCTCATAATTTACTAGAGCTGAGTGCTAGGGTGTTCTTGACGAGCATCTTCCGATTCCGACTGCAACTCTGGCTTCCTGACCTGCGAGGGATAGGCGCCCGGCAGGCAAACGGCGGCGAGGTAAGCCGCTAGGCGATGCAGGTCTGCGTCAAGTCTGCGTCTGCGCCGATCACCAGGGCGCTCGCTACCAGCCCAAGGCGCACAGAGATGGCAGGCGGAATCTGAGGGCCTGGAGCACGCGCGGCGTGGCGTACGTACATTTGGACAACGGCCCATTCCCGTTAGAGAAAGCGGTACTCAGCCGCCACCCCAACTGCGTCTGTCCACCCTGCCACGCCAGGATCCGCCGCAGTCTACACGCCGCTGGTCTGCAGGCACAACACGAGCAGCCGCCAGATCCGATGCCCATACAGCGCACGCTGCAAAGCGGCAACTGATCAGCAGGTTAGGTGGTGCATTCTGATATGCAGGCGCAAGGGCTGTGACTCCTGCCATGCCTGCTGCTGCTGCGACAGCGGGGCAGGACGTGTTTGGGGAGCAGTGGTCTTGCACGTACGCTAAGGCCAACCTCGGTAACCCACCGGGGACGAGAGCGTCCACGCGTCAGCTGCAGGCTGCGCATCAGCGGGGGGCATTGGGCGGCGGATGCGCACTTCAGCTGCCGGGCGGACCTGTCCAGCTCGATGCCGCAGTGGTCACGGGCCCAGGCGGGATCAAGGACGACCTCTTTGCACCTTTCTGATACGGACCGGTGCTTGCACAGCACCCGCTTCTGTGTAGCTGTCACCCGTGACTGTCTGGCGTGGGTGGGTGAGGCTGACCGGCCAATCGTGGCGACTTTGGATTTTCGAGGTGGATTCGGCGGGGCTTGGGACCGCTGCCATGGGCCCTTACACAGTGAAAGGGCAACAGCCAAGCCTAACGCTGGACGCGCAGCCCAGCACCCAACCCCGTAACGTACCGACGACGGGGCCCCGCACGACCTACGGGGGGGGGCGCCGCGCGACCGATCGACACACACATGCGATGCGCCATGCACACCAGGCGTTGAAACTGCAGTTTCTTCAGGTATTAGGGCGACGCTCCTGCGGGACCTTACAAGCACTGGACAAATGCGTCACAAGCACGTTGGAGTTTCGCAGGATGCGGCGGCACGATGTTTCGTGGCATGTTTCAGTGAAGTATTTGACGGCGTACATGTGACTGTGACAGCGCTGTACATTTCGTACCGTAGTACACTAGTACTACGGACCAGACATGCACTTAACGGAATTGCACGCGCTGTGCCAGCTTGCCGCTCGCGCGTGTTCGAAGCCTGCTGCGATTTCCCAATAGCGGCCATTGGTCGGGCGTCATATGGGTGCTGTTTGGCGCGGTGACACCAGCAAGGTTACCAAGGTGCGTGTGTGTCCATCCAATATACCGGTATATGCGTGTAGTAGGTGTCGTACAATGGTCGGCCCTACACCTCAAATACGGTGCGAAGCACTGTCCCAGCATCTCGAGAAGCCTTTGCCAGCTCTCACCTACGTACTACAATGTGCGTGACGCGTCAGCATCCGATTGACGACCTGCTCGGTGTACCTGCGGTAGGCTGGTGGGTCAGAGAGGGTGACAGAAGGGTTTGGCAGTGTGTTGTGGGTTGTGTAGGTGAGAGTTGGGTGCAGGCATGTTGGCAGGAATGGGACGACGTAGGAGGGCAGCGTGAGGTCCACAGCAGTGCAGGTAAGCAGATGGTGTAGCTAGTGTACAGACGGGGACTACAAGAGCATACTGGCATAAAAAACGTCGGTGTGGACGCGGGCAGGGACATGTATGCGGTGAAGAACAGGCAACAGAGAAAGGAACGCGCGCGCACGGAGGTGAGTTGGCCCGCACCTGTGCAGCGGGGTGGGTGGGCAGTAACCGGTGATTCCTTGCTGCCGGCGGTCGTGCAGCTCTGCAGCGGCTTGGGGCCCTTGCTTGGATGTTGGCAAGCCGGGAAGCCTGAGGTTGGGCTGCAGAATGTATGTAGCGCTAGGAGGCGCTAGGCGGGCGTCAGTGGCACACGGAGCAGTTCCGCTGGCGGTATGTGTAGGGTTCCTGACGAGGGTATAATGGTGGCTGCTGCAGTACGACGTCCAGAGCGACAGGCTGGTACAAGAATGGCAGTAGTGGGCGGGCGTTAGGCGTTGTTGTAGTGAGCACCGTGGTACTCACAGTAGTTAGTGAGTGACTTGGCAGCGGAGTAATAAACCTGATATTAGGTAAAGGTGCGAGCTCGCCTCGAGGCGGGTATGACCACGCACGTCACCAGTAAGATTAGCACGCGGCGCTACATTACTCGCTCTGACAGGCTGTGACTACTAGACAGCAGCAGCCGCACCGAATCGGTGACCATTGATCGTAGCCTTACTTGCGGGATTTCAGTTGACCTTCTTTGATAGGACAGGCCGATTGACGCGACCGTTCAAATACGCGGCTGCCACACTTGTGAAGCTGACAACCTGTCAAGTTGCTTAGTGCCGCGCACGTTGGAGCAGCCGATTAGTATCCATCGAGATACAACACTTATTAGTCATCATTTCGATTACAATCGGGGTTCGACAATTCTCAGGTCAAAGCAGTTGTAGAGCATGAGCTCGCCATAAGTCGGAACAACGGCGACAGTGTTATTAGGAAGCCGCCTGACGTCGGACACCTTCGGACAGGTTGGCCAGCTGCTGTACGACCCATTTCGGGAAAGAAGTCTGCAGTTACAAAGCTTGATTGCAAGTGTAGGCGTGTGTAGGCAGCGCGCAGTAGTACAATGCGCAGGTTGTTCGGTCAGGTGCGGTAAGGAAGGGATGAGGGAAGACGCAGGAGGGGGACCTGGCTGGGTTGTTATTGCGCGCGGTAGTGTAACACGAGGCTGAAATCGACCCCCTCGGAAACGCCACCTGATCTACAACCTAACAGAATGCAAGCCTGAATGCCTCAAATGCTGCTGACCTTGCTGGATCTGCCGTTGCGGGACCCGGTTGCGGCCCCCCAATTACACCTCATGAAACGTGCGTGGCGTATCTTACCGCCACTGCGCGAAGCTGCCAGTGCATAGAAGTAGGGCGGCGCGCAGCCGCAGCTCCCCCCAAGCACTCATCACTGCCCCGGCAGCACGCACTGACCCACCAGCTTTGACAGGACAACGGTCTGAGTTCGAACATGGAAAAAGCGCATCAAGGCACAACCCACCAACGCCCGCCCTTGCCAGTGACCTTCTCGAACCCAGCTCGACCCAAAGAACGGCAGGCATCGGTGACGTCGCCAGGTGACAACCTCCTCATCGGCTGCCCTGGCCACGGGGCAAGCAATCACACGCCCTTCGCCCCTGCCTCCGGCCTTCGCGACCAGCAGCAGCACCAACACAGCGCGCTTCGCCACGCTCGCTGCGCAAAAAAGGCTGGACCACACCTTGCGGCTCTACTCCAACAGAAATGGCGATGTATAGGAAGGCGCTGGGACAGTAGCAGCTGATAAGAAGTAAGCAGCCAAGACGACCACCAAGAGGGCCGCCGCGGCGCTTAGTCCAACCTGCATGCCCGATAGCAGCGGGGCCGCCGCCGCCGCCTCCCTGGGTCTTGCCGCATCGCCAATTTAAATGCGCGCAGTGCAGGGTCCAGGAGCCCGCGTCGTGCAGCGGCACGGGGGACAACACGCCTCATCTACATCCTTCCGCCGCGCCTTCTGGTTCCGCCCCTTTCTCCTCCTCCCATGTATGTCCGAGGCGTCCTTGCCATTCCTCCTATCCTTCCAACACCCACACACCCACCCACACCCGCCCACACACATTGCTCGAGCGGATTCCTCGCCAAAAACAAATGAACACACATGCGCGCGATAAGACGTGCGACGAAGTGCGCTGCACTCGCACGTCAATGAATGTCCTGCAGTCCTGAGGGGCAGTCCCCGCCCTGGGCGTCCCCTCATAGTTCCGATCCAGCCCCTGACTCATCGACCCTAGCCGGTCACCGCGCCCGGTTCCAACCGGCCGAAGCTAGCGATCCCCTATCCTCTGCCCCCAGCATGGTGCATCCCAAAGATACCCACGGCAGCCGCCACGACCCCAGCAGTACCCTACGTCCCGCAACGCGCGCCCGGCACCCCTTGTACCGTGTCCTCAGCACGGATACGCGTCCTGCCCCATATCTCCCCACACGGCCCTGTTGTGACTTGCCGTCAGCGGGGCCCTCAGCGAGCGCCGACCCAACCATGTCCAGCTTGTAACTCCCTTCATCTTTGACTCTGAAGGAAAACACCACCCTGTGGCGATGTGCCCATGACCCAGGCTTGTCGACCCTGCCCCTAAAAGTCAAAAACCGCTGGCAATGCCCCCCTGCTGTTCCCCCAGCCGCCGCAACCTCGGCGGCCGCTCACGAGAAGAACGGCACCTCCACGCCCATGCCCGCCAGCAGCATGAGGATACCCACTGCGATGGCGATCCCCGACGCCACTGTGGACAGGTGCTTCTGAAGCCAGGGCTGTTCCTTGATGAGCGCCTGGGAGGTGGTGCCTGAGGGAGGGGATGGAATGGCAGATGAAGGGTGGGATGGTGGGTGCGAAGCGCACTCGCAAACACCGACAGCACTCCCAAATACCTTCCTCCCGAATAAACGTCCCCAGCATGTTGTCCCACAAGAAGGGAGCTTCCTAAGCGGTGTGACGGCGGGTCGCCTCCGCCACCACGTGAGGGTCCTAGGTTCACCCCAACCCACATCCTTGAGTGGCCGGTGCCGGCCCCGGCCCTGCGCCCCTTCCCCCGTGACGAACGTCCCGTCACCGACCCCCCCCGGGCGCCCGCTCACCGATCAGGAGGGTGTATCCTCCCATGGCGGACACCGTCCCGATCACAAACATGGAGCAGTAGGCAATCGCCGCCAGCTTGGTCGGCAGCGCCAGGGCGGGGATCACCACGAACAGCGCGTCCGGCTGCAGGCCGTACACGATGCCGGTGGCGTACGTGGCGAAACCCGATTTGAGGCCGCTGGAGATGCTGGAGGACTTGCCGGCCGAAACGGAGCCGCCGCCTTCAGCGCAGGGGAAAGAAAGGTCACAAAGCGTGGCCGCGCATGTGGACCGATGAGCAGCGGGTGGGCACGTGGGCAGCTAGATAGGAAGGCGGGTACGCAGGTAGGCACGTAGGTAATCATTTAGGCACCCAGCGCGCCCATGCCGGTTGGGCTGCCCGACCAGACCCTCTGAAAGAGACGCCCACACTCCGTCGACATGCCCCGCTCTGCTGGTCAGGTCAGGTGACACTACCGCGGTTAGACGGTTTAAGGTCCTGGGTTCGAGTCCCAGGGTGACCCCCGACATTGTTCGGGAGCATGAGATTATGGCTAGCTGCTGAGATGTGGAGTTGAGATCACAGTTGATGGATTGAGATTCGCACGCTAGATCGGTGGCGATTGCTGAACCCTCTGTCTCTACGGATGTGCGGGTGAATGGATGAGGTGGGATCCTTGGTTGGCAGGATCAACCGCCTTGGACCCTCGGTTCGTATGGCGTAGGTTCGGTGTGATGATGGTTGGAGGTGTCCTATAGCATCATATAAACCCGCGACATAAACCCTTAGACAGGGCCCGGAAGCCTATCCACACTGTAACGGTACTACTACTACTACTACTACATGCCCCGCTCCATCCCCTCTTGTCGCCCCCGCCTCACCGGCCAGGGCCAGCCCCACCGCCTCCGCCTCCGCGGCCCCATGGCCATGCTCGTCCTCCTTCTCAAAGAAGCTCTCGTAGATACCCATGAGCCCAATGGCGATGAGGGTCAGCGGCACGACCGTGCCAGCCCACTTGGACAGGAAGGGCACCAGGTCGTGGAACCGCTCCTGAGGCGCGTGGGGCACGCATCGGGGTAGGGTGGGGTGGGGTAGGGTACTTGACGCATTGGACGCGTGGCGGGGTCGGCGTGAGTTGCTCAACGGAAGCGGATTCAAGAGACACATTGCTTCCACGATGGTCGCAGGCTCACAAGCCGACGGGTGGGGTCCCCCCGAGGCACCCGGCACCTCAGGATGACTGGAGATTCGCGCCGGGGGGCTGGCAGGTCTGGACGATGTGGGTTCCCAGGAGGAGCGATCCCGGCTCGGCTCCTTTAGAGCGCCGGCGCCCTGATCCGCCTTCCAACCAGTGGTCAAATGACACTCCCGGGGCCTTAGCGAGGCATGCGGGTATGAGATGCACGGCGCATCCCACACCCGTCAGTCGATTTCCTCCTGTCCGTGGACCCAGATCAACACGGGCCCGATGTGTGCAAGGTAACGGGCCACCAAGCACCAGCCCTTTCGCCATCCAGCGAGAGCCTCCGCCGCATTGGGCTCCCTTCGGATCCCTCTGCAGGCCCTCGCCGCGCCTGCCGCTTGACATGCTGCTGCCGCTGCTGCTGCGCGCGAATATCTTGAGTCGCCAGTGCAACGGCGACATCGAGGGCCCCTCCCTGGCCCGTAGAAGCCCCCCTCCCTGGCCCCCTCGTGTCCCCGGGGACCGCCCCGCCGCCCCTCCGCCCGCACCGCACCGCACCTTGAGCACCACGAACACCAGGCCCAGGATGAGTTGACCCGTCGAGTGGCCGAAGCCCCACAGCGCGCCCAGGGCGGAGGCGGCGAACCGGTTCCGGCCGATGGTCAAGGGCGTAAGCGCCTGCAAGTGCGCGATGTGTGGCCGGCAGGGAGAACAGCCAGATGCAGGGAGGGCGGTGGGGGTGTCGTGGACGCTCAAGTGGTAAGCGGTACAGTCTGTGGCAATCATCCAGGACCCCAGACTGTGACGCGCGGATCGATTGACTCGCGTGCCGGGGCGGCAGGAGCAATCACAACGAATGGAGGCTCCGCTGCAAGCCCCTACCCTTCCACTTGACATTGCAAATTCGGCCCTCCGGCAGAAAACCCCTTCCAAGCTGTCCAGCCCGACATCGTGCCCCGTGGTGTCGTGGCATGCATTGTGGCGTGCTTAGGCCCTGCTGACCGACGTTGCCCGGTCGCCCAGCACGCTCTCGAGTCGCAACGGATTTGCCCCGTCCAGGGTCTTGCCAGCGGTCCTGGCCAACTGTACTGTGCTGATCTGCTGTGCTGGCCCCACTGCATCGCCCACCGCACAGCAGTAGCCGGTCCTCGCCGGAGGGCGCTACCGCTTCCACTATTTCGCAGTAGCGGCGCCCGTGTGATGACGGCTGTGCAAGTTGGCAAGTCCCGGAGCTGGGCGGTGGGGACCCGTTCGCCGTCCGTGCATCCCCGGGGATCCAGACCGTGCAAGTGTGTGTGCGCTAATCGCTGCTGCCTGGCTGCGACACTGTGCACCGCCCCTATGATCGGGGAACTCCCCCTCTCACCCCGAAGACAGGACAGCGGAAGGGCTGCCGATCACCGAGGTAAAGAGGCGAAATTCAGGTCCGCGGCATCGTGACCGCATCACCCCTCCCTGTTCCTCGCGCGCCCCTGCGTCCCCTTCCTTCGCCCTTCTTGCCAAGGGGTATGGCAAGGGGTATGGAAGTGCAACAGCGCTGCCGTTGCACGGGACCGCGTGACGGTGGCGACGTCATCACCTTACGGCACCTTTGCCCACTTACGCGCAGGATACGGCAACGCCACGCGAACCCGCACTCGAAACCATCTACGGTGGACATCTCCCACCGTCGCGTTTTTTTCTTACGCTGTCCGGACTACCGCAGCCTGCCACTTCGCCCCCCTCACCCTGTCTGCTCCGCGACAAGACGGAGTCCATCGCATTTGGTGGCGGCCGGTCCCCAAGCCTGACAGGCCGTGTGTCCCACCCGGCTGCCAAACTTTTCCCCCCGAGCGAAGTGGGTTTCCCCCTCGTCCACAACTTTTATTCACCGTCGCCTCTCACCGCCAAGTGATCTGGGCCACACAGCGTATGCAAGAACCCGGCGGCGAGCCCGGCCCACGCGCTTTTGGCGGCACTCGTCAGGCCTGCGAACGGAGGCACACATGGCCCGGGGGAGGGGGGGTTGTCCGAGCGAGGACGATGATGGGATGCAAGCGACGACGAAGCCATACGGGTACTTCCCCCGGGGCGAAACCATTGATGTCCTGCGGCCGAAGGATTGCGCACCTGTTGCGGGGGCCTCACCGACCGCAAGCGCAGTTGACGCAAACGGGGGCCCCGGAGGCGATCCCCAGGACAAGAAAGCATACACTGCACAGAACGCGAGGCAGCTGAAGAGAGCTCTGCATCTCCGCAAAGCCTCAAAGATCCCAAGTTGCTGCTGTTCAGATGACTGTTCGGGCGTCGGAAGGCAAGGCGCGGCTGCTATGGCGGACACGGCAGCCGGTGACTGGCATTTTGTGTGCAAAAACGCTGGTGCTAGAAGGCCTCCAAACGGTCGTTGCTGCGCGGCCCTCCTAGCGTTCGGACGGATGAGCGCCGCCTGCGGCACGCCAGCGGCAACTCTTCTTGGTGCCGCAACACCGCTGCCGATAGAAAGCATGTCTGATGAATTTCCGCTGCCTGCAGCTTAAGTATGGATTGGCATAAACGGCGGCCTCAGCCCGACATTACCAAGACACGGAGCTTATGGGACACGCGTACCATAACAAGGTTTACACAAATCTGTAGAAAGGTATCAATGGGTATGCGTAATTGTGGGTTTCAAGTGCGCTTATCAAGGAAAGAGATTTTCCGTGGTGGTCCACGATCGGAGGTCTTCTCAGGCCCTGTTTTTCAAGATCATATATGCATAAAATTTCAGTTTTGAAGCCAGGCATCAAGCATACAACTGTGATTTGTCAAGTTGACCTGAACTTCAAGCCGCCGACCCGGGGACCCGTTCTCCACCCCGCCAATGACAAGAAACGTAGGCTTGGCGATCCGCCAATGGTTAACATTTATTGTTGATAAAGTCTTAGCAAATTCCCGTTCATTATGTCAGGGGTCCAATGTCCGGCAAAAGTCAAAGGACCTAAGGTGCACAAACGCGTGACGTTGAGCAAGAAAATTGCTTATCATGAACAAGTCGACGATCCAAACAATTAACATTCAAGATCTGGAAATGGCTGTTCAGTGTGGCACCGAGGCTGGACTTCACCGACAGAACCCGCAGAGGGCTCCGTAGGCGTCGACGTCCACATGCTACTCAAGTCAAAGCAATCCATGAAACTAGCTGTGCCGCTGGGGTTCTTTACCAAATGCTCGGCCCATTCAAACCAACGGTAACGCTTTCGGAACATTCGTCTCGGAGACCGTGGCGAGTCCGCGACCGCGTAGAAGGTAGCTCTTACAATGCAGAATGACAATTATTCCATTTTTAAGTTTACAGGTATTTAGGTCATTTCGTAGCGGTTGGTGTCGCTAGATGCCGTCTCGTTCACCGTTCCTGCTGTACAGCAGGTCCGCCGAAGGTTATTTATAGCCAGAGACAGACGACGCAAAGCCAACCCCAAGCAATCATATCCATAACCACACAGGTTTGTCAAAGACCGCTCTAAATCAGTTTTATATTCCATTGAGTGCTTCCGCTTCGCTACAACCTCGAAAGGGTTCGGAGTCCTCGTCCTCAAAACTGGCGCCTCTAGAGATCTCCGGCGGTGTGGCCGCCCCAGCCTGCGCTGCACCGGTGAAGATGCCGCCACCGGCCCCGGTGCCTGCACCCGCGGAGGAAATGGACGTCGAAGGTGCGGCCTGGCGCGACGGCACCTGGCCAACTTGACATTTCATGCGGAAATCCGCACAATTGGTTCATCTATAAACTAATTATTGTTTGCACACCCCGGTATTGATGCGTGCTGTCGTTCTGCAACCCTTCCGGGACGCCATGCTCCTGACAATCGCAGAGCGGCAGGCGGCCAAATCGGCCTTCCTGTCGGAGGCCGGCCCTCGCCCAATTGACAAGTACATGTATCTGCGTGATCTCCGCGTGAACGATACCAACAAGTATTACGAGCTCATGCTCAAAAACGCACAGCAAGTGTTGCCGTTTATCTACACGCCGACTGTGGGGCAGGCCTGCCAGGAGTACCACAGCCTGGGCATTCAAACCCGTGGGCTGTATCTTTCTCTCGAGGACAGGTGCGACGCATATTGACGCGGATGACGATGTAACGGTGTACCTCACACAAAGAATTACAACCGGAAAAAGGTCCCTCGTAATTGTCAGATTAATGTTTACATCATGACGCCTTAAAATTGCGTGACTGCCAACTTCGCTGCTATGGTTTCCCTCCCGGAGCCACGTCATATGAGAGCACACCGAACAGGGTGGTCAATCGCTTATAAGATAGGCGAGCATTCTGTTTACGATGGAGACTTGCTGTGTTACAAAACGCCAGGTTTCTCACATATCGACCCGACCCGCGCACTTCGCTTCCTATATACAGGGGCAAGATCCTGGACAAGCTCCGCGCCTGGCCTCAGCAGGAGATTCAAGTGATCGTCGTTACCGATGGCGAGCGCATCCTGGGTCTGGGCGACCTTGGCGCCGTGAGTGACCGGGCGACTTATCTGTACGTCCCCGCTGCAAGGGCCTCTGACTGACACATCGTGTGGCACCTGTCCGGTTTGCTGACCTTACCGCACACACCAACACCCAACTTGCACCCACCGTGAGAGGCGTTGCTTCTACACCTCGTGAACCTGCAGCACCGTCGACGCCCCTCGATCTCGTCCTCCCTGTGTGGTTCAGAACGGCATGGGCATCTCGGAGGGTAAGATTGAGCTCTACACCGCCGCTGCCGGTGTGGACCCGTCCAAGTGCCTGCCCATCGCGCTGGACGTGGGCACCAACAACGTCAAGCTCCGGGAGTCCCCCGAGTACCACGGCCTGCGCCGCGCACGGCCGGGCAGGGAGGAGTACGACGCCTTCATTGAGGAGTTCATGCAGGCCCTCAAGGTGCGCGGTGCGGAAACGGGGGGATGGGGACGAGGACGCGAACGTCGTTTGTTTGCTGTGTGTAGTACAGGGCGTATGCACAAGGTGTGCGGCAGCAATCATGCAAACGCCATGTCGCGCCTGGGCGGCAATCAATCAATCTCATGGGACTGGCGGGCATGAGAACCGCATGGGAGTCGCTCACCATGGCTTTGATGTTGTTCCTGTTGATCAACCACCTGCCCCGTGAACTCGGATGACTGCTGCTGCCTCGTCCCGCCGCAGGAGTGGCGACCTCACGTGCTTCTGCAGTATGAGGATTTCGGAAACACGAACGCCTTCCGGTAGGCCTCGCGTCACGACACCCATCGCAGCGAGAGTTTAACTGGATGTACCTGTGTGCTGTTGTTGGGTAGCGCTGTTGGATGGATCTTGCGTTTCGCACCGCGCCTGCACCAGGACTGCTCACGAGCCACACATGATGTGCTGCGGCCGTGCCCTTTTTTTTCTCCGCCAACGCATGTCGGCATGTGTGCTGTAATACCTCATGCGCCCCGCAGCGTTCTGGAGAAGTACCAGAGCAGCTTCTGCTGCTTCAACGACGACATTCAGGGCACGGCCGGCATTACCCTGGCAGCGCTGCTGGGCGCGCTGCGCATCCGCGGCGGTCGCCTGTCGGAGCAGCGCATCTTGTTCCTGGGCGCTGGTAAGACACATTCACGGTTGGGTCACGGTCGTCGACGACATTAATTAAATTTGTTGTTGGGTATGTGCTGTCAGAGCGACTCGTTTTATGGCTCAATGCGGACACGGTTTTCCCCGTTCCCGATTGAGGTCATCTGTCCGTGCGGTGACCTGGCCAGTTGGTTTCATTGGCTGGCACTTGTGAATCTGCCGATGCCGTGCCTTGGACGTGGTCCGCAGGCGAGGCTGCTTGCGGTATCGCGACGCTCATCGCTTACTGCATGCACCGCCGCGAGGGGCTGTCGGAGGAGGTGAGACAGTCGGGGGCTGTCGGACGAGGGAAGCCCTGGGGTAACACCAGAGGGCTTGGACGCAGTGTGGCATGGCAAACTTCGACTCCATCCCGCCAACGGCTATATGGGCTCCTGAGTACCCCCACTGGCGGAGATGATGGGGCACGGGTTGCAAATCACCATCCACTTTGGAGCGCAACGTTCACTGCCACCCCGAGCGCTCTGCAAACCCCTGTGGGCCTGGTCCTCTACAGTCGGTCGCGCTTACTCCTCTTCACCGTCCTGTGCGTCCTCCCTCGGTCCCGCAGGCCTCACGGCAGCGCTGCTACCTGATGGACTCGAAGGGCCTGGTGGTGAAGAGCCGCACGGACCTGGTGCACCACAAGCTGCCCTTCGCCCACGACGCGCCGTTCACGCCCAGCTTCATTGAGGCCGTCCGCATGCTCAAGCCCACAGCCATCATCGGCGTTAGTGCCGTGCCCAACACCTTCGATGAGGAGGTGGGTGTTTGCATGTAGCCAGTCTGGTGCTTTTCTAGATTTTCTAGATGTGCCTCGGCGGTTTCTCGGACCCTGCGCGGCAGCGGCGATGGTGGAGGTCGTGAATTTGCGTGGATGGCCTGCTGCGCCGGCCCCCGAGACGGAGGGGTGACTCTGCAGTTGTTCAACGCATCGCTCGTAGCAATTTGCTGCTGTGCGAGCATTCCCGTCCTCTGTATCCCGAACCAATGCCCGTCTCCCTCCCCCCCAACAGGTGATTCGCACGATGGCTGATCTGAACGAGCGGCCCATCATCTTCCCGCTGTCCAACCCGACCAGCCTGTCCGAGTGCACCTTCGAGCAGGCCGTCAAGTGAGTTACTACAGGGCAGTGGCGACTCGAAACAAGTTCTGAGGGTTGGCTAAGCACTGTCCGCTTCGCTGCTTTGTTGGTGTGCTATGTCACGTAGGGTGCTGTGACAGTTCATGCCAGCACCGGTCTTCCTTGGGGCGTGTATGATGCGGTACTGATGTTTCAGCCTTTTAACGGTGCGATACCCGAAATGCCCTGATCCTGCCCGTGCCTCTGCCCTGTCCGGTGATCCTCGTCCTCCTAAGGTGGACGGACGGCCGCGTCATCTTCGCCAGCGGCTCGCCCTTCGACCCCATCGTGGACGACGAGGGCCAGCTGCACAACGCCCCGCAGGCCAACAATGCCTACATCTTCCCGGCTGTCGGCCACGCTGCCGTGCTCACCAGGGCCAAGACCATTCCCCAGGCCGTGTTCCTGGTGGCTGCGGAGCAGCTGGCGGCCATGGCCACCATCAAGGAGCTGCAGACGGGCAGGTGGGAGGGTGCGGCAGGTTTGAGGGGATGGTTGCTTGCTGCCTGCTCCGCGGCCAAAACAGTAGGCGGTCTGCACGGAGTGGTATTGAGGACAAAGAATTTTTCGCACCGCCAACGCGGGCAGTTCGGGGGACGGCTGGGATACCGCCGCCAACATTTCGGTTGGATTGGCTGCTCGCTCGTTTTCATCGTGTTGGGTCACGAAAACCAAAAACACGATCGTCCACGCAGTTGCCTATTTTTAAATGACGTATGAACTTCAATGACTCGGTTTTACCCAAAACGTTCCCGTGCCGGCCCCCTCTGCAGTGTCTTCCCGCAATTCGCCAAGATCCGTTCCATCTCGGCCGCCATCATGGCCGCGGTTGTGCGCTACCTGGTCAACACGGGGATCGGCTCCGTGCCGCCTGGCTGGGAGGGCCACGACTCCGGGGAGGGCCTGGACTGGCGCCACATGGCCGCCAGCGCCATGTGGAGCCCCGCCTCCACCAGCCGCCTGTAGAGCGCTGGGTGGACAGGGTTCCAGCGGATACCGCCGCACCTGCACCGAGGTGGTAGGTGGAGGAGGGGACAATATGGAGGCGTGCGGGAATGGGACGGCGTGGACCCCCACCCTTCGGCGTCCTCCCTTGCCTGGCGCTGGGGACGGGAAGAGCCAGCGGGCTGGCGCGAAGAGGAAAAGACTCGGCTGCCTTGCGCGCCCGTCCCTTTTTGCTGATCCCCACAAGGGAGGCGGCGTGGCGCGTGGGTACCATCGATCTTGCGGTGTCGGCTGAGGTGACCCATGTGCGCCGATGGTGCCGCGCGGCGGTTTCGGAGCCTAATAGGTTTGCTCGTGTTTGAGCACGGGATTGCGATGTACCACCTGCACATTCCTTGAACGCCTGAGAACCCCATCCTGTCACTTGGTTGTTGGTGCATCGTGTGTGGTTCTTAAGAGTTGTGCACGTCAGCAGAGAGACGAGCAGGTCGTTACCGTCGGATACGCGACGGCAGGGAAAGCAACGCCTTTCAGTCCACCCCTAGGATATCCTTTGGAAACCTGTGGGACGGGTGTCATGTGGTTTGTTTCCTCGGGCGATTTTGTGTCGATAGTAGATTGTGTAAAAAGAGGTCCGTTGCGGTGGCCACGTGGGCCGGTCCGTTTGGGTGTGTCGGATTGCGCGTCGTGATTGCTGCATGCACGCGGCATATGTCGTGCCCCGTTTGCCTGCGATCATCTTTCTCGATGTTGCCAATTTGCGGAAAGGGTGCGAGTCGGTCGGTGCTTGCAGTTGGCCGCATTGCCCCAATCCACACAGGTTGATTGTTACCAATCACACAGCGAGTTGGCAAACCTTTGATCCCGGGAGAGATTCAATCTTTTTACTCGCGGTACCGCGAGTCATTTACTGGCAGCTGTCTGTTTGACATGTCGTGGATGTGCCAGGCGCGAACTGGCGGTTGTTGATCGTCAGTTGTGGTTTTATGCGTGCGCGCGATGTAGACGCTTGTGTTTGGGACGACGTGTCAGCGTGCTCCACGGGCTGCTGCGCCACAGCTCCACAGCACTCATGCGTTTCTCCGCCATCTCTAGTGGCTACGCGCGCGATACGTGGAATGGTTGCAGCTCCAGGAAACCAGCGGAGCACCTATATGTCGTACTCAAGAGGAACAGTGACGCTTTGATCAGCGCGGCCGACCCTCTCTTGTTGCTCCCGGCCTCCGCGGATCCTGGGCGGGGCTGTTGTTTGCTGACAACGGGCGCGAGTTAGCGTCCCACGGATCGTTACTTCCAGAACAGACTGCCTTGAGGTGTGGAACGAAGGGCACGGGAATTTCCAGGCAAACAAATGCCTTGCTGCGGTTTCGTTGCATTTCAGTTTTAATTTTTGCTTGATATGCTGGCGGTTCCTGGGTGTGCTACGAGCAAGTAGGCCCACCAAGCCTTTTGAAACTAGGCCCTGTCCGCCGTTGGTGGCTGCTAACGGTCTGTGACGGCGACGCTTGGTGAGTTCGTGAGTCGATATGCCGGTGATAATGGACATCGAAGAGCATAAAAGCGAGGTATGCCCTTTGTCCGGGACATTCTCGGGGGGATTATTACATCGATTTCGCCGGCTGCTAGTGTTGGTTGGTTTAACTATTGGATAGGTTCGATGCGGTACGGTACGGCAGATTTAACATCCGGTACCTGATGGTTGGTACGGTACTATTGAGGTGAGGTACACTGGCAGCGCTCGCGCAGTTGGTGGCCTCCTCTAGACTGCTCCGCCTGTCGTCGGTCGATGCCATCGAAAGACATGCCTGCGGCACAACTCAGGCGTCAAGTCAAACGATCTGGACACGCCCGCGGCATAATCGCTGCACAGCTTTAAGCAACGCGGTCCCGGCGGACACCGACCAGCCATGCGGCCTGCCACCCCGGCGCAGCCAGTCACCAGGTTTCAGCAGAGTATCAGAGCAACATTGTCATTCGGACACACACCAGGCAGCGCCATAAGGTTGGCATGAATCCAAAGCAGAGGCCATGCGCAGGTAAGGCTGTGTCGTGCCCGTGCTAGGCTGCCAGGGGAGAAGGATGCCGGCCTGGGTCTGGTTTCCCGGGCCGGGGTGGCTTCCCGAATTATGACACCAACCCATGACAATGTAATGCTCTTGCTGGAAGACAAATGGCGACATATCCTCTTCAGCAACAAGCTGCCGCAGCGCTGTCGCGCCTGTATGCAACAAGGCGCGACATGTTGTCCATTGGCGCGGACCGCAGAGCCGCCGTGACAGCCATTACAACGCTGGACAGTGTCATGAGCCAGGCGTGGGTCTTCCAAGACCTCGAGAGGGTACAGCGCTGGGTGTTTCAGGGGTGGTGGTGGCTGGGTAATGGGGTGCCTGTGTGGGCGACCGTCCCTGTGCTTGGCTTTATCCACCCACTTTTGGGGATTTCGCCCCCTGCTGTGCCTATCCCTGCCTTGCTTCCGTGTCTGTCTGGGTGGGGTCATGGCCCGGTGTGTTTTTGGGCGGGGCCCCAGCGCGAAGCGCGTTCGGGGGGCCCCGCCCCCTAGGATTGCCCTGTGTGTGTGTGTGTGTGTGTGTGTGTCCGGTAACGGCAAAACGTTCATTATCCGCTAAACTAATTCTCTATGTTTGTCATATTAATTGTCCTCTATTGCAAGGTATTCTTGGTTTGGCTGAAAAAAATTCTTTGCGCACAAACGGTCAAAGTAAAGCTCCGCGGTCTCCATGGACCCGAGTCAACATCCACCCAACGCCTCTCGCGCTCATGTTTGTTGCAACAGGTGCCGCGTGATGAATACTTGGATTAGGAATGGGCGGCGCGTGCTAAATTGAACTTCGATAGTGTTCTGATGTTTGAACATCAAGATACCACCAACATCAAGATTTGCCTTTTTGTCTTGCCAGATGAATACAACTCAACAATATGTATTGAACCAAAGTTTCAAGATGCAAAGGGATAGCGTACCGAGTGCCAACGAGTTCTCCAGTTCCGATGGCCCAAAGTCCGGGTCTCACCGCGGCTTTTTCGCACCCTGATTTTGTCTTACATTTGCTATGTAACTATTGATAGCAAACTTTAGAGGTTCACGTCTGCTGCGGGCGTGCAACTGAAGGGTTGCATGCCTGCCGACGGACCAAACAACTACAGTTTCACGGCAAAACAAGGATGCTTCAAGCTTGCTTTGTGATCATCTGCTTGACAGACGGATGTGGTAGTGCACTATGGCACTATCGTTACCATAGTGCCGATACGATGACCGCCGTCGCCGGCGGCGCGTACTGCAGGATGGTTTCGGGGCTGCCGACGTGTTTGGGCCTGGTGAATCTATGCACGCCGATCCCCCTTCAACATCAACGACACCCCCAATGGCAACCTTTCACTCTCTCACACTGTTGCGCGGTAATAGAGTTTTCTTTCTAAAGCAAGCGGCCTGTACGGATTATAGGGGGCCCCGCCCTTTTCCGGCTTCGAGGAAGCCGACCCCTACTTGTTGCCGACGGACCAAACAACTACAGTTTCACGGCAAAACACGAATGCTTCAAGCTTGCTTTGTGATCATCTGCTTGACAGACGGATGTGGTAGTGCAGAATCGTCTGGCGTTATGATAATTATGCAGATGCGGTGACCGCAGTTGGCGGCGCGTACTGCAGGTTGGTTTCGGGGCTACCCTACCTGCTTGAGCTTGCTCAATCTATGCACGCCGATCCACCTTCAACATCAACGACACCCTCAATGGCACCCTTTCACTCTCTCACACTCTTGCGCGGTAACAGAGTTTCCGTTGTAAAGCAAGCGGCCTCTACGGATTGTAGAGGGCCCCGCCCTTTTTCCGGCTTCAAGGAAGCCGACCACCTACTTGTTTTATTGCGGCGTCGAGGTGTGGAGGTGTGTTGCCGCCTTCGCGCTGGGGCCTGCTGGGACTTGCCCTACCTGATATACACCTTTGATCCCCTTGGGGTCCGCTGTAACGTTCATACATTCAATACCACGCATGCCGCCCCATCACTCACATGCCCGCACCTCCCCCCATTATTCCCTACGTTTGCCCAACTCTCTCATTCGCAGCCCGACTCTACCAGCAGCCCCACCAGCTTGCAAGATGAACGGCATATTGCTAGGAAACCCCATCCTAACGCACACGAAGAAGTAATAAGGTGCGTATGTCCTGCCCCGCAGCCCCGCCCGCTGCGGGGCGGGACACAACTGCCCAGGAAGTGGGGCACAACTGCCGCCGCCTGTCCGCCATATTGTACATACATGCACTAACTACAACGGCATCCACACTCCCCACCGATGCCGTGCGGGTGCAGTGCCTTCACACTGAATCTCTCTCCAGCTGCTCTGCAGGTGCTGCGCAGCCCCCATACCAATGTCACACGCACATCCACACCATGCACGTGCATGCACGTCTGTGTGTTTTTGTACACACACACGCACGTGCATGGTGCCGCTACCGGCTCTGCGCTCCATCATGGCGCCGTATGATGCACTTCGATTTTGCCATACGTGTCGTTCACATGCCAGCACTCGGTTATTTGTGTGCACACAGTCGTGCATAACACAAACATTGGTGAAAACCGTACTTGTCAGGCCGCTTTGAAATGCCGGCGCCGGGGCACAGCATCGCAGACAGACCCCGAGACCCCGTCCGCATGTCACATTCACCCACAAAGACCCAGCGCCCTGGCATTTGTATTCCCCACCCACCCTGTACACATCACAAAGCCCAAAGACCAAGACCCGGCGTCCAGCACCTCACTCCGCTAGTCGCTCTGCTGGTGCAAGCACCTACACACGCGGGCAGTGGGGCCCATCAGTGATGCCACATAAACATGAAAGCCATACACGCCATCCCCCATCTGTTGCATCGCCCGTATCTCACCCCGAAGAAAGGCAGGGTTAGGGGCAGGGACCGGGCGGGCGTCTATGCCTCCTCGGCCGGTTGAGTGACGTCTGCAGTTCGCGCCCACGAGTTGACCAGCTCCACCGACTCGCGCTCCTCTGGCGGCATGAAGGGAAACACCGAGTCCCGCTGCTCCTGCAGCGCGGCCTCGCCGCCAACGGCGGGGCGCAGGACCTGCTGCACGCGGCGCATGGTCCGCTGCTCCTCCTCGTGCAGCTCCAGGGTGAGGTCCGCCCGCCCGCTACCTGCTGCCCCAAGGTGCTGCACCTGAAAGTAGTACGCCTGCACAGTAGAGCATCCATGACACGCGGTGGTAGCACACTGCTGTAATGATGAGGTTCTAAAGAGAATGTGTAAGCTATGGCTGTGAGCAAATTGTTTGACATGGCCTACGTGCTCACAGCCATGCACGGTATGTACCACAGTGCAACATGGGACAATGCTGCCTTTGCACAGCCTTTGCACAGCCTTTGACCCCATTCCGCATGGCATGCATCCTATAGCTCGGGTACATTAATCAAACACTAATATTGTTCTTCTGCAGTTGTGCACCGGGGAACGGAGCCACCAGGCCCGCCCACCTGGCCCCACCCTGTGCGTACCACCACGCACCACCGTGGCAACTCTGGCATGTTGCGTCGCGTGCCTCGGCATGCAGTATTTCCCGTGTGCATGACATACCTAAACGCAACATTCGAGGCATGTGTGTATGTCGCAAAGTCACATGGTGGGACGTCGCATGTCGGTCGCTCAAGTCGCAACCTGATCATGTCAAGCAACATGCAACCTGCCCTACCTACCTGCGTCGGCGTCAGATTCTCCCACACAAGCAAATACTCGTTGCGTATCGTGTAGACGTTGTGCTTCTGGCCATCCGTCAGGTCCAAAAGCACTGGGCAGGGGCTGCAGGCATACTGATATGCCCCCAGCAGCTTCCCGACCGCTTGTTGTTTGTCGGGTGCCTGTCAGTCCGGAAATCCGCATACAAGACGGTCTTTTGTCCCTGCATAACGCTTCACACGCACATATAAGTGCCCCTCTCCTCGCGGACCCTTAGATGCACCCACACGCCGTACGGCGCCCGCACATACCTGGATGACAGCATAAATGCATAGCGGGAAATGTGCTCACCCACGCGGCGCTCATCACAATCTTGAGCTTATGCTCATAGATGATCCGAATTTGGCGCGAGATATTCCTCTCCGTCAGGCCGTACGGGGCGACGCAACCGTCAAAGCCGCCAGAGAAGGACTGCTCATTAAATGTGAACTGCAAGAGCTTGCTCTTGCTGTGTGTGTCGTTCATCCCATATATAACCGCCCAACTTGTCAACACGACGCCGAGCTTCATCAACTGCTGCTGGTGGTGTTGCAGGAGCGCTGGCGTCATGGCATTCTCACTGCCGTCCTCCTGTCGCACAAAGGCAACGCATTCAGGCGTGCCTTCCGGCACATGCACCTCCTGCGGCGCAATCACCACGCCGTCGACCTGGACCAGGTTAGTTGACACTCCTTAAAAGGGTGCACAAGCCCCATCTGCCGACTGAGGAGAAGGACCGACGGAACCTTGCGTGCACGCCGCTGCTCGGCCATCTCAAGCCATGTCTCCCTTATTGCCGCACGTATAACTTCGCGCATCGGCTTTGTCCAAGGCATCATACGACGGCATTTGGTAGGGATACGGCAGCACGAGCCTTCAATTCAAAAGCACCCAAGCCCACGCGCACGCACTCAGGCATCGGTCTGGGAGGGACGTCAAACTGCGTAAGGCGTGCTCAGTCATCGCTGACCACTTTCTTTGGCCATGGTGAGCAACAAACCCCTGGGCCAGAATACCAACGCACCGGCTTCCGCCGCGCTCCCCATGCCCTGATCAACCGCCGCGGCTGCACAACGTCGGAGCAGTGGAGGGTCACGAACAAGGAAAACAAGCAAATTACGAAATGCACTCCGCTGCACGTTCCAGGCGCGCACGCTTGCGTAGACTCTAGCGGCTTTCCGGCCAGACTGTATAAGCTTTTTGATGTTCCAGACTGACCTTCCATGCGAAGGAGCGCCTTAACTGCCTTGGCAGCCAGGCCTGGTGGCATATTTCTCCTGGGCGTTTTTTTGCATATTTCTTAGTCAGGAGGATAATTCGCGCTTCGACCTTCTCATCCTCCGACAAGCCAGGAAGGCCGTCCAGCGTCGTGGACCAGTCGGCCATCGCCGAGGGTCTCAGACAAGGAGGCACGCAAACGATGCAAGGGCTTCGCTGAGCTCCGATGCCCAGCTACTGTTTGAGAGCTGTGGCTGAGAGTATGGGAAACTTGGAGAGCTTGGCTCAGATGGCTTGGCTCAGATGGACTCCAAGTAACGACAGACGCATCAGCGATCAAGGCAACACTTCTGTAGACTATGCCACGCAAAGCAATAACTTAATACACATCATAAGTCAATGCGTCAGCTCTAGGGTTCTGGGGTACGGTGTGACGAGCAGCTTCGCGATCCTTCTGATTGCACACCACAACGTCGGATGCTTGCGCTATCCCGGATGCCGAAGCGACGAAGTCCACGCGCTGCTGGTCGGGGCAGCATCTGAGAGCATTGTGCCCCTTGAAGGCTTCCATCAGACAGCTGTCGAGGTCGGCTGGGCGCCCCGTCTCGGGGCGTGGGCGGTTGTCATAGGGGCGCCGAGCGTGCCTGAGTGCCTCGCGGCCAGTTGGACCGCGCCCCACCTTCATGTTCGCGCGCACGCTCCCACTGCGCAGGTGGCAGGCCCCCTTGGTGGCCGGCCCAGGCGTGCCTTCAGCATCTCCTAGGTCTGATGCTGTGCGCCTAGCCCAATCGCCGTGTTTCAAGCCGGAGAAGGTGGCATGCAACCTGTAACATCCTTACCAACATCGTAAACCTGCCAACCAGCGACTGGGGGTCCTGAAGACGTCGTTCTCGGGGGCGGGACGGCGAGCATGTCACCATGCGGTACGAGCCGTACCGCATGGAGCCGCTCGGAGCGTCGGAGGGGCCCCGCAGCTCCAGCAGCATCCCTGTCCGGGGTCCTGGTCAGGAACGAACCACTGCAGCCGCGCCTTGTCTTCGCGAACTGCGACGGAGCGCACGGCCGCGCGGGCCTGTGTGCTCCTTGGTGACCGCAACGTCAAGTAGCGCGCCGGGCTGAGCTTGTGGTGCTCTCGGACGAACTGTTCAGTGTTGAGGAGCTTTTCTGGCGCTGAAACAAATCCCGTGTTCTTATCCATTTTCCGATCAGCACCCAGCATGAGGTATCCTGTCGCCTTGGCGGTGGGGCCTGCTGGGGCTTGCCCTGGTATACACCGGTGATCCCTTTGGGGTCCGCTGTAACGTTCATTCATTCATCAAATCCACTCAATTGTGCTTGAAGCACCCTGGCGTCCTGATGGATAGATCGCTAGGTTCCAACGCTTCTCGTTCTGATTCCGATCGCAAGTCCGGTGAGTCAGGGGTTAGTTGTACGCTAACTAACCGAGACCTTTGAGTCGAACGGGAGTTAGACATGACTACCTTGCTGTCTCGCGGCGGGTCTCTAGGGGGGAGACCCCCGCCGCGGATCAAGCCCAGATATGGTTCAACACGGACCGGGAAGCCAAGAGCGACGCGGCGGGCCTACGTCATTGCGCGCAACGAATGCGGGACAGCTTGTTGGGCCGCACCTGACCGCACTGCTGCGTGGCGATGACCCGGCGGACCACGCCGGCCGGCCGGCCACTCCCGCGGATCAGTTCGATCCGCCCCTGGCGCACCCAGCGCTGCACCCTCTCGAGGTCAAATGCAACATGCAACATCACCGATGACCCGCGGGGTCCGCTGTAACATCCTAATAATAATGCTGTTCCGTCGCCCAGTTGCTACCCTCCCCGTCTCTCGAACAGCACACCACCACCCAAACTCCATTCTCAAACCTCCCCGTCTGCCTGCCGATACGGAGAACCCTCCGAAACAAAGCGCAGCTCGTGGGCCTTCCAAAGGCAGCATGAAGTGGCAAAACCTTCTTTCGGCCAACACGTTGCAGAACATCACGATGCTGCGAACCGCCTCGCAGTCAGCGGTCTCCGGTCGCCATCATCCATCACTTCTTGTCGCCCTCGCTAGTGCCTGGAACTGATGGAACTTGATCGAACACCATTCCCTTGAGCATGGCCAGCAACGACGGCCGCTGGTTCATACACGCCCGCAGCTGCTCGAACTGCGGTGACAGGCCAAGATGCAGTACGACGGGTGCAGGTGGGTCGCGGCCCGCTCGAGGTCTTACGGACACTGGCAGCCCCACGCACAGTCGGGGCGACCTGGCAGCAGCTCTGAGCTTTCTCTCTCAGTGAAGGCCAGTGAGCGAGGCTGCTACCTCGGTCGGGTGCGGCTGTCGCGCAGGCCAGACAATCGGCTGCGATTGCCCTACTCGTCTTTCGGCTTACCAGCTCCATACAGTGCTCCCCTTCCTCCCCCTCACGCTCCATGCAAGCATCGAATGCCTACGGCGCAACTCGGGCGTCAAGTCAAACGAGCCGGTCACGCCCGAGGCATAGCCGCTGCACAGCTTTCCGCAACGACGACGACGCCTTGTGTCCTACATCATACTGCTTCTTGCAAATCTTTTGCTCCATTATCTTGCACCACGCACAGTCATTTTGGCTGCCCTCGTCTTGGGGAGTTTCCACCTTATCTCTTTGCGCATCCATCCTTCATATCCAAATATCAAAACACTGTTTCTCGGAACTCGCAAAATATTCGGAGAGGTCGCTGTAATTTGGGTCCGACCATACGAGTAAACCGACAGCTGTAGAAGGTTTCGGCACAAAGATTGCAGGTTGGGCTCGCAGCTATATTATTGTAGATTCACTTCGGCAGTTTTGAACGTAACTCAACTGCAGCTGCAAGGGGAAAGTGCCACCACCCAGCCCAGCAATTGCAGGTGCCTCTCAAAGATGGTTTCCACTTAAACAAATCCTTAGAAGAACTCTGTTGCGAGGAGCAAATTTTGCCTTAGATCGCCACGACATCCCCACATCGGGCCCGCGGGTCACGGCGTCCAACTTACACCTTTTTCGGATCATCCGTGATCCTTAGAACGAAAAGAAGGGGCCGCAATATATCTTTTAGAAGATGCAGCCCAGCACTTCAAGCTTGCCGCTCCCGGAGAGCGCTGCCAAGGCCGCCACAAGCGACCTCCGCGCTTTTGCGGTTGACGTGGACGAGGAAGACTTTCATTCCTCAGCACACATAACCCCTGAAAGCAGCCCCCAACAAAGGCAACTGGCCATCAGTTGCCAATCGCCGGTCGGGTCTGCTGGCTGGGCTCCAGGCCCGTCCGCAAATGCGGTGGCCGCGGCCGCCCTGCTCCCCCCCGACCCTGACGAAACCGCCGCCGCCGCGCCGCGCATATCGAGGCAGGTGGCAGGCCCCATCGAACCAGCAGCGCTCGCATTTAATCCGGTTGCGGCATCGTCAACGGCATCGGTTGCGGCGGGTGAGCCCTCGCCACTGCTGCCGCAGCCTCTGGTCCCGCGCCCGCCGACCTTCACGACGCCTCCCATCAGTGTGCCAGGACCTGCTTCCGCAGCTGGGGCCCCAGTGCCGGCGGCCCCAAGCATCGCCGCCGCGGTGCCGCCACCCGCCGTCGCTGCTGCCGCCGATGCCGCCGACGCGGCCGAGGCGGCCGACAGCCTCTTCGGCGCTGGCCTCAACCTGCCGGGAGTACCTAGCCAGGCCGCTCCTGCCGCCTCCACCCCAGTTCCCATGTTCTTTGCCGAGGAGATGTGTTCGGAAGCGGGATCCGGGGGGGCGGCCGCTGGGGGACCTAGCTCCTTCCTGAGGTCGCCCTCGCCCGGTGGGAGTGGCGGTGGCGCCGCCGCTCCTGGGACTAGTCCCGCTGCCTCCTCGGCGTCGCCTGGAGATGGGGCCAACATCGGCGAAGTCACCCTGCCTCTGACAGCGCCGCGGCCCGGCCGATATCTGCTGGTGCAGGGCCGGGAAGAGGAGCAGCAGCAACAACATCGCAGAGGGATTGTTCCCAGGCAGCAGCAGCCGGCGCCGCCGCCGCCGCAGCAGCAGGTGCAGATGCTGGAGTCGCAGGCGCCGCAGGGCTGGTTCTCTTCGCCGGCGGCTGCGATCAGCTCAGGGCCCGCCACGAAAGGCGGCGGCGGTGGCGGCGGCGGCGTTGGTGGCGGAGTTGGAGGTGTAGTCGGCCGCGGCGTTGGCGGTGGTGGAGAGCTTGGTGACGTGCGCATCGGCCTTGGTGGCGGTGCTGTCAGCGGCGGCGGCCGCGGCGAGGGGGACCCTTGGCTGGGTGGCAGTTGGCCGTTAGGTGGCCGTGTCGAGTCCGACGCGCTGCGGGCCACCAGGGAGCCGCTGGTGTCGTACGACACGGTTCCGGAGCAGGAAACTTCACGCCGCCGGACGCTTGTCCAGCGGTTGATGTCGTACACGTTCGACTGGCTGCTGGCGGCAGCGCTGCTTGTGTTCGACTTCACGGTGCCCTTGAAGGTGCGGCTGGAGGGGGAGACGTGCGAGTCAGGATGAAGTGCGACCGCGAATCCTTCCAGATAAAAAATAGCCTTGTCAGGGATTGTGTACTGCGGGAGGCGGAAAATGTGTTCATGCTGGCAGCTCCGCAAGGGTCCAACCTTTGTCCCGACCGGGCGATCCAACGGGCCCAGACAGACAGCTTTGTAGGCGCCTCGTCTCACCCACCCCTCAGGCCCCACGTTGTTGTCCTCCGCGGACCTGCCGCCGCCCAGGCCATCCACCCCGTCCAGCGCTTCTCCAGCCCGGGTGACCCGGCGCTGAGCTACCCGCGGCGCGCGGACACCGTCCCCACCTACGCGCTGGCCATCATCAGCTTGGGCGGCCCCGCGGTGGTGTTCCTCCTGGCGTCCCTGCTGTCGAAATCCGGATGGAGGTTCATTCTCCTGTGGGTGTGTGCTGTTTTGCATCTGGGTTGTGTTGGATAAAAATAGGAAAGGATCCTGTTACGGGTTTGCAGGGGCCGGGGCTGCGTGGTGACGCGCCCAGTATAATATTACGGACCTCGCGGGTGACAGCCAAAGCCCAGTACGTACGAAGGGGGGACTTCTTAGCCTGAGGCCAGACCGTTCATGAAAATGAAACCCAAGACCCAAGCTCCGGACATTTGGAGTAAGCCCTTGCGCCGCCCTGCGACAGGAGGATTTCCACAGCACAAGCAGTGGTCGATTGCTGCATGGGCTTGTGGATCGAGCGCGATGCCCGTGGGTTTAGCAGCAGGTGCTGCCCAACGCTTGTCGCCGCCACTTTGCGACCAGTTATGGCCAAGTGATCTCCTTGACAGCGTATCGCCTATGCCCCGCCCTGCCCGCCTGTACCTTCGCCAGGCACCACGGGCTGCTCAGCCTCGCGGAGGCGATGAGCTTGTTCACGCTGTTTAAGCACTTCCTCAACCTCACCGGGGTGTACCGGCCCGACTGGTGAGGCCACGCAGCCGCAACCGCAACCCCAGCCGCAGCCGCAGCCACAGCCGCAGCCGCACCGGAGTGGCCCCAAGTGCGGATCAAGATTAAGTACCGCGGGGGCTCCTCAGGAGATCCGTGTTTGGCCGGGGCATACGGCCAGCTCTCGCCTCTCGCATGAGCGAATGAATGAATGTTACAGCGGACCCCAAATAGGATCTCGCATGTTATCTGTTCCTAGATGTCGTCCCGACCAACCGACCCATCCAGGCAATGGAGTGCTCCTCCCACCTCGCCACCGCATCATCACAATCATCCGCACGGGTGCGGGCTGACTTGGGCCCCCCGCACCTGGCTGCCTGCCGCCCGCCGCCCACGCACCCGCGCAGGTTCGCTGACGTGGCGACGGGCGACCCACGGGCTGTCTCGGACGGGCGACTGGCGTACCCCAGCGGCCACGCCGGCTTCAGCGCCTCCGCCGCCGCCCTGGTGGCGCTGTTCCTGGCCGGGCACATCCGTCTCTTCGCGGGGCCCAGGAGGACGGTGAGTGCGGGGGGACCTACCTGCAGCGTGAGGCCCACCCTCGCTGTGCGACCCACCCACCTGACCCGCCGCGGGCCGCTGCCGCCGCGGGCCGCCGCCGCGGGCCGCCACCGGCATTGCAGCAGGGAGCCCTGCTGCCGGTGGCCTGTTGGTGGCCCGCCGGAGCCCTGTTGTTGTTGACGTTGCCGCGCTGATTTGGACACAGTACCGTGGTAGCGGAGTTCCCGCGGGTGTCGCCCCTCCAGGGGTGTCACGTTCTAAACCTGCGTGTGCGGCACCTGTGGTCCTGCGGGGGACTGGGGATTGCAGTGGGCGATGGTGCCCCGCGAGATAGACATGAGGGCCTTCGAGAAGCTGCAGGGACTGCTCCGGGGATGGGCGATGTGGGTTGTCCCATATTGCAGTATGGGGACATCCAGCTCTGAGGACGGCCCCGCGCGGCGGTCTTGCGCTGCGCGGGGTCAGCTGCAGCCTGACGTGCGGTACAGGATCGGCCCGCCACCCATGCATGTAATATAATTGTCACAAGCTGGACCCAGGTGCATGTCGCTTGGCGCCGTGTGATATCCTGGCTCACCGCCACCGCCACCGCGCCTCGCTTTGCCTCGCGCTGCCGGGCGCGTTTTCCTGCCGGGGCGGTGCCTGGCCTGCGGCCTCTCCTGTCTCCGCACCGCCCCGCCAGGGTCAGTTCGCGCGGGTGCTGCTGTGCGGCAGTCCGCTGGCGGTGGCGGCGTTCGTGGCGGCCACTCGGGTGGTGGACTACAAGCACGCGCCCGCCGACATCAACGCGGGCGCGGTGCTGGGACTGCTGTGCGGCGCCGGGGCCTACCTGGCAAACTTCCACAGGTGTGTGGGCGTGTGTCCAAGAAAACTGAGCAGCGAGTGTGTGTTGAGTGTGTGTTGAGTGTGTGTGTGTGTATGCTATTAATGCTATCTCTCAAGGAAAGCAGCACTCGTGCCACGCAAGAGAACCGTATGTGGGGTGTGCGTTATTAGGCGAGGAGCCCCGAACCGACCCTGAATGAAGCGATATACCGCAAACAAAACACATCCTTAACAATAAAACAAATCACACATCCATCGAGCGTGCGTGTTTGAGTGTGTGAGTGAGTGCTTGCGGGTGTGGGTCATGATGGGGTGCGAGCGTTGGCCAGGGTGTCGTCTTAAACATCGTTGTGGCTGCACATGAGCTTCCTTTAATCGTCCTTTCCTCGTTCGGCTGCAGTTGTGCCGGATGGCCAGAATGGCACCGCCGCAACATGGAACATCACCGCGCAAAACACACGGCCCATGGCCCCCCCCTGCGCCGTGTGGCCCCGCCGGCATGTGTCTGCAGCCCGTTCGGCCGGCTGGCCGGACAGCCCCGCCTGCACGGACCCATGGGTCACCGTCGCGGCGCCGAGCCGTCGGCGCGCCGCCCTCCCTCGAGCCATCGAGAGAAGAGCTCGCGCTACGGCCCCGGTGCCAGCAACGATGACGACGGCGACGAGGAGGACGGCATCACCTCCAGCTACAGCCACAGCCCGGCGTATGCGCCTTCTTCACCCGACCGCCGCCGGGCTGACCGGTCCCAGCAGCAGCAGCTGCACGCCCTCATGCCCTCGGGCCCACGGAGGTCCGCCGCAGCGGCCAGGGCACCGGCGGCAGCGGGAGCGGTCCTGGGTAGCGTGGGAGTCGTTGGTGTCGACAACGGCGCCGCTCGAGCCGCCGCCACCGAGCTCTGGGACGTTGCGGGGCGAGGTGGCGGGGGCGGCGGCGGAGTAGGCGGCGGAGGGGGCTTCGGAATTGGCGGATGCGGCAGCAGCGTGGCTGTGCCCGTTTCCGACCGGCGGCCGGTTGGCAAGCGGCCGCCGCCTTAGTGCGTGCGTTAGAAAGCAAGGAGTTACGCGTCAGGAACCTAGGGTACCTACAGCCACCTTCGGGGCAATGACGATGCGCTCATCAGCAGCCGCAAGGCGCGCTGAATGAAGCCGTTGCCGCGGGACTGTGCGGTAGTTGGCCGTTGCGACTTCATGCAGGTTGCTTGCGTGGCGCCGCCCCTACTTGCAGGGAGCTGCCTGAGAGCAGCCGGGCTCGCCTCGCTTTGCCTCGGCGGTAACCAAACTGCAGGAGCTGTCTGAGGGTTGGAAGCATGTATGTTTCGACGTTGTTGGTTGTTGCTGTGCTGTGCGCACAGCGAAACGCCACCGCACGGCACACACGCGCGTTCGAGCGGGGTTCGCTGACCGCAATGACCGCCTACTCGGGGGGTCGTCCTGTCCTGTCCTGCCCTGGCGCTGGCGCTGCCACCTCGTCATCCTGTCCTGTCCTATCCTGTCCTGGCGCTGGCGCTGGCGCTGCTACCCCAGATCCAACGAACGCGGGGCTGTGGGCTTCCTGTCCGACGCCCGCCGCATGAACGTCCCCCACCGGCCACCGAATGCTCGTCGGTACGGGAAACACCGCCACTTCTCTCGCTGGCGTGCGGAAGACAAATCTCTCGAGTTCACCCGACTCGGAAAACTGTTCTCGAGCTCACCTGGCCCGGAATACCAACTCTCGAGTACTCCTGACTCGGAATAACTGCCGTATCTCTCGCCGGCTAGCGGAATCACATGACCTACATCTCCAAAACACGTGCTCCCACGTTTCGGGAAAACTCATCGTTACAACCCAGTAACGACTGGAACTCAAGTACGATGCACACCTATCGTAAACTCGGCTCCAAACCTGAAACCTGAAACCGCTCAGCACGCTGCCGTACACCTCCTTGCTCTCAGGAGGACTGTACGGCGAAGTACTGGAAACCTTTACGCAATCAGCTGTCGGCGGCGTGCCACCATCATCCCGGCCTGCACCGGGTGCTGCGCCGCCAGCTCCGGGTTCCGGGCAATGAGAGCCGGGACCGGCGGGACCGCCGGGGCCGCCGCCTGGGCTGCCACCGGGGCCGCCAGAGCCGCCTGGGCTGCGGGATCCTGCTGTCCACCCGCCAGCTCGCGCCTGCGCTGGCGGCCCCGGTGGCAGCCCAGGCGGCGGCCCCGGCGGTCCCGCCGGTCCCGGCTCTCATTGCCCGGAACCCGGAGCTGGCGGCGCAGCACCCGGTGCAGGCCGGGATGATGGTGGCACGCCGCCGACAGCTGATTGCGTAAAGGTTTCCAGTACTTCGCCGTACAGTCCTCCTGAGAGCAAGGAGGTGTACGGCAGCGTGCTGAGCGGTTTCAGGTTTCAGGTTTGGAGCCGAGTTTACGATAGGTGTGCATCGTACTTGAGTTCCAGTCGTTACTGGGTTGTAACGATGAGTTTTCCCGAAACGTGGGAGCACGTGTTTTGGAGATGTAGGTCATGTGATTCCGCTAGCCGGCGAGAGATACGGCAGTTATTCCGAGTCAGGAGTACTCGAGAGTTGGTATTCCGGGCCAGGTGAGCTCGAGAACAGTTTTCCGAGTCGGGTGAACTCGAGAGATTTGTCTTCCGCACGCCAGCGGCCAAATCTCTCGAGTTCACCCGACTCGGAAAACTGTTCTCGAGCTCACCTGGCCCGGAATACCAACTCTCGAGTACTCCTGACTCGGAATAACTGCCGTATCTCTCGCCGGCTAGCGGAATCACATGACCTACATCTCCAAAACACGTGCTCCCACGTTTCGGGAAAACTCATCGTTACAACCCAGTAACGACTGGAACTCAAGTACGATGCACACCTATCGTAAACTCGGCTCCAAACCTGAAACCTGAAACCGCTCAGCACGCTGCCGTACACCTCCTTGCTCTCAGGAGGACTGTACGGCGAAGTACTGGAAACCTTTACGCAATCAGCTGTCGGCGGCGTGCCACCATCATCCCGGCCTGCACCGGGTGCTGCGCCGCCAGCTCCGGGTTCCGGGCAATGAGAGCCGGGACCGGCGGGACCGCCGGGGCCGCCGCCTGGGCTGCCACCGGGGCCGCCAGAGCCGCCTGGGCTGCGGGATCCTGCTGTCCACCCGCCAGCTCGCGCCTGCGCTGGCGGCAGTTGCGTGCCAGGTGCCCTTCCTCACCGCAGTGCCAGCACACTCCGCCGCGTCCTCCGTGGCCGCCACGGCTGCCCTTGCCTCCGCGGTGACCGTACCTGTTCAACGACAAAACAACTGCCTCCCGGTGATCGTTGCGCTCCAGCACCTTCTCCTCGCTCAGCAAACGCGCTTCGAGTCTCGTCACCGTGCCGATCTCCTTGCTCGACGCGCATATTGTCTTAATCGTGTAGAAGATTGGATCCAGGCCCGCCAGCAGAACTGCGATGCCAAGCGGCCGCTGGCCGGCCCCCACGGTTCTGCAATACAGGCCTCTCTATCAGTTGGACACAACTGAAACTCAACTCAAAATACACCACCGAATGCTCGTCGGTACGGGAAACACCGCCACTTCTCTCGCTGGCGTGCGGAAGACAAATCTCTCGAGTTCACCCGACTCGGAAAACTGTTCTCGAGCTCACCTGGCCCGGAATACCAACTCTCGAGTACTCCTGACTCGGAATAACTGCCGTATCTCTCGCCGGCTAGCGGAATCACATGACCTACATCTCCAAAACACGTGCTCCCACGTTTCGGGAAAACTCATCGTTACAACCCAGTAACGACTGGAACTCAAGTACGATGCACACCTATCGTAAACTCGGCTCCAAACCTGAAACCTGAAACCGCTCAGCACGCTGCCGTACACCTCCTTGCTCTCAGGAGGACTGTACGGCGAAGTACTGGAAACCTTTACGCAATCAGCTGTCGGCGGCGTGCCACCATCATCCCGGCCTGCACCGGGTGCTGCGCCGCCAGCTCCGGGTTCCGGGCAATGAGAGCCGGGACCGGCGGGACCGCCGGGGCCGCCGCCTGGGCTGCCACCGGGGCCGCCAGAGCCGCCTGGGCTGCGGGATCCTGCTGTCCACCCGCCAGCTCGCGCCTGCGCTGGCGGCAGTTGCGTGCCAGGTGCCCTTCCTCACCGCAGTGCCAGCACACTCCGCCGCGTCCTCCGTGGCCGCCACGGCTGCCCTTGCCTCCGCGGTGACCGTACCTGTTCAACGACAAAACAACTGCCTCCCGGTGATCGTTGCGCTCCAGCACCTTCTCCTCGCTCAGCAAACGCGCTTCGAGTCTCGTCACCGTGCCGATCTCCTTGCTCGACGCGCATATTGTCTTAATCGTGTAGAAGATTGGATCCAGGCCCGCCGCCCCCAGGGGCCGCGTGGGAGCGGGATCAAGGAGCTGTACTCGCAGACGACGCGGGAGCACGTGATCTTCTTGCGCGAGAAGTACAACTCGTTCAGGAAGATGCCTGGAGAGGGGATCAGCGCTTACTTCCTTCGCTTCCGTGTCCTGCGGCGTCAGATGATCAACGCGGGCATCGAGGTCGATGAGGAGGACGCCATCGCAGTTCTGCTGGCGGGCCTGGATCCAATCTTCTACACGATTAAGACAATATGCGCGTCGAGCAAGGAGATCGGCACGGTGACGAGACTCGAAGCGCGTTTGCTGAGCGAGGAGAAGGTGCTGGAGCGCAACGATCACCGGGAGGCAGTTGTTTTGTCGTTGAACAGGTACGGTCACCGCGGAGGCAAGGGCAGCCGTGGCGGCCACGGAGGACGCGGCGGAGTGTGCTGGCACTGCGGTGAGGAAGGGCACCTGGCACGCAACTGCCGCCAGCGCAGGCGCGAGCTGGCGGGTGGACAGCAGGATCCCGCAGCCCAGGCAGCTCTGGCGGCCCCGGTGGCAGCCCGTCGGTACGGGAAACACCGCCACTTCTCTCGCTGGCGTGCGGAAGACAAATCTCTCGAGTTCACCCGACTCGGAAAACTGTTCTCGAGCTCACCTGGCCCGGAATACCAACTCTCGAGTACTCCTGACTCGGAATAACTGCCGTATCTCTCGCCGGCTAGCGGAATCACATGACCTACATCTCCAAAACACGTGCTCCCACGTTTCGGGAAAACTCATCGTTACAACCCAGTAACGACTGGAACTCAAGTACGATGCACACCTATCGTAAACTCGGCTCCAAACCTGAAACCTGAAACCGCTCAGCACGCTGCCGTACACCTCCTTGCTCTCAGGAGGACTGTACGGCGAAGTACTGGAAACCTTTACGCAATCAGCTGTCGGCGGCGTGCCACCATCATCCCGGCCTGCACCGGGTGCTGCGCCGCCAGCTCCGGGTTCCGGGCAATGAGAGCCGGGACCGGCGGGACCGCCGGGGCCGCCGCCTGGGCTGCCACCGGGGCCGCCAGAGCCGCCTGGGCTGCGGGATCCTGCTGTCCACCCGCCAGCTCGCGCCTGCGCTGGCGGCAGTTGCGTGCCAGGTGCCCTTCCTCACCGCAGTGCCAGCACACTCCGCCGCGTCCTCCGTGGCCCCCAGCGGCCCCCACCGCGGCCGCGGCGGCCGCGGTGGGGGCCGCTGTATCTCTTAGGTGTTACATTATCATATACCATAAGTAGACCAAAGCAGAGAGAACTCTCCACACAAGTACGCAAGGATAAAGTCCCTGGTACGGCAAAGGTCCTTAAGCTCTATTGGAAAAGGGAACGGTTGCTAGTCGCTGACCGAACCAAAGCACTTTCCAACACTCCCACGCGGGCAGCGGACTAAAACCGAATCTCCAACACTACCAGCTCTCCAACTTCAGAGCTAATACAACACGCCACAGAGACAGGCGTTAACCATTGCAATCACAATCCAATCAAAATTCAATTAGGACCAGCAAAAGCTTCGGCACGCAGCGAAGCAAGCGACCCACAACTCCTGTCGCACAAGCCAAACGCACAAGCGATCCGTTGACCTGCAAGCGCGTCTCACACAATCAGGTAATGATGCGGTGTCCTGCAACACAACTGTCGTAAGCAATCACTTGCCAGTCTCATGTACAACTCCATCTCGAACCGGCTCCCACGGTTCTGCAATACAGGCCTCTCTATCAGTTGGACACAACTGAAACTCAACTCAAAATACACCACCGAATGCTCGTCGGTACGGGAAACACCGCCACTTCTCTCGCTGGCGTGCGGAAGACAAATCTCTCGAGTTCACCCGACTCGGAAAACTGTTCTCGAGCTCACCTGGCCCGGAATACCAACTCTCGAGTACTCCTGACTCGGAATAACTGCCGTATCTCTCGCCGGCTAGCGGAATCACATGACCTACATCTCCAAAACACGTGCTCCCACGTTTCGGGAAAACTCATCGTTACAACCCAGTAACGACTGGAACTCAAGTACGATGCACACCTATCGTAAACTCGGCTCCAAACCTGAAACCTGAAACCGCTCAGCACGCTGCCGTACACCTCCTTGCTCTCAGGAGGACTGTACGGCGAAGTACTGGAAACCTGTGGGGTTTGTTGTGGCGTTAGCACTTTGCTGGAGCACTTTGCTAGAACGGGATCAGGACGCGCAGTTGCCCGTGGTTTCGGGGCGGTTGCTCCAGCTTCAGTTCTTCTCAGCGATCGGCGGGTCGTACTGGTCGTACTGGTTGTACTGGTCGTACCAGAGTTCCAGCGGTTCCGTATTCTCACGGTTGCATGCAGATTATTATGTACTTTCAAAAGTCTCTCGGTCGAATCGAAATCCAACGGGAAAGGATACGTACGTGTCGGGGGCTCCTCGACAGGCCCTGACACACATTGCCGGCGCGGTCCGACGTCTCAAGTTGGCCAGGGCTGACCGGCTGTCGACGAAGAGCACCCCGCTGCACTCGCCCTGACCCGGACCCACATCACGACACAACACGTTATTGACCCAGATCCCAACAAAAATGGGGGAGGGCACGCCGGCTGGCCAGTCCGCCAGGACGAAACCGCGCGAGCAACATACAACAGCCACATACCGCAGCGACCTCTGCAGCAGCGGGTGCGGGGGTGTGGCCTTGTTGCCTGCGCAAGGCATGCAGCGGTGTGCTTCCAGGTTGGAACGGTGCGCTGCTGTGGATCACGACTTCGAGAGGTGGTTGTAGCGCGGCTCCAGTCATGTCTGCGACCGCCTGAGCAAGCTGGCGCCCAACTTGAATGGGAATTACAGGGCGTGCGTGAGGCAATCAAGGCGGCCAGGAAATGACGTGTCTGCCGTGCGTCACCTACACTGTTGATGGAACTACCCTAATGCGCGAGCTGCGACCTGTTGACGTGTCGAGGCCACATCCGGGTTGTTCGATCGGCGGACAAACGGCGGTGGCGACGGCGATGGCATCCCTGCGACTCCTTCGCGTACATACCGTACCCCGTGAGCGGTGCAGGGCTGTGCCGGTGTACAATGTCTGTTGTATCCACGTATTTAGGTGGTAGTAAGAACTACCGATTGTTGAGTCGCAGTGTGCTTAAATGCACCAGGTCCGCGCCCAGTAGTGTACGGCGAGCCGCCACTTGGACGAAGGGTCAGTGAGGCAACGGTTTAACCGTCAGTTTGAACTCAGCAACCGGAGTCACACAGAATCAGCTACCAGGACCAGTTGTCCTAATTGTAAACAGATTACAATTACCAGCAGAATAACAGGATTCGGCAGTCCGAAATACAGGTTCGTAAACAGTTACGTATCAGCAAAGTGTAAGGAACAGCTTCCTCAAAAGTGACAGCAAATACAGAACAGTAAAATACCATAAAGAGCATATTGTTGATTATGCGAGACAGAGCATAATACAACAACTATCCCCCCTCTGGTGGCAGCGTCCTCGCTGCTTGCTTGGCCTGCGACCGAACCTCATCCAAAACAGGCTTCAGATCAGGTGTGAAGTTGCGAGCGGGTTCCCACGAATTGTGCTCAGATGAGTAGCCAGCCCATTTAACGAGCCACTCTTGCACAAAGCGAGTCCGTTTGCCAGTGCGAACGCGGCGACAACGGTAGTCCAGAACGCGTTCAACAGAAAACAGAGGTTGGTCTTCAGTCAGCCAGGCAACAGGTTCAGGACTAGTATCCATTTCATCAGCGGCGTCAGATGCGCGCGAATGATAAGGACGAACCAGAGACACGTGGAAGGTCGGGTGAATGCGCATGTCCAAGGGCAGGCGCAACTCAACCGCAACAGAACCAACCATGCGTACGACAGGGTACGGGCCAACCCAGCGAGGGAGAAGCTTCCGAGGCCCACGTGACATGTCACGCAAGTGCTTCGTACTCAGCATCACCAACTGCCCAGCGGCGTAAGTGACAGGCTTCTTACCCCGGTTGTAGTAATCAGCAGCCCGTTGTTGCGCTGCGTCCAAGCAGGACTTAGCTTCAGACAGACGAGACACAAAGCTCCGTGCAAACTGCTTCGCGGCAGGAACGTTGACGTCCAACTCCCGCCAGACAGGAAGCGCAGGGTGAAATCCGTAGTTCAGGAAGAACGGACTCTTGCCAGTGGAGCGATTCACTGCGTTGTTCAGCGCGAACTCAGCAGCAGACAGATGAGTGTCCCAGGTATCAGGGTTACGGCCAGCAAAGTTGCGCAGCATGTCACCAAGTGTACGATTCATGCGCTCAGTTTGACCGTCAGACTGGGGGTGATACGCAGTGGACAGATTCACACGCATATCCAGCAGATCCCCAAGCGCTCCCCAGAACTTGCTCGTGAAACGCGGATCGCGATCAGAGACAATGCCCTTAGGAACACCATGCAAACGTACGACGTTGTCAAAGAACAAACGTGCAGCCTGCTCAGCAGTACAGGACGTGGTGGTGGGCGCCAGATGCCCTATGGCATAGAAAGGTGATTCATTGATTCATGTGGGCCTGCTGCGGTGCTGCTACACATGCAACCCTTTCGTTTTTAGCTGGCTCGACCCGTCGGCTTCCATGACCATACGTGTGGGCCAGCCAGCAGCACTTCGTGCGGTCACGGCCGCACCGGGCCACACGACACTGATGGTGTGTGCTCGAGTGCTCCTTCCCTCTGTAAAAAATGGTTTGCGTTACGTGCAGAGCTAATCGAAGCGTATCAAACCCGCTGCAGTATAATATGCGGACGCCAAACATCTGAGGTATCAGGGGCCTTTTGATGTTTTGATGTGGTGGTGGTGGTGTGTGTGTTACATGGTTGGGGGTGCGTAACCCCATACCTGCACATATCCATACGAGCCGGAGGTCCAAGGGCAAACAAAACGCCCAAAAGCACTGGTTTGCAATACCGCATTAACAGGAGTCGACGAGACTAGCGCCCAAAGGGCACGATAGAATTACGGTGAGCCCACATGCGCTCCAACATCTTTGCCAAACGAGCCGGATCCCAGGCAATCGCCTCCCTCATCGTATTAGGGCGGTGAAACCCTTCCTCAGCGCGTATTGCATCGTAAGCCGGGCAGTCGAGTAGAACATGCTTCTCATCTTCAATCTGGTCTTCAGAGCGGCAGCAACGGCAGACCCGTTGTCCTCTAGGGACATGTATGGTGCCTACCCCTCCGCGCCCTGTTAGACTCAAGTGCCCAACAACAAAGCCTGAATTGCATTAGCTTCCGGTGCGCGGAACGGGGGATAAAAACTGTAGCGTGCGGTTGCCACATAACGGCCGCCGCACCCATAAACGACAGGCCCATCCAATGCTTGTACTTCGACATATGGATCCCCGGCTGCTTCCCGTCTGATGGGTAATTGTCTGGCTCGACATCGAGGCGCACATGTTCCCAACCGCTCATTAGTCGTACCCTGATCGCCGTCACAATCTGAGCCTCGGGAAGAGGTTTGGACAGCAACCACTCAACTCGCTGTTCAACACCTTCTGCATCGTGAGGTAGCCCGCTCCAAATATCACACTCTAAGTACGACATTAAACGCAAGAACGAGGCTCCCCAACCGCCCCGTTCAGGGTCGGTGAGTGCATTGATAACCTCCTGACATAGGACTGCGTGTGCGACCGTGCCCTTCTGCGTCTGCAGGCGGTTCCAAAAGCGAACCACTTGCTTCACCAAACAGTAACGCAGGGGAAGCTCGGCCAATTCTGCGAAAAGAAGGCGGTGGGCTGGGCGAGCAGCCCCCACAATTTGTCGCATGAACGCAATCTGCAGCTGGACTGCATCATCGTGTAGGCACGCTTCAAAAAGTCCTTCTGCCAGGTTGTTCGCATCGCGTCGTCTCCCCACCCTGTTCAAAACCTCTGTCAACGCAAAAGGGCCCCAAGCCTGACAACCATACAGCAAAATCGCTCGAACTTGAGTGACAAAACACCTCATTCGCACGTCGGGGGCGAAAAGCTTCAGCTTATCCAATTTGGAGCTCAAAGAGAACATAGCGGCCCGGCCGGTATCGTTCAACTGCTGTCGACAGGCACTGAAAGGCCGCGAGGGCCCATACACCAGGCCGAGATAACGCGCGCTGTCCTTGGCTGGTACTACTTGCCCGGAAAGCCGTAGCTGCTCGCAGGCTGAACTAACCTCTGTACGCCGGGACTCATCGCATGCAAAAACTAAACGCTCACATTTCGCTACATTAGGCCGCATTCCAAAAGCCTCACAAAATTGGTCCACAAGGCCCAGCAGTTCCGCCATACGTTCCACGGACGTCGCCAATAGACTCACATCATCTGCGTAAAGCAGGATGGAAACGCGCTTGCCACCCACCAGGGGTACCTCGTGCTTCCGCGCTCTGGCGACCACCAGGTCGTGCACGTCAATCAAGTCCGCCAGCGTCTCGATGAAAAGGCCGAACAGTTCTGTCGACAGAGGGCAACCTTGTTTCACTCCCTGCTTCGACTCAAAATCCCCGCCGACCTTCCCATTAACCTTCATGACCATGCACACCTTCTCATACGCTCTTTTTAGGGCCTCCAACATGGGTCCACCAACACCTCGCTGTTGCAAACGAGGCCACATGTGCTCGCGCGGCACCCTATCGAACGCCTTTTCAAAATCGATTTGCACAATGATTAGCGGGGGTTGCCCTGCACGCCGGTGACGCATGGTGTTTTGATGTATGGCGACAGAGCCGAGAATGTGAGGACAAACAGTCCGTGCGTGGTAAGCAGGATCCACCATATGCGAGGATCAGGCTCCCCGAAACTGCCCAGCAACTCGGGCCTTACTGCCACGTCAGTCGCTCTCTTACTTTAATTAATTAACCGTTACAAGGTGGACCCGTATCCCGACCGGGTGTTCCAACGGGCCCAGATAGCTCGTAGGTGCCTCGTCTCATCAACCCCTACCAAGGACTGCGCACCCATCCTCCATCACCCGCGGGGGGGTCACGCAGCCATACCGGCCACTACACCAGGTTACCAGCGCGCCAAGATTGCCTCTCCTGGAAACCGCGCCAGACCCGCCTAATCACACGGCGGTGAGGGGACGGGGATTCGAACCGCCGATCTCTGGACAGAATGCCATCCAGTGTCTTGCCCATTAGACGACCCCCCCTTACTTGTGGACCTGCAGGCAAAAGCCTAGAACTCAGCCCAATCAGGAAGACTCGCACTTTGCCTATTGATCATTAAGTAACCGGACGCTAATGACTGCTAGCTAGCCATCCACATACCGCCCCGCGGCTCGTCCATCCGTAATCCAGGGACTAGCTGCATCACGGCGGACCGATATGGGCTGCGCGCATCAGTGCGCACCAATATGCGCGCACGCACTGTACCATTAATGAGGCAACTGACTGTCCTTAAGCCAGCCAGGCGCGCGCCACGTCACTGCTTGCAAGGAAAGCCCCAGCTGCCCCATGGATTGCAAGTAGCTGTAACAACTGCATTATTTGGAATGTAGCTGCCAGGTCTGTCTGCCGGGTGACATACCTACGTACCCCGTCCAGCCGTCCATCCCCGAGCGAGGCACGCAATACACAACTAACCTGCCGCGGTGGTATACGCACACACACAGCGAGTGAACCCCACACACGGGCGACCATCCGTGTGCGTCCATCCGCGGTCCCGGACGCACGCTCGTGCGTTACACGGTCTGAGGTGCGAGCGGTAGGTATCAGTCCGGACCCGCCTCCACCAGCCGCAAAGACCCGCCCTCGCATTTCGCTAGCACTGCAGGCTGGCTAATCAAGCACGTGCGTGCTGGCGACAAGGAACCTACACCACGCACGGGGCTGGACGGACCTGCTAGGTCGGTGCCTCTGCTCGTTTGGGTGGTTGTGCTGGCGATGCTGAGCCCGCTTCCCTTTGCGCAGCGTTGCGGTGCGGGGGTGCCTTGCTGCTTGTTGGTCCAATTAGAGCTGTCGTATTTGCGTGGGCGCGTTGAATGGGGTCAGGTTCCACCATGTCATGTTCGCACAGGCCGGGCGCTACGCACCCAATCTTGAAAGTCGGTGTGCCATCGTTGATTCAGTCGTCTTACGTGGCGCCCGGTACTGCAGCCCTCAACCAGACGGTCTTTCCGTCGCCAGTTGCTTGCATGCTACCGGGGTGCAGGGTCTGCGGCCTTTCCTCCGGAACACGACTGCCATTAGGTTGCGCCTGGTGTAACGCGGTGTAACTGTTTGAGCACTTTCGAACATCCCGCAAGTGGACTCCATGAGGGTCGGTGCGTGGTGCGTCGTGAGGGAATGATGAACATGATATCAGCGGCTGACATTTCGTGAATAAATGGTTTAGTTGTTTAAGTATTTTGGATTTCAGATCTATTCAGAACGAACTGACTCATGTGTATGACTTCTTGGCTATACCGGTGAATGCTGGAGGAGGGACGGAATGGTTTTGACAATTTGGTTAAAGACTACGCCCAATATAATTTTACTACGTGATTTTTGATTACCACGGTCATGGACGTTTCAAATGCTCGGAAGGGCTCGAGCCTCCCACAGTGCGCGTGCGGGGCTCGCACGGGAATCGCAATTTACAGTCGGCGTTCGCAAACTCAAGGCTGCACAGGGCACACGTTATCGCAGCATACATGAAATAATTTAGAATCACCTGATTTTGCACTGCCATTGTTCATGCCTCGAAATTACGTACAGCGTAGCTTCCTGTCGTAACCGGACGCGACTGACGCGACCGCACGCGACCCGGCTCGAGACCGGACGCGACCGACCGATGACTGAGGTGTAACGGCAGCAGTACCCATATTTGCATAACAAATATAAATACCTTAGTAGGTACTACCGTACCATCATACATTATAATCCAGATTCATTTGGTTTTCTAGGGTCATCTTGCAAATGGCTGTCACCCTGAAATGTAGTCGAACCTTGGTGCTGCTGACAGCACTAGTACCACACCTGGGAATCGGTGAGTGCGTTCACATTCTGTAAACATGTTATTTATGACGCGGGGCGGGCAAACAAAACGATAACAATAACAATAACGCTTCCGATATATGAGGGTGTGCGCGGCTTTTTAATGTGCGTTACAGTTTTACTTGTCAATAGGTCAACAACCTTGACATAAAATTTGCACACTTTTTTGCACATATGAACCGCAATCAGTTGCTTTGCCTCACAAGGCATTCGTGTATATAATCCCTGGCGCAAACGGTTTGTTTGCTTGCAGGTCTCATCGGAGCGGCCACATCTCAATTTACTTGTAGGTGTACATTGGGCCCAAGGGGCTGCAGCATCAAAACCGTTGGCAATAAGTCATCAGTGCTGCTAGCGCGCTGTACAAGATCGCTCTTCGCTGTACACCACTGAACAATGAATGATTCACTGATATACAATCCACTGAATAAAATCCACTGATATGGAAAATGACTTTGACCTTAATGAATCGGGTTGGTCGCGCAGACGAGAAGAACGGCGTACGGCTTGTTGGTGGTGACAAGACCAAGGGCCGCCTGGAGCTGCGGCCGAAGCAACCTTGGTACACCAGCGACTGGGTGCAAGTGTGCGACGACGGTTCCTTCAATGACGAGGACGCGCAAACCATGTGCGAGATGCTGGATTACGAGTACGGCAGGAAGTACTACACCAGAGCAATCGCGTACCCATCGCCCGTGACGTAAGCTGGCGTCGCCCGGGCGAATACACATGTACACGTATTTTTATTTATTAATAATATAACAGTGGACCCCGCGGGTCATCTGTGACAGCCATAGCTTCCTCAGCATACACTGCATAAACCAAACCGCGCCACCGTGGTGCACCGGACAGGCTCCACAACGGCACCGCCGTACCCACGCTACCAGGGAACCACCCCGTTACGTACTGAGAACCAACCAAAGCCACATATATACGCGTTTATGGTGGTTCACTCGGACGGTCCGAGTCGGACCTCGCCCCAGCAGTGCGCGAACGGGCTCGGGCAGTGAACAAAATAAAGTCTCAACGTCCGTTCGGCGCCGTCCGGCCGTTTGTCAGATTGCGGGGCACTTGCCCTGCTGCACACAGCGCAAGGTTCGAACGCGGCGGGTCGTGCCTCGCACAGGGTCTCCGCCGTTTTGCAGATAAGAGGCAGTACAGGGTCGCCGCGGCAATCTAGAACGCAACCCGCTCCCATTCAAATAACACATGTATCTTCCCAACGGCGTACACGGCTGCAGATCCCCGCAACGCACATAGCCTTGTCGTTGACTGCCCCTGGCGTCCCATGTAATGACCCCTATCTACACGTCCCGACAGGGACGTGAAGGCCGGATACATCCGGTGCTTCGAGGACGATAGCAGCGTCGACGGCTCCCGTCGCCTGCTGCGGGGGGTCATCGGAAGCGCAGATCACAGCATCCGCAGCAACGCCGCCGACAACGGAGTTTCGTCCAAGACAGCGACACGCAATGGCCGCAAGCTCCTCAGCCCTTGGTGGGGAGAGGTCGACAGCCCATCAACCGTGCCGTACAGCTGCAACTTCCGCAAGGGCACCTGCAACCCAGCTGGCCCCGTCGTAGGCATCCAGTGCTCCAGTAAGTACGGGTGCTGTACGGCATGCCGCCGCGCTTGGCAAATTGAGTACGTTTGTCGTTTGCTCTGAGCCGCACATATATACTGGCTGGTAGCTCTTATCGAGGGCGCGGTGGCTGGTGCTATGCGATTATGACCGCCCAGCCCATTAAGATAGCATCATGGCACGCCTGTGCTCATGCAGGCAAGCCGTTCCCGCCCGCCCCGCCGCCCCCACCGTCGCCACCGAGCCCGCCATCTCGTAAGTGGCTGCGTGCGCGCCCATAATGAGAGTGCTGCCATTCGGTTTACATTCAGCTGTAACGTTCATTCATTCATTCCAAAAATCTCATTATTGGCGGTGCGGATTTTTGATGGCACGGAAAGGGCGAGCATGGCCCAATGCAAGGGTGTCCTTCATGCTTCCACCTAGTGAGCCCCTGAGTGAGCCAACGATGAGCGCACCTACATTTGCCCTCCTTGTAACGGTTACATTTGTCCTATGTGGGTTAGCCGTGCTTCCACGTCCCCTTAAACCTTCAAGCCCCTGACCAACCCTGGATAGCTAGATGTCCCACACAATGATCCGTCCACCTCTTACTTCCCGCCCCATCGATTCCCCTTCCCCGCCTCGTTTCATCAGCTCCGCCGCCCGCCCCCAAGCTGGTCCGCATCATCAACAGCAGCCCCTCAAACGAGGACGGCAGTCTGGAGCCCAACTTGTGCCTCACCACCAGCGCTCGGGGCACCTGCGACACCTTCGCTCGCGTGGAGATGCTGGTGAGTGCCGAGCAGCAAGGCGCAGAGCGTGTGCGTGGAAGTGAAGTTTTGGCATGAGGGTGTGCGCAGCTCCTCGTCAATCGTCGGATGGGGGCTGAGACCCGTCGGTGCCCCTGCCTACACATACCTGCCGGCCAAGGGGTCTGGGGCCACTTGGGTTGCAGCTTTGAGCGCATCCCAACAGGTGCTGTCATGCGGCATTCATACGACATGCCTTAAATGTCTGTACGTCCCACGTGATGGCCCGCACAGGTGGACTCCCCCAGCAAGATCACCCCTGGCAAGATCTGGGCGCCCGTCTGCAACATCACCAAGCCCGCATTGGCGTGGGCCGTTGCAAATTTGACATGCGCTCAGGTGGGTGGCGATACGGAGCACACTTGGCTGGGAGCCTTATCAGGAGGGTCTTCATGAACACACTCGGTCCCGGTAACTTCCAAGGTAACATGTTTTCAAGGACCCCGCACGGTAACACATACTGCTGACGTCGTGAATTCCATCGGGGTAACGGCGGGGAGTCGGTGGCCCATGGCCTCTTCGTGGGGAGCCACGCATCCAGCGACCGTACCGACCCTTGCGGAGCCTTTGTCCTCCTCCGCCGCCGCCAAATGTCAACCCCACACATGCTCCCGGCCGGGCTAGGCTGGAGGCTGTCCCTCGAACATGCACGGACATACCGGTATCTGTACATGGAAGCCCGCCACCGAGCAACCACGCACGCCCCGCCTCCGCCTATCCGCTGCGTGTAGCTCCGCCCGTACCCGCCGCGCCTTGACCTGTGGCAACACCTGCGCGCTGCATCCTTGTCCCTCTATCTGCCCGCAGAGGTACCAGACGCGGATGAGGCCATGGCTGCCGCCGGCCTACACCATCTGGCCAAGCGTCTCTGACGTGCCTTTCCTCATTCCTAAAGGTGAGCCGCCTAGCTATGGGAACTCTGCGATAAATACGGCGCCTTTATTTGGTGCCTGCGCTTCCCGGTGCGCCGCCTGCCCTTCACTACTCTGCCCGACGACGCATCCATCTCAACGCCCCCAATCAGGTGCTGTCACCAACCCGGCCGACTTCAACCCCAAAGCCTACAATGGCTGGGTCACCATAACTGGGGGGAAGTTCAACACCGCCTCCCAGCTGCAGCACCTCACGTATAAGGTGCGCACGACATACATCGCGCACGTGCCTGCATTTGGTTGTGTATGCTTGCGGACGTTTGTTGCCTCCAGGGGCAGTACTGCCGTCGTGCGTGATGTGATGTGATGTGCCAGCCGCCCGCGTCTACGCGGTACCAGCCTGATTAGGAAATAAATTGCCGCAGGGGTTCTTTCTCATCACAGGCCAGGCAGCTTGGAGTTTTCTTAGGTTGCCCTCAGACTGTTATGTCCTACATTCCTGCACGTACATCCTGCGTGCAGGTCTCAGCAACCGCCTGCGCCAGGAGCGCGATGCTCGCCATAGACTGCGCACTGGCCACCAATGACGACGCCCTGCCGTAATGCATTGGAAGAATGAGAGCTGCATTATGCCGCGGACCGGTCTGTGTTTGCCGGCGTCTGTCGGAACGAACTGCGGCAGCAACAAATAGCCCAGGCCCAAATGACATCATGATGCCTTGCATACGTGCATGCATATGTTACCGACGACGTGCATTTAGCAGCACGAACGAACGAGGTCGGCCAACGAGGTCGACGTTGGCTTGCTTGCCAGCCGAATGGATGGACTGCACGGGATTACTGGAGCTGCCCACATATGTACGACATGTGATTATTGCTTGGGCTGGCTGCGAGGGTGACTCATGAATGGGTATGAGCGAGCGAGGGGTGGTCGCGGATCTGCGCCGCCAATCCTCGGCGTATGCGAGGCTGGAATGTGCCGTTCGCGCAATCACGTATCTGTTATTAGCAGGAGAAAGCAGTGGAGTGGTTGGTTCTCAGTAACGGGGTGGTTCCCTGGGAGCGTGGGTACGGCGGCGGGGTGTGCTTCGGTGCACTTTTGGAGCCTGTTCGGTGCGCCTTGATGGCGCAGTTTCGTTTGTGCAGTGTATGGTGAGGAAGCTATGGCTGTCACCGAAGACCCGCGGGATCCACTGCAACATCCTAAAGTGGAGTGTTTTCCTGGAGTTTAAACCTGGAGCAACATATGTACGACTATATCTATATCGGGGGTGGTCGGTGTATGTGCTGCATGATGGTTTGTACGACAATCGTAAGCTTGGCACCCGTTGGTGATGCTGAAGCAGCATATATCCCGGTGGGACCGTACGGGCAGGCCCCTGATGGTGGCTCGCGAGGCCCCGTGGCTCTCCAAGACGACGGGCCACCGCCGGAGAAGTAACACTGCCTTGGTTGGGGTGGTGGCTCGCTAATAGGGGCGCCCTGGTGGCTAACTCCCCCTGAGCGGGCTTTATCCCTAGCCGGGGTTGGTTCTCAGGAACGGGGTGGTTCCCTGGTAGTGTGGGTGTTTCGGTGCACTTGTGGAGCCTGTCCGTTGCGCCATGGTGGCGCAAGTTCGTTATGCAGTGTGTGGTGAGGAAGCTTCGGCTGTCGCCGTTGGCTGTCACCGATGACCCACGGGGTCCGCTGTAACATCCTTAATAATAATAACAACATATGAACACGTTTGTGGTCGAGTCCCTCCTGGAAGGGACGATGGACGTGGACATGATCCGCTGTGGTTCACATTTTCACCTCGGCTGCTGCAAACGCAATTAACCCGTCGGTTTCGATGACTGTGTGTCGGCTTGGCCTGAAGGATCTCGTGTGGCCTTCTTATGCCACAGTCGCACGTACGACACTGTCTGTGTGTACTCCTTCCCTCTGTAAAGAATGTGTGTATTGGATGCATGTATCGCGTTGCAGAGCCATCGAGTCGTATTCAAGCAGCCAAAGCCCCCCTCGCGTTAGTCGCGTGCAGTGTGCATGCATGCGGACGCCAAGGTTAAAGTTACCAGAAATCCTTGGGACAGTCCGGGGTGAGCCTGGGTGACTACTCGCGAGGATCGTTTACCATTGCGTTAAGCGGTACTGTACGAGCGCTTCTGGAATTCCTACATACACAATGCGTGGTGCGTGGTGCGACCTGCGACGCACGCACGATGCACATGATGCATGTACATAATATCTGTGGAAGACATTTACTATCATTTTCACCCTTACCATTTTTTGATTAATATCGTCATGCGCATGACTTCTAAAATCGCAACTGCGAAGGAACGGGGGTGGACGGGGATGGACTGCTCCAAGTTTTTAATGGAAATTAAGGTGAATTTTTTGCAATAAAACAGTTTTGAAGACCGTCATGGCCATCAACACAATATTACCCATAACTTTACTCGGCAAGGCTCGGCAGCAGGTGCGCGTACGGGCTCGCACGGGATGCGCAACATCCCGTCGTCATGGCGCGCTGGGCGCGCCTATGTCGGTTATGAAAAACTCCGGACAGTGGGTAACATACCATACTGTAGCTCATTTGCGCGAATCATACAGCATACTATTGCGACTGACGCCGACTGACACGACTGACACGACCGACGCAAGAATGGACGAACCTACAATATGCCGTAGTGCCCGTGCGTGCCTTACAAAAGCATATAAATGCAGATGTAACTTTGTAATCTCTACCGACATACAGATAGTTTGCAGTCATTTAAAATCATAGAATCATCCTATTGCTCCCAATGACGGTCACAATGAAATGGACTCGAACCTTCGTGCTGCGTGCAGCCCTAGTATCACTTCTGGCAATCGGTGAGTAGACTAGGAGTATTGCGCTGGATATCTTTCCGGCTGTGTCTGTGTGCGTTGCGAGATAAGGCAGCAAAGTCAGGAATTCTTCGAAATTCGTCACAGTTTCAGTTATCAGCGGGCAATACTTCTTGAATTCATTAAGATTTCACTGGCACATGTGAAGCACATACAGCCTCGGATAACCGGAGACTATTCGGGTTTTCCGTACAAGGAATAACTGTGTGGATAAAGTTTCACGAGTTTTTAGTTTTTTTTGTGTGCAGGTATCAATGCAGTGGCCACCTCGCAATTCATATGTAAGTGTAAAGGGACGGCAATACGTTACCGATGTATCCATCACATATAATTACAGTGCAAACATTTCAAACTGATATCTGAATTCGTTTCGTCGCGCAGACGAGAAGAACGGCGTTCGACTTGTTGGTGGTGACAAGACCAAGGGCCGCCTGGAGCTGCTGCCGCAGCAGCATTGGTACACCAGCGACTGGGTTCAAGTGTGCGATGACTTCTTCACTGACGAGGACGCGCAAACCATGTGCGAGATGCTGGATTACAAGTACGGCAGGAAGTACTACACCACAGCAATCGCGTATCCATCGCCTGTAACGTAAGTTGGTGTTGCGGGGGAAATACACATGTGCACGTGCTTGTTGTAATCCAGTCGGATTTCGGCGCAGCAACGCACGGACGGCGGCCCAGGCTCAACGTCCGCAGTCCGTTCGGTTGCACGTTGTTATCAGGTTATCCTGGCAGCTGCTTGGCTCCAGTACGCAACCCTCTCCACTGTAACATCATTAACATCATTAAAAAAATAGCACATTTTGCGAGCAGCGTGCGAGGATACAGCACCCGCCACGCGCAAAGCCTTATCTTTGGCTGCCCCTGGCACCCAATGCACTGGCCCCAACTAATAACCCCGGCAGGGAAGTAAAGGCCACCAGCCTCTGGTGCAATGAGGGTGGCAGCAGCTTCGGCGGCTTCCGTCGTCGCCTTCTGCGGGGGACCACCGGAAGCGCGGATCACGGCATTCGCAGCAACGCCGAGGACGGCTCCCTGGCGGAGCAAGGACTGGCTGTTGAGACCGCCGCGGGCAATGGTCGGAAGCTGCTCAGCCCTTGGTGGGGCAAAGTCGACAGCCCATCAACCGCGCCGTACAGCTGCAACTTCCGCAAGGGCACCTGCAACCCAGCTGGCCCCGTCGTAGGCATCCAGTGCTCCAGTAAGTACGGGTATCGTACGGCATGTCAGCACGCTTGGTTGAGTGCGAGTGATAGGACAGTGCTGCAAGATGAGCGTTCCCTGGTGCGTGGTACGTTTGTTGGTTATTTGCCCTGAATACGGGTAGCGCTACCTGCGGGTGCGGCTGCTCGATTGTGACCCGCCCAGCCCATTAAGATGGTACGCCTGTGCTCGTCCCTCATCTGCAGGCAAGCCGTTACCGCCCGCCCCGCCGCCCCCACCATCGCCACCGAGCCCGCCATCTCGTAAGTGGCTGCGTGCGTGCCCATAATGGGAGTGCTGCCAATATTCCCAGCATCGAATCGACGCAGAGCTACATGCCCTGTGCGGATCCCCACCGGCCGCTTTTCCTAGATTTCTGGTGGCACAGACACCCTAGATCGCGGCCCCATGCATGGGTGTACTTGATGATCTGCACGGGCCTGCTTCCATCTCATCAAGCCAACGCCGGGTGCACCGAATGATTCCAGCGTGGATAATCGGTGCCTCCATATCTTTTGGACCAATTCCGGGTGTCCCACACAACGATCCGCGTGGGTTGCACCTAACTAACGTCTGTGACTCACTACCTCACTACCAAGCAGCGCCAACACCCGGCGTTGCCTGTGCAACCCAACACCGACCTATCCATCTGCCGTTCCGCCCCTTCCCGCCCCATCGGTTCCCCTTCCCCGCCTCGTTTCATCAGCTCCGCCGCCAGCCCCCAAGCTGGTCCGCATCATCAGCAGCAGCCCCTCAAACGAGGACGGCAGTCTGGAGCCCAACTTGTGCCTCAGCACCAGCGCTCGGGGCACCTGCGACACCTTCGCTCGCGTGGAGATGCTGGTGAGTGCCGAGCGGCAAGGCGCAGAGCGTGTGCGTCATCACACCCCGTCGCATTCGGATGTTCATCAGTGGACGGATGTGCAGTTTGAACAGCGCGCCATCGGGAGCGCAGCTCCTTAACAGTCGTCCAATGGAAACTTAAGACACGTCGGGGCCCCTGCTGACATACACCCCCGCCCGCCGTATGTAGAAGACATTCAACATGCCTGGCTGGTCACGGCCCGCCAGCAGTGGTGACTCATTAGGTCTGACTGTTTACCTGATGGCCCGCGCAGGTGGACTCCCCCAGCAAGAAGACCCCCGGCAAGATCTGGGCGCCCGTCTGCAACATCACCTCGGCGGGACTTGCGTGGGCCGTTGCAAATTTGGCGTGCACTCAGGTGGGTCAAAGTATACCACGCATTCAGCGCGCTTATCCAGGGGAGGCACGGCGCAACACACGTGATTCGCGAGCGTCGTTGACAAACCCTCTACTGCTGACGTCGCGCATTCCATTGGCTGATGCTGGCGGGAAGGCGGTGGTCCTTGGGCCGGATGTACGTAGGGAGCCATCAATCAATCCTGTATTCAAGGTTTAGCTGCCATTGGCTTAGCTGCCCGCGACCAAGGCAGGCCCAGGAAGGCATGCACCCCGTGTCCTTTTCCGCCGTCGAAAGTGAATCCCATACCCGGCACCCGGCCGGGCTAGGCTGGGAGTTGCCGCGCGAACATGCACGGACAGGGAAATAAGCCCACCCAGCAGCCAAGCCCCGCCGCCCACCCGCTGTAGTTCCGCGCCCGCTGACCTGTGCGTGGCAACACCTACGCGCTGCATCCCGTTCTGCCTGCCCGCAGAGGTACCAGACGCGGATGAGGCCATGGCTGCCGCCGGCCTACACCATCTGGCCAAGCGTCTCTGACGTGCCTTTCCTCATTCCTAAAGGTGAGCTTTATGGGTGTCGGCACTCGTTTGTTGAGTACCACTGCGGAGCGCCGTTGGTGCCCATCTCTTCCTCGTGCACCGCTCGCCACTCACTACTCCGCTTGGCGAACCCTAAACCCCACCGACCCCAACCAGGTGCCGTCACCAACCCGGCCTACTTCAACCCCAAAGCCTACACTGGCTGGGCCACCATCACTGGCGGGAACTTCACCACCGCATCCAAGCTGCAGGACCTCACTTATAAGGTGCGTACGATATACCGTACATCGCGCACGTGCCTGCATTGGGCTGTGTATGCTTGCAGAGCGATTGTTGCCTCCAGGGGCGGTACGGCCGTCGTGCGTGATGGGTTCTGGCAGCCGCTCGCGCTGCGTGGTACCTGCATGATTAGGAAATAAATGGCCGGAGGGTTCTTTTCTCACCACAGGCCAGACACCTTGGATTTTCTCAGGCTGCACTCAGACTGTTATGTCCTACATACATTCCTGCACGTCCTGCGTGCAGGTCTCAGCAACCGCCTGCGCCAAGAGCGCAATGCTCGCCATCGACTGCTCGCTGGCCACCAATGACGACGCCCTGCCTTAACGGGAGGAAGAAAGCGCGGGCCGGTCCTCGTCTCTGTGTCGCGCTCTTTGTGTCATCTGTTGGAACGAATCGGGTCACCCCGCCACACATACAGACTCCCGACCATAAGGACAGCATGATGGTCAAAGCCGTTTGTATATAGCCGTGTGTATATTGCATGGACGCAGTGTGCGTTATTTAGCAGCACTGCCGGAACAACTGGGTACTCACATACAGACTCCCGACCATAAGGACAGCATGATGGTCAAAGCCGTTTGTATATAGCCGTGTGTATATTGCATGGACGCAGTGTGCATTATTTAGCAGCACTGCCGGAACAACTGGGTACTAAACACAGAACCTCGGCCCTTTGAATGGATAGTACGGATGGTGAACGCCTTATGTACATATCATGATCCCCGCGTGGAATGTAGCGGATGAGCAGGAGGCATGGCCTGCAAATACCGCGCGGTTGGCATTGGCGTGCTTGCCAGCCAAATGGGCTATATACGCCACGGATATACATTTGTACTCCATCCTGGCACCATAGGCACATTTCAATGCCGGGACTCACATACAGTGTGTCTCTTATCACGAGTCCGCGCTTTCCGTGACCCTGCTGCGAGCAAATGCCAGTGCTGCGCTCTGCAGGGGACTGTCGGGGTTCTGTCGGGGTGCACACGCAGGGGGTACGTGTGCGTTCGGACGGTGATGTCTCACGACTCAATTCTCTACTGCATCCGACAGGATCCGACTGACCGGGGCGCTGCATGGCGGAAATTAATAACAGGCTTACCTGTGTGTTTTTTTATTTTATTTGGAATCTAAATCTAATAGTGCACGTGTTTAAAGCGTGTCCGCGGGTTTTAGTGGCGACGTACATACGCATGTGCGCATGCATGCGACCCGCTCTTTGCCCGCGCAATGAAGAGTTGCTGCTGCTCGAACATAGGTTCATCGTGAGTGGAGACGGCCGTACAAGAATACGAAGCTGCCACGCACTTCATGCAATAGGGCTGCCTGATTGTGAGGCTTATTTATATATGGGTGGGTGCTGGGTGGGTAGGGGAACGAGGTAGTCGCGGTCTTCTTCTGAACCTGAATTGGAGAGAGACATGGACGACTATATCAGGGCAGGGCAGGATCGGGGTGTAGGTGGTGCACCTTCGTCCGTTGCCGTCCTGAAGTACAGGATGGTGTGATGTGTACGACAATTGCACGCGTGCTCACCCATTCCGCTGGCCCTGATTCCTAATTTATGCCGACCTGCTTACGAAACCTGGTTTTTTCTTACTTTCCGATCACCAAACAGTAGTGTCTCGTGCCGCCTGCGTATGTCACGGCCGCACGAGTGAGACGCGTGTGTACGCTTTGAGCTTTTCCTTTGTCGTCGAGAATGAATAAGATGGATTTGGGTATTGCACTGGGCCGCTGTGACGCTACGTAGACCTGATTCATTCGGAGATGGGGGGCTCCTTGGACAATTGGACAGTCGTCCGGGGCATACATGACGGTTCCATGCGACGCGACGCTTTGCACATGATGAGTAATGGCAGCGCGACTACGGTTCACCGGTCACGCTCCCCAAGACACCCCCGCGCCGGGTCTGTAAGTACTTGGTAGCCACGTCGCTCCTTTGGATCTGCAACGGCCTAGACTTCAGCCCAATGAGGAAGACTCAGACCCTATCGCTTGATTGCTAGCTACCGCCCCGCGGCCCATCCATGATCCAGGGGCTAGGGCTGTACCGCTGCCCACGCGATACATATGCGCGCACTGTTCCAAAGCGGCAAGCTAGCTAGACACCAACATGACCGAACGTTACCAAGCCGTCGGCAACCTTTTCACATGCACGAAGATCCCGCAGAGCAAGGACAGGGAAAGACCAAACACCTCGTAACTCGATCGGCAAACCTTGTCCCCGCCTGTCGCATGGCCTCCCCCTCTCCTACAGACAGGTAACACGAAGGGTCCCATCGGATGTTGCTGAGGTTTTCTGCAAAGACTCCATTACACCGCTAGAGCCCCACCGGGGCGATAATAAACAATGCAGGGCCGGAGAAGGGCGAGGACGCACCGACGATGGACAATAACAAACGGCCAACACACAGCCGCAACAAAAAGTCCAACGCCAGCACAGCCCGTAGCGCTACGATGATCTCCGAAAAGTACCAAACACTGACGCTTCTGCGTCCCAACAGGAGCCACCCGGCTCCAGAACCACAGACGCTCGTCTGTCGTATATTGCAGAAAACCTTGGTTTTCCTCACAAGCTCGGAAAACCTATACGTTTTCTGCAAAGACTCCATTACACCGCTAGAGCCCCACCGGGGCGATAATAAACAATGCAGGGCCGGAGAAGGGCGAGGACGCACCGAACCTTCAATTATTACGGGGGAGCCGTCAGTACTCCAACACCCCGGTAACGCCCCTCCGCGCCTCCTGCGAATCCTTCAGGTACGGCAGCATCGCCTCCCGTGAGCGCCAGCCCCCATGGGCCTGAAACAGGCGCTCGTCCACTCCCCGCGCCGCCACCGCCGACACCCCCCCCGAGCGCAGACTGTGCAGCCCAAAGCGCGCCTGGGCCACATCCTTGGGGACCCCTTGAACCTTGGCCACGTACGACAGGACCACCCCGCGCATTTTGCCGTACGCGACGGGCCGCGGCAGGAACACGGACGGCGCCCCGCGGTTTCGCGCCTTGTGTCCATCCCAGTCCCGGAAGAGTGGGTCTTCCGGTGCCCACGCGGCCGACGCCAAATAGCGCCGCAGTAGCGCCACCGGGCACACCTCCGAGGTACCCGCTCTGATGACCACCACGTTCCCCTCCCGGAACTGGTCGTTTTTGCGCTGACTCAGAAACAGCTCTACCTGGTCTGGCCCCAAGCACGTGTCCCGCACCAGGAGGCGCTGCGCGTCATCATACCGCAGGAACCCCGCAAAGCACACCATCACATACGCCGCAATCATGATCTCGTGCGTGCGCGGCGTGCCCTCCAACAGCATGCGTGCGATCGCCGTCACTTCCTCCAACGTTAGGGGCTCCTTCCGGTTCCGCACCAGTAACCCGAGCTGCCGCTTGGCCGCCGCCCGCACTTTCTTACAGAGGACGTGCTTCGTAGGCGGCACCGTGACGCCCGCCAGTTCGTGGTGCGTGAAAATGGCGGCGCTGGCAGTTTTGACCACCGCGTATGACGCGGCCGACTGCGCCACCAACGTCAGGAACATGGCCACCGCTGCTGGATGCGCGGGCAGGGCCGTGTACTGCCCCTCCGCGCAAAACTTGCAGAACGCCGCCCACGAGCCGTGGTACTGCGCCAGTGAGGACTGCGCGCGAGAGCCCAGCATCATCCGCTGTGTCGCTTTCCACAGCCCCGCGTGCGCGGGGTGGACTGGCAACTGCGTGCCCCGTCCGCAGGGGCCGGCGTGCGACTCTGTGGTCGGGGTCGGGAGGGGTTGTTTCAGGACAACGTCGGGCCCGGCAGGGTCCGGCGGCGTGCCCATTCGCCCCGGAACGAGACCCGTAGGGCCATGACCCTCCACCTCGGCGCACCCGCTGCTTCCCGGTTCCCAGACGCCGGGCCCGACCGAAACAATTCCGCTGCCCCCGGCAGGGCCACCGCGCCCACTACCGCTGGGGACCACCGGCCCTCGGCGGGGCACAACAACGGCCACCATACCGCCGACGGCCACACCGGGATAATCACCGTGGCTACCGCCCTCTGCTCCTCCAGGAAACGCCATAACCGGCCTATCAACGCGAATGGGGGGTTACACCAGTTGTTCTCCCCCGCCCACTGCTGCGCGAAGCAATCCACCGCCTCTGCCCCCGGGCAGTGAAACAGCGAATTGAAGCGCCGCAGCTGTGTGTTACGGTCCGACGCGAAACGATCCACGGTGTGCGGACCCCAACGGGTGTCCAGCTGCCGGAACAACTCCGGCAGCAGCTGCCAGTCGCAGCTCTCCCGGATCTTGCTGAAGAAATCCGCCACCTCGTTCTGCTCCCTTGGAATCCACGCGACCGACAGTTGCACCCGGGCGGCTTTGCACCACCAGAACACTTTTAGCGCGATCGCCTGCAAGTGGGCCCCCTTGCTCCCCTTCGTCGCGATGGATCGCGCGTTGGTACTGTCCGTCAGGACGTGCACCCTCTTGCCCCGAAGCCGACCCTCCAGGGCTTGCAGCGTGTACAGCAACGCAAGCATCTCCCGCCCAAGCGAAGTCGCTGGCGTCCGTCCGGACCTCGACTGCTGCCGTGCCGGCCAGCCTCACTATTGGGGCTGCCAGGGCTTCCCGTGGCAGCCCCTCCCAGAAGCACAACTCCTCCCTCACTCCCTCCGTGACTATCACGTCACCGTTCCAGCCCTCTTTTTCCCTTAGAGAGGCTTCACATGCCCGGGTGAACAGGCGAGCGAGCGCCCCCATCACCAGCTGCATGCTGACCGCGTGGCCAATTACCCTGGCCATTGCCCGCGCGGGCACGGACTCCCTGCCCTTAACGGCCTGCACAGCCTCCTGGAACGCCTCCCACCGGTCTTCCGGGATGGTGAAGGTCATCGTCACCGAGTTAATCACGAACCCAAGACAGCGAATCTCGGTGACTGGAACTAGCTGACTTTTGCTGAGGTTCACCCCGAGTCCCGCATTGCAGAACTCCTCCAGGAGGGCCTCCCGCTGCTGCACCGCGCCTGCTTGGTCCCCCCCAAGCAAAAACAAGAAGTCGTCCAGGTAGTTCAAGACCCGGAAACCCTTGTGCCGCAAATATGCGCAGAACTCCCGCATCAGCTTCGAGAAGCCCCAAGGTGCTGATTTCAAACCGAACGGCAACACCGTGAAGACGTAGTACTTCCCTCGCCACTCAAAAACCCAAATACTCATGCGCCGCATCGTTCATCCGAAGCTGCCAGTACGAGTTGGTCAGGTCGATACCTACCATGAGGTCCCCCGGTCGCATCAGGGCCTCCAGATCTGCCAAACGTTCGTACTTAAACTTTGGGCAGTGCAAGGACTTATTCACATGCCGGCCGGCCAACAGGACCCTAAACTTTCCCAGCTGCTTCTTGGGGATGACGTTGAGCGGCAACACGCACTTAGGGGGTAACGGCCCCTCCCACTCCCGGGCTGCCCCTGCTGCCAGAAACTCTGCCAGAGTCGCATCCATGTACTCTGCGTGCTCCTTCGACCCTGGGTGGTTTGGCTGTTGTCGCCGTGGGGCGGGGTTCTTCGCATCCTCCCAAACCAGGGGGAAGCCGTTCTTCACCCACCGCCTTGTCCACTTGCTGGCACAGATATTCTTGAGCCAGAACTCCTTACGGGCGTTGATCTGCCCAGACGCTGCCGCGTCGGCCCCCTCGCTTTCGCGTGCATCATTTCCTTCCTCCCACAGGTCATCTGCGGTTACAAGATCGGAAGGCAACCGACACCACGGGCCTTCAGACGTTCCACGTCTCACAGACAAGTGCTGTCGCACTGTCCTCACTGCCTCTGTGGGCCAAAGCCTCTTTGGGCCAACGGTAGGCTGCAGCCTGACCGGTCACTGGGCTTCCTGCCCTTGTCCACGGTTTCCGAACGTCCGTTCGCTACGGTTCTCCGCCGTGAGATCCTGACGGCTGCTGCCGTGATCCCGGCGACCGCACCACGCACCCACCGCCTGAGCATGCTGCGGTGACCCCCCGTACGTCCACCTTCCCTCCATTACTTCTTATTGGGGCACTCCTTCGAGAAGTGCCCCGCGACGCCGCACGAATAACAGTAACGCGGAGGCGGAGCCTGCGGCACGGCCGCTTGCTGCACCCGCCGGATCCCCACACCCACGCCCTGCGACTGCTGCGCGCCCCCAAGGCTTCCTGACGAAGATCCTCCCGTTCCCCAGACTTAAACTTGGCCTTGCCCTTGCCCTTGCTGGACTTCGCGGTCAATTCAGCCGCCTTGATAGCCGCTTTCAGCTTCTTCTGCTCCTCCTCGGTTTGCGCGTACGCAGCCCCTTGGAGCCCCTTGACCACCTCCCAGCCGTGGTTATAGGCTACCACTAGGTCCTTAGCCGCTCCCACGAAGGCCTTCTCACCCTCGGCAATGGCCTCCTCCACCTTCTTCATTTTGGTGGGGCGCTCCTGCGCCGCAGCCTCCTTCAAGTCCGCTACGGCGTCCTTGACATCTTGCAGCGAGTTCCATAGGTCGACCAGCTTGTCGCGCTGGCCCAACAGGGATTTGTTGGTCTTCCCCTCACTGACACCGAAGTCGCACTTGTAAAAGGGGAAGCTCCTCCCGGTGGCGTTTTGGCGGGATTTCCGGCGATGCGCGCTGCCGTTGGAGCTGGTTGGCCTCGGCTAGCTTCTGTTCCGCTGCCAAAAAAAAGCATTGTATGCTTTCTCCTCCGCCTCCTCAAGGATCGCACCCGGGTCCTCCTTCAGTTTCTCCATAACTGCCTTCACTGCTGCATTCTGTGCCAGCGAGGTCAATCGCTTCTGACGATTCGAAATAATGTCGTCAATTGACTGAGCTCGGTCCTCGTTTTCCGCCATAATGGCCGGAGAAGGGCGAGGACGCACCGACGATGGACAATAACAAACGGCCAACACACAGCCGCAACAAAAAGTCCAACGCCAGCACAGCCCGTAGCGCTACGATGATCTCCGAAAAGTACCAAACACTGACGCTTCTGCGTCCCAACAGGAGCCACCCGGCTCCAGAACCACAGACGCTCGTCTGTCGTATATTGCAGAAAACCTTGGTTTTCCTCACAAGCTCGGAAAACCTATACGTTATCACAAATCGCGCAGCCGCGGGGTCATGCATGACTCCATCCGGCAAAGACCTGCGACATCCGCCCCTACCGAGGGGTACGCGTCCATTGCAAACCGTCGACACACTCGCTTTCATCACGCATAGCAACGCCTCTGCCAATGGCTGGGCGGGTCCATCCAGACAAGCAAGCAAGCAGCCGACGTGGCTCGTTCGCCCAATGCATGGGCAAGCATCCGGTTCTGAAGGGTCTCCTGCATGTAGCCCAAACACTCAGCCCCTCCGCCTCACGGTCCAGCCTCACCGCCGAGTGCAAGTCTGACCTGATGACGTCTTTACTCCGAGCATGTAAAAGACACGTTCTGATGCGCATGCCCTATCCCCGATGAACAAAGCGTCGGGCTAGTCCAACCAGCCATCGCCGTGCGCCTTCGTTAACGGTGCCTCATCACTGAACGTCCACGGCGGCGAACCGGCACTCGCTCCCATAATGCCATCCTTACCGCCACCACACGCTTCTCAAGAATGAACGGATCAACCACTTGATGCTGGACTCCCGAATGCCTCCTGCTGCCCACGCATGCAAAACACCCGTTTGCACCACGGTACCCTGCCTGCGGGTGACTCGCTAACGACACGCATCAAGTAAATGGGGCCATGGGTCCTCAACGGAGCAGGCGAGCCAGCCAGGCGCTCGCCATGTCCCTGCTGATTGCAAGGAAAGCCCCAGCTGCCCCATGAATAGCAAGTAGCTGCCAGATCTGTCTGCCGGGTGACACACCCCGTCCGCGAATGATGCACTCCACCCACTCACACCCTGCCGGTGAATCTCGGCAAGCCCTGATAACCGTCTGACTGTTACCAACACGTACGCCTTAGTCGCGCCCAACTACAACAATGCCTGGATCCAACACAACGCAGTCACCGACGGACACCACCTCAGGTCGCTTTTACGGTAACCCCGAAGTTGAAGGGCACTGTTATCACGATCGATTGAGAATTCATTCGCCGTAATCGCACTTTCAGCGACCCGGTCTCCGTCTCCGTCTCGCCATCCCCAAGTAAAGGTGCCACTTGCTTGGCTGACGTCACTTGGGTGTCGTAGGCGAGGCCACCTGCACCTGGTTGAGTGGGTTGTCCGGTGCCTTCTGCCAGGACTTCCAGAGCATATCCTTGTACTGTATGTCGGCAGAGGTGGGGGTGGGGCACAACGCACGGATCTCACCGTAAGAAGGGTTCATTGGCGCAATAGGACGCTGTCGCTGTCGCACACCAGCAATCGAGCACTGCAACAACTGTCACGCCACCAGTACACACGCACAAAAACAAATCCCCTAGACATACCGCTGTATTGGTAGGCCGAAGCAACGTGGCTCGGCTGGAGAAAGTACCACGGCGAGGCGAGGGACATGAGGACCCGCCAAACAGCAGCCCAGCTTGCCATGCGCGCTGTATTTCAGCACAGCCCCCAACCCACCTGGGACATCTTGAGCCCGGGCTTCTCCTCCTTCAGGATCGGCAGCATGCGCTCCTCGTAGGCCTTCCATGCCGCCTTCATGCGCCTGAGGGATTGCATCAACATTCATCAAGGTCCCTCGCCATGATACTTGAGGCGCATTAACGAAGGCTCATCCATTCCTCAAAAATGGGAAATAATCTCGGCCACTTATCCCCGCAACCGAAACCATCATAAACACGATCCGACCTCTCTCGTTCCTTTAAACAACGTACTCCCAGTACTGCCTCTGTCTTTGGGGTGCTTGCATTGCCCACGAGACCAGCTTAACGTAGCATTTGCTCCCCACGAATGTGCGTGCTAGTCAGCGCGGGTCTGCTATGTCCCCACGCTCCGTCCACGGCCTGACAGTCAGAAGTTTTGCGGCCTCAAGCATCGCGGCCTTACTTTTCCGGATGCTTGTCCGCCTCCTCCTCCTTAATTGTGAGCGCCTTAAGAGCGGCGTCCACACCGCGGGCATCTACGCCCTCCACACCGCGGTTGAGGTTCTCTGTCTCCACCTGCAAGCAATAATCAAGAGGCTCTCTGGGTCGAACAAGGCAAAGCCTTCACGACGTGAAGTTCACGCGACGTCGCTTGCAGTGTTCGAAGCCGATCCCCATCGGGCCCTGAACCCCAGCACCGTTCACACGTACACCACACGCCATGTCAACTTCGGAACCCACCTGCCGCGCGTACTGCTCGGCGCTCATTTCCCTCCGTGCGGCCAGGTCCCGCTCTGCCTGGACCTCCGCCTTCATCTTCTCCTCAAAATCGCGCTGCTGCTGCAGCTGGTAATGCGTAACCTGCAGAGGCGCGAAAGGCAGGGTCGGCGGGATGAACCGCAACCTTGGATATCCGTGCTGGGCCCGCGGGCTGCGTTAACAATCCGCATATGGCCAGTCGCCGCTCATAAGCTTGCAATCTGTTGCTGCTTGTCAACCCTATCGCGCGTCCTCTTTCGGACCGCACAACTTTCCAAGCCACGTTGTCCCAGACAGCATCTGCCGATACAGTCTTGCCCCTTGTTTCCCGAAATACCCCGGCTGCAGGTGCTCATCTGAGTGTCAACCCCCCACGAACCAGCTTACTTTTTGCGAGCCAGCCTTCTCTGCCTTGGCTTTGGTTTTACCCAATTCCTCAAGCTCAGCATCCGCGAGACGCTTGGCCTCAGCTTTCTTGGCTAGGGTCTCCGCGCGCTTTTTCTCCTCGTCTTCGCGTTTTTTAGCTGCTTTGGACTTGTCGTTCTCCCCGTGAGCCGACCAGTAGGCATCCTGGATATAGCGAATAGCATGCCAGGGTCAAAGCACGGCTCCTTCAAGCGACTACGACATATTACTATGTGCAAGCACAGCATCCAGACCACGACACGATGTGGGACGATGCGGTCCCTTGCGACCACACCCAAACACGCCACGCCTCCCGCATAGTTCCACGCAAACCCGCGCGGAGGGCGAACCATCCGCCAACGCCCCTCATACCTATCTGCTGCTCTCAACATGACAAGGTTGGATCACATGCTTTCACGCTGTTGTCGCAAGTTACTGATGGCGAGGTTTGCAACGACCGCACCTCGGCGTCCTTTTGTGCTTTCGCTTTTGCCGTTGCCTTCTTGGTCTCCTCCCGCTCAATCTTGGCCTCCTTGCGTTCCGCCTTTCCCATGTTAGCTTGGTTTCAAAAGCCCCCGTATGAAACGAACCGTAAGTCAAAAATCAAAAACTAGCGGATCAAGAGCAAAAGTGATCCCTAATAAGTTTGCTTATGTGGCGACCTGGGTTTAAAAACAGATATCACGTTGTCTTCCGGCGGCTTCAACGAGGCACAGTGTACGTTGGTCCCTTGGTTAAATTGTTAGAAAGGTCTCGCCACGAGTAAGCTGACGTCAATAGACCACATGTGACGCACAAAATGCAGCTATACATAAAACCTTCGCGAAAGTCCAACACCGTACGACGGCGGCACAAGAACAGGGGTGGTGCAAATGTGGTTAAGATAACGAGTGCATGTCAAAATGTTATCAGGTATATATTGTTACGCTTGGGCCACAACCCCATTTAGCGTAGCTCCGAGACCGCTCTTCCTATTGGGATGAAAATTTATTCTAACATTCTTACGGTCCTTAAATATAGCATCAAACCTTTCTAGGTTTGCCGCCTGCCTCTTCCCGGGTCTCATTTCCGGCGCCGACACATAAATGTCCGAACAGGGGCAAAGGAAGCGCAAACAGGGAGGCCGGGGCGGGGAAGGTGGTCGTGGAGGTGGTGGAGAAGGTGGCGAGAAATTCAACAAGAAGGCCAAATACTTTCAGGCAAGTGGTTCCGACAGGAACGACGCGCAAGCTTACACGCGACTTCCACTGCCGGGCTGCCTCCACAGAGCAACACATGGGATTAGCCATGCACTCACCGCGTAGCGGGTCTGAACAAAAGCCGCGCTGAGCAGGTCGACTTTTTTCAACGGCGTGCCGCGCTGGCGTGTCGTAGCACCTGACTGAACCCACCCTAACCCACCGCCTGGCCCTTACCTCCACTTTCAAACCCCGTAGCAAGTCAGGGGCGGCACCGGCCAGGCTGTGCCTCTGAACAGCCACGGTGTCATCGTGACGTGCGATGCGGGGCGGGAGTTTAGGGCCGGGGACGAGGCTGTGGCGCTGATCGAGGAGGTGAGGATCAACACGTTCAGAACGACATCAACTTGTGGGAGTACGACGTTCAAGTTGTAACTGCATGGCACAGATCTAAGACTCACATATGTCACGCTGCCCTGCAGTACTACGACAAGCTGACGGACCCAACAGCAGCGAAGGCCAAATCACCGCCAGTGGAGGATGCGGCAAAGGAAGACGCGGCGACGGACGAAACAACAGCAGCTGCCTCTGATGCCAACGGTGCTGAGAAAGCGGAGGGCAAAGCGGCGGAGGAGGGTAAGGCAGACGAAGACGGCGGGAAAGCGGCTGAGGCGCGAGGCGACGACGGCGGTGGCCGCGGCGGAGGCGGCAGCAAAGATGTGGCGGCCTTGCTGGCTGAGGAAGTGGCACAGCTGAAAGAGAAGAAAGCTTCAAAGTTCCGGGTGCACCAGACGGGGGTCAAGGGCTGCATCTACGTCATCTTCCCCTCAGATCCGCCGCCGGGTGAGCCATCCGCGTCTGTCAGGTCCCGGCCGGGAGCTGCTCCCGCCCAGACAGATACAGCGCGCGTATCGTTGTACTCCTTAGGAGGCACTCGTCAGGTTGCTCTGATTTAGCGGCATGACCGATGTACCTTTCAATCCGAGGACAGGCAGGGCTAGCCAGGATCGAACCAGCGGGCATGTATATATGTAATATGTTGTGTGTGTAAAAGGAAAACTGGGCATGTATGTATGTTTGTGTGTTGCTGTCCGGCGCAGGCGCTCCGGGACCCGTGGAGGTCGCCCGTGCCATCGCCCAGGAGGCCAAGGATCGGAAGCAAGTGAGATGCAGTAGGGGGCCGGAATCCCTGTTGGCACCGTGGCATACCCTACGGACCTCGCAGTTGACTTCGACGTCCCAATTAACGATTGACAGGCATGGCGTATCGTAGGTTCCGAGTTCGCCGCCACACAACCGGCGCCGATCAAAGGGGCTGCTGTGGGGCCCAGGATCATGACAGGGGCGGCTTACCAGCAATGCATACCAGCAGACTATGCCGAGCTCGCGTCCGTGGCGCCTTGATGGTCTGGGCAGCATCGTGACCCCGTTCGCGCTGCCTTCACGCCCCCCCTCGGCCCAGGTGCGCGGGCGCCACATCGTGCGCTTCCTCCCGGTGACGCACGCCTGCTTCGCCGGCCTGGACGAGATCCGGTCGGTTGCCCCCAAGGTCGTGGGACCGCATTTCTCTGATGGTGAGGCAGGGGCGGTTGGGCGTCACGTCTCCGCGCGCACCTGGTTGTAACTGGAGGGGCTGCGTGCGTTGGGCGATGGTCTGTTAAGCGCTCGTCGCATTGCGGAGCGGTTCGCGGATCGGATGGTGAAGTGCCCCTTGCTTGTCGGACGTGCGATGCCGTGCTACGCCTGCATAGCCACGCCAATGGTTGCGGGCTGGCCGGTGACGGGACTCGCCATGTTCCACGGGCACATGGTGGCGTGTTGTCGTCTCCTGGGATTCGTCAGGCTCCTACACTGTTTCCCCTCACACGGGCACCCCTCACTGCCTTCATGACGGCGTGTGGCAGCTGAGGACGCCACCCCAGTGGAGTTTTCCGTGGAGTACGAACACCGGTCCGCGGAGGGCTTTGACCGGATGGATGTCATCAACGCCTTCACGGGGGCCATCAAGACACCGCCGCACAAGGTCGGTCGGCCGGCCTCGTATGATACCCGGTTTTGGAAAGGCTCCAGGGTTGGCTCAGTTGACGCCCATCCGAGTTGGGTACGAGTCGTTCGGACTGGGAGGTCCAGTACGACGGAGTGAAGGGCGAGCAAACGTCCCAGGAGTGCATCTGCAGCAGCCGGAACGATGTCTTGTCTGATATCTGGTCTCTCTGACTCTGATTGCTGTTCCGTTACATGCAGCTCCGCGGTGGCCTTCAACAGTCCCTCCTGCGCGGGTTACCGCGCGGGTTACCGTTCTTAATGCGCAGGTAAACCTCAAGACGCCCGCGACCGTGGTCCTGGTGCAGCTGATCCGCAACGGCTGCGCCATGGCGGTTGTGCCGGGGTACCGGGAGCTGGCTAAGTTTAACGTCCGCAAGCTGGCAGAGGTAGAGGAGGCGTGAGGGGGCCCTGGGCGGTGAAGTCCGGTTCCTAGCGTAAGCGTTGGCGAAGGCGGCAACCGTAGGCCAAGTGCGCGTCTGACGCGTTGTTTCGTCTGAAACCCGGAACGAGTTTGGCTGGAGCGCAGGGGGGTGCGTAGGCTGGTCGTTGACGTCGTGGTCCGTGCCATGTGCTGGGCGGGGTTGCCGTAGTTGGGATACCACCGGATGATATCATTCTGTGGATTGTTTTGGGTAGCCTTCTTGATGTGACGCGTTGAGTGGCGAGCCTGGGATGACAGCTTGACACGTGGAGGCATGCTCCATATTGGCCGTTATATACTTCGTTGCATGGCATGCAAGCTCGGTGTTGATGGATGCCTGGGCACCAGACTCCCTCCCTGCGTTTCGCACCTGACACGGTGAGGTTGCACGAGAAAGTTTTGTCTGAAATGGTTGTCCAGCAATCCGTGCACCCATCAAGCTCCGATTGGAAATCACTGATGGTCCCGGAATCCGCTGTGAAGTTGTGTGTCAATCATGCCTGCACGGGCGGCGACACGGCCGCAAGGGCAGTCGGGCATCCGGCAATGACAAACCGGCAATGTCAAAGCACGGTCACCTCATCCTTTCAAGGACACGGCCAAGCCGCGTGCAAACCTGCAAAGCCTTTTGCATTGTATTACCGCATGTAGACCCACTTGGATGATTGGAGGCGGACAAAACCTGGACCTGCACCTGCAAGTCCGAACACCTCCTCACTAACCACTTCACGCCCAATGCTAACGTTATCGGCAAGGTGTACCGGACCAAAAGCACCCCGGACCTCAGCCCTGGCCAGCACTGCTAGGGGAATCGCGCCACTTACGGGAACCGGCCATGCACGAGTGCATATGGTCACAGGCTTCGCAGGCTTTGACTGCTTCGATCAAACACACCCCGCTCCGTACGGTGGTTTTCTTTGAGTAACTGTCAAGTAGACCCGCATCACCCCGGGCCGTACTGCAACGGTCAGGAACGGCCGCGGAGAAATTCTGCGTCGACAGGCTGGATGTCCAAATAGCAGCTTTTTCCACTGAGGAGACCATCACAGGCATTGATGCAATTTGTCATATGTACGTTTAGTATTCACTGCAATTCGTTACTTTTCGTTGCTTGCTCCAACAAGCTCCAATTGTACAACTGATGCCCCATATGTCGCTTAATCGTTAATGGGCACTGCAAATCTTACCCTTACACGAACTCCGGCTTTTTCATTTGGAAAATTCGACTATGCGGAAAGTATCGCTCGAACCTCTGAACTTCATGAACAACCGTTCGCATAGCACGTGAACAAGATTCCGTTGCACCTTTACGGCAGAACAATTGAATTAATAGTTTCTTGAGTTTTGAGCATTGGATGCAATAGATAGCGTCGCCAATGGGGGGCGCATGCCGGCATTCACTTTTGTCACCTCCAGGCTTGCCGGTTCCTGCTCATGAAAGGCGCTCCGTACACTTTAAGAATACACCTGAAATTCGCGTTATGACTCCACAATGCACACCGCCATCGGGCGGTCGCGGAGGCTTTGGCGCAGGTGCGTGATAAGCTGCAACGAAGCACCATTCCTTGAAAGGTTTATGGGGTTTCTGCAAGGTTAAAGTCAACCTAGAAACTGAGTCCATGCGTACGTGCTTAACTGGGGCCTAACGGCGGTGTCACGCTCAGGCACGCCAGTTATCTCCGCAAGTCCCCTTGCCATCTTGTCGACTTCATTAGTTACATTTTCCCACAAAATTCATAAGATGTCATAATCACTATGCTCCCTTGTCCGCCGTGCTTGCCCTGGCAGACATGGATTCGTACTCCCAGCTCGCTGGCGATGCACAACCACCATCCAGCTTTCCCTCCGCAATGTCACCGAGCCGCAGTCGCATCCCGGGGCCTTATGACCGCCTGGGACCTGGCGATCCCGCTGCGGATGAGTTGCCGCAGCTGAGCCCCGCACCCCGGAAGCCATCCTGGTACCAGCGCCTGAAGAAGGCGGCGAAGGCATTGAAGCACGAGGTACGGATTGGCAGACGGACATGTGGGTGCCTCGCTGCTATATTCAATGATTCAAATAGCAAAAGGCTGATCAATGCCAATGAAGTTCAACACGTACATATACATCTCATTTAGATTTAGAGCAGACCATATGCCCTTCCGATGCCTTTCCGTGTACGACACCTACGCCGTCTACCACAGCTGACACGCCGCTCTACATGGACCCGTTCGTGTCTACCGCAACCTCCTCCCTGACCTCCCCGACCTCCCCGACACCCGCCTCGCACCCGACCTCCCCGACACCCGCGCACCTCACAGGTTCTCGCGGTGTACTACGCCATGCAGCACCCGCAAACACCGTGGGTGGCCAAAGCCATGGCCTTCCTGGTCCTCGCCTACGCCCTCAGCCCGCTGGACATCATCCCCGACTTCATCCCCGTGTTGGGCATTGTGGACGATCTCATCCTGCTGCCGCTCATGATCTGGGCGGCGATCGCGCTCCTCCCCCGCGGCGTGATGGACGAGTCGCGCCGCCGCGCCGCCGAGGAGCCTCTGCGGCTGGGCCGCAACTGGCCGCTGGCGGCCGTCATCGCCGCCGGCTGGACGGCGTGTCTCGAGTGGCTGTTGTACGCACTAGTAAAACGGTACGGCACCCCGGCGATGCAACCATACCTTCCGTATGCTATGGCCGGCCTGGGCGCTGTGTGCTGCGCGGCGTTTGTGGTGTGGCTGGTGCTCAGACTGCGGAAGGAGCGGAAGAAGCAACGCAAGGCGGCGGCGGCGGCCGCCACGAAGAAACGGGCTGCGGCAGCAGCGGCGGCCGTGGGGGGGATAGCCGGAAGAGGAGTGTTGAAGCATGGAGAAAGGCAGGCCCAGGCCGGTGAACCTGGATTTAGCGGCGGCTCACTCGCCGGCACGAATGACGTGGAGGCTGGGTTGGATGTTGTTGCCGTCGTATCCCAACAGGTGGACGACGGGCATGCAGTAGCAGACACCTCGGATGGCCACTTAGCGGGCGGTGATGATGCAGGTTTGCGACAGCCACTGCTGCCAGCAGCTGGACGCGAGGTTAGGTGAAAGAACCGGAAAACGGAAAGAGAAGCCGTGATGAGTGAGCTATTGGGGTGGGCTGGGGCGTGGCGTTCGGAGCAGGTGATTTGGGTGCGATTGAAGGTGTGGCACTCTGAAGCAGCTTGCGCATTCACCCAGGATTGCACTACGCGTTGAATTTGTTTGCGCGGCTGTGGATGAACCTGTTTAGGGGAGGGTGCGGAAGTTGCGAGACAGGTAAAGCTGCCTGAGGGGCATTGCACCTGTCGAGCCGCCATATCCTTAATATGAAGTCTGCAAAACACGGAATGCCATACGAAGAAATGGCGAGGTGCAGGTCCGATGCGCGGTAATCGGGGTGAAGGAAGTGACGGCGGTCGGTTGAGGAGGCCGTGGTGGCTCAATGTACGACGTGTGCTGCCAGCTGTAGAAGGGTGGAAGTGCTCCGGTACTAGGGACAAGGGGCCTCGGGTGTAACACTTAATAGTTACAAGCTTGGTTGTCTGAGAGTCAAGGGGAATCAAGGATAATCGTCCGGAATGGCCTGGGGGCCACTTAAATAGCGTTCCATGTCGTACACACTCCAGGAGGGGCCCTCGGACACTCGGGCCCTTCAACGACTAACCAAAGATACCAAACGGATAGCCGGCGGATCGACGGGTCTATCCATACTCGACAACTAGGTTACACGCACCCGGTTTCGCTTCGACGGACCTTCCATTCGTCTCGCTACATATACTAGCTACTTCCACTTCAGGACATCGGGTTGCTTGCGGGAGCGATAAGGTAACTAAGTAATGGGTTGAATGTTGCTGGATCGATCCTCACACGAAGCGATCGCAGATCAATATCTATTTTGATAGCATCCTGCTACACCATCCCCCCTCTACGAAGGGTTGCGTCCTCGCAACTGACACACACAGATCAGCAACACACAACGGCAGCAGGCAAGATGACACGGTAGACACCTAGGGTCGCGCTCGCATTCGCATGATATCCTAAGTTAGCTCTTTTTTGAGCGCACGTTGGCGCGGGTCTTGACGGCCTGCGCGGGCCTGGGGTTCTCCTTCTCAAACTGGGCGACAAGCGCTGGCACATCAGCGCGCAGGGTCGCCTCGTCGATGTAGAGGTTCTCGTGAACGTCGTATCCCTTGAACTTGACCAGATAGGAGACCTTGTTCGTGATCGGGGTGATGTTGCGCTTGAGAATGGCTTCCACCTCGTAGAACAGGTCGCCGGTGTCGTTGATGATCGGCTCGGTGGAGCCTGAGTCCTTGTCTCGGGGCGGGAATTTGGGCTCGGACAGATACGGGCGTACCTGACTGATGTTCACAACTGGGTGGATCCGCATGTGGGCCGGCAACTTGAGCTTGATCGCATTGCGGGACACCACTGACTCGACCTCGAGAGGACCGATGTATCGCGGGTTGAACTTGGTCCGGGACGTTTGCGTCAGCAGGCGCAGGTTTGCGGTTGTCAGCAGAACCTTGTCACCCGGCTTGTAGCGTACGCCCTTGCGCTTGATGTTCACGTGGCGGGCCTGTCGCGTTTGCGCGGCGCGCACGTGTGCCTTTGAGATTGCGAGGGCATGTTCTCGGGCAAGCATGAAGTCGGTGACTGCCACGTTCGCTGGCTCCCAGTTCGGGTGCGATTCCAGCAGTGACAGTGGGGTCTTGGGCTCAAAGCCAAGCACCAGACGGAAGGGTGAGTACCCCGTCGATGCCTGGACAGACGAGTTGTAGGCAAACTCGAGTGAGGAGAGGAGGTCACACCAGTTGTTCTGGGTGGCGTCCACATAGTGCCGAAGCATCTCCTCCAAGGTGCGATTCGCACGCTCGGTCTGCCCATCTGTCTGTGGGTGGTTCGCCGTGGACATGGCCAGCTCTGTACCCGACAAGGAGAACAGAGTCTGCCAGAAGGTGCTTGTGAACTTGGGATCTCGGTCAGACACAATGCTGTCGGGGTGGCCAAACATGGTGAAGATCCAATCATGTGCCACCTCGGCCAGGTACTCGGCCGTGATGTCCGTCTTGCAAGGGATCAGCCGAATCATCTTGCTCAGCCGATCGACGAACACAGCAATTGCGTCATCGCCTCGGTGTGACTTGGGCAGTTGAGTGATCAGATCCATCGAAATGGACTGCCACGGTCTCTCGGGGATCGGCAGCGGTTGGGCTTTGCCCGGCACCTTGCCATGCCTGGGTTTCATACGCTGGCAGGACGGGCATGTGTCGATGTAGCGTCGAACATCATGGTCCATGCGCGGCCAGTGAAAAGCGCGGCTCAGGCGGGCCACGGTCTTGTCACGGCCAAGATGGCCAGCCAGAGGAATGTCATGCGCCTCGTGTAGCAACTTGGCGCGTAGACCTGGGATATCTGGAATCACCAAGCGTGCACGCAGGGCACCTGGGGGCTCAAAGTAGAGCAGCCCGTTGTACAGCTTGTACGGCGACTCGGGATTGGACATGGCCTGAAGGTGGAGTTGCATGTATTCAGCATCCTTGCGGTAACCCGCCTTGATCGTGTGGGCCAAGTCCTCCTTGGGTGCGGCGACTGTAACAGTCAGGGCCACGGCTCGGAAATCGGGCCGGCGACTAATCGCATCAGCCATGACGTTGGTCTTGCCAGGTTTGTGCTCGATGACGTAGTTGAATTCCTCCAACTCCATCAGCCAACGAGCCTGTCTGCGATTGAGCAGCGGCTGCGTCTTGAACTTGGATACGGCAGAGTTGTCCGTCCAAATAGTGACTGGGTGCGGACCCTTGAGATGCATGGTGCCACCACACACGGAGGCAGTGCACAACTGCCATCATCTCCCGATCGTGCGCGGGCGGCGTACCGACACTCGGTGGGAGTGAGCTTGCGGCTCTCGTATGCGATGACTCGTTCTTTGCCGTCTTGGACCTGGGACAGGACGACGCCACCGGTCGCGTAATCTGATGCGTCCGTGGTAACCGTGAAAGGCAAATTGGCGTCCGGCGGGGCGACGACGGGCGCACTCGTAAGTGCGTCCTTGATGGCTTGAAAGGCCTTGGTGCAATCGTCGTCCCAACCCGTGATCAACTGCTTGGTGCCTTTGCCAGTGTGGCCGGCGAGCAGATTGGTCAGGGGCGTAGCAAGGTGAGCGAATCCCTTAACCATTCGGTGGTAGTACTGCGCAAGTCCCAAAAACGAGCGCAAATCCGTGATGGTCTTGGGCTGCGGCCATTTGGAGACCGCATCGAGCTTGTGAGGGTCAGCAGTGATGCCATCAGCGCTCACGACGTGACCCAAGAAGTCGATCTCGGTGACACCGAAGGCACACTTGGATGCTTTAGCGTACAACTTGTGTTCTAGCAACAGCTTCAGCACTTGTTCCAAGTGGTCTGCGTGCTCCTCAGTGGTCTTGGAGTAGATCAGGATGTCGTCGAGGTACACCAGTACAAACTGGTCCAGGAACGGACGGAAGATGTCGTTCATCAGCCGTTGGAAGGTGGCTGGGGCATTGGTTAGCCCGAACGGCATGACCGTGAACTCGAAGTGCCCGTAACGCGTGTTGATCGCGGTCTTGGGAATGTCCTCCTCCGAAACTCGGATCTGGTGATAACCGGACTGGAGATCGATCTTGCTGAACACTTTGGTGCCGTGGAGGCGGTCCAGCAATTCGTCTATGCGTGGCAGGGGGTAAACGTTGCGCACCGTGGCCTTGTTAAGGGCGCGGTAATCGATGCACATACGCAAACCACCATCCTTCTTGGACGTGAAGAGGACTGGGGCACCGTAGGGAGAGACGCTGGGCCGGACATGTTGACTGCGGGCTTGGGCCCTTCCGGGTTGTCAACCTCGCGTACGACGCAAAGGTTGTACGACCGTGTGGCTCGGACCAGGCGCTTGAACTGGAGGGCGGACAGCAGCTTGGGTTTACGCTCTTGCATGGCCGTGGGCGGGTCCGAGTGCAGGACCAGCGTTTAGGCGCCTTGGGAAAGCGTGAGCGTGTTCTGTTGCCAATCGATCTGGGGGTTGAATCGCTTGAGCCAGGGTTTGCCGAGTACCACGTCAAAATCGCCAAGGTCAGTGGCCGTAAGGGTAACACGGCTCTTGTGCGACTTGAGGCAGACGGGCACGTGGGGCAACACATGGGGGCAATCTTGGTACTGTCCGTTGGCTAGCTTGACCCGAAGGTCAGGCACAGCCTTGGCCGCCTTGAGGTCCTTCCGAGCGAGCCACTTCACTCGTGGAAAAAACCAGTCATGGAGGGCGCCGCCAGTCATGGGCCCAGTCATGGGCCCAGTCATGAACCCAGTCATGATACCAGTCATGGCATGCCCTCCAGTCATAGGCCCGTTCATGAGGAAGTGCAGCCATGACTGGCGGCAGTCATAGGCCCGTTCATGGACGGGGGCTTCATGACTGGCGGCAGTCATAGGCCCGTTCATGGACGGGGGCTTCATGACTGGCGGCAGTCATAGGCCCGTTCATGGACGGGGGCTGCATGACTGGCGGCAGTCATAGGCCCGTTCATGGCCCCGTTCATAGCCCCGTTCATGACCGATCATGACTGGATCCCAAAATGACTAGAATGGGTCATTGGGGCTCCCGCCAGTCATAGATCGCAGGTTTCTAGTCATACCCCGCAGGCCAGGAGTCATAAGTCGCAGTCATAAAATGTCCATGACTGGCGTCATGACCCTCCACATGACCGTTACAGTGCACTCAATGACTCTGCCCAGTCATGCCCGGCCGGCTGCACATGACTCGTACTTGCACGTTATGACTCGTACAGTGCACTCAATGACTCTGCCCAGTCATGCCCGGCCGGCTGCCCATGACTCGTACTTGCACGTTATGACTCGTACAGTGCACTCAATGACTCTGCCCAGTCATGCCCGGCCGGCTGCCCATGACTCGTACTTGCACGTTATGACCGTTACAGTGCACTCAATGACTCTGCCCAGTCATGCCTGGCTCTTTCCCGTTCTGAACCACTTGTGGGGGAAACTGACGTTTTCCCCCGTGCCCCCGCCGGCCTTTGCCACGGCCTGTATCTCAGCCCGCATCTCTTCTATGGTCTTCCGCTTCTCGCCGGAGGGTTCCCCGTCAGCGCTACCGTACGCCCCTCCCCCCGTAACGGCCGCCCTCCCCACTCCTGCCCCGCCGCCGCCAATGCGCGCGCCGCCGCGGCCACCGCGTGTCTCGCCACCGCCACCGCTTGCCCCGCCGCGGCCACCACTTGCCCCGCCGCCGCCATCGCTTGCTCCGCCGCCGCCATCGCTTGCCCCGCCGCCGCCACCGCGTGCCCTGCCGCCGCCACCTCGCGCCCCGCCGCCGCCACCTCGCGCCCCGCCGCCGCTGCCGTCGGACGGGCGTCGCCTAGCGTACTCGTTCAACTCGTCCTCATCCTGGTCGTCCATCTCTGAAGCCGGAACCGAAGACGGCTCAGCGGGTGCCTCCCGTGGGTTGCCCTACATGTTGCACGACAAATTGTATTGATCAGTTGCGAATACCCTAGAACCAGCAGCACAAAAACCGTTTGTGACTTACCGCTGGCCCCGCGTAGGAAGGCCCTGCGCCCCCGCCGACAGCCGCCAGTGCAGCTGCTATGGGCGCCTCTTGAGCATCGCCGCAAGCGCCCTGTCACATTGCACAAATGTCAATCCTGCCCCTCGTCTTTTGCTTGGCATAGGCGACACATGGTCCCCACCTGGCGTGCGCGCGCAAAAGCATGCGGAATTGTTGACTTCTGGACCGCCTCCTTTTTGCGCTGCAGGGCCTTGATGTCGCAGCCGAAGAAGATCAGAGCGGCCTTTGACACCTCGACTGCGTACCAAAGAAGGCCATGTTACAGCGCAAATGTATCAGTACCGACGCATTCATCACCTCGTGGCTTACATGATGTGTAGCAGTAGATGTACTCGATTGCGAGCGGGAAATTGTCGCAGTAGCTGATGTACAGGGACGCCTTCAGTTCCTCCGGCAGTTTGGCGCGCAGAACCTTGGGAATCTCGAAGGGTCCGCCTTGCCGCTCAGAACCTTGACCAGGTAGGCAGAAAGCTGACCAGACGACCCGGTGGGGTAGTCCTTCCAGGCAACTGCAGTAACAAGGCAATAAATATTACCCGCTTCTAAACTATGACATTGCCTGTTGCGCCAGTGATGAAAAGCCGGTGCTAAGCAAAGATGGCAAGCATGGCGTCTTACCTTTGTCGAGGTCCATGACAGAGTCAGCACTTTTGATGTCGTAAAAGAAAGGTGATGCACCAGGCGGCAGGTCACTGAAGTTCGCTTCCACATGGTTGACAGTGAGGTCATCATCGGACCGCAGGGTAACAATCTTCCTTTCTACCACGCCAGCCGCCCTGTTGACTGGAACCAAAGACAGCACAGCTTCTATCAGGATTTCTCCTGCGTCCGATGGAGTCGGGTTCAAAGCTAGTCCGGTCAAGGTCTCAGTCGTCATGGTCAAGTCTAGGGAGTCGTCACTGATGTGAAGCGTTTCATAAAGGACGTCCTTGTATGTGATGAATTTGTGATATGTTATTCTAATTCTTTCTTATGTATGCTGGTGTGAATATGTGAACGGTCTGCCATTTTGAGGTTGAATCTGGATCCGTTATGGATCTGGTCCACAGGAGTTCCTGCACACCTTCAGGCATTTGTAACTTTACAGTCACTAATGTTTTGATAACATTACTATTACATACTATGTTTGCCGCAATGGTGCTCGGAAAGAGTTCCGGACAGTGTTGCCATGCGGAAGGTACATTTTTCCTACAGACGCTGCGTACATTGTCTAGCATAATCTTACTAGAGGCTTTGATTGCTTGACTGTGGTGCCATGAATGGTGTCATGAATAACCGGAGGTTCCTCAAAAGTGAATGCGCTGGACATGATCGCACACGAAATTTGCCATGTGCGATAACGCAACGTCCCAAGCTTGTGTCTGGTGGTAGACAACAGGCAGTGTTTTGGGGGTTGCCTGAATACCGACGGACGATACACCATACCGCGGCCCATCACACACTCACCCTACCACCACGCCGGCCTAAAGCCGGACTCCCACCATATCATTCCCTGCTATGGTGACAACATGTGGTCACACCGTGCTCCAGTGCGTACAAGTAATGTGAACGATGCCGAAAGTTGCTCTCGCCGTACGTCGCTAGATGGCGACGTACGGCATGGAAAGTGCACCGCACCGTTCTCCCATGGAATGAGGATGTACGGTACACACACTCACTCCTCACCAGCATAAATGCACGCATACACAGCGCTCTGCACGCCTGGTATATCACCATACATACAGACCCCACCAAGTCAATACAGACCACACACGTCGGAGGGATCCTGCCGTCCAAGCACAAGGACCTTCTAGGCCCCTTTGTGTAATAAACAAGTCTGCGGGTCTATGCGGCTCAGCACACCATGTGTTACGTTATGCCCGATAGGTCGTTGTCCCTTAAATCCCATGCACCCAGGTCTATCACATGCACGTCTCTACAAGGGGTCAGGCCTGATGCAACAACAGGTGCAGAGCAGCTGGTTAGTGTGTAAACCGTTGCAAACCATCAGATAGCGGCCAGAGTTGCATGTCGCAAGCACGCCCCCCTGCCCTGCACACGCACCAACGCATCGCCCAAGTCGTGGGGGTCATCACCCGATCCGCAACCCAACCATCCCCAATCGCCTTCGCTACTTTGCCTAGCACAGTCTCGCCGTACGTCCCTTGGTGGCAACGTACGGCACGCGCAGCCGCGAAACCGTTGCAAACCATCAGATAGCGGCCAGAGTTGCATGTCGCAAGCACGCCCCCCTGCCCTGCACACGCACCAACGCATCGCCCAAGTCGTGGGGGTCATCACCCGATCCGCAACCCAACCATCCCCAATCGCCTTCGCTACTTTGCCTAGCACAGTCTCGCCGTACTTCCCTTGGTGGCGACGTACGGCACGCGCAGCCGTGAAACCGTTGCAAACCATCAGATAGCGGCCAGGGTTGCATGTCGCAAGCACGCCCCCCTGCCCTGCACGCACACCAACGCATCACCCAAGTCGTGGAGGTCATCACCCGATCCGCAACCCAACTATCCCCAATCGCCTTCGCTACTTTGCCTAGCACAGTCTCGCCGTACGTCCCTTGGTGGCGACGTACGGCACGCGCAGCCGTGAAACCGTTGCAAACCATCAGATAGCGGCCAGGGTTGCATGTCGCAAGCACGCCCCCCTGCCCTGCACGCGCACCAACGCATCGCCCAAGTCGTGGGGGTCATCACCCGATCCGCAACCCAACCATCCCCAATCGCCTTCGCTACTTTGCCTAGCACAGTCTCGCCGTACGTCCCTTGGTGGCGACGTACGGCACGCGCAGCCGTGAAACCGTTGCAAACCATCAGATAGCGGCCAGAGTTGCATGTCGCAAGCACGCCCCCCTGCCCTGCACACGCACCAACGCATCGCCCAAGTCGTGGGGGTCATCACCCGATCCGCAACCCAACCATCCCCAATCGCCTTCGCTACTTTGCCTAGCACAGTCTCGCCGTACTTCCCTTGGTGGCGACGTACGGCACGCGCAGCCGTGAAACCGTTGCAAACCATCAGATAGCGGCCAGGGTTGCATGTCTCAAGCACGCCCCCCTGCCCTGCACGCACACCAACGCATCACCCAAGTCGTGGAGGTCATCACCCGATCCGCAACCCAACTATCCCCAATCGCCTTCGCTACTTTGCCTAGCACAGTCTCGCCGTACGTCCCTTGGTGGCGACGTACGGCACGCGCAGCCGTGAAACCGTTGCAAACCATCAGATAGCGGCCAGGGTTGCATGTCGCAAGCACGCCCCCTGCCCTGCACGCGCACCAACGCATCGCCCAAGTCGTGGGGGTCATCACCCGATCCGCAACCCAACCATCCCCAATCGCCTTCGCTACTTTGCCTAGCACAGTCTCGCCGTACGTCCCTTGGTGGCGACGTACGGCACGCGCAGCCGTGAAACCGTTGCAAACCATCAGATAGCGGCCAGGGTTGCATGTCGCAAGCACGCCCCCCTGCTCTGCACGCGCACCAACGCATCGCCCAAGTCGTGGGGGTCATCACCCGATCCGCAACCCAACCATCCCCAATCGCCTTCGCTACTCTGCCTAGCACAGTCTCGCCGTACGTCCCTTGGTGGCGACGTACGGCACGCGCAGCCGTGAAACCGTTGCAAACCATCAGATAGCGGCCAGGGTTGCATGTCGCAAGCACGCCCCCTGCCCTGCACGCGCACCAACGCATCGCCCAAGTCGTGGAGGTCATCACCCGATCCGCAACCCAACCATCCCCAATCGCCTTCGCTACTTTGCCTAGCACAGTCTCGCCGTACGTCCCTTGGTGGCAACGTACGGCACGCGCAGCCGCGAAACCGTTGCAAACCATCAGATAGCGGCCAGAGTTGCATGTCGCAAGCACGCCCCCCTGCCCTGCACACGCACCAACGCATCGCCCAAGTCGTGGGGTCATCACCCGATCCGCAACCCAACCATCCCCAATCGCCTTCGCTACTTTGCCTAGCACAGTCTCGCCGTACTTCCCTTGGTGGCGACGTACGGCACGCGCAGCCGTGAAACCGTTGCAAACCATCAGATAGCGGCCAGGGTTGCATGTCTCAAGCACGCCCCCCTGCCCTGCACGCACACCAACGCATCACCCAAGTCGTGGAGGTCATCACCCGATCCGCAACCCAACTATCCCCAATCGCCTTCGCTACTTTGCCTAGCACAGTCTCGCCGTACGTCCCTTGGTGGCGACGTACGGCACGCGCAGCCGTGAAACCGTTGCAAACCATCAGATAGCGGCCAGGGTTGCATGTCGCAAGCACGCCCCCCTGCCCTGCACGCGCACCAACGCATCGCCCAAGTCGTGGGGGTCATCACCCGATCCGCAACCCAACCATCCCCAATCGCCTTCGCTACTTTGCCTAGCACAGTCTCGCCGTACGTCCCTTGGTGGCGACGTACGGCACGCGCAGCCGTGAAACCGTTGCAAACCATCAGATAGCGGCCAGGGTTGCATGTCGCAAGCACGCCCCCCTGCTCTGCACGCGCACCAACGCATCGCCCAAGTCGTGGGGGTCATCACCCGATCCGCAACCCAACCATCCCCAATCGCCTTCGCTACTCTGCCTAGCACAGTCTCGCCGTACGTCCCTTGGTGGCGACGTACGGCACGCGCAGCCGTGAAACCGTTGCAAACCATCAGATAGCGGCCAGGGTTGCATGTCGCAAGCACGCCCCCCTGCCCTGCACGCGCACCAACGCATCGCCCAAGTCGTGGAGGTCATCACCCGATCCGCAACCCAACCATCCCCAATCGCCTTCGCTACTTTGCCTAGCACAGTCTCGCCGTACGTCCCTTGGTGGCGACGTACGGCACACGCAGCCGCGAAACCGTTGCAAACCATCAGATAGCGGCCAGAGTTGCATGTCGCAAGCACGCCCCCCTGCCCTGCACGCGCACCAACGCATCGCCCAAGTCGTGGGGGTCATCACCCGATCCGCAACCCAACCATCCCCAATCGCCTTCGCTACTTTGCCTAGCACAGTCTCGCCTTGGTGGCGACGTACGGCACGCGCAGCCGTGAAACCGTTGCAAACCATCAGATAGCGGCCAGGGTTGCATGTCGCAAGCACGCCCCCCTGCCCTGCACACGCACCAACGCATCGCCCAAGTCGTGGAGGTCATCACCCGATCCGCAACCCAACCATCCCCAATCGCCTTCGCTACTTTGCCTAGCACAGTCTCGCCGTACATCCCTTGGTGGCGACGTACGGCACGCGCAGCCGTGAAACCGTTGCAAACCATCAGATAGCGGCCAGGGTTGCATGTCGCAAGCACGCCCCCCTGCCCTGCACACGCACCAACGCATCGCCCAAGTCGTGGAGGTCATCACCCGATCCGCAACCCAACCATCCCCAATCGCCTTCGCTACTTTGCCAAGCACAGTCTCGCCGTACATCCCTTGGTGGCGACGTACGGCACGCGCAGCCGCGAAACCGTTGCAAACCATCAGATAGCGGCCAGGGTTGCATGTCGCAAGCACGCCCCCCTGCCCTGCACGCGCACCAACGCATCGCCCAAGTCGTGGAGGTCATCACCCGATCCGCAACCCAACCATCCCCAATCGCCTTCGCTACTTTGCCTAGCACAGTCTCGCCGTACGTCCCTTGGTGGCGACGTACGGCACGCGCAGCCGCGAAACCGTTGCAAACCATCAGATGCCTCGTGCGTGAACGCTTTCAAGTTCCTGTAACTGATACTAAGTAATTGTGTTACAAAACACCTGAAATTGTCTCACAACGTGCATGTAAGCAAATGTCAGTAGCTAGGACACATATATGGTGTTCGACTGACACATGGAGTCTCCAAACGTGTTTTAATATTAACGATCAACTCTATTGTGCCCTAGGTCTAGGCGCTAAGGCCGTCGGGCGAGGGCCTCACCAGCATGCACTGTAGCCGGCAGTCACCTTGTAAACGCCTGTACCTTCAAGGATTTTCCTCTTTCAGATAGTTCATACTTGTGTTATACATTGTTAAAGTGCCTCGAACAGTGTCAGAACAAGCATGGAGACAAATGTCAATAGCTGCTGATGCACATATGGTGTTCGACTGACACATGGAGACTCCAAACATGATTCATTATTACCGTTCACCTCTAATTTGCCCAAGGTCTAGGCGCTGAGGCCTTCCAGCGAGGGCCTCACCGACATGCACTGCGGCGGACAATCGCCTTGTGAACGCCTATACCTTCATAGAATTCCCTCTTTCATATAGTTCATACTTGTGTTATACATTGTTAAAGTGCCTCGAACAGTGTCAGAACAAGCATGGAGACAAATGTCAATAGCTGCTGATGCACATATGGTGTTCGACTGACACATGGAGACTCCAAACATGATTCATTCTTAGCGTTCACCTCTAATGTGCCCAAGGTCTAGGCGCTGAGGCCTTCCAGCGAGGGCCTCACCGACATGCACTGCGGCGGACAATCGCCTTGTGAACACCTATACCTTCATAGAATTCCCTCTTTCATATAGTCCATACTTGTTTTATGCATTGTTAAAGTGCCTCGAACAGTGTCAGAACAAGCATGGAGACAAATGTCAATAGCTTCTGATGCACATATGGTGTTCGACTGACACATGGAGACTGCCGCTGGTGATGGGATGGTCGACGCGGGACGGCCTGCGCCGCGACTCGACCGTCTTCTGCAGGTGGGGTTCGATCAACGACCATTTGGCCTGGGCCAGGGTCCTGCGACCGTGAGATGCTCGTTCAGGTCAATGCATGGCGTTTCCGTACTTGGGTCTTGATCTAGTTGGGTTGACTGCACGCATGACCCTGGGCACCCCTCTGATGCAGGAACCGGGCGGTGAGACAGAGGCTGCGGCCCTGGAGGCCAGCAGGCACGCGGCCGTCGGGAACCAGGGGGGCGCCGTTTCAGAGGCCCGCGGGGATACTGCCGCTGGTGATGGGATGGTCGACGCGGGACGGCCTGCGCCGCGACTCGACCGTCTTCTGCAGGTGGGGTTCGATCAATGACCATTTGGCCTGGGCCAGGGTCCTGCGACCGTGAGATGCTCGTTCAGGTCAATGCATGGCGTTTCCGTACTTGGGTCTTGATCTAGTTGGGTTGACTGCACGCATGACCCTGGGCACCCCTCTGATGCAGGAACCGGGCGGTGAGACAGAGGCTGCGGCCCTGGAGGCCAGCAGGCACGCGGCCGTCGGGAACCAGGAGGGCGCCGTTTCAGAGGCCCGTGGGGATACTGCGGCTGGTGATGGGATGGTCGACACGGGACGGCCTGCGCCGCGACTCGACCGTCTTCTGCAGGTGGGGTTCGATCAACGACCATTTGGCCTGGGCCAGGGTCCTGCGACCGTGAGATGCTCGTTCAGGTCAATGCATGGCGTTTCCGTACTTGGGTCTTGATCTAGTTGGGTTGACTGCACGCATGACCCTGGGCACCCCTCTGATGCAGGAACCGGGCGGTGAGACAGAGGCTGCGGCCCTGGAGGCCAGCAGGCACGCGGCCGTCGGGAACCAGGAGGGCGCCGTTTCAGAGGCCCGCGGGGATACTGCCGCTGGGGATGGGATGGTCGACGCGGGACGGCCTGCGCCGCGACTCGACCGTCTTCTGCAGGTGGGGTTCGATCAACGACCATTTGGCCTGGGCCAGGGTCCTGCGACCGTGAGATGCTCGTTCAGGTCAATGCATGGCGTTTCCGTACTTGGGTCTTAATCTAGTTGGGTTGACTGCACGCATGACCCTGGGCACCCCTCTGATGCAGGAACCGGGCGGTGAGACAGAGGCTGCGGCCCTGGAGGCCAGCAGGCACGCGGCCGTCGGGAACCAGGAGGGCGCCGTTTCAGAGGCCCGCGGGATACTGCCGCTGGCGATGGATTGACGGTATCAGACCCTGGCCGGCGTGAGCAGATCGGCAGTGGGGCCAACAACATCCGCCTGATTGGCGCAGGCCAGCTTGAGCAGCATGCCAGACGTTACCCACAGGTGAAATTGGGCCGTATTGTATGTTGTCGGGATGGGATTACAGGGCATTTACCAACTACTCGCCCACAGTGGGGCTTGCCTTTATTAGTAGCAGAGCAACTCGTCTTCAGCTACCGTTTATGTCCCACACGGGAATTGAGTTCAAAAGGGCTCATATTTGCCTTGCTCTTCTCCCGATTGCATGTCATCTGGTGGCATGTGGGATGGTAGCCCTCACTCAACCAGCAGCATCTCCTGTTTGCTGACCATGCAATATCCATCCAATTTTGCGCAGAGGGAGCGCCGGGGATTAGGTGGTGAAGATCCAAACCGGACGGAGAACGAGGCAAGCAACCGTGCACACTCTCGCAAGCGGGCACATCCTATCACGCGCCACACCGGAGCAGCTGGATCGAGCAACGCTGTCGAGGCGGACAGCCCAGTGGACGGCGACGAGGATAACGCAGAGGAAGACGGCGAGCAGTCGTGCCGGTACATCGAGCGGAATGCAACCATCTACTGCAGTCCCATCGAGGAGGCCTACGCCAACTTGGTTTCGAGGGGCTTTACTGTCATCACCGCCCCCAAAGTCGCCGACGCTATCTCAGCGGATGTGACAACAGCAGCCAGTGAGCACTTGGAGCGATACGGCACGGCGGTGTTCCAGGATGTGGAGACAGCCGCCGATGGGTATCCCAAGGTTGACAGGAAGACAAAGAGGATCAAGGTCACGTACGGCGAGGGGCAGCGCAGAATGGTGAAGTTGACCGACAGGCCGCTGGCCGACCTCAACGGCTTCATCGTGGCCGTAGAGGAGGTCATTGGGCAGGTGCTGAAGACCATCCCCGGCGGAACCGAGCTGCAGCCGCGGTTGGCAGCGGTGATGGGCAACATGCCTGGTCCCACACCTGTCCCAGAACAGGTGCTTCACACGGACATGCAGCCGTCACTGGGCGATATCTTGCAGCCGGGCTTCGTTGTCATCGCGGGGGCGCAGGTGTTCCACTTGCTTGTGTCGATGTTCAGCCACCATTATGTGCGAGAGTGGGTTCGCCTCGAGTATGATCACAACTTCGAGGACGAGGACATCGAGCCCCACCTGCCCGTGACACTCCCGGTGATCAGAGTGAGACTCGAGCCGGGGCAAGTGGCCATCATGCATGGGCACCTCGTGCATGCAGGTGATGCGGGCACGCCAGGGGTGGTAGCTCCACGGGTTCACTGGTACGTCCAGAAAAAGGTGGTGCGCAACGAGACCCACGTGGCTCGAAATTTCGGCCCAGCGTTCTGGAAGAAGTTAACACATGGGCAATGCGTTGGTGCGTGTGCAGGGCAGGGGGGCGTGCTTGCGACATGCAACCCTGGCCGCTATCTGATGGTTTGCAACGTTTTCACGGCTGCGCGTGCCGTACGTTGCCACCAAGGGACGTACGGCGAGACTGTGCTAGGCAAAGTAGCGAAGGCGATTGGGGATGGTTGGGTTGCGGAACGGGTGATGACCCCCACGACTTGGGCGATGCGTTGGTGCGCGTGCAGGGCAGGGGGGCGTGCTTGCGACATGCAACCCTGGCCGCTATCTGATGGTTTGCAACGGTTTCACAGCTGCGCGTGCCGTACGTCGCCACCAAGGGACGTACGGCGAGACTGTGCTAGGCAAAGTAGCGAAGGCGATTGGGGATGGTTGGGTTGCGGATCGGGTGATGACCCCCACGACTTGGGCGATGCGTTGGTGCGCGTGCAGGGCAGGGGGGCGTGCTTGCGACATGCAACCCTGGCCGCTATCTGATGGTTTGCAACGGTTCCACGGCTGCGCGTGCCGTACGTCGCCACCAAGGGACGTACGGCGAGACTGTGCTAGGCAAAGTAGCGAAGGCGATTGGGGATGGTTGAGTTGCGGATCGGGTGATGACCCCCACGACTTGGGCGATGCGTTGGTGCGCGTGCAGGGCAGGGGGGCGTGCTTGCGACATGCAACCCTGGCCGCTATCTGATGGTTTGCAACGGTTTCACAGCTGCGCGTGCCGTACGTCGCCACCAAGGGACGTACGGCGAGACTGTGCTAGGCAAAGTAGCGAAGGCGATTGGGGATGGTTGGGTTGCGGATCGGGTGATGACCCCCACGACTTGGGCGATGCGTTGGTGCGTGTGCAGGGCAGGGGGGCGTGCTTGCGACATGCAACTCTGGCCGCTATCTGATGGTTTGCAACGGTTTCGCGGCTGCGCGTGCCGTACGTCGCCACCAAGGGACGTACGGCGAGACTGTGCTAGGCAAAGTAGCGAAGGCGATTGGGGATGGTTGAGTTGCGGATCGGGTGATGACCCCCACGACTTGGGCGATGCGTTGGTGCGCGTGCAGGGCAGGGGGGCGTGCTTGCGACATGCAACCCTGGCCGCTATCTGATGGTTTGCAACGGTTTCACAGCTGCGCGTGCCGTACGTCGCCACCAAGGGACGTACGGCGAGACTGTGCTAGGCAAAGTAGCGAAGGCGATTGGGGATGGTTGGGTTGCGGATCGGGTGATGACCCCCACGACTTGGGCGATGCGTTGGTGCGCGTGCAGGGCAGGGGGGCGTGCTTGCGACATGCAACCCTGGCCGCTATCTGATGGTTTGCAACGGTTCCACGGCTGCGCGTGCCGTACGTCGCCACCAAGGGACGTACGGCGAGACTGTGCTAGGCAAAGTAGCGAAGGCGATTGGGGATGGTTGAGTTGCGGATCGGGTGATGACCCCCACGACTTGGGCGATGCGTTGGTGCGCGTGCAGGGCAGGGGGGCGTGCTATCAGATCGTATCTATCAGCCGTCATGACCAATAGTCAACTTGGCCCATTATGACTGGTCATGAGCACCAAGTCCTATGACTAGCGTTCGTATATGACTGGCATGTTGACAAATGACTTGGTGAATCATGACTGTTCATGAGCCCCGGGTTCCATGACTGCCGTTCATGACTGGCAGACAACATGCATGACTGGAGGGCTGCTACTCATGACTGGGCATGCTGGCATGACTGGCTCCATGACTGCGGTTCATGACTGGATGGATCCATGAACGGGTTCATGACCGGCGGACCCCCCCATGAACGGGTTCATGACTGGGGCTTTCCCCGGTGCTGACAAAATCACCGGTTGCGCCGCCATCCACAAGGATGAGCGCTCGGCGGCCGCAAACTGTTCCGGCGAAAAGCAGCTGCTGGGCACCTGCGTCCAGATGCACGGCTGCTAAGAAAAGCTCTGGTACTGGGGGCTCATGAGCATCTTGGGCCTGGGAATCCGGGGCTGGGGCGACGGGTTCCGGGGTCTGGGGCTCGGCTAGGGGCACAGGGGATGTACTGGGTTCCTGGGGGTTCTCGGGTTCCTCTGGGGTGTTCCTGGTGGTTTCTGGGACAGGGCTTGGAACAGACGAACCTAGGGGTTCAGAGGCAAGGGCCCCTAGGTTTACTTCTCGTTTTTTTGGAGCGGGCACTCGATCGCCTTGTGCTTGCCGGTGCGGCACCGGAAGCAGAGGCCGCTCTCCATGAGCTTCACCTTCTCCTCGGCCGACAGCTTCTGGAGCTTGGGCGGCGCGGAGGTATCGGTTTTGGGCTTGGGCGGCGGGCCGTTCTTGCCCTTCTTGGGCACGAACTTGCTTGGGTTGAGGGTGTTGACCTCCATGGCGCTGGTGTCCTTGGACGTGGAGGCACCGCCTTGGCGAGACGGCACGCCAGCGCTCTTGATGGCGTGGTCAATGCTCTCGGCCTTGTCGCACAGCTCGCTGTAGGTGAGCTGGTCGGGCTTGGCCACCTGCACAGCCAAGGCAACGCGGACCTCGGTCGGCAGCGCCGCGATGAGGTGCTCCTTCTTCTCGGACTCTGCGATGTTGGGGATGTGCAGGCACAGCCGGTCGATCTGCGTGACCAACGCGGAGACCGACCCCTTGTACACGACCTTGCGCAGCTTGGCTCGGGCCTTGTCAGCGGCAAGGTGGTCCGTGAACTTCTGGGCCAGGTTGGCCGTGGCGTCTGGGTACGCGAACACCTTGTCCTCGATGTGGGTACGCCAGTACAAGTTGGCGTCACCCGTGAGCATCTGCGCCATGGCGGTCATGCAGCTGGTGTTGTTGAGGCCTAGGGCATCGAAGTAGTTGTTCACCCGGTAGATGAACTCGTCCCGACGCAGCTCGCACTTCTTGCTTTCACCGGAAAAATTGGGCGGGCGCAGGTGCTTGAGCACATCTTTCATGACCAGGGCTTGCAACGGGGCTTGGTGCGCGGTCGCGTAGGCAGTTTGCTGGGCTACTTGCTGCGCCGTGTGGTGGGCAACGGCGGCGGCTTGCTGCTGCGTGACGGCGGCTGCGTGCTGCACAACTTGGTGGGCAGCGGCGCTAGCGGCTTGGTGTGCGGCTTGGGAAGCTTGTTCAGCTGCAGAGTTGATGGGGGACTGCAGCGTTTGTTGAACGTGATGCACTATCTCAGGCATGGCTTCACGCATCAACTCTTGCACCAAGCTACACACGGCTGGGTCTTGGACAGGTGCAAGTGGGTGAGACTCAGCATGCTCAGAGCGGGGCGTTTGTTGTTCCTCCATTGTTACAATTCAGAGGAACCCTCGACAACAAACACCGCCACTCGCAAACTACAGCTCCTTGGATGCATGGCTTGGTTCCGGCCGCCGGCAGGCTAGCCCGCGACGGCTGGTTCTTCTCGGACCGGGACTCGGGCCTGGACTCGGGCCTGGACTGGGACTTGGCGTCAGCCGCCGACATGCGCTGGCACTGCGGCGAGCTGAAGACGGGCTCCGGGCCCGGGCACTTGTACGGGTTGCTGCCGGAGGGCTGGGTACCGTAGTGTGCAGCCAGCAAGGTGGAGATCTGTTCGGCCAATGGGATGCACCTCAACTCGGCCAACTCCTGCTTGGTCCGCTCCAGCTCCCGGTTCTGAGCGACGTACTTGCTGTGCCGCTCTTGGTCCTTCTCCTGCAGGCTGTGAAGCTCTTGGTCCTTGGTGCTAATGAGCTCGACGTGCATGCTCAGCTGGGTCTTGAGGGCCTCGTAATCATCCTCGTACTTGGCCAGCTGCTTCTTGAGTTCGTCGCGCTCTTGGACCAGCAGGTGGTACGGGGTGGGCCTGTAGGGTGAAACGTCTGGGGTCTCGACCTCGGTGTAGCGCTCCAAGGCGCCGTAGGCCGTGTTGAAGCTAACCAGCTCGGTCAGGAGGGCCTCGTTGATCAAGGTGTAGACGTCTTGGATGTTGTCAACCGCCTCGCGGGTCTTGGTGATGAACGCATTGAACAGCGGGTAGCTTGAGACGTCACCATCGGCGATCGACAGCAGCAACTTGAACTGATCCTTAGTCTCGTCCGTCAGGGTCTTGGATTCAGCGAAGGTCGTGAGGGCCTCCTTTTCCTCTTTGGTGAGGGCCGGCTTGAAGCTTCAGAATGTAGGCTTACGGCAGCAAGCGTTCAGCGTGCTCCTGAGGTGCTCCGCGGCGCTGGACAGCGCAAAAAGCCCTATGGCATAGAAAGGTCGGTTACCGGGCGGTGGGGAAGTCGGTTACTGGGGGGGTCAGGTTTGGGTCGTTTTTGGGTCGGTAACAGGCAGGGTGGCTATCTTAAGATATAAATATCTATTCGGCCGAAAAACTTCTGAAATTTTAGATACTTTTGGCCTGCCAAAACATCGAGTTTAAGATACTTTGACCCCTCGTGTGGGACATGATATCTCCCCGTTGACATATACTCGGACGAGTGATGGGGTCCCCGATATCTCCCACCCGGGGTCGGTTCTCGCCGTCTGCAGTCATCTATGGCTAGGTGTTGCACTTATGGGTTAGGTTCGTGGAAGTTCTCCATCAATGTTGCGCCCTGTCCGATGCCCTCTGTAGATACTTCGGGCCGTTTCCAGTTGGAAATATCTCCCCATAGACAGATACTTTCAGCGTTTCGAAGCCAGGTGTATCTCTGGCCGTAGATACTCCCAAAAATAAGATAGCCACCCTGGTAACAGGGCGGTTGACCGAGGGGGCCGGTTGACGGAGGGGGTCGGAAATCCGCAACGGTCGGCTCGGTTACCGACCCCCCCCCCGGTCGGTAACCGGGGGCTCGGTAACCGATCCCGTAGGTATCGGTAACCGACCTAAGGGGGTCGGTTACCGAGCTGACCGGCAGGAATTGCCAACCCCCTCCGTCAACCGGCCCCCTCGGTCAACTGCCCGGTTACCGACCCAAAAACGACCCAAACCTGACCCCCCCAGTAACCGACTTCCCCACCGCCCGGTAACCGACCTTTCTATGCCATAGGGCTTTTTGCGCTGTCCAGCGCCGCGGAGCACCTCAGGAGCACGCTGAACGCTTGCTGCCGTAAGCCTACATTCCGAAGCTTCAAGCCGGCCCTCACCAAAGAGGAAAAGGAGGCCCTCACGACCTTCGCTGAGTCCAAGACCCTGACGGACGAGACTAAGGATCAGTTCAAGTTGCTGCTGTCGATCGCCGATGGTGACGTCTCAAGCTACCCGCTGTTCAATGCGTTCATCACCAAGACCCGCGAGGCGGTTGACAACATCCAAGACGTCTACACCTTGATCAACGAGGCCCTCCTGACCGAGCTGGTTAGCTTCAACACGGCCTACGGCGCCTTGGAGCGCTACACCGAGGTCGAGACCCCAGACGTTTCACCCTACAGGCCCACCCCGTACCACCTGCTGGTCCAAGAGCGCGACGAACTCAAGAAGCAGCTGGCCAAGTACGAGGATGATTACGAGGCCCTCAAGACCCAGCTGAGCATGCACGTCGAGCTCATTAGCACCAAGGACCAAGAGCTTCACAGCCTGCAGGAGAAGGACCAAGAGCGGCACAGCAAGTACGTCGCTCAGAACCGGGAGCTGGAGCGGACCAAGCAGGAGTTGGCCGAGTTGAGGCGCATCCCATTGGCCGAACAGATCTCCACCTTGCTGGCTGCACACTACGGTACCCAGCCCTCCGGCAGCAACCCGTACAAGCGCCCGGGCCCGGAGCCCGTCTTCAGCTCGCCGCAGCGCCAGCGCGTGTCGGCGGCTGACGCCAAGTCCCAGTCCAGGCCCGAGTCCAGGCCCGAGTCCCGGTCCGAGAAGAACCAGCCGTCGCGGGCTAGCCTGCCGGCGGCCGGAACCAAGCCATCCAAGGAGCTGTAGTTTGCGAGTGGCGGTGGTTGTTGTCGAGGGTTCCTCTGAATTGTAACAATGGAGGAACAACAAACGCCCCGCTCTGAGCATGCTGAGTCTCACCCACTTGCACCTGTCCAAGACCCAGCCGTGCGTAGCTTGGTGCAAGAGTTGATGCGTGAAGCCATGCCTGAGATAGTGCGTCACGTTCAACAAACGCTGCAGTCCCCCATCAACTCTGCAGCTGAACAAGCTTCCCAAGCCGCACACCAAGCCGCTAGCGCCGCTGCCCACCAAGTTGTGCAGCACGCAGCCTGTAGCTTGTAGACCGCATCCCGAAGGGCAGGCCGGACAGGGCTGAGACGCTTGGTGGTTCGGATAGCCTCGTCGTAGGCCGCGATGAGACCTTCCAGGGACGGGCTCAGGTCGTCAAGGTTCTCGGGCAGGGACTTGGGCGCCTACGGCACACAGGACCCGTACAAGTGACTTGGAGCTCGGACTTAAAAAACATTTTTTGAGGCCTCGGACTTAGGTCTTGATCAATTTAATATTGAACAAGTACCTGCTTGGACATGGTTGATGTTGACATCTCAGAAAGCGAAGGTCTCGGGTTCGAAACTCGAGGGCTTCGTTGCAGGTTGACTTAGGAAATCTCGGGCTTCTCGGGTGACCTCGGGCTGGGTACCTTAGGCAGAATCGAACGGTCTCGATACAAGGTAGAAGGGTGGCAGTGCTTCGGTACTAGGGACAAGGGGCCTCGGGTGTAACACTTAGAAGTTACAACATTGGTTGTCTGAGAGTCAAGGGGAATCAAGTCCGGAATGGCCTGGGGGCCACTTAAATAGCGTTCCATGTCGTACACACTCCAGGAGGGGCCCTCGGACACTCGGGCCCTTCAACGACTAACCAAAGATACCAAACGGATAGCCGGCGGATCGACGGGTCTATCCATACTCGACAACTAGGTTACACGCACCCGGTTTCGCTTCGACGGACCTTCCATCCGTCTCGCTACATATACTAGCTACTTCCTCTACAGGACATCGGGTTGCTTGCGGAAGCGTTATGATAACAAATTCACGGTTCCAAGTTCGCGGGATCGATCCCTGCATGAGGCGATCGCAGATCAATATCTATTTTGATAGCATCCTGCTACACCAGCCATCAGGGACCCGACAAAAGACACGTGCCCTCGCGCGGCGGCGGCCAGACGCGGAATTGCTCAAAGAAACGTTGGGTGCGTGTTGAGGAAGGACTGGCGATGGAAGTTCGGTCCAGTTGTAAACGAAGTCGATTGTGTGTACGATTGTGGTGTTTGTGAACCGCCGCCTTGCAAGCAGTGGGCGCCCTGCCATCCGATGTAACGAGCCCGGTGATGTCCCTGGTGTGTGTAAGCAGCGTGAGTTGCAGAGATAAATCCATCCGCTGCTGTTTATGCCATTTGCCTTATTTTCCAGCGCCCGCTGAAAACCTTCATGAGTGTCGTAGATCCACTATATCCGCATTGCATGATCTCATATCCATCCTGTCAATCGCCAGATAATATCAAAAATTTGACGAGGATGGGATTTGAACCCACGCCCTTACGGACTAGAAGTTTCCCTGAGCAATCAGGTAGTCCTGAATCTAGCGCCTTAGACCGCTCGGCCACCTCGTCATACAGATGAGCACTTAGCTCGCGGCACCACAAGAGACCGTCGTAGTTGCGTACGGCACTTTGCCAGTCCCGCCGTCTGCCCTGGCGGATTTCCGGGCCACCCTCCGGCGGCTGTGGAAGCTGCGCTGGGAGAACTACCAAAAGGAACCACTCTGGCGGATCGCTCTGTATGGTATCGCGGGCTTTCCGCTGGTCGCCGCCCACGCCGCGCGGGAGCAAGGTGCTAGCCTGCGGGCGGCAACGATGTGCCCCTGTGGTGCCCCTGTCACTGGGCGTGGCGCATGCTGGGTTCGGCGCCACTTGTTCTGGGACTTGCGCGGTCGTTGCGTGAAGAGATGGGGGCTGCGATGGGGACTGCTGTGGGCGCCCAGGACGCTGTGTTTGCCCGCCACCCCCCGCCGGGTGTCCGGCAGGCTGTCTGGGATGTCCTGGCTTTGGCGGCCCTGGCGGCCATCGAGCGGGGCCGCCAACGCATGTACCATTTGTGGGATACATTCACTGCTATATCGCGTGCGCGCTTGGTTTCGATACCCGTTGAGGTCACTGCGGACTTTTGGGCCCGTCTCGCGTCTTTTGCGACGCTCGGCCTGCGTCCGCGGAACTGGTCTTCCGTGCCGTCCGATCACCCTTTTCTGTGCGGGATGTCGGGGCGTGACGTTCTTTCCCGGCCTTCGGACGTTGACTCACCACCCGGGTCCCCCGACCCGTGAGCTGCTGAAGTTCACTGCGGGTAGGTTCCACCCCTGTTCGATGTTCGCTGTGTTCTTTATCATTACGTTCGCGTCGTCGTTGCTTGAACTCTGACTGCTGCGGTGGCTGGGCGCTGGTGGTGATTTTCTTTGGCATGGCTCCCTGCCTAGTGCACGGCGTGCCCCTGGGGTAGGATGAACAGTCCGTCTGCGCCTGTACGGCGAGCGAGCAGCTTAATAATTGCTGGTCCCCCTGGTAACGATCGCTTCCTAATGGGTGTTATAATTTGAATGAATAATAATATAATATGCAATGAATAATTAACATTAATAAGAATCATAGATACAGTTTTTATGTTATTCCTTACTAATATTTTGTTTTATTTTTTCGTCCTTCAAATTGCCCGAAGAAAGCGGGGGGGGCGAGGGGACAGCTGAGACGGCAGGGGCAGGTGCCGCCACTTACATACTGTGCTTTGGGTCCGAGTCCCAACCTGACCCAATATCCTTTTGTGTTACTACTAAAGATCCACGCTTCCGCTAGCTAGGTATTCGTCTATCGTTAAGGTAGACGGACCGTCCTTACACCACCAAGCCAACTAATAAGCCAACCCCCCTTATCCACCTGGTACATACCAGCACTCTGTCTCCGCCCGGACGCAGCAATCGCCGCCGACATTAAGGCGGCGTCCTGGGGCCTCATAATAATAACCGCGTTGCAGCATCAGATTGACCAGCACAGCAGTGGTATTGAGCTGCCCCTTGTAGGCGGACTTCTCTTCCGCTACACGCACATCAGCCCCAAACGAACACAGCCCAACCAAAATAACAGGATAGATACTGGCCTCACCTAACTGGTGTTACTAACCATGCAGCAGCCGCAGTAGTACAGCACCTCACAGCTGCACACGCTGTCCATCCTGGCTGGCCGCCTCGCTCGCTCTTACCCACCAGGACACACGGGGCGCCTACCTGCTATCAGCCACCATCAGCCTGCACGCGCTCATGCTCGCTCATCAACTTCGACCTCACATACATGGTCGTCGACCAGCAGCTTGTCAGATCAGCCAGACCAGTTGATGCCGCGTGTGCAGTTCATATCTGTAAGCACAAAGGCGTAACCCGGGATGTCTCGGGGCTGTAAGCCTGGCTTACACTCCCCCCCCTTTAGAACCGAGCGTCCTCGCCGGTCTGCCGGAGTGCCACGGAGCCCTACCGCTCCTTGGAGAGGAAGTACGCCGCTTACGTGATCTCAGGGGATCGAACCGCCGCACTCGGCTTTGCCAGGTTGTACGGCACGGTCTCGATACCAATTATAAGCACAAAGTGCGAACCTTTACATTTGGTCTTACATTTGGCATCCAGACCAGTGCCGTACCCGTATGTGGTGGATTTGGGTCGGCGGTACGATCCTTGGCGCAGCCATTACCGGCCCTTGTGGATCAAGGACGGTACGACCCCGTGCTAATCTGGTAAAACCGGCATACGATGGGGTGGCCCAATGCCTGGCGCCGAGGACGGCTTGCTCCTAAGGGGGGGAGTGTAAGCCCGGTGCCTGAGCATCCGCGGGATTAGCCTTTAGGTCTTACAATATCATGCTGCGCAACTACATGAATAACCAGGACACAGTTGCACACTTCGACATCCCGGCCGGTATGATAGTAGGTACACAGCCGCGAAATAATGTGCATGCATGAGCGTGCAGTTAATGTACCTAAATGGTATATATTGGCCTGCTAGACTGCAATATTGTGAAGGTCACTTACGAGGTCTTACACATACGCATGTATCTTCATCACGTGCGAGAGTGCTGTGACGCAAGAGGGTTCTGCGTAGCGCGCGGAGCCTCGCGGAGTGCCTGTGACGTGTCTTACTGCTCCCCTTTGCGAGTTGTGGTATGCACCTTCAGGTCTGTAAGTCTGCAATTGGCCGCAGCAGTGGACGTGGCGTGACCGGGTGGAACTCGGACAGCGAGGGGCTTCTCCGTGTGTCGGGGAGCGAGGGGGTCGTCTCATGAAGCGGCAGCGTGCCGCCCCCGCCCCCGCACGCCACGCTTGCTTTGGGTCCCGTGGCGGCCGGCACGGAACGGCGCTTTGTACGTAGCCGCTATGCCCGCCAAACGCCGTATTCCGTTATGTGGGCTTACATACCGGTGTACCGTTTCTCATGGAAGCGGTGTTGAGCGGTTCGCAGTGGATATATGTCACCTACCCGGCGTGCGCGTGCATGCTGGCCCCTTGGAGAGATGGCGAATGGGTGACGCTGCATTCCCAATGTAATAATACCGTACCGGTAGTTGACATTGTTGTATTATGCTCTGTCTCGCATAATCAACAATATGCTCTTTATGGTATTTTACTGTTCTGTATTTGCTGTCACTTTTGAGGAAGCTGTTCCTTACACTTTGCTGATACGTAACTGTTTACGAACCTGTATTTCGGACTGCCGAATCCTGTTATTCTGCTGGTAATTGTAATCTGTTTACAATTAGGACAACTGGTCCTGGTAGCTGATTCTGTGTGACTCCGGTTGCTGAGTTCAAACTGACGGTTAAACCGTTGCCTCACTGACCCTTCGTCCAAGTGGCGGCTCGCCGTACACTACTGGGCGCGGACCTGGTGCATTTAAGCACACTGCGACTCAACAATCGGTAGTTCTTACTACCACCTAAATACGTGGATACAACAAGTGGTATCGAGACGGCTTTCCTGTATACGCTTCCGACTGCTGATACTTTGACCATGGCCAGTCTGAAGTTCGGCACTTATTCGCCTAACATGAACGCCAAGGTCGCAGGCAAAGCCGGTCTTCCATCCGACGGAGATACTCCTTGAAGGAGCACCCAAACTTGGTCTTCTCAGCGAGCTGAGCAGCCGAGTAGTACGTCTTGTCGGAGGGTGTCGACCGGGCGGCAGCAGCGACGGCAGGCGCCGCACGCGGGGCAGGAGCCGCGGCGGCGACGGCAGGCCGGGGAGAAGCGCCAGCAGCGGCGGCGGCGGCGGCGGGTGCAGACGCCGTCGGAGCGCGCGCACGCCGGCCGTTGCTGGGTCCCGAGGCCGCCGGGTCAACATCCTCCTCAGCGAACGAGGAGTTGTCGGCAGATGCCCCAGCAGGCGCAGCGGCCACAGGAGCCGAGGGGACAGCCACGCCGAACTTGACAGCCAACACCCGAATCAAGGTCGCAGGTGACGCTTGACTCAGGACGGTTCCAGGCGAATCGCCCAGGACAGTGATGCGCAGACGAATGGGATATTCGCCCGGCGACGATTCTGCACCAGCAGCGGCAGCGACCTTGGCGTTCATGTTAGGCGAATAAGTGCCGAACTTCAGACTGGCCATGGTCAAAGTATCAGCAGTCGGAAGCGTATACAGGAAAGCCGTCTCGAGTCCACTTGTTGTACAGATACGCCATCAGAAAGGCGGACAGTGAACAAGTTCGGTAAGCAATTGCTGAATTGCAAACCGGTCCTGTTCACTGTCCGCCTTTCTGATGGCGTATCTTTACAACAAGTGGACTCGAGACGGCTTTCCTGTATACGCTTCCGACTGCTGATACTTTGACCATGGCCAGTCTGAAGTTCGGCACTTATTCGCCTAACATGAACGCCAAGGTCGCTGCCGCTGCTGGTGCAGAATCGTCGCCGGGCGAATATCCCATTCGTCTGCGCATCACTGTCCTGGGCGATTCGCCTGGAACCGTCCTGAGTCAAGCGTCACCTGCGACCTTGATTCGGGTGTTGGCTGTCAAGTTCGGCGTGGCTGTCCCCTCGGCTCCTGTGGCCGCTGCGCCTGCTGGGGCATCTGCCGACAACTCCTCGTTCGCTGAGGAGGATGTTGACCCGGCGGCCTCGGGACCCAGCAACGGCCGGCGTGCGCGCGTTCCGACGGCGTCTGCACCCGCCGCCGCCGCCGCCGCTGCTGGCGCTTCTCCCCGGCCTGCCGTCGCCGCCGCGGCTCCTGCCCCGCGTGCGGCGCCTGCCGTCGCTGCTGCCGCCCGGTCGACACCCTCCGACAAGACGTACTCGGCTGCTCAGCTCGCTGAGAAGACCAAGTTTGGGTGCTCCTTCAAGGAGTATCTCCGTCGGATGGAAGACCGGCTTTGCCTGCGCTGCTGCTCCGACGCCCACCGTGTGAACCATTGCCCAATCTGGCGGGCCGAGCACCCCGAGCTGTTCGTCGACGGCACTCCGCCGCCCAAGAAGAAGGCCCGGCGCAACGTTTAGGTTGTTGCCCAGGGTGGTTCGGAGGGACTGCCCCCTGGGTGTTCTGCTGATGCTGCTGTGGTTGGCTGCGCTGTCGGTATTGGCGGTTCTGTTGGCTCTGTTGCCGGTGTTTCTGTGGCTGCTGTGCCAGACACTGTTGCTTGCCGTCGCCGTGCCGTACGCGCCTTGACGCCGTCCGCGCTTGCTGAACTCGAACTTGCTGTGGGCCGCCGTTTCAGCTTCGATGCGCACACTGCGCGCGCGGGGTTTGATTCGGTCTGTAACCTGGGTCTGCCGTGCTGTCGGCCGCTGTCATCTGTCGACCTGGGTGGTCACACGGTTCTGTTTGTCCCTTCATCCATGCGTGAGATGCAGACTCAGCTGGCGCATTACCGTTCGTGCAAGCAGCTGCGTCCTGGCACCTCTGCCTGTCTGCTTTTGCCTGCGCACTTGTCTCGTCGCGCCTCTCGTCACCTGGTCGGTATGGCTCAGATACGACGCTTCGACAAGGGTGCTGGTCTGTTCAACGGGTTGGACTTGTCTGGGGCTGTGGTTGCCTTGCCTTCGCTGCCGTACTCGGTCGATGTCTGGTACGACCCACCTCGGCCTGTCTCCACTCCTGCTGCCCCTTTCTTGTCAACCCTCTGTTCGCCAGTTGCTGCTTCCCTCTCAGGAGCCGACCTGCCTCGCGTCGCTCTGTCCTCCGCTGGCGTTCCTCTGCCGACGCTGGTGGACTCCGGCGCCAGTCACGACTTCGTGTCTGAGGCTACTGTACGGCAACTTGGTCTGCCGATCCGCCCCAGTGCCTGGTCACACGTCACCCTCGCTGATGGAGGTAAGAGCGCGTTGCTTGGGCAGGTGACTTTGCGTGCCTCTGCTGGCCCGCTGCGGTTGCAACTTCAACCATATGTCTTGCCTGACCTGACCAGCGTCGCGTCTCTTATCTTGGGGTCTGGGTCTCTGCACTTGCACGGTGCTGCTTTGGATTACGGTTCACGTACTTTGCGTCTGCGCAAGGGCCGTTTGTCGTACCGCGTGCCGTTGCTTGCCCCTGCTGTACGTGAGGGGGGCGAGGGCGCTGATGGCTCTGCGCCTGCTGCACCTCACGTTAATTTTGCGCTTGCTGCTATGTGTTCTCGCACTGAGCCTGAACCCGTTGGGCGCAAAGCTGCCACTCGCCTGCTTCGTAAGGGTGCCCATGCCTTGCTTGTTCGACCGAAACTGTACCTGAACTCGGCCGTACAGCAACCTGATGCTAAGGACCCTGACGTTGAGGCCCTGTTGGAGGAATATGCAGATCTCTTCAAGGAGATCCCTGGCCTGCCTCCTATGCGACCTGTCGATCACACCATTCCTCTGGTACCTGGTACGGCGCCTGTGTCCCGTCCTATGTACCGCCTGAGCCCTCTGGAGCTCGACGAGGTAAAACGGCAAGTGACTGACTTGCTGGCTAAGGGCATGATCCGTCCGAGCACCTCGCCGTACTCGGCTCCTATTCTGTTCGTGGGTAAGAAGGATGGTGGTCTGCGCATGTGCATTGACTATAGGGGTCTGAATGCGGTCACTGTTAAGAACCGTTACCCCCTGCCGCGCGTAGACGATCTGTTGGACAAACTGAGGGGTTCTGCTTACTTTAGCTCTATTGACCTGCAGCAGGGCTACAATCAGATTCGGATTGCTGAGTCCGACATCCCAAAGTCTGCTTTTCGTACACCCTTTGGTCATTACGAGTATACTGTCCTGTCCTTTGGTTTGGTGAACGCCCCTGCCACCTTCCAAGCTGTTATGAATCGCATCTTCAGGCCCTTCCTGGATCGGTTCGTCGTCTGTTACCTGGACGACATCCTGATATTCTCCAAGACCCGCGAGGAGCATCTGCAGCACCTTCGTCAGGTCTTCGAGGTTCTGAGGCGTGAGCAGCTGTACGCGAAACGGTCGAAGTGCCACTGGGCGCTCTCGCAGGTCGAGTATCTGGGGCATGTCGCCTCTGCTGATGGCATTCGAATGGACCCCCGCAAGTCTGCCGCGGTCCGTGACTGGCCCACTCCGACCAACCTGCCGGACCTGCGTAAGTTTTTGGGTCTGACCAACTACTTTCGTAAGTTCATTTCGCGCTACTCTGTGATAGCTGCACCTCTGACCAATCTGACGCGTAAGGGTGCGTTTCTGTCGCCTGCTGCTTGGACTCCTGAGTGCCAACAGGCGTTTGATGAACTGAAGCGTGCTGTCTGTGATGATGTACTTCTGCGGTTCCCTGATTACTCCCTGCCTTTCCGTATTGAGGTCATATCTGATGCCTCGCTGTACGGCACCGGCGCTGTCCTGTTACAGGAGGGGAGACCTGTTGCTTTCACCAGTCAGAAGTTTACGGGTGCTGAAACTCGTTACACTACTGGGGAGCAGGAACTGCTTGCTGTCATCCACGCTCTGAAAGAATGGCGGTGTTACCTTGAGGGTCGCCCCTTCACTCTATCTGAAAACTGACCACAAGCCCCTTACGTTCCTGCAAGGTGTGCCCACTCTGAACCGTCGTCAAGCCCGGTGGCTTGAGTACATGGCGCGTTTTGACTACACCTGGGAGTATCTGTCTGGTTCGATGAACATTGCTGATGCTCTCAGCCGGCACCCTAACCTGCACGCCGCAATCCTGTCTGTGACGACTCGCAGTTCTGCTCGCAAGGCTGCGGCTGTTGACCCCGTTCCGGCCGCCCCTGCGCCTGTTCGTGCACGTACGCCCGCTGACGCCGTCGCTGCCGTACCTGCCACCGCACCTGCGGCCGCTGAGGCGCCCGCAACTGATCTTTTTGCCCGTCTGCGTGCCTTGTACCGTACTGATCCGTACTTCGCTGATACTGCTAACACAGCAGCGCTCACCTGTGAGCGTGGCGTCTGGTACCGCTCCCTCCCTGATCGCAAGCAGATTGTCATTCCGAATGACGACGAGCTGCGTCGTGAGCTGCTGTCGAAGTACCATGACGGTCCCTTGGCTGGGCATCCTGGCTGCAGTCGTCTGATTGACTTGGTTACCCGCACCTTTTGGTGGCCTAAGTTGGCTGCCGACGCCGCTAACTACGTTCAATCCTGTGATCTCTGTCAGCGCAACAAGCCATCGTCCGGTAAGACCCCTGGGTTGCTGCAGTCGCTGCCTGTTCCAGCGAACCCTTGGGACAGCGTCTCTATGGACTTTGTGGTTGCGCTCCCCAAAACTGAGGGGGGATACGACGCGGTTATCGTACTGGTTGATCGCCTTACGAAGATGGTGCATGCAACGGATGTCAATTATCAACGGTCCCTTGCAGGAGGGACTCGCTCCACACACGTAAGGGATGTAGACGCCCTACCTGCATCATCGATCGTCACCAAAGGGTGCTAAACTTCCGATTGCCTTACACACCATCCCCAACTCCGTCCATTTGCTTGTGTACACGAGGAAGTCACCTCGATCCTGCCCTAATTTATTCGTACATGTCTCTCTTCAATCCACCGCAGCGTCCCGTTCAGAATTTAGTTCTATCCAACCGCATTCATACGCCCTGCGTGTGCAACCCAAACATACACCCTTACTTATAATACATTCCCCTGCAGAGCGCAGCGCCAGCACGTGCCCCCAGGGCTAAGAAATAAATGTGTCCGGACTCGCTCGGTGCTATGTACCCTCATCGTGCGTGCATATTGAGTCCTGCACAGTCCGTTCGGCTGGCACGCAGGCCAATGTCGATGCTTGCTTGGCCGGCTTACCCGTACTGCTGCACAACTGTGTTTATGCTGCTAGTAAATGCACGTGGGGACCAATCAAGCTATGTATGTGCTTACGGCGTTAGTTGACCATCATGCTCTCGGGGTTTCCCCGGTCGTTGCGGCACGTGCATATGCTCAGCGAGCCTCACCGCCGCCCCTGCCCTATTAATCCACGCTAGGGTTTGCCCAGCGTAGTATTATTACTAAGATTATATATTAGGGGCGGGTTATGTATGTGTGGGTGACCCGATTCGTTCCGACGGACATACAGGCGCAGCGAGATTTACAGATACGACGGCCGGCCCGCGCCGTATCTGATGCAGCTAGTTCTCATTCTTCCTCCCGTTACGGCAGGGCGTCGTCATTGGTGGCCAGTGCGCAGTCGATGGCGAGCATTGCGCTCCTGGCGCAGGCGGTTGCTGAGACCTGCGGGACGTACGTGCAGGAATGCAGGACAGTCTGATGAGTGCAACCTCGCTGATGGGATTCTGAGGTGCCTGTCTTTCAGGACAGGATCGGTTCCCCGCCCGGCGGCGACCAATCGCATCGTTTAGCTAGCTAGGCAGCAGCAGGAACCACGCTGCTCGCGGACGGCTAGCTGCACACCCCGCGCAACCCAAGGATCCCCCCGGACCTCCCCTAGACGGAAAAATGGCGCTATGCCAGCGTTCGTCCGCCAAATCACTCGGGGAACGCACGGTACTTTGGAAGTCTCTTATCCTCTTCGGGAGGTCTTTGGCAGGTCTTTGGAGGCTATTTGGGCGCAACCAAAGCGCTTCAGCCGCACCCAAAGAGAAGCCAAAGAGCCCTCTTTGGAAAGCGCCCCAAAGCCGCAAGCAAAGAAGGTCGCAAAGAGCCGTCTTCGGTTTCGTCTTTGGTATGTAACAAAGATACGTTTCTGTGGGAAAATCAGATATCTTCCTGTATGTAATGCAATATATATAGACCTTTACGGACTGAATTATAAGCAGTGAAACGGAAGGGCTCAGGGAGCGTACAACAGGATCCGGTCAACATCTTTGGCGCCACCCAAAGACATCCCAAAGGGAACCAATTCACTCAGGCCCGGCCGACCGTTCGACATGTGAATGTAAACCAGCCTTGCCCTCTACAACACCATTATACATATGAAAGCGTGGAGCGTGTCTGCCCTCAGATAATGTCTACAGACAATGTCTAAATTTCAATTATGCGACAACGATATAGACTATTACTGGAAATGGCCACGACTCTTAGAGTGCGGTCTAGCGGTGCAGCACTTCGACGGGCGGTTCTCGTGTCTTCGTTGCTATCGGCGCGACATTACTAGCAAGTTCATATACCAACATGTCAAAGACTGCCGGGAGAATCACCCGAATCAGCCGCTTGCACGGGTTAATACTCTTGCACTTGAGGGTGACAATGACCGGAACCGCCGTCTGGCAGCGGTCGTTGACAGAAGGGAACGTCACGGGCTCTTCAAGAAGCAACGCGAAGAGACTACAAAGGCAGGCAGAGACGACGACGGGTCCCCTTCATTCCGTCAACGGCACGGTAGTTATATGGTGCAAGCGCCCGAAGTCGACATGATGGCGTACACTACTCCAAAGCTGCGCAGTATCTTGGCACGGTTTGCACCCTCAGGGCGGGGGCAACCCGCCATGCGTGCGTCACCGTACATGTCACCAGGGGCCCATCGGGACAACAGCCCCCCACAACAGCAGAGTCCCTCAGGTTGCAGCACATCATCGACGGAATCATCTGGGGACTCAACTGGGGAATCATCTGTGGAATCATCTGGGGAATCATCTGGGGAGTCATCTGGGGATTCATCTGGGGAGTCATCTGGGGAATCATCTGGCAACCTAGACGATAGCTCAACCCCAAGCTCAAGGGGTACTCGCGGGAGGGGCAATGTGTCAGATCCAGCCTCGACACCCACAGGCACCACGACAGATTCACAGTCTGGTGGGAGCAGTACCCCTCTCTCAGGTTCTCGTACTAGCAGCTGCCCGAGTGCCACTTCGGGTTCGGTCTCTGGCTCCCAATCTGTATCGCCGAGTCCGTCGTGTAGCCCGTCTCCCATGTCCACCGGAGGTTGCAGTGATGCTGGGGGCAGCCCGTTGGAACCTCAGCAGCCATGTAATTATGCCGATGCCATGATGCTAGGCACTCCGCGACTGGTGTCGCCCAGTCTACCCCAGGGTGAGTGTCTTGCAGTCGGCATGCGTGTGTGAAATTGCAGTTGGCATGCATATGTTATCAAGGTGGTGGGTTCGATTGGCCATTCCCTCAACCTCGCAGATCCCGGGGGCCCCTCGCGCAGCCCATTGGAACTTCAGCAGCCAGGTGATAACGCCGATGCCACGATGCTAGGTACTCCACAACTGGCGTCGCCCAGATTACCCCAGGGTGAGTGACTGGCAGTCGGCGCGCGTGTGTTAACAAGGGTTGTTAAGGTGTTGGTTCGATTGGCCATTCCCTCAACCTTGCAGATCCCGGGGGCCCCTCGCGCGGCCCATTGGAGCTTCAGCAGCCAGGTGATAACGCCGATGCCACGATGCTAGGTACTCCACAACTGGCGTCGCCCAGATTACCCCAGGGTGAGTGACTGGCAGTCGGCGCGCGTGTCTTAACAAGGGTTGTTAAGGTGTTGGTTCGATTGGCCATTCCCTCAACCTTGCAGATCCCGGGGGCCCCTCGCGCGGCCCATTGGAGCTTCAGCAGCCAGGTACCACGATGCTAGGTACTCCACAACTGGCGTCGCCCAGTTTACCCCAGGGTGAGTGACTGGCAGTCGGCGCGTGTGTTATTAAGGTGGTGTGTTCGATTGGCCATTCCCTCAATCTTGCAGATATGGACGTTGGCACAGTGGATATGGATGTAGGCACAGCGGACCAGCCCGAGTTGACCGACACAGTCCGGGGTGAGTCGCATAGGGAAGTTGCAGGTTCAGGCCAAACCAAACCACGCCCTGTTCGTCTTGCTGACAGGGTTTCGGGACGTAACAGAAGAGGAATGGGCTCGCATTGAGATTGGCCCGCCAGAGCATACAGGTTACGACGAGGGGATACCCAGCGATGGCGGGATACCCAGTGAAGATGAATGGGAGGGTTTCGAAGGTGAGTGGTAACGAGTGCCAGCGTTCGTCCGCCAAATAAATGGACGAATGTGCGATGTCGTACGCACCTTGTACGTGAGGTCCTGCAACCGGGAGGCGGTGTTAAACTTCCCTCCAGTTATGGTGACCCAGCCATTGTAGGCTTTGGGGTTGAAGTGGTTCGGGTTGGTGACAGCACCTGGTTGGGGGCGTTGGGGTTGTTGAAGTGTGTGTTGGGCAGTAATGAAGGGGAGGCGGCGCACCATCCAGGAAGTGCAGATAGCCAGGCAGCTTAGGCAGCTCACCTTGCGGGATGACGAAAGGCACGTCAGAGACGCTTGGCCGGATGGTGAAGACCGGCGGCAGCCATGGCCTCATCTGCGTCTGGTACCTCTGCGGTTGGAGGGGAGCGGAGGCAGCAGCGCGAAGTTTTACGGAGCCACAGGTCATCGCGGGGTATATACATATATATATATACCCCCGTGCGTGTCCTCCTCCTCCTATGTCCAATGTCAACCCCGCACATGCAGACCGCCGGGCTAGGCTGGAGGCTGTCCCTGCGCCTCGAACATGCACAGACACTGTATCTGTTCATGGAAGCCCGCCCACTGAGCAACCACGCTCCGCATCCGCCCACCCGCTGTAGCTCCAGAGACCTTGCTGGATGGCCCTGCTCTAGTGGGAGGCAGCTAAACGTCATCCGACGCAGCAGGACTCAAAAGCAGCCATCCTCTGTATTTCAACGGAGCCGTGACGATCAAGTGTGCTGTGCAGGAAGATAGACCCTCCCGAGGATCAATCCAGTGATCTTCGTGCGTGCGTGTTATGCGTTTTGACCAACCTGCGTGCACGTCAAATTTGCAACATTCCACGCAAGTCCCGCCGAGGTAATGTTGCAGACGGGCGCCCAGATTTTGCCGGGGGTCTTCTTGCCGGGGGAGTCCACCTTCACGGGTCATCAGGTAGGACGTACGCGGGGAAGTGATGGCCGGCCATGACCAGTCAGCCAGGCATGTCGGATGAATGCCGCATGACAGCACCTGTTGGGATGCGCTCAAAGCTGCAACCCAAGTGGCCCCAGACCCCTTGGCCGGCAGATATGTGTAGGCAGGGGCACCGACGGGTCTCAGCCCCCATCCGACGATTGACGAGGAGCTGTGCACACCCTCTTGCCAAAACTTCCACGCACACGCTCTGCGCCTTGCTGCTCGGCACTCACCAGCATCTCCACGCGAGCGAAGGTGTCGCAGGTGCCCCGAGCGCTGGTGGTGAGGCACAAGTTGGGCTCCAGACTGCCGTCCTCGTTTGAGGGGCGGCTGTTGATGATGCGGACCAGCTTGGGGGCGGGCGGCGGAGCTGATGAAACGAGGCGGAAGGGGAATCGATGGGGCGGGAAAGGGCGGATGGATGGATCGGTTGCTTGGTGATGGAAAAGGTACGCCAAACCGGCTGGGGGCGCGCGGGGGCTAGCTTGACCCGTCCACGCCGCCATGGACTCATGCAGTGCGCCCATCTATCTATCGTTGGCCCACCAGGTGGAATGTAAACCAAATGGCAGCACTCTCATTATGGGCGCGCACGCAGCCACTTACGAGATGGCGGGCTCGGTGGCGATGGTGGGGGCGGCGGGGCGGGCGGTAACGGCTTGTCTGCACATTAGGGAAGAGCACATACAGGCGTGCCATCTTAATAGGTTGAGCGGGTCACGATCGGCTAACACCAGGCGCCGCTCCCGCAGGCAGTGCTGCCAGGATGCATGTTTGGCTCAGGAGCACATGTTCACAAGGCAGGGGTCATACTCCAGGAGTGACTCAATACATCGTACTCAATTTGCCAAGCGCGGCGGCATACATGCCGTATAGCAACCGTACTTACTGGAGCACTGGATGCCTACGACGGGGCCTGCTGGGTTGCAGGTGCCCTTGCGGAAGTTGCAACTATACGGCGCGGTTGATGGGCTGTCGACCTCGCCCAACCAAGGGCTGAGGAGCTTGCGGCCATTGCGTGTCGCTGTCTTGGACGAAACTCCGTTGTCGGCGGCGTTGCTGCGGATGCTGTGATCTGCGCTTCCGATGACCCCCCGCAGCAGGCGACGGGAGCCGTCGACGCTGCTATCGTCCTCGAAGCACCGGATGTATCCGGCCTTCACGTCCCTGTCGGGATGTGTAGGTAAGGGTCATTGCATGGGGTGCCAGGGGCAGTCAACGACAAGGCTATGTGCGTTGCGGGGATCTGTAGCCGTGTGCGCTGCATGTGAGTTTATGTTTACGGAAGAGGGTTGATTGCGTGATAGATGTGGCTAAGTGGCTGCGGTAACCCTGCTGAGATCCTCTGCAAAACAGCGGAGACCCTGTGCGTGCGAGGCACGACCCGCAGCGTTAGTTCCTCGTTTATGGGTGCGGCGGCCGTTATGTGGCAACCGCACGCTGCAGTTTTTATCGGCCGTTCTGCGCACCGGAAGCTAATGCAGTTCAGGCTTTGTTGTTGGGCACTTGAGTCTAACAGGGCGCGGAGGGGTAGGCACCATGTCCCTAGAGGACAACGGGTCTGCCGTTGCTGCCGCTCTGAAGACCAGATTGAAGATGAGAAGCATGTTCTACTCGACTGCCCGGCTTATGATGCAATACGCGCTGAGGAAGGGTTTCACCGCCATAACACTATGAGGGAGGCGATGGCCTGGGATCCGGCTCGTTTGGCAAAGATGTTGGAGTGCATGTGGGCTCACCGTAATTCTATCGTGCCCTTTGGGCGCTAGTCTCGTCGACTCCTGTTAATGCGGTATTGCAAACCAGTGCTTTTGGGTGTTTTGTTTGCCCTTGGGCCTCCGGCTCGTATGGGTATGTGCAGGTATGGGGTTACGCACCCCCAACCATGTCACACACACACACACACACACACACACACACACACACACACACACACACACACACACACACACACACACACACACACACACACACACACACACACACACACACACACACACACACACACACACACACACACACACACACACACACACATACACACACACGGGCGGGCGGGCGGGTTGCACTTCTAAACACACACACACACACACACGCTTGGGCTTCCGGCGTAGTGGGGAGCTCTGTGAGAGTCCGCACGCCGGCATTCCGCAGCATCTGCTATTAGTTCTTTGCCCCTGCGCTGTGACGGCAGTTGACCGCGTTCGTACCCGGCACATCACTGCATATTCGGCACCCGCATCTTTGCATTCCATTTGCTTTGCTCGTTTTTTCCTTCTTCTAACAACTTTTAGGACCGTCGCGCTCACGTGTGTCCCTGTCTTGCCATCCGCCTTGCATGTCCTCCGACTTCGCTTCGCTAACCACTGACGGTGCTGCTTCGCTTGGTGCTCCCGTTTCTGCATTCAGGTCAGTATCTTTTCCTTCTGCACGGGCTGGGACGGTTGTGCCGGGCACTTGCTTGCTGTCGGCATTGCACGCGCTGTTGACGCATACGCCCTTGCTTTTGTTGCACCTTAGGGTCAGTAGGTAGTTTAGTAGAGTTTCGTCTGCATTAGCCTACGACGTCATAGCCGCTACTTCTGCTGGCGTCACGGCGCCCACCGGCGCTCGACAACGATACGGGGCGCTATAGCATCACGGACTACACCACCTTGGGACTACTTATGGTCGACATACTTCGCCCTGGCATATTGGTAACTCTGGTCTCGGTCTCAGTCGTCGGTTGCATTGCTGGACACGGTTCTGCTTATTCGCGGCTCAGCTTTTCTCCTTGATAACACACACAGTTCCTTGTTCACATACGTGCGCACGCCTTACGTGCTCCGTGCGTATGCAGGTGATGAACCGCCTCAGCTGCCAGCAGCGCAGGACGGACAATCTGACGTTGAGACTGCGGGCCTACATCCCGCCGTGCTTGCATTGCTGGGCCTAAACGACATACAACGAAGACGATTTTGTCATGCCCCAGCAACATCGACTTACGTAACGGGTGAAGGATACGCGATCGCTGAGGTGTAGTACTTCCTGCCGTACTTGTAACCCAGCATCTCGCACATGGTTTGCGCGGTCTTACTAGTGAAGGCGCCGTCATCGCACACCTGCACCCAGTCGCTGGTGTACCAAGGTTGCTTCGGCCGCAGCTCCAGGCGGCCCTTGGTCTTGTCACCGCCAATAAGCCGCACGCCATTCTTCTCGTCTGCGCGACCAAAAGGATAAGGGGCAGCCTAAATCAAAGTCGCATTATATTCAGGATGCTTCTAGGGGTGATGGACAGCGAAGCGCTAGTTTTATGGCATTCGTGACTAATCGTCAAGAAATTGATATTTACACCAATCTGCACACTAAACTGAAACACAGGGAAACACCCTCTTACATGTAAATTGTGATGCTGTCGCTGCGATAACACCTGCAAGCAAACAGACCATTTATTTGCGGCAACGAAGTTTTCATTGCGTATAGGGAAAACCCAAAAGTCTTCTGTTGACCGAGGCTGAATGTTATTCATTCAAACTCATGCATGCCATTTAAACGTGAAAATGCAAGCATATGAGGAGAGGCTGACCAAACTCACAAAATGCATTCAACGAATTTGAATAGCCGCTCGTACCCTCTCCACACCGGAACGTGGAGAGCCTAAGGATCCTGGGTGCTGATGGCTTCGCTGTCCCAGCTGTCCCATCCTGGCCCATCGAGTGATTGCATATTTTGAAGACTGCGGATGCACTCACCGACTGCCAGGTGAGGTGCCAGTGCTGTCAGCAGCACCAGGGCTCGAGCCCATTCCATGATGACCGCCATTTGGGGCAGGAATGACTATAATTGCAGAAAAATAAAAGTGGTAACAATTTATAAAGTAGTCTATCAAGGTATTTATGCGTATTTATGCATGTTATAATGCATTTATAAGGTAGGCGAACACGGGCACTACAACTACAGCCGCAGGTTGTAGGTTCCACCTCTATCGGTCAGCGGCCAGTCGCGTCCGGTCGTGTCCGGTCGCATCGCTAAACTGTACTTGGAAACGAAACATATATTAATACATTATTTTGCATAACGGAAACATCTAGGAGTTTCATTTATGTTGCCATAGCTTGCCCAGTGCGCCTGCTTGCGCCTGCTCACGTCGACTGCAATCAACCTGCGCGAGCCCGTACGTACGCGCACTTCCCCCCTGTATGTGAGATCCTAAAATATGAAACGTTTCGAATCACGATTAATTTATATGAATTTACTGAAAATATTCAATGGCACAATCCTCCCTCGTTCACCAGCATATGCGAGATAGAAGCCATACATATGAGGTAAGTTCATCATTGCAAATATTCCAACGGTAAAATTTCTATCAATATCGATAAAGGCAAAGATTAATACTGTGAAAAAAATTGAAGCTCGCTTAGCACCGCCAGCACAACCACCCTAAACCCAAACACGTCGAGGCATCCACCCGGGCATGCAGAAGCAGCACAAAGGCAGGGGCGGGCAGAAGCAACACACCTAGCAAGTGCACACCAGAAGCAGGCGGCTAGAGCAGAAAGAACACCGGGCGGCGGGGAACGAAGTCACCCAAACAGGCACCCTAAAGGCCGCCATTACCACGTACGCCGGATGCTCCCCGTGCCCTTCCACCACGCTTGAAGTCTTGGAAACCTTCGCCTGGCTCATGACCATTATGATTGACCCTTACAAGGCGAACCCATGCATGCGTGGTAGCCACATAAAGGCATTGCAACACTCACATCTATCTCCGACCTACCCATCCGCACGCAACCCGCCACCATGTAGGCCCATCCAATTGCCGGCTTTGCTAGGCTCGCAACAGACGAACGAAGCACTCCCTTACATGCCGCATAACCGCTGGGCCTTTCACCTGCTAGGCAAGCGGCTCCTTGTCTTCACTTCCAGGCAAGGAGCCGTTCGTGTGCTGGCCGAGTCAAGTCCTGTATGTATGTGTTGTAGGCTCCTAATTGCCAGCAGGTGCTTGGACAGCCTGCTATGCTAGCTAGCTAGCTAGCTAGCTGCGGGGGCGGGTAGTTTTCGTGGCTGGCAGCAGAGGCAGGTCCGTGCGTACTGCTACCGCGCGCACGCACCTCGCTCAGGCCGGGTAACCCTAGTCGCCCCGAATGCGAGCGCGAGTCTGGGACCGCGGACGGACATACATGGATGGTCGCCCTTGCTTGGGGTTCGTTTTGCGCGGGTGATGAGCGAATGTGTATTACAGAGCTCGGTTGTGTATGGCAGCAGCGTCCGTCCTCTTGCGCTATTTATCCCTCACTGCGATAGATGAGGTCGGTGCATTCTTGCCGCGTGCCCAACGGAATCCCAACCTGCCTGTGCCAACATATAGTACAAGGATATGCTCTGGAAGTCCTGGCAGAAGGCACCGGACAACCCACTCAACCAGGTGCAAGTGGCGTCGGCTACGACACCCAAGTGGCGTCGTCTGCTGCCGGCTGGCACCGGACTGCGGTCGTCGCTTACGGTGCAATTACGGAGCAACTGTAGTTCGCAAAGCATCAAGAATAATGCATGGCGCCGGGCTCGTGCTCACCCAGCAGGTCGTCTGTCTGAGGGACCCCGCAGATAGTTCCCGGACACCTCATCCGCACAGAAAAGGAGTCTTCTGGCTGCCTCGAATCTCGCTTCGTTCTTTTCATCATTAATAATAACGGAGGGAAGGAGCACGCACACTCTCCCTCTTGTGCGGCTGTGGCATTAGAGGGCCGCACGAGATACTGCTGTAGGCCCAGATATATGGTTCCAGACCCCAACTTAAAATACCGTACGAGGGGTTGGGCAAAGAAAAGGGTTCCGAGTGCAGGCCGACATGAAGAATAAAAAAATCACAGCAGATCTTCGTGATCGTTGCTTTGTCCTCTCCGAAAGGGACTCCACAAACGTTAACGACATCAGATGTGCTAGCAGCATCACCAATGGGCGCGCAAGCTTGCGATGTCGTACAACACACCATCCTCCACTAAGGACGCCAATGTGCGCCACCTACCTACGCACCGATACAATCCTGCATGTCTCCATCCATTCTATGTTTGGGAAAAATAATACACTCCCAGAAAAACACGCCCCAGAGCAAGCACTTCGTGTCTTGACCGTGACAAGGTGAACCCGTGTCCCGACCGGGTGTTCCAACCGGCAATACAGAGCCATACAGAGCAATACATACAGCAATACATCCCCTTGTGGATGCGGGACGTACCCCGGCGCCGGGGCGATACGGCCAACACCCAGGCAACACCATTTTTGGGGCTGTGGGGTGGCACAAGCGGTTGTCGCACAGATCGAGGCAAGGCTAGGGGTGAGCCTTCAAAGGCAGCAGGTGTGGCTCGCAACGCCCCCCGTGGGTGTGCAACAGTGTGTCTGGGACGTTGTCGTCTTGGCGGCAACCAGTGCCATGGAAACGGGCCGGCGAGCCCTGAGGGCCGACAGGTCCAGGAACGCGGGCGGGATCCCGGGGTCCTTAGGGGACGCTGAAGGGCTAGCCGCCCGGCGGGCAGTGGCAGACTTTTGGAGCCGGCTCTACGACTTCGCTGAGCTGGGAGTCCCAGTGAAAGGGTGGTCAGCGGTGGGGGCTACACCCGATCCTGAAAGTGCAGGACGGTCGTCTTGTGTGCCGAGGCCCGGTTCCGTCAGGCCAGGATTCTTAAGCCCTGTAGGTACTCTGTCGTAATAGACCGCGGGTGGTCAGGGCACTGACGCCCAGTGGAGCTATCGCTAGGTGTGGGCAGTTTTTTCGGCCCGGTGGGACCGTACGGGCAGGCCCCTGAATGGTGACTCGCGAGCCCCCGTGGCCTTCCAAGACTACGGGCCACCGCTGGAGAAGTGACCCCGCCTTGGTGGGGGTGATGGTTCGCTAATAGGGGCGCCATGGTGGCTAACTCCCCCTGTGCGGGCTTTATCCCTTGCCATGGTTGGCTCTCAGGAACGGGGTGGTTCCCTGGTAGTGTGGGCCCGGGGAGTGTTTCGGTGCACTTGGGGAGCCTGTTCGGAGCGCCATGGTGGCGTTACTTCATTTAGGCAGTGTATGGTGAGGAAGCCTCGGCTGTCGCCGGGGCTGTCACCGATGACCCGCGGGGTCCGCTGTAACATCCTAATAATAATACAGATAGAGTCGACGACCGCGCGGCCCATGCCATGCATGTGTCTGGAATGCACCAGCTCTCTTCCTTCCGTTACGGCAAGCCGTCGTGGTTGGTCTCCAGTGCGCAGTCGATGGCGAGCATTGCGCTCCTGGCGCAGGCGGTTGCTGAGACCTGCACGCAGGACGTACGTGCAGAAATAATGTAGGACATAACAGTCTGAGGGCAAACTAAGAAAATCCAAGGTGCCTGGCCTGTGGTGAGAAAAGAACCCTCCGGCCATTTATTTCCTCATCAGGCAGATACGTACCAAGCAGCGCGGGCGGCTCGCAGAACACATACATCACGCACGACGGCCGTACCGCCCCTGGAGGCAGCAAACGTCCGCAAGCATACACAGCCCAATGCAGGCACATGCGCGATGTATATCGTACGCACCTTGTACGTGAGGTCCTGCAGCTTGGATGCGGTGTTGAAGTTCCCGCCAGTGATGGTGACCCAGCCAGTGTAGGCTTTGGGGTCGAAGTCGGCCGGATTGGTGACAGCACCTGCTGGGTAAGTTTTCCGAGGTTAAGGTAGGTAGCTAGGGGTTGAGGTTGATCCGTTGGGCAGGGTAAAGGGCTAGCTGGTGACGCAGTACCTTAGAGGACGGCAACCTACCGCCTGCAGCGGTCATCACAGAGTGCCGATTTACCGTATAGCTAGGCAGCTCACCTTTAGGGATGAGGAAAGGCACGGCAGAGGCGGTTGGCCAGATGGTGTAGGGCGGCGGCAGCCATGGCCTTAATGGCTTCAATTGCGTCTGGTACCTCTGCGGGCAGACGGGAACGGATGCAGCGTTCAGGTGTCACGCTGTCGCCACCGGTCAGCGGCTACGGATGGAGCTACAGCGGATCGGCGGGGGCAGGGCGTGGATGCTGGGTTGGCGGGCTTCCTTGTGGACGGAGGACGACACGGGACCCATGCCTTGCTGGGGCTGCTCTAGGCTGGTCGCAGCTAAACGAGCCAACCAGCAGTGCATACCCAAATAACAGAGCCGCTACCTGGCTTTCCCGTTATATGTGCATGGATAGTTACATACAAGCGCCACCGAGCCCTCGCCATCTATCTCCCGAGTACGCCGTCCGAGACTCTCCTGCGCGAGGAGTCCAAGTGTGCTCCGGCCGTGATGCCGTATCGCGACCCACCTGAGTGCACGTCAGATTTGCAACGGCCCACGCCAGTGCGGGCTTGGTGATGTTGCAGACGGGCGCCCAAACCTTGCCGGGGGTCTTCGTGCTGCTGGGGGAGTCCACCTGCGCGGGTCAGGTAGGTGTATGTCGGCAGGGGCCCCAACGGGTCTCAGTCTCCATTGGACGACTGATGAGGAGCTGCGCTCCCGATGGCGGGCTGTCCAAACTGCACATCCGTCCACTGATGAACATCCGAATGCGACCGGGTGTGATGACGCACACGCTCTGCGCAGTGCCGCTCGGCACTCACCAGCATCTCCACGCGGGCGAAGTTGTCGCAGGTGCCCAGAGCGCTGGTGGTGAGGCACAAGTTGGGCTCCAGACTGCCGTCCTCGTTTGAGGGGCTGCTGCTGATGATGCGGACCAGCTTGGGGGCGGGTGGCGGAGCTGATGAAACGAGGCGGGGAAGGGGAACCGATGGGGCGGATGTATCGGTCGGGGGTGGGCGGGTATGGTTCGAAAAGCCGCCTCGGGGGCTCGAAATTTGGACGGTACATAGCGAGGGAAGGAGTCACAGATAGATAGACGACAGGTAGAACGAACCCACGCAAGCGGGTCCGCAGGGGCCATGCGGTGCACCCGGCGTTGGCTCGAAGAGATGGAAGCACGCCCGTGCAGATGAAGGACACCCATGCATGGGGCCGCGATTTAGGGTTTCTTTCCATTTCGCCAGTCAACACGTACTTAATGAGGGCGGTAGGTGGCTGTGCGCACGGCATGCAGGACCGTAATCATATAAGGCAGCACCAGCCAAATGGCAGCCCCTGCCAGTCCCCATAGATACTAACGGTAAATGTACGCACGCAGCTGCTTACGAGATGGCGGGTTCGGTGGCGACGGTGGGGGCGGCGGGGCGGGCGGGAACGGCTTGCCTGCAGATACGGGATGAGCACAGGCATGCCCTCTTAGTGGGCTGGGCGGGTCATCACGATTGGATAACACGAGCCGCCGCTCCTTCAGGAGCGGGCGGCTGCAGGGATAGCTGCACGTTCCTGGCACATGCTTGCCCTGGTGTACGCCGTTGTTCCCTTTTCGGAAGGGGCCCACTGCTGTAACGTTCATTCATTCATGACAATCGAGCCTCATACCTACCAGCGAACGCTCACATTAGCAGTGACCCCATGTATGCAATGTCTATTGGTAAACCTGCCAAGCTTGCTGGCATGCCGTACAGCACCCGTACTTACTGGAGCACTGGATGCCTACGACGGGGCCAGCTGGGTTGCAGGTGCCCTTGCGGAAGACGAAACTGTACGGTGCGGTCGTTGGGCTGTCTACCTCAGCCCACCAAGGGGTATAGAGCTTACGGCCGTTGCCTGATGAGGCGGTCTCAACAGCCAGTCCTTGCTCCGCCAGGGAGGCGTCCTCGGCGTTGCTGCGGATGCCGTGATCCGCGCTCCCAGCAACTCCCCGCAGACGGCGGCGGAAGTCGTCGAAACGACAGTCGACCTCATTATTGCACATGAGGTTGGAGGCCTTCCATACTCTGCCGGGATGTGAAGGTGCCAGTGCGTGGCTAGTCAACGATAAGACTCTATACATCTGGGCGTGGCGTGCCCTGCTGTAACAGCGGAGACCCTGTGCGTAACCCTGTGCGTGTGAGGCACGACCCGCCGTGTTCCTTGTGCACATGTGTGCGCACGCCTTACTTGCTCCGTACGTATGCAGGTGAACCGCCTCAGCTGCCAGCAACGCAGGACGGACAATCTGACACACAGCCAGCAGCCGAACTTACAGGCGTAGAGACTGCGGACCCACAAGCAAGCCATGCGTGCACGCACCGCTGCGCCATCCAGTATCCCCCTGAATCACACCAGATACGTGTACATGCATGTGTATTCGTCCAGCGACACCAGCTTACGTAACGGGCGATGGATACGCCATTGCTCTGGTGTAGTACTTTCTGCCGTTCTTGTAACCCAGCATCTCGCACATGGCTTGGGCGATCTTGTCATTGAAGGAGTCGTCATCGCACACTTGCACCCAGTCGCTGGTGTGCCAAGGTTGCTTCGGCCGCAGCTCCAGGCGGCCCTTGGTCTTGTCACCGCCAATAAGCCGCACGCCGTTCTTTTCGTCTGCGCGACCAAACGGATTCATCCCGTATCACTTGGTTTTAAGTAAGCTCTTTAAATGTACCATATGTATATGACCATACGTGGTGGACAGCGAAGAACAGGCAACGAACATGTAAGGCGCATGTATGCACCCGCCCTGCCGGCGCACCCGCCCTGCCGGCGCACCCGTCCTGCCGCCGCACCCGTCCTGCCGCCGGCGCAAGCAAGGGTGTACAAGGGTGGGCGTGCGTTAATATGACCATCCCTGCGACCCCATGCTTACAAGTGAATTGTGAGGCGGCCGCTGCTGCGTTGACACCTGCAAGCAAGCAAACCATTTGCGCCAGCAGAGCGATGCGGGGTTTATTTATTTGTAACATTAGTTTTCCGAGGCTGTGCCTCATGTGCGCAAGTGAAAGCGCCGGATTCCGAGGGGTTTGCCCGCACACGAATCAAAACCGTGAAGAAATTCAAGAGCCGCCAGCTCATAGCGTCATACCCTTTAGTACCCTCTCACACCGGAAGGATTCTCGGTTCTGCTGGCTTTGCTGGCGGCCTGCCCATCCCGCCCGGCCCATCGAGCGATCGTATACTTCTGCGGATGCACTCACCGATTCCCAGGTGTGGTGCCAGTGCTGTCAGCAGCACCACGGCTCGAGCCCATTTCATGATGACCGCCATGATTACAGCAGAAGTAAATTGCCTTGGCATACGTTACCTTGGATTTCTGTACGTCATGACTGCGTGCCATGGTATTTATGCATGTTGCAAGGACGCACGGGCACTAGCGCAGAATATTGTAGGTCACATCTACCATATTCTATCTTAATCATGTCAGTAGTCGCGTCCGGTCGCGTCCGCTTCGCGTCCGGTCGCGTCCATAAACTGTACATACAAAGTATGGACCAATGCATTGTATACTATTATATTCTCCGGAAATTTTCATTCATACTGTCATTGGCTTGCCCAGCGCGCCTGTGAACGGTGTGCTGCGCAACCCGTGCGAGCCCGTACGTCCCTTCGCGCCCGCCACCTGATTATGCAAAATACTAAAACTTGAAACGTCAGAAATACTAGAAAATGATCAGACCAGTGTGTCATCACGAAGCTTATATTGTGGGTGTGGATTTCATTATGCCCGTATTTAATTTCAAATTTTCATTACGACAGTCATTATCATCATCTTCCCTGGTTTGTATACATGCATAAGCGGAAATTCATGCAAGTAAGGTGCCTTACAAAATACTGTACCTGTGGTAACATGTCATGATAATATTGTACTTCGTTTGTTGTACGTTTCGTTGTCCGCCGATGTCATCCCCGCCGTTCCCGCACGCACCCCGGATCACGCACCGACCCTACGCGAGTGCACATTGTTCAGCACGGCTCACACACCACCGCTGTAAAACAGATAGATGAAAACGAAGCGTTGCGTGGTGGACCCGGCCCACCCGGGGCCAACGCCACAACGCTGCGAAGAGCTTACGTAACTCTAGAGGAACCAGACCCGCCAGCACAACAATCCAACACACACAGAGGCATCTAGCGGGGCAAAATCGACAAAGAAGGGCACAAAATGATGAAGTTGGCCATGAGGGAAGATCCCCAAACAGGCACCCCAAAGGCCACCCAAGCGCCGTTCGAGCACGGGGTTGGTCTCAAAATCCTACGCCGGGCTCATGCCAATGTGCGGTAGCCGGTGGCAGAGCAACTCTCTCATCTCCGACTCAGCGCCCTGCCCCCAGGCATACCCATGCGCTGGCCCGCAACAAGCTAAGCACGCCCTCGCATGCCTGACCGTTCGGCCTGTCACCGAGTTGCTACCTGCTAGGCAAGCGGCTCCTCATCTTCCCTTACTTCGCAGCACGGAGCCATTGGTGTGCTGGTCCGTCCAGTGGCTCCTGACCGCCAGCAGGTAATTGACCAGCCTGTTGTTGTAGCTAACTGCGAGGGCGGGTCTCCGTGGATGGTGGAGGCTCTTCCGCTCAACCCTCTCATAGAACTTCGAGCTCAAGTGCGAGTGATGCTACCTACCTGGCCCCGTGTTCGGAGTGGCTGGTGGCTTTGCACCGGAAAAAGGGCTCCTGCAACTTGTAATCAATCAGAGAGGGACCGACGGAGACAAGAATTCCGCTGGACAGGGGCGCAGGCGCGTGATTCGCAGACCAGCCCTGGCCAAATGCCTGTCGTTGAGGATCGTTGGGCATGCGGCTCGAGCTATATCCCGGCTCCGGGACACGACGGACGGGATGGAGAGGAGCGCGGACGCGACCCCCTCTACCGCCCGCACCCAGCGGCGGCGCCGCCGAGGCCGGGCAAGTTTTGCAGGGGAGTGCTTGGGGGTAGGCGCCGACGGGTGGCAGGAGTGGAACCGGTGGAGGGAGTGCGAGGCGGCCGTGGAGGCGCGTCAACATACACGACATCCCGTCGGGGTGGAGGGAGGCCGCCGAGGGGGCCGTGGGGCCCGCCGAGGCGACCCCCCCGTGGAGGGAGGAAGTCACGGATATGCTGGTGAGACGCATGGGGTTGAGGCCGCCTCCACGAGTACACCGTGCGGTATGGCACGGCGCTACATATGCACAGGCTCGGGGAGGCGTGCGGCGCACATGCGCTTTGCCTGTGAAACGATAGGGGTAGAGGATACTGCGCCCCAAGTGCCGAGGATGGTTTCCAGGGTGACAGAAAACATGCAGAGGATGTGGACGGAGGCCAAGTGGGAATAAGGAGGCGTATTGACGGCCGGCGGTTGATGGAATCCCGATGTCCCACATGAGGGGGGCGGCGGTGGCCCCTTGCGGATGCAGGACATACTCGGGCGCCGGGGCGGTCCTGCCAACGCCAAGGCAACACCACTTTTGGGGCTGCGGGGTGGCCCCAGCGGTTGTCGCGCAGATCGAGGCGCGGTTAGGGGAAAACCTTCAAAGACAGCACGTGTGCCCCCACGGGAGTGCAACAGTGCGTATGGGACGTCGTCGTCTTGGCAACAACCAGTGCCATGGAAACGGTCCGGCGAGCATTGAGGGCTGCCAGGTCCAGGAACGCGGACGGTACCCCTCGGCCATCGGTGGATGCTGAAGGTGTGGCCGCCCGGCGGGCAGTGGCGGATTTTTGGAGCCGGCTCTACGACTTCGCAGAGCTGGGAGTACCAAGGAAGGGGTGGTCAGCGTTGGGGGCTACACACCCCATCTTGAAGGTGCAGGATAATCGTCTTATGTGCCGTGGCCCTGTGCCGTCAGGCCAGGGTAATTAACCGAAGCCCTATGGGCGTTGAGTAGTAGTGAGCCGCGGGTGGACGGGGCACCTGTGCGCTCTAAGGCCCGTTGGCGTCATTAATAAGGCTGGGCGGAGTTTTTGGCCCGGTGGGTCCGTACGGGCAGGCCCCTGATGGTGGCTCGCGAGCCCCCGTGGCTCTCCAAAACTACGGGCCACCGCTGGAGCGAGTCGTGAGCCCGTCTTGGTTGGGATGGTGGTTCGCTAGTAGGCGCGCCCTGGTGGTTAACTCCCCCTGAGCGAGCTTTATCCCTGGCTGTGGTTGGTTCTCAGCAACGGGGTGGTTCCCTGGTATTGTGGGCACGGGGTGTGTTTCGGCGCATTTGTGGAGCCTGTCCGGTGCGCAGTTTCGTTTATGCAGTGTACGGTGAGGAAGCTTCGGTTGTCACCGATGACCTGCGGAGTCTGCTGTAACATCCTTAATAATAATCCTTAATAATAATTGACCAGCCCTTGCTTCCGGCTCCCCTGTCTACCTTTCCCGTCGCGACTTTAATAGCAGACGAGGAGAGCGGATTGCCAGGTTGTACAGAGGGGCGTCGGGCATGTATGCCTTTCATGCCGCGGCAGTGTCCTTGCCAAGTGTGTGGATGAGCTTGCGCGTTTTGGGGTTCCAGCCTATACTTTTCTTTCATGCAACCTTCGGGTTCGCCAAACTGCGGTCTCTCGAGTCTCGACGTCCCGACAACGCACGTGCGCCGACTTGTCTGTGGCAGCCCTCGCGGGATGGCAAGCACCGAAGCAAGAGCCAGAGCGTCAGGCACGCAGCATCACAGCAAATCAGACTGATGGACAAAGCCTCCCTTATGCTGCGTGGTAGTTTGTTTGTCCCCATTGGGAGCCCCCGTCGTGCGTCCAACCGTACGAGATGTGTGCGGCGTGCCCCCGGACGCCGAGCGAACACATTCACTTTCCCTCGTGTGTCCATCCGGGAGGTGAAGTTTGTCGGCGGGCAGTACCGGTGACGTGACATGCGGCAGCTGACGTGACTTGCGGCAGCTGGTCGTAACAGTACCTCTCGTCGTGCCGTGCCATCTGTTATGCAAGCCCGCGCGGCAGTGCCCCCGCGTGACCCTCATCACGTTTCAAATGAATGGAGTCCCGCTGCGTGAAGGTGCCTTCACGCGCGCCGCATTTACATGTCCAGAGATCCGCGATTCGAATGCCGGCTCCCTCCCCGCAATTCGGCGGGTCTGGCGCGGTTTCCAGCATTCCAGGAGAGGCAATCCTGGCGCGCTGGTAACCTGGTGTGTTGGCCGGTACGGCTGCATGACCCCACGCACCCCCGCGGGTGTATGTTGGAGCATTGCGCAGTCCTTGGCAGGGGTTGATGAGGTGAGGCGCCTATGAGCTGTCTGGGCCCGTTGGAACACCCGGTCTGGACTCGGTTCCACCTTGTAACGGTTACATTACATGGTGTGGAGGTGTCCTGCCGCCTTGGCGGTGGGGCCTGCTGGGGCTTGCCCTGGTATACACCGGTGATCCCTTTGGGGTCCGCTGTAACGTTCATTCATTCATTCATGGTGTACCACCGACGCCCGATGCTTTTGCGTTTGCGTGTCGGGATGGTTGTCTCGGGGCTGCGGGCCCTCTATCTTGTTTTCGCAGCTGAGTTTTATTTCGTGAGTTATTGCTTTATTTGTCGGCGGGGCGGGCTCACTGGGGGTCTCCGTCCTGTAGTTGGCGCGACGATCCTTTGAACGCTTCTGAACGCTTCTCATACAAGCAAGGTGCAGTGGGCCGAGATGCGTGCAGGTGGATGTGGCTGTTTTTGGTGGTTCAGGAGCGTGGAGGCGCGTACTTCAAAGCGGTTGCATAGCAACCAATTCGCATGTAAGGAAGGTAGGAACCACGGCAGCCATGCCCACTAATTTGATCTGCGCAGGATAGTTGCCGTCGGCCTCCCGGAAACAGCACCTTACCACGAGGGCTCTAACGCCCCCCTGGTCAGCCACGGGTTCGGCACCAAACCTGCCGACGGAAGGCCTTGCTTGGTGGCAGTTCGTTGACAGAAAATATAACCGGAAGCTTCCGACTAGCTTCTGCCATGAGTTTGGAAATTTGAGCCATGAGAATAAGGGTCAAAATTGGAATGCGGGCTATGCGTAGCTTGAGCCGGGCTGGCGACGGCGTTGGGCCTTTCCGCAAATAGAAGTGGTACGACTCAAGGCCGGCGACCGTATCCTCAGCGCATAATTCAAATATCCTTATCTTGGCTGTGTTGTTCAGCACGCGCCCCGCCCTTCCAACCTGGAGGTCGCGTCGCGCGCCATTTCGTTTTGTTGGTTGCGTGTTCTTTTCCTTTTGGATAGGTGCGGCCGTTCCATCGGACAGACCGTGTGAGCACCGACAGCCGATATTCTGTATCAGAAATCGCAGTGACAGTAGCAGGAGCTACTCAGAAACGTACGGACAAAATGTACGGACAAGCAATGCCGTTCTGCTATGGGCGCATTCCCTAATTGCAAGATAACATTTACGTAACAACATTGTCAAAACTGCATATTAATTCATTTCATTGTTGTTTTTACACATCACTTGACTCCCGAGTCAAAGGCGCCCAGATATTAATAATTCGTTTATAATAGCGCATAAGCAGCCGCTTGCACCGATGATCAGCAACGATATATGATTCGGCCCAAAGAAATTTGAATTTTCCACTCGACAGCCTCCGCAGCCTCGGCACAACGAGCGTTCTGCATTGGATACCCAGGCAAACCATGGGTTCTGATCATCTTGCAGCAATTATAACGAGGTACGTGGTGTATTCCGCTTGAGACCTTGATTTCACCAGCAGCCTGGTCCAGTTGTGGCACCCCTTAACTGACAAGTTTTGACCTCCTTCCCCGCATGCCCTAACACGGTAAACCTGGTTGCGGCTTTCGTGCTGCTAGCTTGGAGCATTTATGGATGTATGGCTGCCGGCTGGAGCTAGCGGCTTTGGAGAGGAGATCGAGGCAGGTGGGCGTTCACATGGGTGGGTGAGTCGGCAGGACATGCCTGGGCACGAAGAACGGACGGCATGAATGAAGACGGATGGAGGAGTGGGTGCAAAGGCGGCTTATTACAGCGGGCACCTGGGAAGGCAGGCGACGAAACAAGTCTGTCGAAGCACGGGAGCAGGATGTGTGGATGGTGGCCGTTGGCCTCAGCGACGAACCGGTATTCCCGGGATCACCCTTGCGCCTACTCACACACAGATCAAGCAAGTGTCAGCATGAAGCTATTCCATGAAGCTATTCCATGCCCATGTGAAACATGTACCGTGGAGTTCCAAGGGTCAACAATAGCAGATAGGTGAAGCAAGCATCCACAAAATGCTTGATGCGTGCTAGATCTTGCGGCAGCAGGCAAAGCTTCCGTCCGCCGTGTTGCTGCAATGGCCTATTTCCATCCATATCCTAAGCAAGGCCGCTACTGTTCATCCGTTTATACCTATGTTTGGACTGAGTCTCGCCTGCCAGCAATATTACAAATAACAATTCGCAAACCGAGGCGCTTGTTACGGAGCGGGGCTGGAGATAGAGGTGCCCTGTAGTGGCGACAACTGGGACTTAGCACCGCGACGTGCACAGCAGCATGACGCGCATAGCACGCAAGGCCCTGAATAAGCCAAACTACACAATAAGCGAATCCGAAATTATTGAACTAACAGTAAGACAATGCCAAAGGCTTGTGTGGTATATCTCAACAGATTGCACATACAATCTGCCTAACTACGATACGGTACGTGTCAGGGTGAGGGAACGATGAGGAAAGGGTGCATAAAGGCTCACCGGGATAGGGCAGGTGCCATCAATTCGCTTACATACCACGGTCCAATTCCGAGTCCTGGCTACACCCGCGGCGGCCGTTACTTAGGTGTTTGACATCTAGCTTGGTACAACGATTCCGCTGGCGTGTGCAGCCATTGGCTAAGTGACGAACCCAATTGTTACATGCCCCCTGGCCGTTGCAACTGCCACTGCCAAATCTCCGACCGAATAATTGGTCCCACCCAGAGCTCCCACACAGGGAACATCCATCACACAGCATGCAGGCGCTCCTATTAATGGCTATCACGTAGGTCAAGAGCCAGTCCCCGCCTTTATCTTCTGCGGCGGTGGCCGGAAGCTTGGCCGCGGCATTTCACGAGAGCTACCTTTGGATGGGTACGGGTCCCCAAGGCCCCTGCATGACAGCAAACTTCATCGCCATCAGTCACTGGAGTAGACAATACCCAGTCGTAAATCACCCTGTAACTGCCCGTCGATACTCCTCCTTCCCATTGGTTAGCGGCCCACGGCGCAAGGCGCCGGTCGCTCTTATTACGTGCAGCTGGCATGGCGTGCCAGTTCATGGACTGCAAATTCGTCGGCAGAGTTGTAGGCCCGGCATATGGTTGCTGCTGTAAAATTCATGCAGCACGCGCTCGCAGCTTTAAAAATAGTTGATTTGCAACAGCTAAAGTTCTCGTAGGTAGGGAGCAACACGTGCAAGCGACGGACGCAGCCAACTGCATGACAATTGGTTGTGGCTGGTCTAGATGGGCGCGTAATGTAATAGATGGAAGCTGGCCCCTTCCTACCATGGGACAGCACAGCCTCGCTCGCTACTCGCTGGTTGTACAGGGCTCACATGGCGCATACACAAGGCCGTCTGCTTTGCAAGACGTACAAACCAGTTAGATCAGCCGCAAAGTGCATGGATGTTCATTTGTCTCACAACAAACGACGAGCTTCAAGGTCCTGCGAGGAATACCTCGCAGATGATGGCGATCATCGCACCCTGGGGACACGGAGATGTAGACACCTGTGCGGCGGCGGCCGGGTAGAGTGGCCAGCAGCAGGCGCATGCGGCAGCTAAAGGCGTGGGTTGCAGCATATAAAAATAAAATGACAAAAACAATAACAATTTGACCAGGAACTGGCCCAATGTAGAATAAACCGGCAGAGCAGCAGGTGGGGTTATTACGTACCCAGGGCGGGATTCGCTACGTACCACTAGCTAGGGCGTTTGAAACAGATGGCCCCGCGACGTGCGTTGAAAGCGTATATGCATATCATATACATGCCCGAGGTCTGACAAGACCAATATACAGTAAATGCCAAGCCATCCTGCTATTAATGATCCTCGTATTCTCGGATGGTCATGTATGCAACACCGCGCGGCCAAAGACATTGTATGTCTGTGTGGGACCCCGAATAACTGTAGGTTTTCTGAGTGATGAAGCGCTAGAAAACCAAGGTTTTCTGTGAACTCAGAGGAGTTCTGCCCTTTAGCGGTTGTACGGCACTTGGTGCAGGTTAAGTTGGCCGCGAAGGCGTGGAGAAATGATTTTCGGGTTATGTAGCTACTTTGGATGGTTATCGTGAGGCTGTAGGTAAAAAGCCTGATCATAGCTTCGCTGTAGCCGGCCCGCACCCGGCCTACCTACCGCACGAAGACGGCTGATCCATTGTTTGCAGGTACCCTTATGTATAACTACCGGACGATGATTTCCCATGAAAACGAATAAAGACTTGTAATACTATAACCTGGCGTTACAATAACATATCAGCTGTGTTTGAGTACATTGCCAGGGCAGCGTGTTTATGCGGTGGCGTGCTGCACAGCTGGCAGGGGCGGCCTTGCTTAGTTGATTGCTTGCCGGCGATCCGTCCTCGTTTTCGCGTTCTAACTGGCCAGCAGCAGTGAACATGCAATGTGCGGCATACCTAACCCGGCTGTGCGCACGTATGCCGGTGCGTTCGTTTGTAACAAACCTGAGTGGCCATACACTATTCTATCCGACTCAGACTGCAATTATTGCATGCACGTGCAATCATTGCAGACGTACATACAGATATTGAAAGGAATCGCAGTTTTGCATCAGCCTGCATACCTGACGAACAGCGCGCGTAAACAGCGTGCCTGCCGCCTGGCATGGATGGCTAGATGTCTGTTGTTTCCGATCGGTGCGACAGGATTTCCCTGGTGTCTTGGTTACTTACCTTGTAGGTCAGGTCTTGGAGCCTGGTTGCGGTTGAAGGATTTCCCCCAGTGATGGTGACGTAGCCCTTGACCGCCTTGGGGTCGAAGTCGCCCGGCGCGGAGGCGGCTGCGATGTAGAATGTGAATAACCCACGAGTTATTTGTCAGCAACAGGCAACGCGAGTAATCATATATATGTATATATATACACATGTATAGACGAGATGTCAGCGCTGTGCGTGCATGATCGGCGGCTCGATCGCAGTGCGTAGATGGACGGAGGTGCTGACCGACCCACAGCCCAGCGCTGATGGCCCTAGCTGCGCTGAAGCAAGTGCGTGCCGGGAGGTAGACGCGCGCGGGCTTTCAAACACTTCAGCCGTATGTATGCCATGTAGATCACTCGTTGATTGCCGTACGTATGTACTACCTACCATGATGAGTAATCCTGTAAAGATGATTGATGGAACTTGAAGCACGACATCTTACAAAACTTCGATGGCGGGCGGGGTCGGCGGTAAGCGCTACTGCTGTTAATTAAAACAATTGCGGTAATAATTATGTTGTCCGTTCGTTCGTTGGTGTGAAGACGATAAATACACACGCACGTACCCACCTTTTTGCGGGATGAGGAACGGGGTCTCGGAGACATCGCCCATAGCGAATTGGTAAGCCGGCAGCCATGGCTTTTCACGCGCCGTAAACTTCTGCAATAATGCATGGCACACAGTCGAAACGCACGGATGCAAGTCATATACTTTTTATTAAATATATATTTGCAAAGAACGGGAACACATACGCATGCAGTGTATGGTGAGGAAGCTTCGGCTGTCACCGATGACCCGGGGGTCCGCTGTAACATCCTTGATAATAATATGACATGTGGTGGTCAGCCCGCAAGGCAGATCTCAACTGCGTACACGCAGCGGGCGGCGTATAATTGCAATGCGTGGTCGTCAGGATAGATAATTAGACAACATTTTGCCGACGACCAACTAAAAAGGCAAGCTTATTCCAACGAATTCAGAAGCCGGCATAGCCAACTCAATTATGTAGTAATTGCCGGGTATGGCTTCATATATGAACGTCGTGTACGTTCAGCGCGAATAAAGAACCTCCAGTAAAAACGAAGTTCGACCAAAAACGATAACAATAAATAGTATAAATAACGGACGCACAACGCGTTCCTGCGGAGTCACACCACACGCCGCTACCGCAGCTGCTGCTCCTATCGACAACTTTGCGGCGCATCGCCGAGGCCCTGCCTCCGAGGCCATCTGCTGAAAGCAGCGGGCGAAGGCGCAAGCAAATGGAGTACGATCGCACCTACCTGCCCGCACGCTATACTGGCTACACTGTCCGCAAGACGGGCATTGGTGACGTTGCAGACGGGCGCCCAGATCTTGCCGACGTTGCTTGTGACTGTACTTGCAGCAGGGGCGTCCACCTGATGACGGCACAATGCATGCACCCACGGCGACTCACGCATACACCAGTCCACTAGATCGATGCATATCTGACAGCGTCCGTTGCATTGGCACTGTTGCGACTGGGAGTTTGGCTGATTGTTTGGTCGGTAATGTACCTAGTTACTGTAGGGTGGAAGGCGGCTGTAGTAGGCGGCGTGATGCTGGGGTCAAGCAAGCTGCACGAGCAAGACTTGGTGTATCGTATCCCTCCATCCCTTACTTGTATCTCAATTCGGTAGGACGCTGGCGACGACGCGCACAGCTTCGCGGCGCTAGGTGTGGCGCACAGGTTGGGCCCCAGCTTGCCGTCCGCATTAATGTCGGTGTTGGAAAAGAGGCGGATGAGGCTGTCGACCGGTGGCGGGGCTGCAAGCGCGCGGGCGCACGCACACCATCCAGGCGAAAACGCATTTCGACTTGGTAAACAACATTGTTATTACAGCATTAATATAATATAAATATAATACAATATATGTAATATAAAATAACATCTTACACTTATTAAATTTAAAGCATTAATGCATTGATACTCGGTATGTTAAATGTAAAATTATATTTCTCTCACCGTTATGAAGAATACGTGTGAGTATCGTCAGCAACTCACCAGGTGGTGGGTTGGGAGGCCTTGGTGGGGGCGGCGGCGCAGGCGGGAAGGTCTTGTCTGCATCGTTGCGTGGTACATACGAGTTATTGCACTAGGTTGTTGTTACGAAATACGGCACCAAGTTGCTGGCACAGGATCATAGGGACAACGTGCACGAGTCGTAAGGCACGCATCCTCCTGTGTTTTACATCTACTTGTCCATTAAGAGTATTTGTTACTACTGACTACCGATAAGCACAATATCGTTCGCCATTAACCGTACTATCCTGATCCAACCAAGTAGCTAGTGTCTGTCGTGCTGAGAAAATGCAGCAACGTGCAGCACAGGTTGAGCAGCACGGGTAGGGAACGTCGTCTGTACCTAGATGTGTATGTGATGGGGGATAGATGTACAGTAGCTAATCCGTGCCCTAAGCGATGTCGTCGCTCGGTCGTCTACACTTACTTGAGCACTGAACCGCCACTACCGGCCCTGCCGGGTTGCACGTCCCGTAATTAAAAGTGCACGTGAATGGCGCGCTGGTTGGTGAATCAATCCCGCTGTTCATAACGAGCCCCAACAAGTTTCTCCCATGTTTCTTATTGTCGCTTGACCCATCACATTCGACGCTATCCGTGGCCGCCGTTAACCACGCTGGATCCTCGCTGTGCTGCAAGCGGCGATGACGACGACCCGAACTCTGCCGATTGTCGTTGCAACTTATGGCCCCTGCCAGACGCATCCTGGACATAAGCAAACGTCAACCAGCAGGAGACAGAGCTAGCGTGTGGGAACGGTAGGTACCGGTGGGCATCTATCAGGATGCATGCCTCACCAAGTATCGTTCACTAGCCAGCAGCAGCAAGCAAACAGCAGCGGAGGGAACGAACGAAGCGTTACTCCCCACATGGCCGGATGACCACGAACAATGAAGACGTCATGCGAGGATACCCCGGCATGCAAGTACGCATTGATCCTTGCTAGACGGATTCACGTATGTCGATCGTAATACTCACGATGCGCTGTTTCCGGGAAAGCACAATGTACGAGTGTAGAACTGTCTGCCGTACAAGTAGCCCAGCATTTGACACATCCTCTGCGCAATCGTCCGCAGGAGAAACTGTTATTGGTGGGACGCAAAATAATACTTCTTGAACCTGGTCTAACTAGGCACGCGCGCCTGGGCATCCAGCTGCCCCTCTATTCCCGTGTCGTCACCGTCAACGTAAGATTTGTGATTTCGGGTCGAAGCGATAATGGTCATCAGTCAAATACTTCCTCGGGCCCCCTGACTGACAAGATGACGTTCATTGAGCCGCCCTCCGCACAATTGTGCACAGCGCAGCAGGCGTACGGGGGAAGCCGGGAAGCCGGAGCAGTGAAGCCAGGACGGGGTAGTGTGAATCTTTCCTCCTTGAAATGAATTCAACAACATAACTGGGTGTAACACAGCATGCACCTGCTGCGCGTGGTGCGCAGCAGGTTTGCGCACGCATGCATGGCTGCTGTATGTGCTCAGCAACCTGCAGCCCCCAGGAGGTACTAATGCAAACAGTGCCGGTTTTAGTAAGTCCACCGCCGTCCTACCTGCGCTTGGCCGTCATCAAAGGAGTCCGGGCACACTTGCACCCATGTATCACTAAGACCTGCGCCTCTTGTGGGCTTTACCTCCAGGCGCCCCTTCGTCGCGTCGCCACCCACCAAACGCACGCCGTTCTTTTCGTCTGCGCGCGATGCAGTGCATGTGCGTGTGTGTGCACACGGATGTGGATATGTGGACGATGGATGCATCCATCGCTTGGATGACAGCTCGCGTTCGTGGGGACGGAACGGGTGATAGAAATAATGTCATCAAATACACACGGCGCTACGTGGCTAAGTGCCGCACTAGCCGCAGCCCCGGGGTATCGTCGCGCAGTAAAAATAAGTTTGTTCGAACAACGAGTGAAAGTAGTCCAGCAAAATATATACTTACGGCGGAGGCTGCGCGAGTTGCTATGCATGCGTGCATGCTGCGCTGATTGTTAGCGGGCCTGCGCGAGTTAGCGAAACATTGCTATCCCCGCGTGTTTTCACGTGCGCGCCGCCCCCTAAGCTGCCGGGGCCACGTACGGCGGTTAGGAGCTGCTAATATCGTATACGACAATATAAGCCCTTTCTCACGAGCGTGTATATGCTTTTAGACACTCGCCTAAACTGAAGCTGCAAGTACTAACAACCGTTTTGATTGTTGATAATTCTATCGATGGTTTTAGATCCCAGAAGCCTTGCTCGAGTGAAAGGAATAATTATTTCCAGTTCTTTTAGGGTTTACGCAAGTTTTACGCGCGCGAATCACGGTTATCACGCGCGCGAATCACGCCGCGCGCACGGCGGGGGTGCGCGACGATTCCCCGGAGGTACAGAAATAATAATGGACACACGCACTTCCAGCGTCGTGCATCAAACCATGCAATCTCACGTGCATCGTCCGTATTTGCGTATCGCGGACACCCGACGACTTACATATGATGGATTTGGTGGGCGGCGCTGCAGCGGCATCGCCTGTATCCATGCAGCACACGCACCGGCGGGGGGCAAGACGTTGCGTCATCCGATCAGTGCCTGCGTACCTCAGTGTTGGTGCAGCGTACGTCCATTGCCCTGCCAGGGGCAGGTGCACTGTCTGATTCACTCTTTGACGCCTACATTCGCCATTTTGCGTTGATGTGTGTTTATGTTCATCAGACATTCCGCTCGCCCACAGCTGCACGCACGCACGCGCAGCTGGCTGTCGCGCGCAGGATGAAACCATATCGCGCGATGCACACCCACTACTCTTAGCTTCTAGCATTACGTTGCTTGTTTATGTGCCAGCAGTAATAAAACTCACCAAGTCCTAAGAAATAGGCTAAAAGAAAGACGATGCCAGACATATTAAAAATATTCACTCCGACGGCCATGATTCCCAAAGTGGAGAGGGTATGCGTCTGGTATGGTCGCTCGTCGATCGACGGCAGGATTGGAAAGCGTAATACAATCTCAAAGAGGGTGTGCAAGGACAATAATGTCACCCGGCACCACACGCCGCCCGCCAACAGATAGAGGTACAGCGAGCGGGCCTAGCGGGCCAGGGACGTGTGGATTTTGATGCTGGCCGATTGCACTGAGATATATTTTTAGATTGTGAGAGTTGAATGTATGTATCGCATATTTTTAAACCCTGCAGACGGGATACCTTGATGTTGTTTCCTACTACATACCTGCTGTCGCCTGAGAAGCTAGTGCCTCATCAGGCGTTGAGCCTAATAATGACGGACCACAGGGCCTCGGCGGGCTTGGTTGCTGAATTGGGCTGATGATCCAATTGCACACTGCGTATGCATGTATGAATAATGCTCGCTACATAATCTTACATACGCTGCTAAACGTTCATCCAATAAGTAGTAGCCCTCATGCTTAAATTGTTATTTGCGTTCATTCATCTCCCGCCAACATTATTGTTCGTGCGGTTAGCTGGGCGCCGTTGCCAGGAGAAACCACGCACGAATGCAGTTTAGGCGCTGGCTTCCGCAATTTCCGCCATGAATGCCAATTAGTACAACGACATGGTTAGCTCATGCTTTTACTAACACGATTAGTTTGGTGTAGCCGGGCGATCTACGCAATCCGGCGGTGCCTCAGTAGCTATAGGGCGTATGCGTGTGGTCCTCCGCTCGGGATACTCGGGCTTGATCATGCATCCGCGCGCATGGATGGACTACACGGATGTCTGCTGAGCCATGCTCGCATTATGGATGATTTATCTGGACGGACGGGCCGCCGCACATGCAGCAGTAGTGCGTGATGACCTCGATCGCGCGCCTTGCTAACAGCTGTGTATAGCAAGGGGAGTGCGTGTACGGCAGCATTTGTCAGGCTCACCCCCTGACCAGATTCACCCTACGGTAGGAGAACCGCCTAACACATTAAACACATGCATGTACGCTACGCTGCTGTACGCCATCCGGCCTGTACAAAACTAACAACAATAATGCCGTAGACGCAAAATCAGATAGCTAGGTACGAGCAAATATGCACTGATGCAGGCAACCAGGTGTTAGGTGATGAGTTATATTCTGATACATATAACTGCTTTGGCTGACGAATCATGAGTCGTATCAGACTCCATCTGACATCGATACGGTTGGAAACCACCAATCAAGGCGACACCCATGCATGTAAACAATTGCGGTATAGTCTTCATCTATCCTCGCAGCTCATGGATCCGTCGAGTCGGCTGCACTTGATACTTATGCGATTGTCAGCGAGCCTCGTACTCTGGCAAGCAACGAACGGGATCTGTTGCATCGCAGACAAAAAAATAGAGTTCGTCTGGTCGGTGGAGACAAAACCAAGGGTCGGCTGGAAGTCCGCCGTTAATGTATATGGACACCTTCGGCGAATGGGTCCCCGTGTGCGACAACGACGCCTTGAAAGCTAAAGTTGCAGGGGTACGTGCGCGCGTGTTTCGTGGTGTGGCGACGCGTGGGAGGTAAGGGGTCCTCAGCTGTAGGGCCGTCGTGTTGCGCGCGTATACCTAGGTAGATAGCCAGATGTGGCTCGTGTAATGATGTGTGCATGTGTGTTTCATGGTTGGGGGTAGGTGCATAACCCCATACCTGCAACACTAAGTGATGTATTCCGTTTGAGACCTTGATTTCACCGGCTGCCAGGTCCAGTCGTGGTACCCCTGACCAGGCCTGATGACCTGATCGATCAGTGATGAACTCCTTCCCCGCCTGCCCTAACAAGGTAATCCAGGTTGCTGCTTTCGTGCACCAACTGCTTGGAGCATTTATGGACTGTCATATAGCTACCGGGCTGGAGCTAGCGGCTTTGGAGAGGAGAACAAGGCAGGTGGGCGTTCACATGGGTGGGCGAGCCGGCAGGCTGCTGGGACATGCCTGCCCATGGGCACAAAGACCGGGCGGCATGAATGAAGGCGGATGGAGGAGTGGGAGCAAGGGCAGCTTACAGCGGGTACCTGGGTGGGCAGGTGACGAAACAAGTCTGTAGAAGCTAGCACGGGGCCAGAATGTGTGGATGGTGGCCGTTGGCCTCAGCGACGAACCGGTATCACTGGTGTCACCTTTGCTTGCGCCTACTCACACACAGATCAAGTAAGTGTCCGCATGCGCATGAAGCTATTCCACGCTCCATGCCCTTGTAAAATATTTACCGTGGAGTCCCGAGGGTCAATCATGTAGCAGATAGGTAGGTAAAGCCTCATTACCTCACCATAAAATGCTAGCTCTTGCGGCAGGCAAACCTTCCGTCCGCCGTGCGTGTTGCTGTAATGGCGTTATCCCATCCATATCCTAAGCAAGTCAGCTCAATTCGTCCCACCCAGACCTCCCACACATGGAAAATCCGTCATACAGCAGGCGCTCTTATTAATCAGTATCACGTAGGTCGTAGGTCAAGAGCCAGTCCCCGCCTTTATCGATCTCCGGCGGAAGTAGCCGCCGGAAGCTTGCTTGGCCGCGGCATTGCACGAGAGCTACCTTTGGATGGGTACGGGTCCCCAAGGCCCCTGCATGACAGCAAACTTTACAGCCATCAGCCACTGGAGTGGACAATATATACCCAATCGAAAGTCATCCTGTAACTGCCTGTCGATACTACTCCCCCCGCCCCTCGGTTAGCCGCCCACGGCGCAAGGCGCAGGTCGCTGTTATTATGTGCAGCTGGCATGGCAGTCGTCGGCAGAGATAGATGCCCGGCATATGGCTGCCGCTGTGAAAGTTCATGCAGCGTTCGCTCGCGGATACATGTAACAACGTATTACCGGTTGCGTTGCTTTGCAACAGCTATCGTTTTCATAGGTGGGGAGCAACGCATACAAGCGATGAACGCAAGCAACCAAATGCATGACACTTGGTTGTGGCTGGTCTAGATGCGCGCGCCGAGATGCACTAGATGGAAGCCGTACCCTTACTTCCTACCAATGGACAGCACAGCCTCGCTCGCCAGCTACTCGCTGGTTGTACAGGGCCAACATGGCGCATACTCATCAAGGCCGTCTCGCTGCTTTGCAAGACGTACATACCAGCCGCAAAGGGCATGGATAGATGCTCATTTGTCTCACAACAAACGAAGAGCTTCAATGCCTTGCGCTGTATATCTGGCAGATGATGGCGATCATCGCACCCTGGGGACACGGAGATGTAGACACCTGTGCGGCGGCGGGCGGGTAGAGTGGCCAGCAGGCGCATGCGGCAGCTAAAGGCGTGGGTTGCAGCATATAAAAATAAAATGACAACAATATGACCCCACTTCTGGGGTTTCTCCCCTCTGCTGTGCCTGTCCCTTTGGTAGTGTTGCCCCGCCGTGCGCCTCTGCTTGCTTCGGTGTCTGTCTGGGTGGGGTCATCGCCCGGTGTGTTGTTTGTTTGCAGCGTTGAGGTGTGGAGGTGTCTTGCCGCCTTGGCGGTTGTAGCAGGACAGCGAGCCCTGCTTACAGGCCGGACCGCAAGGAAAAAATAGCCCAAGAATGGGGTTCCAGACATCTCGAGTAAGCCTTTGTGTCGCGCTGCTACAGCGGTGGAGCCTGCTGGGGCTTGCCCTGGTATACATGCATTGTTGATCCCTTTGGGGTCCGCTGTAACTTTCATTCATTCAACAATAACAACCTGACCCAAGCAAGCAAGACCTACCCCAATGAGTAATAAACTGGCAGAGCAGGTGGGGTTATGAGCCGTACATACCCGCGGGATTCGCTACGTATCACCAGCAGGGCGTTTGAAACAGACGGCCCCGCGACCAATATAAAAGTAAATGCCAAGTATGTGTGGGACCCCGCCAAATACGGACTTATAAGTAATACTATAACCTGGCGTTACAATGTATCAGCTGTGTCTGAGTACATTGCCAGGGCAGCATGTTTATGCGGTGGCGTGCTGCACAGCAGGGGTAGCAAGGGCGGCCTTCGCTGCTTGCTTGCCGGCGATCTGTCCTCGTTTTCGCGTTCTAACTGGCCAGCAGCAGTGAACATGCAATGTGCGGCATACCTACCCCGGCTGTGCGCACGTATGCGTGCTCGTTCGTTTGTAACAAACCTGAGTGGCCATACATTATTCTATCCGGCCCAGACTGCAATTATTACACGCACGTACAGACATGATTACAGACGTAAAGGCATTGAAAGAAATCGCAAGTTTGCATCAGCCTGCCTAGCTACATACCTGACTAACAGCGTAAACAGCGTGCCTGCGTGCCTAGCATACAGCGTGCCTGCCTGTCATGGATGCCTTGATACTTGTGTTGTTTCTGATCGGTGTACGGCAGAAATTCCTTGGTGTCTTGCTTACTTACCTTGTAGGTGAGGTCTTGTAGCTTAGTTGCGGTGGAAGGATTTCCCCCAGTGATGGTGACGTAGCCCTTGACTGCCTTGGTATTGAAATCGCCCGGCGCGGAGCGAGGCGGCTGCGTGTAGAATTAATTGTCAGCAACAAGTAACGTGAGTCATCATGTATGGAAGAAATGTTAGCGCTGTGCATGAGCGGCGGCGGCTCGCCGTAGATAAGACGTGCTGGCCGACCTACAGCCTAGCGCTGACGGCCCTAGCTGCGCCGACGCACAGTGCGTGCGTGCCGGGAGATAGACGCGCGCGGGCTTTGAAGCACTTCCGTTCAGCCGTACGTATCCCACGTAGTTCACTCGTTGATTGCCTCATGTATGTACTACCTACCATGAGTGATCCTGTAACGATGATATCTGATGGAACTTGAAGCACGACAGCTTATTACACACGCAGCTATAGCGGTGAGCGCTACTGGAGTTAGCGGTGAGCGCTACTGCTAGCTGTAGATAAACCAAACAATTGCGATATTATTTTTGCTGTTCGTGCGTTGGTGTGAAGACGATAAACGCACCTTTTTGTGGGATGAGGAACGCGGTCTCGGAGACAGCGCCGCGAGCCCAGGCGTAAGCCGGCAGCCATGGCGCTTCACGCATCGTGAACTTCTGCAATAATGCATGGCAAACAGTCGAAACGCAAGGGTACGCACCGTGCAAGTCATATATTTTTGTAAAAGAACGTGAACACACACGCAGTTCACATATGATTGTACATACGTGGTCAGCCCGCAAGGCAGATCCCAACTGCATACACGCATCGGGCGGCGTATGTATAATTGCAATGCATGCGTGGTCGTCAGGGCAGATACATAGACGACTTTTTGCCGACGACCGACTGAAAAGGCAAGCTTGTTTCCACGAATTCGGAAGCCGGCATGTATGGCCAACTGAATTATGTAGTCACAACCATCTGTCACGCACGCAGCAACTGCGCGCAACACGTTTTATGGTCGACTCAGCCTTATTAATTCTATCACTTCATCACGCACACACCAAAGCAGCCGCACAGCAAGCCGCCGCCCCGGATTGCCAGATTCGCCGAGTGCTTATTCTTGATTGTGTTTTCGTTTCGATGATACCGGTGTATGTATGTCAGTCATGTTCGAATATGAACGCCGTGTACGTTCAGCGCGAATAATGAATCGCGCCAGTACAAAGAAAGTACCAAAAAAGATAACAGCAAATAGTATAAACAACGGACGAACAACACGTTCCTGCGGAGTCACACCACACGCCGCTGCCGCAGCTGCTGCTCCTATCGACAACTTTGCGGCGCATCGCCGCCGAGGCCCTGCCTCCGAGGCCATCTGCTGAAAGCAGCGGGCGAAGGCGCAAGCAATAATCAAATGGAGTACGATCGCACCTGCCGGCACGCTATATCGGCTACGTCGTCCGCAAGACGGGCATTGGTGACGTTGCAGACGGGCGCCCAGATAGATCTTGCCGACGCTGCTTGTGGTTTTACTTGTAGGTAGCAGGGGCGTCCACCTGACGATGAGGTAGGGCACAATGCATGCACCCACGGCGACTCACACATACGTACACCATGCATGTACGACCTAAAGGCTAATCCGGCGGACGGTCAGGCACCGGGCTTACACAACAATCCACTTTATCGATGTATATCTGGATGGGCACTGCTACAACTGGGAGTTTGGCTGCTTGTTTGTAGGTAATGTACCTAATTAGGGTGGAGGTAGGTCGGCTCGCTGTGGTAGGCAGTTGGCGTGATGTTGGGTCTAGGAGTTTGGGCAGTATGTGCACGGCTTGCTTGGTTTATCGTACGTACCCATCCATCCCTTACTTGTATCTCAACTCGGTAGAACGCTGGCGACGACGCGCACAGCTTCGCTGCGCTAGGTATGGCGCACAGGTTGAGCCCCAGCTTGCCGTCAGCGGTCCAGTAGCGGTCGGTGTTGGAAAAGAGGCGGATGAAGCTGTTGACCGGTGGCGGGGCTGCAAGCGCGCGGGCGCACGCACACCATCCAGGCGAAAACGCGTCTCCGTTTAGTGAGGTTGTCCATTTGCATGTCACACAGAGACAATCAAAGCGCATGTTTGTATCAACCACTTGGGGATGGGAAATTTATATGACCAACATGTAGATACATCACGTCGCTTACTTAATAAATGATGATAGATATCTATTTATTCGTTGCATGGGGGTCGGGTCCCCGTAATCTGGGGTGCGGGTCCCCGTAATCTGGGGTGCGGGTCCCCGTAATCAGGGGTGCGGGTCCCCGTAATATGGGGTACGGATGCCCATATTATGCGGTTCGGGTCCCCGTAATGCCCCTCCGTACACTCTGGCCGTAATCTGTCTCCGTATTCCTTGTACGCGCTTTACGGCAAGACTGTCTCCGTATTATGGGGTGCGGGTCCCCGTAATATGGGGTGCGGGTTTACCGTAATGTCTCTCCGTAAACTGCATCCGTAAAATGTCTCCGTATTCCTTGTACGCGCTTTACGCCAAGTCCGTCTCCGTAAAACAGCCCCCATTTTACGGTTTAGTTTACGGCAAATCCGACCCCCCCTTTTCCCAGAGTGGCATTTTACCGACGTTACGGTAGAAGCTGTGGACACGTACGCTCGCATGCAAGCAAGTACGCATCCTTGCTAGACGGATACAAGCACGCATGTCGTCATATATACTCACAATGCGCTGTTTCCGGGAAAGCACAACGTGCGAGTGTAGTACTGTCTGCCGTGCAGATAATAGCCCAGCATTGACACATCCTCTGCGCAATCGTCCGCAGAAGAAACTGTTATTGGTGGGACGCAAAATAATACTTCAACCTGGATGGAGACACGCAGCAGTCTATTTAGGCACGCGCGCATTGGACCTATATAGGCACGCGCGCCTGGGACATCCAGCCGTACGTCCCTATATATTCCCGCCGTCAATCGATGTTTAATAAGCCGCCCTTCGCAGAATTATTGTGCCCAGGTGTACGGGGGAAGACGGGTGCTACGTAGAGTAGTGAAGCCAGGACGGCGTAGTATTAATCTTTCCTCCTTGAGATCAATCAAACAACAGAACTGTTGTATTTCTTGTAACTGTCTCCCAGGCGTGAAACGCTTCATACATAGGGCCATCGCTTGAGGGTTGTAGCGAAGCCGGCGCCCGTTCGATTGCACTTGAAATCTTAAGGATGGCAATCAACGAGCGGGCCTCGCCAGACAAGTGCGAAAGATAATCGTGCGTGCAGGCTCGCTGCTGTGCAGAGATGGTGCTCAGCACCCTGCAGCCCCCAGGAGGCACTACAAACATAGCTGTATGCATGTAGCGTCTAAAACGCAACAGTAGCATCAACAAGCTGATGCGTATTTTGGTGCAGTGCCGGTTTTAGTAAGTCCACCGTCCTACCTGCGCTTGGCCGTCATCAAAGGAGTCCGGGCACACTTGCACCCATGTATCACTACGACCTGCGCCTCTTGTGGGCTTTACCTCCAGGCGCCCCTTCGTCGCGTCGCCACCCACCAAACGCACGCCATTTTTTCGTCTGCGAGCGATGCAGTCGATGTGTACACATGAGACCTGTCCAACAAATGTAATGTGTTGCTCGGTAGTAGCATAGTGCAGTGGGTGGGTCGTTGGAGTTGATGTCGATATGTGGATGATGGATGCATCGCATGGACGACAGCTCGCGTTCGTGGGGGGACCAAACGGGTGATAGGAATGCCATCACATACACACGACGCTGGCTAACTGCCGCACCCCCGGGGTATCGTCGCGCAATAATATAGAATTTATCCAAGGAATGGGTGAAAATCTCGCAAAATATGTATCCGTCAGGGGTGCGCGACGATACCCCGGAGGTACAGTAATAATGGTCGCTCGGGACCACGCAAGGGTCCACCTTGTAACGCTTATTACTAATCCAAATAATGGATACACGCACTCATGGATCAAACCATGTATTCACACGTGCGTTCAACTTCCATAATTGCGTATTATTGTGGACACCGACGGCTTACATATGAAGGATTTGGTTGGCGGTCTTGCAGCGGCATCGCCTGTATACGTACACGCAGCACACGCGGGGGGGAGGCATTTCGTCACTCGTTTGTTTCTCTGTGCCTGCATACCTCAGGTTCTTGCAGCGTACATTGCTCTGTCAGTGGCAGGTACACTGTCTGAATCACTCAATAACTCCTACATTCGCCACTAGAGTCGGTGTATATATGTTTATGTTCATCAAACCGTCCTCTCAGCTGCATGCACGCGCAGCACGCAGCTGGCTGTTGTTGTAGGATTAGTAGGATGGATGGAACCGTAGCGCGCCCGAGTAGCCCGACAGAGTTAGGTTTAACTATCACGCGATGCACACGCACACTTTTTATTATTAGCTTCTATCATACATTTTTTATGTGCCTGCAGTATAAAAAAGCTCACCACGCACGTGCCAAGGAATAGGCTAAAAAGGCGTAAAAGAAGACGGTGCCAAAAATATTCACTCCAACGGCCATGATGCTCAATCAAATTGGAGAGGCAGTGTATGCGTTTGTTTGGTATATGTGGTCGCTCGTCGAACGATCGATCTAAGAGAGGGTGTGGCACCGGCACCAGGTATACACACGCCGCCCACCAACAGGGGGTACAGCGAGCGAGCGGGCAAGGGACGTGTGGATTTTGATGCTGGTCGATTGCACAGAGATAAAATTTTCATTTGTAAGAGTTGTATGTATCATATTTACAGGACGTTTGAAACACTTCAGACAAGCGAGATATCTTGTGTCCTACTACATACCTGGCGGCGCTTGGGTATTGCCTCATCAGGCGTGGAGCCAAATGATGATCACAGGGCTTTGGCGGGCTTGGTTGATGAACAGGGCTGACACAGTTGCACACTGCGTGTGTATGAATGCTACATAGTCAACGTACACGCTGCTGAACTTTCATCTACTAGTAATGAGTCATGCTTTCATTGTTACATACTGCGTGCATTCATCTCCCGCCAACAGGCATTATGCGTTTTTGCCAGGGTAGCCAGGGAAAACCAGCCACGCACGCACGATTGCAATTCAGGCGCTGGCTGCTGCCATGAATGCCAATTATTATATGGACATGGCTAGCTCCTGCTGTTACTAGTACGTTGTATAGCGCGATTATTAGTTCGGTGTAACCGCGTGATCTATGCAATCCGTCCGGCGTTGCCTCGCTCAACGCAGTAGGGCGTATGTATACGTATCCTCTGTCCCCTTAACACACGCGCGCCAGGCAGGGTTCTGCCCGGCGTAATATCTTATTCTTATTGTTACGTATGTAGGGCGTATGCGTGTGGTCCTCAGCTTGGTCCTCCGCTCGGGCGTGATCATGCATACAACATGAACATACACGGACTGCACAGACGTCAGCTGCGTGAGCCATGCTCGTATTATTAGGGATGATCTATCTGGATGGACGACGGCGGGCCGCCCAGCGGCCGAATTATGACCAACGAAGTAGATAGATAGAGAAAGGTATGTATGTATGAGGGGAAATATATATGATGCAGGGCGCACATGCATGCAGCAGTGCGTGACGAACCCCATCGTGCGCTCGCTCGCTCGCTCGCTAACAGCTGTGTATAGCTAGCAAGGGGAGTGCATGTACGGCGCGCGGCGGCATTTTTTCATGCTCACCCGCCCCCTGACCAGACTTAACTTATGCATGGTAGGGAAACCGCCGAACACATTAGGCACATGTACGTTGTTATTCACCATCCGCCCTGTACAAACTCACGACGCAAATCAGATAGATAGGTACGTTCGAGCGAACATGCACTGCTGCAGGCAACCAGATCGTTGCTACGCTAGGTAACGAATACCTTGTAACGGTTACATTACATATTATTGTAAGCCACACATTTGCCAGATTCCAATTTCTGCGTGCGCGTATTGTGAAGCAAGGCACATTGCGGTTGCGTGATAGGGATTTGGTTGTGCAGTCGATTATTGGTATCACACGTCATCATGCCTGCTGCTGCATATGGCGGGCGTGAAAATTGCTTAAAGGTGAGCTCCTGCATTGTTACTTATCTCTCGCATAATATAAATGTTTTCCTTCGTTTCACATTTGCAAGGACTACTTCTGTAAAACAGTTATATGAATGATGGCGTCGATGGGAGCCATACTGCTTGGCTTGGTCGTCATCCTATCTTTCAGCATTGATGGTAAGTACCGTAAACACGTTACCCTTTTATGTATATCCAAATGAGTAAATGAATAATCGCTTTGGCAGACGAATCATGAATCGTGTCAGACTGACTCCATCTGACATTGATGATACGGTCGGAAACCACCAATCAGGGCGATACCCATGTAGTCCATGCAGCGGAGTGTCGAAGTAGCAAATAAACATTTCACCCGTCATCATCATGTCGTGCATTTATTTTCTGGTTGCAGGTGATGCTGCTGTGGCGCCTTCGCCGCCGATTTTCACTTGTAGGTGGGGCAGGTGAACTGCAGCAGGAAGTTCAACATCTAAAATACTTCGTACAACATCTAAAATACTTCGTTAAGTTTAGACACGCACCGTATATACAATTGCGGTAGAGTCTTCATCCTCGCACCTGCACTCGATACTTCCGCAAACCACGAACGGGGTCTGTTGCATCGCAGACGAGAAAAATGGAGTTCGTCTGGTCGGTGGAGACAAAACCAAAGGTCGGCTGGAATTAAAGCCCGCCGCCCGTAATACGGACACCTTCGGCGAATGGGTCCCCGTGTGCGACAACGACGCCTTCAAAGCTGAATTTGCAGGGGTAGGCGCGTGCGTGCTTCGTGGTGTGGCGACGCGTGGGAGGTAAGGGGTCCTCAGCTGTAGGGCCGTTGTGTTACGCACGTATACGTACCTAGGTGCTTGTACTTAGGCATCTGGATAGATTCCCGGCTGCTTACCCATCCGAAGGAAATAATGTGCGCGTGGCGCGCCAGCAAGGCATGCGTGCGGCCGGTTCGGCCTGTATCCATATATACTGGCTGGTAATGATGACGTACCGCCGGTAACTGCAGCGAGCGATAGGACGTCTCGAACATCGCATCGTTTGACTTTGTCAAACAATGTTTTATATTATACGCCGTCCACATGCATGTCATGTTTGCGCATGTGTATGCTCAACGAAGCCTTCGTTATACATTATGAGAAGCAATAAGGCTAATAAGGCTGTTCGCTCCGCAGGTAGCGTGCGTGGGGCACGCAGTGCACGAAGCAGGGGGCATTATTCTAGACGTACGTATCTGCGCTACCGTTCCAGCGCAATAGCCAGCCCGCCCGCCGCAGCTCATCTGAACCCGTACGTGCATGCATTCGAAACTGGTTATTACGCCGGCTTTACGCATGTAACTCATCTAGATACGGTACCCAACACGTTTTGCCAAATAAACAAGCGTGCATTGGTCCATCCCCCCGCCGCAGTACATGTGCAATCTGCTCGGATACAAGTACGGCAGGCGGACCTACTCGGCCTCCCTGAGCTTCCCATCGCCCACGCCGTGAGTACTAGTTAGCATAGCTAGGCTACATGCTTGCGATCGGCCAGATCAACTTGTGATCCACATCCCGCCCCGTTTGCATGCATATATACCTTGTGATGTATGAGTGATGAATTTCCATCCTGTCGAGCAAATATCGTGCATGCCCGCCGCTTCCACTCCACGCATCATTCGACTGTGCTCCACCTTGCTGATCCTTCGCAACCCCTGCGTGCCTTGAAATCCACGTAGGTCCAAACCGGTTTCGCTTGTCTTTTGCACAGACCAGACGGCGGCGGGGGGCCGACATCGGTTGCTAAGCGGCAAAGAAAAAGCACGTCCGTCTGTGGAAGACAGCAGCAGCAGTGATGATCAGATTGGTGATGGCATGCTGAGACGCGGCAGGCGCCTGACAGCCGCTTCTGTTGCTTACATTGATGCCCCAGCTAGCGCGCCGTACAGTTGCTTGTTCACATCCGGCTACTGCAACCCCGCGGGACCAATGGCCGCCGTACAGTGCTCAAGTGAGTACGACGCACGGATCGATGGAGGCGGCCAGCAGGCAGGGGCGGGCTCGCGGTGGGCAATGAAGCCAGCCAAGCAAGCTGCTGGATACATACATGCACTTTTATTTACTTTACGACGCACAAAAATCCAGTGCATTACTACCGGTGTCTGGATGGTATATTTATATTTTATTAGTGGGTTGCAATCCTGCACAAGCAACTACTGCTCTGCTGCTCGCACCTATCTAGCCACTGTTGCAGGCAGCTGGCAATACATACGTAGTCGTGGTCGTTAATTATGCATGACCCCTGTTATCTACGTATTGCCGGGCGCGATTACAGTTTTTTGGCGGAGGCCCAGCAGCAGTCTGCAGCCTGCGTCCTGCGGCGTTTCACTCAATAGCCAAGGAGCGGCTCTTCGTTGCTTTCTTTCGGTGTTTCCGTACTTCCTGTGAATCGATCTTCGTCCGGCGCTGCCGCACGATTATTGCAGATACGACTTTTCCTCCTGCGTCACCGCCGCCACCTTCGCCTCCGACCCCGCCACCGCGTGAGTGCGAACCCCATCATCCGTTGCCCGCTACATACAGCTGCATGCTAGCAATGTACATGTGGCAACGAATATACACGACTCGCTTGCGGACGGTACATACACAATTACACGAACACTATTAGGTAGCAAAATGATAAAGATACAACGATCGATCATCATTTTAATAATATTAATAACCTAAATGTTGGCAAGAATATATTATTATTTTTGCTCCTGGCGCGGATCTATTTACGTAACGAATTACTAGTACCTTCCGTTACGTAGCGAATTACTTTTTTCCTGGCGGCTACGTAGTCAACATTAAAGTAAATTGGGCCGCGGCCCACATGCACATACGTGTATCGCCGACGACGGACCTCCGCAGTGCCTCCCGCGTCGCGATACCTCCTCCGCTTTTTCTCCAACGTGGGGGGCTTGGAGGACGACGGCGACCTGGAGCCCAACCTGTGCGCCTCAAGCAGTGCTGCGGCCGTATGCGCACAGTATGGCCGGGTCGAGATCGAGGTGCGTGCGTGATGAGGATGTACGCTATGAATGTACGCACATAACGCAAGGCAAAGTGCGTGCGGCGGGCGGCATTAGCTAGCTGCGTGATAAAACGTCGTCTGTGCTGCTGCCAGACCAACACGTATGTACACACTGTAGACGGGTAGTTGCACTTCGTTCGCCATTATTACTCGTGAATTTATCATCAGCCCCAGCCAAAAGCCCGCCCGCGCTAGCGGCGAACAACGATCTGCATGCATGCTCTGCGTGCCTCGCTCGTAAAAGCCTTACGTCAAATATTTATTTGTCCGTGCGCGGGCAGGTGGACTTCCCCAACAAGACTGCCTCCAGTGGAAAGATATGGGCGCCAGTCTGCAACATCACCAATGCTAGCTTGGCATCCGCTGTGGCCAAGATAGCTTGCAGTCAGGTACGTATATATGTGTATGTGCCGGGAGGCAGCATGCCGTGATGTAAAGTCTCAGTGATTCCTCGCAATTGCTTGCCCTACCTTCAACTCACGCACTCTATGGCATCGCATGCATGCCCTGGGTATCATCACTGCCGCCAGTGTTAAATTTGCTTGTTTGCGCTGGCGGGAGGTGCGAAGGCCACCGCCATCGCCTACCACTCCGCATACTTACCGCACGTCTTGGTGACCAAGCAAGCACCATGATTACTGTTGTTACTATTATTAGTACTAATATTATTTATTATCAGTCATGATTATTAGATTGGTATTATTATTAATGTTATAAAAATCATTATTTATTATCTTTATTACTAATGTTAATATGTTTATTTGTTGTTGTTAATTATCATTTCTTTTTCTGTTTTCATCTATTATCATCAATACATTATTCCCTTTTCTGTCGTACACCGTGCGTTCATCTCTGGCGGGTCTGGTGAGGTTTCCAGGAGACGCATATGTGATGCCTTTGGCTGATGTACATATATGAATGAATGAATGAACGTTACAGCGGACCCCAAAGGGATCACCGGTGTATACTTATATGCACAATTACGTAAGTGCGTACGTGCGTATAGCTGCCCCCTCCCTACGGGTGTATGGAAGTGGATGGGCACACGCAGAGCTTACTGGGCTCGTTGAACCGCCCGGGTGAGGGGGCGCCGCGTCGGGCCCACCATGTAAAGTTTCATGTACGCAATCGTGTATGTTGCAGGCAAGCCTGGCAGCTTACTTACAATGCTCATCATCATCATGTGCCGACATGCCTGCCTGCTGCTTGCCTGCACACAGAGGTACCTCTATCGACCATATCCCTGGGCACAAATTTACTACTATATCGCCAAGCCGGAACTTTCGAAGAAGCCGTTGCTGATACCCACTGGTGCGTGCGTGCGTGATCGCCCGTGTGTTGGTACGAAACAACCGATCGAACGAATATTCATTCATCTGAAATCTTTCCATTACGGGTTTATTTGCTGCCGCTGCCGAACACGCAAATGGCTAGGGTAGATCGATCGATAGGGTTAAAATGAACATGCGTGTGTGGCTATGCTACGATCCATCGGGTATGTGTGGATTGTTATTATTATTGTGTCTTTCGTTTCGCTCGTGGACATGTTTAGATAGTCCGGCAAGTAAGCAAGCGAGTCTTCCTACCGACGGATGTATGTATATCATTGTCGGGCGCATTACGCACAGAAGTAGGTGCTGGCTGACCGTGAACGGCATGCGGCCGCCGTGCGTCGGTCTGCGCTACCGGCGGGGTTTACTTCAGTAGCGTGAGGAAGCACGCCAGCAATAATAGATAGATTTGGTAATAATTCGACCCCATACATGCACACGCCGCAGCGCACCAGCCCCGCCGTCTCAAAGATAGACCTCCCCGCCATCCCGCCCCATTTCATTTGTTGGTGCCAATGATGAGGGCGAGGGTGATTGACCTCATATGTCACTTCGCTGGTGGCGATGGGGGGGGCGCGGGGCTTCGTTCTAGCACCCGGCGGCGCTAGCCAGCTTCACGGTGTCGTTGAGGCAGCGGACGGCGTACGTATGTATGTATGTACGTATGTGTCTGTGCTGACGTGCCTGCCTGCCGCCTGACTGCCGTCATGCGTGCCGCATTTGCAGCCGCGCCCAAGCCGGGTGATTTTGACCCCAAGGCGGTGAAGGGCTACGTAACCATCACGGGCGGGAACACACAAACCGCCACCAAGCTCCAAGATCTCACCTACAAGGTAGGTAGGCCAGCCAAGTAGGCCAAGCAAGCAAGGTCACATCCATGGAACGAATCGGATGGGTCCGTCTCCAACCGTATGTCGGTTTTTGAACGAATGAAATTCACAGCGGACTCCGAAAAAGATCAACGGTGTATACCAGCCAGGGGAAGCCGAACTTGTCGTTCGCTTTCTTTCGACTGCGACCCGATCGATGAGCTGCATGATGCGCCCAGCAGCCAGCCATCCTCAGATGCGCGATCGCTTGGGCCGGCATTCCACCTTGTTCACCTTGTTCGTTGGTCCTTTGTCCGTATGTATGTACGGACGTGCCAATCAATGACGTTTCGAGCACCGCCGGCCGACCTTTTCGCTTCGCGCAGGTTTCCACCACACCTTGTGCCGGCAGATCGATGCTGGCCATGGTATGCCTTCTAGCGCAGTGATGGCGTTTCGCTGTGCTGCTGGACGGCGGATGCTCGACGCGACTTGCGGTATCCTTAGCAAGCAAGGTTTGAAATAATAATCGGGGCTGTATATGTGTATGTACGTAGTGCATCTCGCGGATAGGGAGAGCAACGTCCGGCCTGAGCACGCAGGGCCATACACGAGATGCGTGGAAGTTGCGGGGCAGTAGTCGTTGTATCTATGAATCAACCTGAGGTGCGCGCGACAACGGGTTTGCGCACACGCACGTCAGTGTACTGCACGCAATAATGTATACATCCAGCATGCAGCGTGCATGGTACGTAACTGGACTAGCATGAACTTGCATGGTTCTATGCTATCTAGTCACATGCAGCTGCGTGCTGTTCCAGGCAGGTGCGTGGGTGTATACATTGACGAAGGCTATATACTTGTGTCGCGCGCCGCAAATACAAAGCGTGCACTAATCCTTCGTTATCAGTGGCGGACGTAATGATGTTTGTAATGTCCGTGAATCAGGTGGATTATTTCCGGACTTGTAAAGTTTATGCGTGCGTGCATTGTTCTATCAGAGGGCAGGACGACAGGAAAAGCGTTTGCCGGCTGGCAGGTCAATCCTGGTCAATCAAGGGGGGGATGCCCCACAAAAATGCTCCATATACACGCAGCTGCCCTGCCTGCTGCCTGACGCAAGCGTTAGTTAGTTTAGGCGGCCCGAGCGAGCGAGCGCCTCTCGCTCGTCTCCCGATGCCCCGGTTCTGTCTGCGTGTCTCAGACTAGCATAGGTACGATCGGCCTGGCACAGCCCGCTCTCGCTCATCGCGCCCAGGTGGCGGTCCGGTCGTTTGTTTGCTGCTGCCAGTACTACCAGTACTGCCAGGCAGGATGCATGCGGCACAAGCAATTTAACCAATGCGGCACACGCAATTTAACCAAACTGCAGCAGCCTCCGGCGCCGAGCGCAATCTTGTAATATACATTCGTTGTACGTAAGCGCGTGCGTGTGCATCTCTCCTGTCGTGCAGTGCGTGGACCGGCCCCACGGTCATTGGTGCCAGCCGAAGCGTCAAATGCCAGAAATATAATAAATTAATTGATAGTATAAGGTTTATGCTGGGGCTTGCCCTGGTATACACCGTTGACCCCTTTGGGGTCCGCTGTAACGTTCATTCATTCATTCATTCATTTATAATATGATATTAAAAAATACAAATTAAATCTACGGTAATAGAATATTTAATTGGTAATAAAATAGCAACAGTAACAATAAGCTGGGCAAATCATGGCGTGGCCCGCTCTTGAATGCCAGCGCTACGGTCGTCTATCGATGTATGGTCATTGGCCGCGTACGCCATTCATGCAACCGCTGTCCCGCACCAAGCGCGCGCTGCACCAGAATACCGTCCTTGATACTTGATATCAAGGTATGTACGCACGACATTTACTAGAAATGAATATTCATTTCCTGACGGGTAATAATGTTTGAGGCAAACACTACATACATGTCCCTAGGACGACACCCCGCGCGGGTGCGTGCGGTGCCGGCAATCGTCGCCTAGGCACGCAGTTATTACTGCTTGATTGCGTATATATGTAGCTGGCTGGTGACCAACTGCTGCATGCTGGTCGGTAACTGCTCCAGGCGCGCGGAGAGAGTCTAGATAGGATACGATGTCTACAGCAAGTAAGGATCTAACTTGTAGCTGCGTGGGATGTATGTCGGCCTCAGTGGCCCAGGCGAATTAAGTAAGCGCAGTGCATAACAGTGCACACGAGCGGGTGCAGCGAGCTGGGCTGCGGCGGACATCTACAGTATTATATCAAGGTTGTTACAGCGGACCCCGCGGGTCATCGGTGACAGCCGAAGCTTCCTCACCTGTGTATGTCGGCGGGTTCACCGACCTACATGCCGCGCAAGGCACTGCTTCGTGTCGATCCGTCCATGTTAGCGAGGCAGGCCGCCGGGATGACGCACGCGTGTATGCATAGTGCCACCGCCCGTGTCTGGTACACGCAACATACATGGCAGGGTAATCCTTTCGGTGCGTGCCATTCGACCGACCAGCAGCTTCAGTTGGCATCCTTGCTTGGCAAAACCGACCATGCGTGCGCGCGCGCCACTCAAAAGAGCTGCCACGGCCTCATGGCGCATGCATTATTATCTGCCCTGCTGCCCGGGCTACACTGGTGCGTGCGTGGCAACTGCAAACCGAATCCGCTGCCCGAGAGCATTGCTTGGAAACAAGCTAGCTACATACAGCGTAGCGACAGCTGGCAGCAGGGCGTCTCGTTCATCATCACACAGACCAGCAGCGCTGGGCCATACGCAGAAAAACCAGCCAGTGCTGGGCCCGACTCGAAATATCAACACGGCTGGGTTGCATGGATACCAAATTCTTAATTATAACGTACGTGCCCGAGCAAGCAAGCAACGAACGACAAATGGCATCATGCTTTTTTCATCACACACCAACACGCGGCCCGTGCGTGACACAAGACGGCTAACGGCAAGTGTCTTACGTGTTTACTTAAAACATTGCATGCCTTACTATGTATAATAATGTTTAGGGAGGGCCGAGGCAGGCCCTGAATGAACGGGCAGCACAGTGCGCGAGCGTTGTTTCACGTGCTTGCTGCACTCCATGGCGGCACACCGCAATGATCTATCTGCGTGCTTCACAATGACCTGCTTCCACAAAACCCATGAATTTATTATACGACACGGACATTCCGTCTTTACCCTCGCACCGGGCGCACAAGCCCATTACCAGCGTTACACGAGCGAAGCTCACGCTTTCGTCAGTAGCTAGCTTTTATCATTGCTTGGCTGCAAAAATGCACCTTCGCCACGGCTTATTGTGATAAAATAGTCAATTGCGCCTCGTCCCTCTTCACGCCCAGAACTAACGTTGCTGGTGTAAGGGTACTTGCAAACATGGAAGCCACCCACAGGTACAGCAGGGCCCCCCAGCCGGCGCAACAGGAATTTTGATTATTGCCGCCGTCGAGCGATCACAGATAAGAGTCACACGCATGCATATCCCGCGGCTCAGGGCAAGACGCACGACATCATTCACGTACGACATTGCGCCGCTTGCGCCGTGCGTACCATCAGATGTCGCACGCGCCCATAAAAGCTCACTGCCAGAAGGGCAGCTCTGCTGGAGGATGTGCGGCCGTGCGTATGCAACGCTTCGTTCGCAGTCTCATGCGGCGCTACTTATGAGTCATCATTGCAGCACAAATATCAAGCTGCTGGGCTCGCACGGCCGGACATTATACGTACGAGCGTTCTGGCCCATTACGTACGACATGTGCATGACCTTCGCACTTCCTACATATCCTGGTGTTCACACGTCTGCATACGTCGTTTAGCGGCGCCGAGCTCGCGCCATCAGTCCTGCCCTGCCACGACCTGCCCTGCCTTCACGGTCTCCAGGTACATACCCGTACATACATACATCCGTACCGCTCGCCTTCCTGCCGGTAGTGGGTCCGTCCTCTGCTGTCCATACCCTCACTGGATCAGACTGTCTCACTGGGTCCTCCTGTCCGGCTGGTGCGGGAACCGCTGCCCCGACCCGCCGCAAGGCTCGCACGCCAGGCGGCCGACTCCGTGGCATCGAGGGCACCTGCCAGATAGATCACATCAAATCGGAACAGGGGGCCCGGGCGCGCGGGCACACAACGGTTCACGCATGAGGAGCAATAATCCAGGAGCCGGCAGAGGGGGTGCCCACGCAGGCAATTGTGTAGTACAGGAAGGTCACTGACGGCACCTTACAGGCGACACTATGTACATATGGCACGTATGTCGCTTCATCAGGCGGCTGACAGCTGCATGTACAGTATGCATCTTCACCTGGATTTCACCCGACCCGGAGCGCGTTTCCCGAGTGCCATCTTAAGGGCATCTAGGACCATGTCATGTTCCGCGTTTCTATACCCTGCCCTCCTAGCTAGGTCATTTCCCGGCACCCATGACCTACCGCAGGGCCGTAGGTGTCCGGGCAATCCCATGTCATCAGGCCGTGACCGTTCGCGTCTATGTCTCCCTCCAGACATTCGATCCTCTGCCTTGGCTGGCAGGGACCTACATGCTGAACCTACCTCTACAAGTGCGCCCCACGCTGAGCTTTCAACGTATGCTGGCTGGCCCAAATAAACAGGCGGCGCTCCGAACCGTACATGATCGCAACTTTCAAGGCCAACGGCATCCCGGGCTCATTGGACTGCAGGGTCCCTCCGGACAGGGCGCCTCCATCGCGCTCTCGTGCCTCGCTCGCACATCTCGCCGAGGGTGCCCGCACAAGGCCAGTAGTGCGCGGGTACACGCCCGCGCGTCCGATGCCGGCCTCACCTGTTGGTGCGCATCCAGCCGCTGCTGGCGTATGGCACCTCCGACGGCGGCAGCCCCACGGCGGTGCGCAGCCTGAGCAGCGCGCCGCGCAGCAGCCCCGCTCGTTCCGCGGCCTCACTGGTCAGGCGGCCCGTGCCCTGCAACGGCATGGGCGGGTTGCTCGCTTGACACATGCCGCGCAACGGTTCGTCGATGGCGACCGGAGTGCGCTCCAGCCGCCTGACGATCCCTGATGCGCCGCAGGGATCGTCAGGCGGCTGGGGCGCACTCGTGATCGGCATTGAGGCGGACTGCTTCAAGGTGGGTAGTGCCTGAAATGAGCGCTGCTAGGACAATAACTTATAACCATCCGGTTCTCTGGTAAAACACCCTTGACGTGGGGACGGTTTATACTCTGGGCTGCGGGCCGAGACCGACATATAACAAAGTACGGGCCCAGGGTAGCTCACTGTGCCTCACGGTAGTTTTTACCTTGCAGTGGGCGCACTCCACGTTACCACCTCCGCGGCAGCTCAGACACGTGCAGGTGCCTCGCTTCAGGGAGGAAGCAGCCTGCGCAGAGGGGCGGAACAGGGAGACTCTTCGAAGGTGCGGCGCAAATCTGCAACAGGAGCCGTGATAGGTTCCGTCACAGGAGCGCCGGGCAGCAGCCAGCACGTGCTTCACCGGCCGCGACGGCTTTGTAGGCCGGCTGGTTGGTATGACATCCGCGTAACGCAGCGATGGGTCTGACTGGCGACGCGGTGACGTCCGGTAGGAACTGCCCCAACCGCACCAACACGCATGCCGCCATGTGTTTCGAGGACGCTCACCCGGTGCAACATGACGTCAACCGACTTCCGAAACGCATCTTCCACGTAAGTCGTCTCATTAGTGGCAGGTGGGACTGGGGGCGTTGGCGACGGGCCCTGAAACCAGAACGTAGCCAGCGGCAAAGAATGTCGACTTCCATCTTCGGATTAACTAAGCGGACGCCGTGCCAGGTTAGGACGTGGGGAAATCCACACCGCAACACTTGTCGGTGTGTTACGTTGGTTAGGCCCTCGCTGCTCCGAGACAGCCGTGGGTACCCAATACTCACCTTGACATTCACGATAATAACTTGTCGCCTGTTGACACCTGCGCCGCTTGTCGGGCCAGGTTTGTGTCGATTGCGTTGCGAGCAAAGATTGGGCCTTTGCACTTGCAACATTTCCCGCCGCGTAACAGTCAGCGACAAAAAGAAGGCAATATGGACGGCGACAAACGGGGATAGTCTCAATTAGCTGTAGGTGTATGTCCACAACCAAAGCAGAGCCAAAGAGAAAAGTCTTCCGAACGTTGCTACAAACCGTGTTAATTGTGGCTTAAAAGAATTTGTATACTTAATTCAACAATATATCGGGGTATGGGCGTTGTAATGTGTATCGGAAACGAGGGCTGTGTACGGTTCCGTCAAGAGTCGGTCGACTCAGCGTCCCGAAACGCTTTTCGTTGCGGTGAGGTTTCGTCCTCCCGATACTCCAAAAGTATTAACAAGTCATATAACTTAATATCAGTAAAGTGAGCAAGCTTGACCGTCTTGTAGAACTGGCGCGCAATTGTGACAATCGATAGGCGAAAGGTAGGATCGGTGTATATCCTTCTATGCATTATCACGAGACTCTCGTATGTTATTCCGAATTGCTGCCGGAGTTATCCTTGCAAGAGTATATCCTCACTGTTAATCGTGTTTCTGCCTTGCGGAAGCCCCACACGGCGGTGCTTCTCGCTATATTTTCCTTGTATGTCTGAAATAGTGTCATTGCTGTAGTTGACCTTGTTGACTTGCGTTCGGCACCTCGAAACCCTAAACGTGTGGAATCGAGGCTCGAGTCGAACGTCGGGGACGCCTATGATGTCTCTTGAAGCTGCGTGCTACGCATAGAGCATGTGTTGCGACCATATCTGAGTCAGTTGCGTGGTCCGCGGGCTATCCTAACAGCGCATTCCCACTAGAGAGCACCAGAGCAAAGATGATTTGCTCACCGACTGGGACGCATTACATGTTGAAGGCAGCAACATCTGTTGTTCAGCCGTGCCTCATGTCCAGCTTCTCGACGCATGCGACGCGAGTCCGCGCACCCTGGTCTGTGTCCTTGCTACGCGGGACCACCGTGATGCCGTGTTTCCGGTGGGGCCCCCTGAGAGCACCTCACCGCCCCTCCTTCCCGTGCCGCATGACTCCCGCACGCCACCCTCACGCGACCATCTCCTGCGTCGCAGGAAACGCCGTCCGAAACAGCTACACAGAAAGCGCAACACACGTGGTTCCCAATGGCCGCCAGCGGCCCCGCCTCTGCGGCGGCACCGACAGCACCCCCAACAGCCGCCTGCCCATGCCCACGGCTGCGCACCTTCTCAGCTCCGGGTCTGCGCCCACATGCGTCGGTCGCCACCCTCACCACAACCAGCACCAGCTCCACAGCCTTCGCCTCCGCCGCTCCACCCTGGGCAATCTACGGCATGCGGACCGCGCGACCCCTGAAGCCCTCCAGAGCACCGCACGCGGTGCCCCACGAGGTCGTCATCGGGACGTCCCACTTCGGGCGTGCTCCGCCAGCACTGCCGCAGCCGGGTTTCCCTTCAAGGTGTGCACGTGGCCGTGGACCCCCCGTGCGTGCCCGGTACTTCAGGGAGGGCAGCAGCCCTGAAGGACACTTCGGCGGCGAGCCACCGCCACCGCCACCGCCACCGCCGCCCAAGGTTTCAAACGCGGCACCCAACGCGGACGCGGCCTCCAGTGGTGGCGAGGGCAGCAACGCAGCTGGCCGTGGCGGCGATGCGGGCGGGGGATTCAAGGCCCCGCAGGGTAACGCAGTGCCTTTCGTGCCCTCCACAAGGCAACGACACCAGGCGGCGGCAGCGGCAGCGGCGGCAACGGCAGCCGCACGGGACTGGCGAAGCGCTGGCAATGGCAGCGATGAGGACGAGGCGTACGCGGGGCCGGACGAGGACATCCGGCGACGTGCACATGCGATGCGGGAGGCCATGTTCTCGGAGGCCAGGCAGCGGGTGAGCAGTTGTGGTGTGAAGTGAGTAGTGCAGGGCAGGGCAGGGCAGCGGCAGCGGCACGCGTGGAACTGGGTTTGTGTTACCAAGTTCAGAAAGCTAGGATGCGTCGGGCGGAAGGAATGCATTGGACCTGGCCCTAAATCACCTGGCCGCAATGGCCTCCAACCAAAGGGTACAGGGTGCCACATGTTCTCGTTGACGTTGACGTTGCAGTCTTGAATTTGAGTCCAGGGAAGAGGTCAGCGGCACGCGACCGCAAACAGGCAACGAGTGGCATTCATTCATTCATTCATTCGCTTACTTACTCTGCTCAGTTCCATGCCATTTGTAAGGTAGTCAGCGCATGGCGTGAGGGCAGGGAGCTCACAGCGTAGCGGCGCCCCAACCTTTTGCCGTCCGAACCTTGTTGCGCAGGCGGTGGGCCTGCACCCCAACATCCTGGTTGATGAACTGGCAGCCGAGGCCTCCGTGCCCTACGACGCCGCCGGCAGTCTGGACCCACCACCCGTGCGCGACGAGGAGGGCGAGGCCGCCGGGCCTCCCAGCGGCGGCAGCGGCCCCTACGGCGGCCTGGTGGTGGAGAGCATCGACCCGGATACCGGCGGCTTCACCGCCAGCTGGCCGGCCGTGGACCCGGCGTACGACGATGTTGGGCGGGCGATTCGTGAGGAGACCGGTGAGGATTCGGGGCGCCAGCGTACGGGGCGCCAGGGTACGGGGCGCCAGGGTACGGGGCGCCAGGGTACGGGGCGCCAGGGTACGGGGCGCCAGCGTACGGGGCGCCAGGGTACGGGGCGCCAGCGTACGGGGCGCCAGGGTACGGGGCGCCAGGCTACGGGGCGCCAGGGTACGGGGCGCCAGGCTACGGGGCGCCAGGGTACGGGGCGCCAGCGTACGGGGCGCCAGGGTACGGGGCGCCAGCGTACGGGGCGCCAGCGTACGGGGCGCCAGCGTACGGGGCGCCAGGGTACGGGGCGGCATACGTCGAGTGTGTTGGTGTGCTCATGCAGCTCGTGCGGCCTTGATGAGGGGACGTCCATGAAAGCTGATAGGAGCCAGCTCCAGGAGAACCCCGGTATGCCGTACGACGGTACTTGTGCCACGCCAGTACCCAGCTTCACGGGGCCAGAATGGGTTGTTTGAGGGGGGCGGGGGCACGGCTGTAGCACTGGTGCATGGTCCCCGGTTGTGAGGCCGGCCAGCCGCTTCCGCGCGCTTGTTCCGCGCGCTTGGAGGAACTGCTGAGTGCGCCTGTGTTGGGGTGTGGATCCCGGTATGGATCCCGACCTTGACGCCGCCTGTCCACAGAGCCGGGGGTCCGCCGGCGGCGGCGCTCCTCCTCCTCCCTGATGGCTGCGGAGGCCCAGGCGCGCAAGGCGGCCACAGCGGAGGACCTGCGGGACGCTCTGCTGGATGCGGAGCCGCAGCTCCAGGTGGGCACTGGCCGCAGGCGGGCAGGGACCAGGGAGGGGTGCGGTGCCCTGCATGGCTGGACGCGGGGCGGGGCTGATTTGCACGACTGGTACGAGGTCCGGTGCGATGGCGTTCGAGTCAAGGGTGTATGGCCAGGACGTTTCAGTTTCGAATTAGTACTACAACTGGTGCAGCCGAATTAGTAATTCAACTTGGTGCCGCAAGCCGACCCTGGTCAGGATGCTTCCACGCCCCTCACCAACCGGGCCTGCTTCCCGGGTCCCTTCCCGAGCTCCCGAAGTTGTCTGTCAGCTGGGCCTGAATGCCTTTACTGCTCCGTACACCGTCATGTATACTGTAAGTATAGTGTCATGCGGCGCGCAGAGCACATACAAGGTGTACGGCTTGCCGCGGGATGACCTACTGCGGCCGAGCCACGGCGGGACGGTGGCGGCGGGCGATGAGGAGGTGGAGGCCCTGCTAGGTGAGTGTGCCGGATGGAGGCTCGGGGCGCCAAGGGGTGACAGGGCAGCCCGGTTTGGTCTAAAGTGGTTGTGGAACCTGCATCAGCGGCAGTGGTCGCGCACTGCCCCACCTGGATCCGCCGGACCGACTCGTGGCACCAAGCTTGATGGAGACCGGCGTGTCATCCGTAAACCGACAACTCCCAGCCATTATGATTCTACCCGTGGCTCTATAATATGTTACTGCATCTGCTGGCATCCGTTTCGCTACACCCCGCATACCATCGGCGCCTCCTTGTGGGCGTAGAGGCGCTGCCCTTCGGCGTGGAGGGGGGCGTGCTGGCGGAGGAGGGAGCGGAGTCGCCGGAGGCGGCGTCAGCGCTGGCAGATCCGCTGACCTCCCCGAGCAGCGGCGTCTCCCCAGGGGATCCTGTGGCGGCGCTGGATGCCCTGGAGGTGAGCGGGGGAGGGACCCTGAGGGGGGAGGGGCGGAGGGGCGGGGGCTGCGGGCGACGGACACTGCGCCGGGGGCTCCACAGGCAGGGTCCCCGGCAGGCCCCGGCAGAGACCACCTACAGCGCCGGAGGGTTGCACTCTTTGCACCGGTCGTGGTGCCGGGGCTTCAGCTGCTGCTCCAGTTGGAATGGCCGAAGCGGCGCCTTACGGGGCCCGTAGGCCTCCGTGCGTGCGCCGTGTTCGGCGCCGATGGCCCCGGCACGCATGCGACTGTGGCATGGTTGGTGGGTTGCGGGGATGGACGTGTGTGGGGCATGCTGTGCGGAATCAACGAGGCCTGTTTGCGAACTCCTCGTGTCCCCGATATCAAATGGCTGTATCTTTGTCCTTCCGTGCCGCACACAGCACCGCAAGGTCCTGGAGCTGCTGGAGAGCGGCGCCACCGCATCCACCGACAGCGCCCTCGCTGACCTGTCCGACGTCATGCCGTCGCCCCTGCTCGCCGGCACATCCCCGCCTCCCCACGGCTCCGGCGCCGGCGCTGGGGCTGCCGCTGCCAGCAGCATCGGTCGCAACAGCAACGGCAACAGTGGTAGCAATCGGCGTGACGCCAGTGCTGCCAGCAGCAACAGCGGCGGCAGCAGCAGCAGGAGCAGCAGCAGCACGCGACGTCGGGTGATGCGCCTGGGCCGCGGCGCGACGTGTGGCCCGCCCCGTGCGCTCAGTCGGGGGCATGTCGGCCGTCGCGTGCGTACAGCGGCGATGGCCACGGCCGATGCGGAAGCGCGCCGGACACCGCCCCCGTCGAGCAGCAGCTACCCACCTTTTTATCACACCAGCCCGGATGTGCCGGATGAGGATTTGCAGCACCGGCCGCGCCGGCGGGGCAAGCAGCGCAGCACGGTTCCAACGGCCACCGCCGCCGCCGCGGCGGCGCGTGTCGTGTTGGGGACCGGTCGTGAGGGGCAGTCCCCCGCGGCGGGGGATGTGACTGGGACCGGCGCCGCGTCGGACCAGTTGAGCTGGTCGCAGCAGACCGCGCTGTACACAACGAGCCCGGATGTGCCGGACGCGGAAGTGGAAGGGGCAGGCGAAGTGGCTGAGTCCCAGCCCACACCTGGTCTGGCAAGAGCAGGAAACGAGCGGGCCCCGGTCGACGGCGGTGAACCGCCGGGTTCTGTCGTACCATCACCATCGGGCGGCGGCCCCAGCGACGAAGGTGAAGCGAAGTCGAGCACGAGGGCGGGCACCGCTGCGATGCCGATGGCGGCTGCCGTGTGGCCTCCGGCCCCCTCGCCGCCCCCTCCCTTGAGGGCCGACGGCGACAACCGACGGTTACGGTCGCTCAGCGACGTGGACCGCCAGTTCATCGAGTTTGATACCGTTAGCGGGTGGGACGAGCAGGCACATGACCTGCGCTCCGCGATGCGCAGCACGGTGCCGAAGCCAGGCCGCGCCACGCAGCCGCAGAAGACGACGCAGCCGCCGGGCGCGCGCGGGGCCAGCAGCTCCCTGCAAGCGCAGACCATCGGTATCCACGGCAGCGGCGGCGGTGGCGGCGCTGCTGCAGCCGCAGCCGCAGCCGCACCGCTGGGTGGCGGCGGGGGCAGTGGCATCAGCGGGGGCGGCGATGTGGGTCGAAGCGTGACTGTCCTGCGGGTGGAATGCGTCCCGTCGCAAACCTACGGCGTCGCGCGGACCGCCGCTGTGCTGGCAGCGGACGGGCAGCTGACGCTGCTGGCGCGGCCCCCGAGTCCGTCTCCGGAGCGGGTGCGGGCGGCCCTCAAGCTGCTGCACATGGCGCCGGGCACCAGAGACTTCAGGGAGAGCGCGGCGGCCGCGGCGGCGGCCGCGGCGGACAACGACGAGCGCGAGGCGGTGGCCACTGAGGCGGCCGCCGTGGCGGCGGCCATGGCCGCAGTCGGCACTCCGGGTATGGAGCTGGAGGCACAGCACCGGCAGCCGTCGCCAGCGATCTCTGTGGACGAGCGGGATCTGCAGCCGGGGCTCCTGCTAGGGCAGGTGGGTGGATGGTGGCATAGCTCCTTTGGCTTGGAATCCTGATCTGGGTCAGTCCTCAGCACAAACCCGCATGAAACGCGGACAAAATATTATTGCTGACTGGGTTAAGGGTTTGCTGATTTAGGGTTTGCTGACTGGGTTGAAGGTTTGCTGACAAGGTTTAGGGATTGCTGATTTTCTTCCGCGGGGGCACCGTGAATGGGAAATGGATATGTGTTTTCAGCGCCCTCATGCGCTGACTGTTGCCCCGACCTTCCCTTCACTTGCGCGCCTACGCCGCATGCAATGGCACTCCCGCAGTCGGAGATCGATCCGGCGGACGTGGAGGCGGACCCCAACTTTCCGATGGACTCGTCGTGGGCGGATCACCATGACCACCATGACCACCATGACCCGCACGACCCACACGTCGCGCTGGGTCCGATGGCGGAGGGGGAGGGCCACATCCTCGGCCTTCAAGGCAACGCGTGGCGGGAGGACTACGACGAGGTGATGGGCCAGATCGTGAACGCACAGCGCTCCGGATGGAGTGAGGACGCCGTGAATGGCGCCGTCTTTGACAGCGATGTATACTAAGCAGTGACACGCACAGAAAGGCGGGCGGTGAGAAGACCGGCCGAGGTGCGGGAAACCGTCGAGTAGTTTTGAGGATCTGCTGCAAACTGCAGTTTAGAACGTTGCAGTCAGGTACCGTACTGTATGGCAGCAGTTGGTTGTACAGCTACACTGGCTATGCTAAAATATGTGCTGTTTGATTGTGTAAAACCATATCGTTTTGGCTTGTTAGGGCCTTGGTTGCGTGGGCCTTGAGTATCCTGGATGGGGCCGCGATGGCGGGCTGGCTGCCCATGACAGTCGGTCGGATTTTGAAAGCTCCGGACGCACCGCAATTACAAAGCGCAGTCTGGGCCATGTACAATATTGTGCCTTCTTGTATATGATGGTATTATCCGTGGACCCTTTGTAAGTTGAGGTTTTGACAAGAGCCAAATCTGGAAATCCCACTTCACCGCGACCGTCACCAAGAAGGTCATTGCTCTTTGTGATGTTGATGGCACAAGTATGGCGTGAAGATTGCGGTTTACAGCCTCAAGACGTTCAGGGGCGAGGAAAAGCTGCACCCCTAGGCTGGGAGATTGAACCCGCGATGTCCTAGGGTTACCTCGACATCGTTCGGGAGCGTGAGATTATGGCTACGTAGCTGCTGAGATGAGGAGTTGAGATCACAGTTGATCGATTGAGATTCGCACGCTAGGTTGGTGGCGATTGCTGAACCCTTCACCTCTACGGATGTGCGGGTGAATGGATGAGGTGGGACGTGATGGGATCCTTAGTTCGCAGGATCAACCGCCTTGGCGCCAACCGATATTGCATGAGCCTACCCCGATCGGGGATGCTGATGGATCGATCTTGCCAATGAACCAACTGCCGAAGGACACTACTTGGCTCCGCGATACTGGTCTGTGCCGTACAGACCTTTCTCGTATATGTACGAGAGCACCGGGGCAGGCACCAGGTAACGAACAGGCCGTCCAGCCGCGAGCTCTTGCCGAACCTTGGAAGAGCTGGTAGAGTTGCCGACCCTGTCGTACACGAGAAGTATCCGTTCCCGGTTGTCGTACAGCACAGTGCCGGGCGTGTTGATCAAGCACTCCAGGTCCGTGCCCTCCCGGGCCACGCACACAACTCCGTGATCCCTCAGGATGACGTCGGGGTCCCGCCAGACGCCCGGCACCGCCATGGAGGCCAGCACGTCAGCTCCACATAAGAGCATTGCACGCGGTCCTTGCGGTGTCGGTGCGGGGTCTTGCGTCGGCTTCGGATCCAGCGCTGGGGATGGTTCGGCTCTGGCTGGCGCTGGTGCCCTAGGCTGCTGGTCCTGTGGCACGGCGCAGCCGGCAGCAGTCGCTGGGCCAGGCCCCCGCCCATATGCCTGCCTTCCGTCGCTGGCTGTCATGTTGGGGTGCCCGGAGGGACCTCGGTCCGGCTCGGCAGCTGCACCGGATACCCATTGCCTCAGCTCTGACTCGACGCGTTGCAACACGGCCAGTGTCCGTGTGTATCCGGGCTGCCTTGCCTCCCAGTCGTACACCATAGTGAGATCCAGCATCGGACTCGGATATGGCCAAGCCTCACCGGCTCCGTCCATTGGCGGCCGGATAGTCCGGCTGGCCCGGGACTCATCCTCAGCAGCCAGGCGACACATGACTACACGGTCCCTGGCCGGAGCCAGCCCCGCCTTGCCGTATGCATCGGCGACAGGCGAAAGGTATGCGCCCCAGACGTCGTAGCCCCGCTGCGCACTCAAACGGCGGTGTCACAGTGTCGGGGCGACACTGGGTTGAGCATTCATGAGAATTCTCGGTGGTCGTTTTTACGGGGTTCTAGGCGTATGCCGCACGATTGCATAAATGACCGCAAACGCGCGAGCAAGCTGGCCTGCGAAGAAGTCAACATCGCCCCCCAGTCTAAGGATTGCGCAGCACGAGCGAGGGGCATCGTTTCAATGAATTATGACTTATGCACTTATCGCTTAACCTCCTCTCCTCGTCTCTGAACCCATTACGGTTCCAACCGCCCACGGTCGTACCCGCATCAAGTCATCACCGGCCAGGTCCACCATACGCATGTGCATCACCGTTGGAGGATTGAAGCTGCCGCAACAGACCAGCACGACGGGATTGCGGTGAGACGTTGCGCGAGCCTTGCAGCAGAGCTTATCCTTCGGCAGCAGCCCCGCATCCCGACTCGCACTCCCCTTGTTGGATATGTCCGTCGGAGATGCACCTTCGTCTGCTGAGGCGTCATTTTTCCATGTGCTCAAAGCCGCTAATGTTGCGCCGGCCGCAACCGCCGTTAAGCACCAGCCGCGTCTGGTAACGAGTCTATACAGATATTGCCCACCGTGAGACATTGTATAAACTTTTTAATGATGAGCACAGCGTTTATTTTCCCGATTCATTCAAGCTTGCACAAGCAGCGGCGTATATGATTCGCTCGCCTGCGTTAGGCCCTGGCGTGTTGTTTGTTCGGTATGCAAACCTGTAGACATGCCAAAACATAGAGCAAAGTCAGGCGTTGTTACACCGTCCTGCGTCCCCAGGGTCGGACGTCGCAGACGCTTCCGTACCTGCCGAATGAAACAACGAATATTGCCCTCGCAAACGACCGATCATAAACGCGGCAATAAATACCTGCACAATGCGAAATCCTTTCGCGCTATCAGATGTCAAGCGGGATTTGGTACCGCGACCCGCTGTCATCCCGCGCATACCAGTCCAATCAGCACATTTGTCCTGCGAATTCTTTCCCGCAGAATGCTCCGATTTCCGTTACCCTCCAAACCTGCCTGTCCTCCCCATTCCGCAATGTTACTCCGCTCACAGCCGCCAAGAAGTCGACACGGGCAGGATTGTACTGATTGCCTGCCATTTGCAAAGGCAAACGCAGAAAAGCCCCCGCAGAAAAGACCCCGCGCGCGCGGCCCATCCATCAGCAGGTCAACACGCCCTCGTTACCAAGACGGCGACCGACCGCCGGTAAGCAATATAGCAAACCAAGCACCAAACGAGGGATCCAGAAAGCGGGTGCTCCTCAAGACATGCTATCGAAGGCGGGACACGGCACCGATAGGGAATAGTCCATGTACAGGATAACGGAAATATATGGGAAATTGCACAAGCAGCAATGACGGACCTCTAATAGCGCAGCAGCAACTACGCAGGGACTGCTTATATAAAATTCCCCCGATGCGTAATTTACCTGCGCGGTCTTGCAGGCAATGCAAGTCACGCCCGCGACTGAATCAATAGGTCAGAACCTTGTCAGACGGAACACGCACAGCTTGCCGCACCCGAAACGGCGGAGCCCGACGGTTGGGGTTACGAAGTGTGTCTGCAATCGTGCCCCCATCACGGGGGCAGATGCGCAAAGCTCAAATGCCTTCCGATGCATTTCAGCGGAAATGTAGTACAGGCATTGGGCTGCTTGTCGCACTGGCAGTTAACGTCCGAAACTCTTCTGACAGGCCCGATTTGCCCCGGCCCGAGCCCCCGCCAAGGTACACATCACGTCCTACTGTCGGGATATCTACACGCCATATCAGTAATACCCTGCAGCACTTCATCCGCGTTATCCGCGAGCCTCGTCACCGCCCGTCAATACTTGAGACGGCCGCACTTGTCCTGTCCCCGACTATGTATAAATGAATCTTAATCCATTAGGCAAGGACATCCCCCAGATCTGCGCTAATCTCAGGCACCGCATAACAAGCATGCCAATAACCCTCCCTTCCGACGCACTGGCTTCGAGCCCGGCCTCGCCATAGGCTCAGCGTTCTCCAAAGAGTGAACGGTCGTCGCGGCCTTGACCGGACCATCGGACAGCTCCGCGTCGTAGTCCTTCTTGCGCTCATCGTGCAACTGCCCGTCAGAGTCAGTCTTTCCATCTGCGCACCTCCAGACGGCTCCTCGGCTCGTGACCAGCTTAGGATCGACCGACGATGAGCCGTGGCTGCCTCCTGGGTCGGCGAAGACGGACGCATTAACACCGGCCTACGTACATAGACAGGGGCAGTGCGGTGGGGCAGTCAGCAAACACCGTCAAGCGCTGGCTGCTGGTGCGCAGTCAGACGGGTTACGGAAGGCTCCCCTTCACATGAAACCCAAATGGCGTTCAAACAACAGGACACCTGTCATGGCGTTGGCGTGTTTTAACAAGGCGGTGCGCTTCGCCTTCAGCTGGCGGCGTCAGACCCCTTGCTCCAATGAATGGAAGAACCAGTTGGACGGTAAACCCGCGATGTCGCACCGTTTCGAGACACGCGCTTCCTGCTCCAGCAGAGTCCGCCGCGGATAACGCTCCGTTGACAACAGCGGCACCAGCGTCCTTCGGAGAGGGTGCACCTGTTGTTGCTGCGGACACGCCCACCGCGGCGGCGCTCGAGCTTGGCGCCGAGTTCGAGCGCTGTTGCTTAGACCGCGGCGGTATCGGCGGCGGGTAAGCGACGCGCGGCGCGGCGGCTACGGTTGCACGGCTCTCCGCTGCACAATTGCGCACAATGTCGCGGCGCCGTTCCGCGGCATCCCACAGCAGCGCCGCAACCGCGTCGTGACGCTTGCGCATTGCCAAGTCATATGCCGTTCGCCCTGCGCAATGCCGTGGCGGCGCGACAAATGGCCATGAGCGACCAGGAAACCCCGTAGAAGAGCACTGTACTACGGTGTATCCTTCGGCTCTTTGCATGGCTGCTGGTAGGTGGAGCCCTGAGATGTTTATTCAACCATGAGCCCTAAATGCGGTAGCAACTAGGGCTGATTCGGGCCAATGCATTCGCACTGGCATTGCCAACACAGACCTCTTGGCGCTTACCGGTGCCGTCGCGGACGCCAACGAAGGCACCGTGATGCAGGAGCAGCTGCACGACGCCGAATGCGCCCGACATTGCCGCGTAGTGAAGGGCGGTGCGGCCACCAGCAGCGGCGCCGCCACTGAAGGCGCCCGCCAGTGCGTTCCGCACTGCTTGCGGGGCTCCTCCTTGCACCTGCTGCTGCTGCGTGCTTTCCACGGCGTTTACATCGGCTCCGTTCGCCTGCAACGTAATGAGATGTATAGGGTCGTTGACGCGCGTCCGCGTCCTCTGGAATATATGCGTCATTTGCTACGGTTGTTGAAAACTTGTTCTGACTTACCACCAAGTACTCCACCCGCGCCATGTTCCCAACCTGCGCCGCTTGGATGAGGGCCTTCATGCGGCTCGCAGGTTCCCACGGCTGCGGCAAGCCTTGAGTGGTAGACATGCTTCTCGCATGGCCTGTGTTGCCGACGGCGACCGAGTATGGCGAGCGCAAGGGCAGTCAGCCTTCGCTGTGGTTGCTGGCCCCGAACGCACACACAGATGTACACGCCGACGATGTCAATCGACAGAATGTGCGGTGGACAAGAGCACGCAAACTCACCCACTGGCGTTGACATGCGCTCCTGGTGCGCCGCCCCCGCTAGCGGAAGCGCGCCCGACTTGGAGCGCACTACGACGGCCGCGAAGTTGCTCTCGCTGCATATGGAGCTGCCACGCCGGTGGTGGCGCATAACACGCCCTGCAGGGGGCTCTTGGGTAACTGCCATGGTATCCATGCCCTGAGCTGTTTGCCCCGACCCGGTAGCCTCCGCAGCGAGTGGAGCCTGCGCCACCAGGATGTCGCGCAGCTCCCGGAGGCTGTACTGCGCTGCCAGCCGTATGCGCTGATATTCCCCGGGCGACAGCACTTGCAACGCTTCTCCGCCGGAAAGGAGCTGCTGCATGACCGCGGCTGCCTCCTCAGCTGCTGTGAGTGGTGAAGTGCGGCTGGGGTAGGAAGCCGTACCGGTAGGCTTCGCGCTTGCGGCCATGCAGGTGAGCGCTCCGGCGCCGTTGAGCACAGACGCACCCCCGCCGCTGCTTGCTGCATGTCGGCCAACACCCGGATAGTACACACAGTGTGTCGAGAAGACGTGGTACGCCAGCGGTCCCTCGTGCTGCTCCGCAGCTGCCATGACGGCCGCGAAATGCTTCACTGGGATGGCCGCGAACGCGAAGCCCTTGTCCAAGCATCTGCGCACTACTGCAACCGTAGCTTCAGCGACTGGTGGCGACGAATGCATCCCCAACGCCGGCTGCAGCGCAACCTGGCCACTTTCAGTACGTGCAGGAAGCGACGGCGGCGGCCCTGCCAGTGTCAGGTGGACGTACCCACTGTACGTCACCCGCGCCGGCTCCTCCTCCCGGTCGCTTGGATGCTGCAGTGACGGAACTTGTGACACAGTTGAGTTGTAGCTAGTGGGTGCCCCACTCCAACCGTTGCTGAGCATAGTTCCGCATTCCAGACCAGGTGTGCCGCCTGTCCGCAGGCTGCCGCTCGACTGACCTCGGGACACGGGCAGGAGAGTGCGCTTCGCGGCCGACGCAACGGCTTTGCGATAATCCGGAGTAAAGCCGCCATCTCCGGTGCTACCTTGGTGCACAACCACATCAGCGCCCTTGCCGCCTGCTGTTACGGCATTGCTATCCTCGACTCTAAATTGGCTGTCGTCGATGCTGCCGCGCACTTGCGACGTGCTAGCGCTATCGACAGGCTGCAAAGTTGCACATCTGCTGCTGCTGTTCTGCCTCGCGTCGTCAGACGCCAGCCGATTCGCATTCGCCAGGTCGTCCTGCGAAAAGCGACTCACAGGGCGGTATCATGTTGAAGGACGAATACACACGGGCTGTGCTTGATCAGCCGACGCGCCCAGCAGGTAACCAACCCACAACTTCCAGCCTGATCTTTGAGGCCCGATCCATAAACCAGGGTTGCCAATGCTATCCAGTTGCCGCGGTTCAAATCCCGGCTCCCTTCCTGCCCAGTCATTCGGCGGATCTCGTGCGGTTTCCAGGAGAGGCAATCCTGGCGCGTGTGATGGCCAGTATGGCTGCAAGACCTCCCCGCAGGTGTGGTCGATGTGTGCGCGTTCCTTTGTAAGGTTGATGATATGAGGCGGCTACAAAGCTGTCTGGCCCCGTTGGATTGCCCGGTCGGGACTACGGGTCCACACCTTGTAACGGTAGCGTTACACAGCTGCCATTACGCCAACCATGCGTGCATCTGCCTAAACCCACACGCGAGTTTCCGGCTGAACCCATATGGAGACCCGGCGGTTTCGGCCCTAGGCAAGCATGCCAGGAAAGTGCGCTGAGTCCGACCGACTGCTATCTGTAGGGCGCGACATGGAGCTTGCTCCTAGACAGATCCCGAGTGCCAAGCCTAAACAGGGTCGTGTTGAAAATGTGACCTGTGCGATCAATGGAATCAGTCTGAGGCCTCACCTGCCCACCCAGCGGCTGCGTACCAGGGCCGCCTATGCTTCCGCCGTCCGCTAGCCGTACGGCATGCTGTGTGTGCTGCCTACTGGGTGCTTCGCGCGCGAAGGGCACGGCGTTGCTGCGCTCCGGCTCGCATGACGGCACCAGGGAGAACATGCTGTCAGCTCCAGGCATTGCGTCAAGGCCCTCCATCGGACCGAAAGCCGTGCAGGTAAGCCGGCCATGGGCGCTCGAACTTCTGAACGGCGTCGCGGCAAGGGGCCGCGATAAGCCCCGGCCATAGAGCGCGTTGTACGACACGCATTCGGGTGGAGCACTGTCAAGTGGCGACATCCGCGAAACGACGCCGCTGCTGCTCGCTACCGGAGAGTGGTAGTAGTTCTGCAAATCAATCTTGTCCGGAGACAGATATGGCTGCCGCTGTGTGGCGCCACACGTGCCTCCGGTCGATGGCTGAGCAACTGAAGGCTGTTGTTCTTCAGCAACCCTTGCCGAATGCGCCAGCTTATCATCAGCCCGCGCGCTGGCGCACGCCGCATAGATCGCGATTGCCACAGCGTTCTTGTACGGGCTTTCCGGCGGAGACCCATGCTCCTGAGCTGTCGCGACCTCGAATGACGATGCTGTGACAGCAACCTCCAGAACGCGCTCCGGCTTGCTCAGCCCAGATGCGGCGCATTCAGCAACGCCAGCCACCGCGCTGTCCGTCTCCATTCCATCCAGCTGCTTTCCGCCACCGGCCTCTCCTTTATGCCGGGCAGCGTCACGGATTTCGAAGAATCGCCGGGCTATTGCGTCAAGCTGAAAGTCCTATGACAATAGGCAAAAGTCATTGGCAGGCGGCACTTTAGATTGCTGTTGTCAGGTAAGGCCCTTCATTGGACAACACGCATTCGTCATGCATGAAGACCGGATGCAGCAAGAGGACCCAAGGCAGTCAGCGCCGATACGTTCTGCGGCCTGTGACCCACGAAAGCGGTAATCGATACCTGACTGAGACACCAGGTCCATTGCCTGCGATACCTCTATCCAAACACCCGGAGAGTTTGAACGAAGTCCAGGTCCTTCCTATGCAGTGCCCGGCCATTTATGATCTGTCAACTGTGAAAGGGACGATCTGCCATCGGTGACAGGGAGTCTCGAACGCGCAAGGCGCGAACCGAAAATCAACATGACGTTCGGGAGATGGCTGCTGCAGCTGCACGCCCCCTCCCCCCTTGTGTAGGTGGATGTGTGCACAGACCTTTTAATTGGTCCAACATGTCGCGGTTCATTCATTCAAGGCAGACGTCCGAAATTCGCAGGAAGTCCTATTCTGCATCTCACCTCTTGACCCCCGCGGTCAATCTCGGGCTGAAGAGGCGGCAATGTCCCCCCAGTCCAACTGGAACGTCGCCGCTCACTGGCCGTCGCAGGTCCGGCCGCACTGTGTACGCGACTTCCGACAGCTGCCATATCGTCCTTAATGACTGAGCCCGTCGATTCAGATGCAGACCCGTCATCATCATCGTTGACAGTGTATTCCTGGCGTTGTACGCCGCCAGCAAGGTGAATTGTGGCCGCTGGCGGGGCGCTGCTCCGCCGCTCATGGAAGCTGCACCGACCCATTGACGAGCCCAAGGAGAAGGGTTGTCGAACAATTGCTTCATACGAGCGAACGTCATCTGCGGAGTTTAATGTGTTGCCGGCTGTCATTTGCTTGGCTGTCATTTGCTTGTCAGCTGCGCCGGAAGTTATGGTCATTTCACCACCCGGCGTTGTAACGGTATAAGATTCCTCGTCATGGATGGTTGCTAAACGTCTGGCTTGCCACATGAAGTTAGTATTACTTCCCATGGTTGATGGTTATGACCAGTTCAGTTGGCTGGGCCTCAAAGACCGTAACAACCACCCAGACGTTCAAGATAACGTCTTACTGGGCTCCATAGATTTTCAAGGTTTTCTCAGGGTGTAGAGCCCTTGTAACTCATGTCATCGTCAAGGTTGCAAGGAAGCCAGGAACATAGTCTCAAACCCGAGACAACTCAAGGTCGCACATGTATTTCAGATGGCAGATTTGCATGACCGCATTGCAACGGCATAGCATCAAGTGCGAACATGCATAGGTACCCTGGAAACGTTGACTATTGACAATTGACGACAGTGCAGAAAAAACACGGTCTCTTTATAAACACACAAAGTAACATGTGGAGGCGCGAAGTAACATGTAGAGAATGATATTGAAGAAAATAGTTTGGAGTCGGCAGTTTGGGCAGTGAAAAGTTTTTGAATCCAAGTTCTTTGGATCGTCCACGTTCGAGACAGGTTCATAGGGCCTGCACTAAATTTACGTCATTGTCATTAAAAATTCAGTGAGCTTTAAATTTGGGAAACTATCCTGCCAGGAGACGGGGGTGGGGTGGGACACAGCCGCTGCCGGCGGGTATATGGTCCGAATTTCGTATCACGCCGCACGCGCAGGATACAACATAGTGATCAGCAGTTTTGAGGGACCATCCCACGGCTGGGCTGTACCCGTGCGCCGTGAAACCTGGTGAAGCCAGGACTACATCTGTTTTGTGGGGTTTGGTGGAATTTGTCTTATGTCGTTCGGTGCGTGTTCTCCGGGAAGCTGCTGTACGGACCTCCTGTGTCTGCTTGGCAGCATGGGGAAGGGAACGCTATGCCGGCGAGCATCGTGCCAGACATGTGAATATCACGCCGAACACTAATATCACGCGTTGTACTCTGTGATTACAAGACCAGGAGCAGACGGTGCGATTGGGAACTTTAGTAACTTAGGCGGCATCAGTCAATGGAACGGGATGCAAAGATGCAAAGATCATGGGCGACATGCGCTGTCCAAGGCCGTTGCCCGCTGTTCCCTGCCGTCCCCTACTTGCGAGCGAGGTCCGCACGAGAGCGCAGCTATGCATACTTTAGTATACACATCATTAGGTCAAAGCGTCATGCAGAAAACAGTGATCAGTTTAAAACCTCAGCGACCACGAATGCGCCATTACCGCACTTGTGCCATCACGTCCCATGGTCCGATTGTGTTCTCGATGAGATGGGACAAAAACGCTTTTGTCCTATCGTTTGCGCCATGTCCTCAAGTATCGCGCTTCAGACAATGCGGCGAGTTCCCTAGCTCGACAACCCTCGTACTAAGCAATTCGTGGTGGTCGAGAAAGAAGGTATAATTTTTTACAGCAACACTATACATTGGTAGCGTAAGCATTGTGCCTGAATTCTGCGGTGCCACGTGTGGGTGCCACGGGCAACGGAAATGCCGTGCGACGGATACTGTAACGTACAAGAGTCAACCCAGAACCGAATATCAACAATTCAGCCTCAAATACTGTAGGCTATAAAACCACGGTACCTGACTGTAAATGAATGGTATGCGTACTGGTCGATTACGTTATTGCTTACGCGCACGCTTAGGCTGTCTCCGGAGGGATAGATTATGTATCTGGAAGGCCGTCTGCGTGTTAAGCAGCCACGTGGAGTGGTGACACGGCCAGTGTACGCGAAAGAGCCGACGTTCCAGACTCTGGTTGTGGGTGCAGACTTTAGACCACTAACAGGCACAAATTCCCATGGTGACTTCAAATTAGAGGAACCATTAAAATTATACGAGTCGTCAACAACTGCTACTGCGGAAGCTGCTCGTCGGCGAAGTTATGAACTGTCTGTCGCGTGGGAACCAGCCTGGGATCCATACAGCGCTTCTATATTTTTTAGAGAAGGCTGTGCGTTGTTGAGATTGACCTCCGGTGGGGACGTGTCAGTCGTGGCCGGGACCCGCAACAGGTCCGGTGGAGACGACGGCATCGGCAGCAACGCTAGCTTCGAGAGCGTGCGCGGCATAGTTTCCGACGGAGCAGGCGTGTTATATGTGGCAGATGAATGCCGTATTCGGAAGGTGCAGCTACCTGCCGCTTGGAAGGCGGAAAGTGCCCGGGATGGCAAGTCCGACGCTGTCGTCTCCACCATTTTGGACACGCAGCGACCCCTGTGTGGTCTGGCCTTTGACAACATTTCGGGCAGGAGCAGTCTCGTCTACAGCAGCAAGAACTCGGTGTACCGGGTCTCCCTGAGCTCCACTGGTCGAGCGGGTGTCCCCGTCCTGCTCGCGGGGCAGGGACTAGCAGCCGCGAACCCATCTCCGGGCCCCGGTCCAAATGACCACGGCCAGACGCCTTTCACCGAGATCTGGGGCATAGTCATGGACGGCGAGGGCAGTGTTTACCTCACCGACGTGATGTACGACCGCGGCGGTCCGTACAGCTGCCTGCGCAAGCTCCATCCCGACGGCACCGTCACCACCATTTCTCGCCTCAACTGCGTCTGCTTCCCGGCCAGCATCCTACCCAACGGGTGTCTGGCACTGTGTGCCGTCAAGAGCCTGAGCGGCAGCGATGAGGACCTGATCCTGGTGCAGCTGGGTCTGCAGCCGCCCAGATATATGACCCTGGCGCCCGACCGGGTCGTTGCCCCTCCGCCCGGCTCCCTGGCCGGCGACCTTGGAGCGCTGCTGGACCGGCAGCCCGACAGCACCTCGGACCTCATCATGACGGTTGCCGGCCGCGCCTTCCATGTGCACCGCGGGATTCTCGCTGCCCGCTCCGAGTACTTCCGCGGCCAGTTCGCAAACGACTTCAGCGACAGCAAGACGGGGACGTCCTGCCTCAAGGAGGCCGACCCGGATGCCTTTGAGCTGGCGCTGCGGCACATGTACACCGGCACGGCGGAGGTGCCCGCGCGCAAGGCGCGGGCCGTGGCGGAGCTGGCGTCCCGGCTGCTGCTGGAGAAGCTGCGGGACCAGGCGTTGGAGGCGGTGCTGAACCACGTCAGCCCCGACACGGTCTTGGACTGCATGTTGTGGGCCGACGAAAAGGGCTTCCCCGGCCTGGTGTCCAACCTCGTGACGTGGTACCTGGCCAACCAGGCGGACGTGTTGCAGCATGCCGGCGACACGTTTGAACGGCTGGAGGCCAACCCGGGGCTTATGAGGCAGATTCTTGTGGCTTGTGCGCGGAGCGCCGGCGGTGTCATCGCTGGAGGTGGTGATAAGCCGGCGCCGAACCCGGCCCCGGCCCCGCCCGCGGCAAGGCGAAGGCCAGCTTGAGGTGTGGGCCGGGACCTGCGTGCGGCAGGTTATGACTGTAGCACTGGGACTGGTGTCGGCGGGGGACGGAACGCCGCAGCCGTACTGTATGCGGACGGTGGAGTCAGTTTGTGAATGGCTTCCATGCAATGCGCAGCGAGGGGGCGGGAATTTGCATGAAGATTATTGGGTTGATAGCGGAGGCGACGGGGCGGAGGCCATAGGCGGCAAAGGGGCAAAGGGACGTCACCGAATGGCTTATACTGGAACGGCGGGCCTCTCCGGGCAAGCCAACCAACGCAGGAACGAGAACGAGCAAACCCTGGCCTTGTGAGGTCCGGCAATATTATTTTCATGGGCATTCCAACGTTTGGCGTACGCCGTGGATATTGCGTGCCCTCGTGGGCTATGAGGCCCGCGGGTGCCGGTAGCGTCGGCGCAGACCTCACTCATCTCACTACGCCACCACGGGACTGGGCGCTACCATCCGAAGCGGGCACGGTAAACAATGAGACTTTGCAGAGAGAGATGCAGCAGAGAGGCATACTCCATATGCATGGCCGCCGAGGGAGCGCGCCAACACACAGACCCGCTAGGGCGCATACTGCATGGAGGCTGTGTGCCGTTGCCATATCGATGTCGGTCGTGACGGCGCGCAATGCAAGGCGTCATGACGGGGATGAATTTATTCTTTGCCTGGGCGGTCATGGTGGGGGCCGCTCGGGCAGCATGCTCGGAGGATCAGTGGCTGCTGGCGGTGAGTGCGCAGCCGTGATGGCAGCCGAGCGGTTGGAAGTCGTTGGGAAGGGGATGCCAGTGCAGTGTGGTGTGGTATGGCACAGGAGATGGCGGTTTGGAAGCCCATGAGCAGAAATTCCGAGGGAAGGGCGGGCGCGGTGGGAGAACGCTGTCGGATTCGGCCCGAACGTGTCCTTGATCGGGTTGAGCAAGAGGAGCTTTTGGCGAGTTCTGTTGGTCGCTGGCACCTATATTACGAATGCGCAATAAGCGAATCGAAACTCGGCACATGGAAAAAAAGAAGTCGAGCCGCCGAGCGGAGAGGAGACGCGAGCGCATGGATGACATACCTTATGCGCTTGGGCGACATACGAACTGGGTCAGATCGACCCAGGCACAGAGCTGGTGCGTGTTCGTTGAGAGTGTAGACTCGCGTACTGCATGCATGTGTGCATAAGCCGCGACGGACATGGTTCGGTTTATGTGTTCATCATCTCGAGACAGCGGCGGCGCATGGCTGCCGGTATGATGAGCCACTCGTTCATGACGTTTTGCAGGTAGATAGCCCCTGTTTGGGCGGGGCAGGCCTCATGGAATATGGCCTTTGTTTGGGTTGCGGTAGGTTATGGGACGTCGAGCGCAGGGCGCAGGGGCCCAGCTGGGGATGGGAAGGCCGGTGACTGTTGCTTCATACATTGCTTTAACGATGTTACAGCGGACCCGCGGGTCATCGGTGACAGCCGCAGCCTCCTCGCATTGCTTTATGCGGACTGGCCGCTGTGTGTGGTGGTTTGAGCGTTTTGGTTTCGTGATTTCTGGACCGTGACGTGGTCTGCCATGGCCGTTCGTTGCGTCTGAAATGCCCGCCCGCATGCAGGCTAACTGGGCGGGCCGTTGTGCTGGAGGGGGCGCAAGTCGGATTGCACGAATTCTGGGTCATCGAATGCGTAGTGTGTTGGTTTACATGATACCGGGCGATGGGGGCTCCTGCGATGTGAATGAATGAATGAACGGTACAGCGGACCCCGATGTGGGGCGATGTGTTCTGACACCCGCTCTAACAGCTTTTGAGTAGCGCGCTTTCGATTTCAGGTATGGGACTGGCGATGAGGGCATCTGGTGCATGACCGGGTGGGAGGGCTGCATCATGTTAGCTTGTGTGCGTGCCCTCGCGTGCTGGGCGACTGCAATGCGCGTGCTGGGCATACTCTGGACGCAGGGACGGCTTCCCTGGACGTAATACGGTGTACGGCACGTGATTTGCCGCCCAGCTGTCGTGTTTATTCTCATAGAGCGTCACGCGTCAGGGATGCTGCGTGAATCGTGCGGAGAGTTATGAGGTCCCCGGGGATCTGGCACTAGCTGCTGCCCCGCCGCAGCAGTCGGCCGGGCGACCAACTTCGGATAGGTGTTTATAACTCTGGAACATTGTTATAAACTTAACCGCAAATATGCTCGAGTGCCGCGACCTCGTTGTAACAGATTCCGTACGACTCGGACCAGAACCGTCGTCCACCGTAGGAATACTTTGGGACAAGTGCCCTATCAGGTTTGCAAATTTTGCGCTGATCCTCACATCAGTGCAACAGGAACAGCTCAGATCGGCCTTCGCGAGCGGTTGCAATTGCAGCGGCGTGTCGATCGCTGGCAATCATACTTAATGTCGTAATAGTTATTGTCCATAAACCACAATGAAGATTTCAGCGATGCTCTTTTTGTGGGCTGCTTCAAATGCTTCGCGCAGCTCGACTCGCCGCTCGACTGGGAGGTGCAAGACTTTTAAATAGTAAATTCTATCCATTTTTTAAATTGATTTACAAAATTGAATATCACAATCAGATAACATCTACCGTCGGCGACCGGGGGATATGGCCTAGGGCCTTTCTTTGTGGCTGGGACTACGCAACACAACATCGCACGCCAGCAACTTACACGGCAGCATCAAAAGCCTCTTTACAACTTCAGGCGATGACTCACGCAACATTCAGGATATGGAGCAACCCTACGCGGGCGGTGAACGCCTTATGTGCAGAATCTAAGCACCACACAGCTGTGGCGCATTTAACGTCCACTCGTCTTTTCCGCATATGCACTGAAAGTAGCCCATTTGGGCAGACCAGTCCAGTGGTAAACCGTACGACACCTGCACCCGGCGCCGCGGGGTCGTGGACTCCAAATTTCTCGAGTTGCCACGACGGGACGCTCCGAGCCGCATCGGTTCGCACTTGCGCCACACGTTCCATCGCCTCACCAGCCGCCGGCACCGCCGGCAGCCGCAGCGGCCCCGGCATTGCCGCAGATGCGACAGCTGCGGCTAGCAGCGCCGGCGGCCGCGAGGGCGGCGCCGCGGCCCCCCGTCTGCAGCCCGTCGACTACAGCACTCTGGCTGCGTGCTGTGCGGAGCTCCGGAGGGGCTGGGTGCCAGCTAAAGTAGAGCAGGTCAGTCAATTGGGCTTCATGGGCCTGGAGGCTGGTGTGCTGTATGGAAACGTTGTATGGGCCAGCATGCGATTGGTATGGAGGCGATTGGGACATCGGGTATTACGTGTGCGAGATTGGAAGGGGCCGGTGATGTCTGTCAGGCCGACCCGCTGTATCTCGGTTGACCCGTTCGCACCCCCCACACTGCCCTTTGTTGCAACTCACATCTTCCGTTCGCCTCGCCGTCCGTCCGCGTTTCGTCCCATTTGCGCAGGTGAGTACTACGTTCTCGATAATTTGTGCTGTCTGGGGTGTGGTCCGTCCTCGTGCTGTCGCGCGTTGGTTGGTCCGGGATGGGTCCGGCGGCGACGCGGTCGCCCGAGGTAACAGTGAGCTCACAATTCAGGTATGTATGGTAAGTAACTTGGGTCGCGTATTGACTCCTGTGCCACGTATCGGTTCCCCAATCCATACCCCCACACTCGCATGACAGCACCCCGTTCTCTTTTCCGACAGTCTTCTCTCTCGATTGCGGCAACTATCCCGACCTGCAGTAGTCTATAAACGACGGCTCAGCGTCTTTCACCTTACCTTCACATTTTAGGTTGACATTGGGAGCAAGGGCTGCTTGGTATTTTAACAGCCGCCAGCGGTCTGACACTTCATCAGCTACGTGCCGAACTGGCGTTCGGCAGATCTGTTTCGGTTCGCTGATTGCGCTTTCAGCCAGTACTTGTCAAGGCCTACGAAGTGGACGTCGTCGCATCGCCGGGAGATCCTGATACAGTTTATCCTTCACCGGACCTTTGCTCTGGCAGCAGCGCAGTAGGAATATGTCCACCCATTTCCTATAAACCCCCCATTTCCCCTGCGACCACGCATTCAAGTGCACGCCATGGTGCTGGTCGCCATGGCCCCCCGTTGTGCAAACATTGTACGACAGGTCGTCATGCCCGACAAGACCACCCTGTGCCTCCGGCTGCGCACGCCCGGCGGCCAGGGCTGGCTGCGCATCTCTTGGCACCCGGCGGCGGGCCGCGTGACCATGATGACCCAGGGGTCGGTTCCGGAGCGAGGCAACGCCTCGGAGCTGTACAGCCTCGGCGAGGCCGTCCACGGCACGCTGAGCGGGCTGGTGCTGGTGGACGTGGGGATGCCGGTCCCCTGGGAGCGGGTGGCGGACCTGCGGTTCGGGGTGCGGCCGGGGGAGGCCCCCAGCCACCACCTGTACTGCGAGGTCATGGCCAGGTAGGGCCGCCAGGTCGCTCTCTCACTCTGTCACTCCCTCGCTGTCCACCGCATGCTCGGGGTCGCGCCACACATCCACGTGACCACACGTGACGGCACGTGGCTTCTGCCCGTGGTGTACGACGCCCTTGTACGACGCCCGTGGTGTGCTATATCCCGAGAAGTGAATTTGAATGTGTTGGAAATGGACTCACGAGGCGGTTCACTGGTGGCAGTCGAAGCCTGGTCTCTGGCCAGACACTGCGTGCGTGGGGTTGTGCGAGTTGACAGATGCCGTACCATGGCGAGCGGGGACGCGGGCGGCGTTACCGCGATCGGGCGGAGCAAGCGCCCGACGGCCACCCCCCTCCATGATTCCACCCCGCGCAGGTACAGCAACGTCGTACTCACGGACGCGGGCGGCCTGGTGTTGGCGGCCGCGTACCAGGTACGTACAATCGTACACGACGCCCTCCCGGGCGCTCCGGAGGCGCAAGCCGTCGACCCAGCTGTAGGCGTGTCCCGCTCGCATCCAGCCCATCACCATTTCTCGCATCGCAGCACACATGGTACACGCACATGGGTATGGTTGTGGCGGCACGTAACGGGCTGGTCGGGGACTGGTGTTCTCGTTCTCCTCTTTCTGCTCCTCTTTTCCCCCCTCGTTTTCCTTGCCCTGCATCGCCCCTCGTTTTCCTCCTCCTTGTCCTCTCTCTCCTTGCCCTGCATCGCACCCACCAAGGCCCCCTTTCCCCGCTGCGACAGGTCGGTGGCATGATGTCCAGCCACCGACAGGTCCAGGTGGGCCGCACCTACGCCCTGCCGCCGCAGCTGTACGGCGTGCCCCCCACCGCCGCCTCGGCGTCCCTGGAGCAGTGGCGTGACACGCTCATCGGTGCCGCCGCCCTGGCGGCGGCGGCGCAGCGCCAGACGGCTGAGCAGCGCCGAAAGAAGTCTGCCCCCACCTCCTCCACCTCCGCTGCTCCTGGTGCTGCTGTTGCTACCGATGCTGCTGCTGCTGCTGCTGCTGCTGCTGTACCTGCTCGCGGCGATGGTCTCGACGGTAGCGACGGCCGCCTTGTCGACGGCTTCATCCGGGCCTTCCACGGGGTGAGCCCCTCCCTCGTGGATGAGCTTTGCGGTGCTGTGGGTGTCACCCCGGCCGCCAGCCCCGCCGGCCTGGCTCCGGAGCAGTGGGTCGCACTGTACGAGCAATGGATGACGTGGCAGGAGCGCCTGTGCAGCGGCGACTTCGCGGCCTCGTCCGATCCGGCTAGAGGCAGGTTCTCCGTGTTCGGTGGCGGGCTGCATACGCGCCACGAGTCGGTGCATGCGATGCTGGAGGAGTACTACGGGCCGCTGACGGCGGCGGAGGCGCACGGGCAGCTGCACGGCAAGCTGGCGGCGGCAGTGGCGGCGGCGCTGAAGAAGGCGCGGGGCAAAGTGAGCGCCGAAGGGGCGGGAGTAGGCAGGACTGGTCTGGGCGGGATTGGACCGGGCGGGAGTAGACTGGACTGGACTGGTCTGCACTGGGATCAAGGCAGCTGCATGGCGGTCAGAGTGAAATGGAATGGAGTCGAGTGGGTGGGGGTCGCAAGCCGTGGGTGAGCATGCTGGGTGGCATCCGCAAGCGTGGCCACACAAGCAAAGGGAGGGAACCCCTGTTAGAGGCGGCGGCGGAGGAGGGCTGCGAGATGAGGAAGACGGATCTTAAGGCGCTGCGCCCGCCGCAACTACCGCACCGCCATCGCGTGGTGCAGGCAACGGTATGACGGCAATAACGGACGGTGATGACGGCAAGCCCGCCGTACCAACGGGCAACGTCCACCCGCCCGGCCCCCCGCCGCTCGCCGCCGTCGCGCTGCCCTGCTGCCGCCCGTGCGCTGCTGCCGCCCGGGGGCCCCTTTGTCTACGAAACAAACCACCCGGGGCCCCTCCTCGCTGCCCTCTCAGGTCCGCGCCTTCGAGCAGCAGCTGTCCGAGTCGGACCGCAGCGAGGAGGTGCGGCGGGTCGCGGATCTCATCACCGCCAACCTGTACCGGTGAGCCACCCGTTCCACATCCACATCCCACATCCGCCCGCCCGCTTGCTTGCTTGCTGCCATGTCCTTGCTTGACTGGTCAGGTCAGGTCGGGTCGGGTCGGGTCGGGTCGGGTCGGGTCGGGTCGGGTCGGCCCGCTTGCCCGCTTGCATGCCCTTGGAAGGGACACCGGGCCGGTACACCTGCGTGCGGCGTCCGCGGATCCACCAGCAACCACATACGACACGGTGCACGGTGCACGGCAGCTCCCCACCATTGGAAACCCAACCGGGCAAGGTGATGATGACGTCGCCCCACGCCCGCCGTGCCCGGGCCCCCCGAATCGGGCGCCCGGTGTCCGGCGCCCTCCCGCGGCCCCGCCAGCATACCCGCGGGCTCCTCGACGGCTGAGGTGGAGGACTGGGAGACGGGGCAGCCGGTGACGGTGCAGCTGGACGCCACCAAGCCGCCAGTGGCCACCGCGGAGGGGCTGTACCGCAAGTGGGTGCCCCACGGGGCGCCGCAATGACCCGTACTCGGGCTCCCCCTGTAGCAACCATCTAATTCGTTCGTATTCACGGTGCTTTGAATTCGCTGGTATGAGTTAAACCATATACTGATAACGCAATGTGGGTGCTGTGTAACGATATGTGAGAGTGAGAAACAGGATGGATGTGGACGGAGATCCTGGTCAAGTAGCGATTGTAGGTGTCCCAACGACAGGAGGAGAAGTTGTTCGCAGCACAGACGGGAGTTGCGCGTGCGTGCGGGTTTACCTGGCCGCGCAGCGTTGCTGTACACCACGCGGAGACGCGGTACGGTACGATGGTACGGCAGCTCGCGTGTCTCGCTGTGAACTCTGGAGGCTGTCGCTCTGACGCGGGCGGACTCCGTCCCGGCCGCGGCGCGCATGTGTCGGTGCCTGCAGGGCTCGGAAGCTGCGGCGGGCGGTTGAGGTGGTGCAGCCGCTGCTGGAGGAGGCGAGGTCCGAGGTGGCCTATTTGGAAGACGTTGAGGTGCGGCACCTGATGCTGGCATCCGCGCACATACCTGCCACATAGACTGCACCCTGGCCATGTCGCTAGGGGTTCGTCTCGCCGACGTCCTGCCCATCAGCACGTGTTAAGGGGTGGCCGGCACGCGTGTTAAGGGGTCGTCCCTAGGTGTGCGCGTCTCAGAGGCTGTGCCCCGTCGTGACTCCCCCCCTCCCCTCCCCCCTCCCCGATACCTCTCCCCTGGCCGGTGTACGGCAGGTGGTCCTGGCGGCGCTCAAGCGGTGGAGTGGTGACCCGGCGGACGGGGCGGCGCTCCGGGAGGTGCAGGTGCGGGCGGTGATGGGGCTGGGGTTGTGTCACGATGATGGAGATCTGGGCCGCGATTGTGGGGGCGGATGGGCGGGTGGGTAGATGAAATTTGTGGACATATTTTGAAGCTGCGATGCTGTGTGTGGTGGGTATGGAGTTCAATTCGGCCTTGTAACGGTTACAAATTCAGCCGCCGTGCAAGAGCTTGTACTGCACGGCGTGATGCGGGTACTGCTTTGTAGGACGAGCTGGTGGCCGGGAAGTACGTCAAGCCGCCGCCGGACGCGGCCCTGGCGCAGAAGACGGCGGCGCGCGCCGCGAAAGCCGCCGCGCGAAAAGCCGGGAAGGGCGGCGGCAAGAAGGGCGCAGGCGGCACCGCCTCAGCCGCCTCAGTCGCCGCGGCCGCAGCCGACGGCGGACTGGACTCCTCCTCCGCTCGCCGCTACACCAGCCCCGGCGGCTTCACTGTGCTGGTGGGGCGGAACAACAAACAGAACGACGTGCTGAGTACCCAGGTACGAAGGGAAGGGGCCGCAGGGGGGCGAGTCCGCAGGGCTCGAGGGGGGCCGGGGTCGGGGAGGGCAAGGCAGCGGATGCGGCTGTTGGGGCCGGGGTCGGGTGGTTAGGTCCACGGAGTGCAGCGCCTCAAGTCGTGGGCCGGCATGGGTGGAGCTGAAGGGATAGGGGGACGTGGCAACCGACCGCCGCGGATGCGGGCTCGGCCTCGCACGCCGGCTCGCGCGACGGCCCGCAACCGAACGGCCAACACCCGTGTCCCGCCCCTCCGGCTCCCCGCCCCATATACGGTACGCAGCTATGCGCGGATGCGCCCATGTGCTCGGCATACGCGCACCGGCAGTAGGGTCAGTGGTAGACCCGCAGGGTGGGCGCTCCGAACCCCCTCCGGCTCTGGTCAGTGAACCTCCCTCGCCCCCACGAGTCCGTCCCCTTCCAGCACCCCACGGGGCCTTACAAGGCCGTTACAAGGAGGACCGACCCCATCGCGTCTTGTTGCTGTGACCGGTCGGTCCCCGCGGTGAATTTCTTCCTGAATGCCGGCCCCCTCTCGGATATTTGCTCTGGCAGCAGCGCAGTATGAACATGTCCACCAATTCCCTATATACCCCCTCCCGGCTCCCGCTCCCGGCGCGGGCGCCGCCGACCTTTGCAGGTTGCGGCGGACGGCGACCTGTGGTTCCACGTGCGGGGCCTGCCCGGCTCCCACACGCTGCTGCGGGTGCCCCGGGGCAGCCCCGAGCCGGGGGACGCGGACGTGCAGTTCGCGGCCGACCTGGCGGCCTTCTTCAGCAAGGCCAGGGACAGCCTCAAGGTGGACGTCATCGTGGCCCGGGGCGGCTGGGTCAAGAAGCCGCGCGGCGCCAAGCCGGGGGCGGTGGTGGTGACCAAGGAGTTGCGGAACGCGGTGGGGCGGCCGGGGGACAGCGTCGCAGCGGCTGCCGCGGGGCCGGGGGAGGCCAGGGAGGGCCGGCGGTGAACGTGCGGAGGGGAGACGGGCTGGTGTGGGTGGTGGGTGTTGCGGGCGCGTGGATGGGCGCGTGGAGTGCACAGGGGCAGATTTAGCCGGGGCATGCCGTGTGCGGCGCAGAGATGCAGATGCAGATTCGCCCGGAGTGCCAGGCGCGGTGGTACCGTGACGTGGGTGGTGAGGCACGCGCCTGCCGTGGCGGTGGTGACGGGCTAGCGGCGTTCGGATTCGATTTGTGGCGATGGTTGTGCAATCCGGTCGGTGCTGTCGGTGGGAAGGTGCTGGACGCGCTGGGACCTGCCACATGCGGCCGCGGCCTTTTTGAATCACCGAACGCAAATCGAAGAAGCATTCTTCTACACCTGATTGTGCGGCGCCTTTCGCGGCCGAGTCTCGTACCTTACTTTCCATCTCCCAACGGCATATACCGTTGGCGTGTAACCATCTGCCGCGCCCGTGGCAGCTCTCGGCGCTGCGCACTCGCACCCTCCCTCCCGTATCCCCTTCCTTCTTCCAATACCGTCAGTCATTAGCAATCCGCCGCCGTACAAGAGCACTGGGGCCGTTCCCTCAGAGCGACATTGACAATCCGCGGCACCTGCAGTGACGATGTGCTCCGCAATGGCCGCCGGTGCGTCCCTCATCCCTCTCTCCAACATTACAGCAACGGTCGGCTGCCCGCATCCTAAACCCACAACGATGATCCACCACCCTTCCACCACCACCCTTCCACCACCACCCTTCCACCACCACCCTTCCACCACCACCCTTCCTGGTCCCCGTGCCCCTCGGCCGCCCACCGCCACCGTCGCAACCCTCGCTGTCACTAGCTCATTACGGTACCTCTCCGACAAGGTTACTACTCTAGATGCACAGGGCGCGAAGCCACCAAGCCCAGACCGCGGCACCCGGGCGACATTCGGAGCTATCGCTCCTCCTCCCCGAGTCCCCCGGGCCCCGGCGGCGGACGATGCGCCACACACCCATTGAAGGGGATTTTGGGCACACCGTCAAGTTGACCGGTCAGCCCATTGCTTGACCAGCCCCCAGCATGCCAGCGGGTCCACAGCACCGTCAAACACGCAAACACCTAAACCTTTTAAACAGTCCTGGGGTCTCTGCCGCAAACGCCATCTAGGCAATCACAGCCTGGGTGGGCAGAGGACGCAGCAGTCGTCGTCTCTCCTTCCGCACCAGGCCCCGGCAGTCAAGTCTCCTTCCGCACCAGGCCCCGGCAGGCAGCAGCTCTCGCGTGTGTGGTGTGTTTTGTGTGCCCCTGGATACCAGACTGTCCGAGTGGCCGTCTTGCAGTCCGTATGCTTGTCTGTGATGATCCTCCGCACCTCCGGCCAGTGACCTGGCCGGCCCTGCAGGCCCGCATACCAAATACGGCCCCCGCGCTCCCCCGACCAGCAGTTCTGTTCTTCTATACCTTCGCAGTACCGCGTCAGGGCATTGTGGCGAATACAAACAGAGGTCTCCTCAGTCACCGCACACATACACACCCCAATCGGCAGGGGATCAATTCATTCCCTCAACAGCCATTTCATCGAGTCAAGCTGGGCAGTTCTCAACGACCTATAAACCCTCATAACCCGCACCTTTTGAAACATGGCGGCCGACACAGCCCGCCGGCAGGCCTCGTATGCGCCACTCTCCAGGCTCGTCTGACAATGTGAAGGTTATCTCCGTTGAAGCCTAGGACGATAAACTTGACGTGGACTTGTCGTGGACACGTCAGCTGTACGAACTCATTCGTACGGTCGCTGATCTCAGGCTTGCTGCATCGGGCAACTCCTACACGACGCCCGCAGCGCTGCCGCCCTCGTTCATTTGCCAAACTCCCAGCTTCGTATTCCCAGCCGGAAGGCATATGCTGTACAGCTCGTCAACCCCGGGGTCAATCGCCACCTCTCCATCACCTCACCGCTTTATCACCTCACCTCCGGTTGCCGAACAACCACGCACACACATGTTAACCTCTTCATCACGGCCTGATCGCCTCATCCTCCCTACAAGCCCTACCGCGCTACCGCCTTCCGCGCCGCCTCACCCCTACCGCGCGCCGTGGTAGCACATGCTCACAAAGCCCAGGCTCCCCGACCTCAGCTGCTCCACCGCATCCCTCAGACCAAACACCCCCACGAACAGCGTGCCCACGCCCATGACGGCCGCCAGCGCCAGCACCACGATGCTGGGCCGGCCGCTGCGCTTGATGGCCCCCGCCACCGCGTGGGTGCCCACCGCTCCCGCCACCAGGCTGGCCGCCCCGAACACCGCCGCGTACTGGAAGTTGAGTCGGGACAGCAGCGCGAACTGGATGAGGGCGGAGGAGGAGGAGAAGAGCACCATGGCGCCGCTGGAGGCGGCCGTCACCTGAGGGGGGCGGGCCGGGGGAGGGAGGGCCGGGGAGGGAGGGCGGGGCAGGGCGCATGCAGAGGGCGGGGGAGGGATGGGGAGGGCCGGGGGAGGGAGTGGGAGGGTGGGGGCGATAGAGGTTGTAGGAAAGTAGGCAAACGGGAGGCGAGAGTCGCGCGGCGGAGTACTGTGTGGGGGTGTTAGCGGGTGACGTTGCTGGGTTTATGGCGACGCGTGTCCAGCTACTGGCCGACAACAGACGGCCGGGAGTCGAGAGGTCGGCGGCGAGGGCAGTAGCAGTGGCATCAGTAGTTGCGGGTGCGGTAGCTGTAGCAGCAGCGTTACGGTAGTTGCGGTGAAGGGGCGAGCGAGCGGTGGTACTATAGAACAAGTGCCGGAGCGCGACCCGGAATAGCCTCCTGGAAAGAGTACACTCGCCCAACTTGCCCCAGCAGTACACTGCACACAACGTCCGCTTGGGATGTACTGCCCAACAGCTGGCAACTATCATTTTGATTGTTCAACGCCATCAAAGGACCTTCTCCCACGTAGTATATATGCCATCTCCCAAGCCCGCAAGCCAGCATGGTAAACCTTCAGTAGGCCCACCGCCCAAGAGACACACCTGTGGTTGCACCCCGACATGCAGCAGCAGCGGCCCCATCACCATGCCGCCACCCAGCCCCAGCAGACCGCCCGTAAGGCCCGCGAAGAACGTAAAGCACAGCGTTGACAGTGGCGCCTGCAGCACCAGCAGCGCCGCCGTGCCGCCCATCGCCGGCTCCAGCGCCTCCGCCGCCGCCGCCGCCGCGGCGCTCCCCCGCCGCGCCGCCGCCAGCTCCTTCGCCTCCCGCTGCGCCTCCGCCATCATACCCGCCACCGCCGCCGCCACATTTTCGCCCGGCGCCGCCGGCGCCAGCGCCTCTCGCGCGGATCCGTCGCCGCCGTCGGCGCCGCCGCCGTCAGCAGCGGCGGCCTCATCCCCTGCCCCCGTCGCCTCCGCGTGCTTCGCCAACGCCGCCGCGGTCATCACCAACGCCCCGACGCTAACGCCCAGCATGGCCGCGATCTGCAGCACGAAGAGCGTCCACCAGCCCGCGCTGCACTGCCGGCAGAAACCCCGGCCCGTGTTGAGGCCCAGGTACACCAGCCAGGCCATGAAGAGCCCCGCGGCGAATCGGCGAGGGATGCGGCGGCCCGCCGCCCGCCATGACTCAGCCCAGTCGCTCGCCGCCGCCGCGACGGCGCGGCGCGCGCGGCCCGCGCGGCGGCGCCAGCCGCCGCCCCGGCGGCGGCTGCCGCCGCCGCCACCTGCGGCGGGCCCATCTTCAATCTCCAGGAACACGCTCGGGAAAGCCTCAGCCGGGCTGGCGGCGGCAGCCGCGGACGCGGCCGCGGAAGCTCTGCCGCCGCCGCCGCCGCCGCTGGTGTCGCTGTCGTACAATAGTTGTTGTTGTTCTTGTCGTACCTGCAACGTACTGGCTGCTCTGCCGGAGCGATCCCACTCCTCGGCGGCGCGGCTGGCGGGGAGCGCCGGCGTTCGTGGCGTGGAGGCGACGGCATCGGCGGCGTCGGCGGCGGGGAAGGCGGACACAGCGGCGAACGCCGAGGCCATCGGCGGCGCCGCGGCCACCGACGCGCCAGTCCTTGACCTCCGACCCGTGGGTCTCAGCCTCTCTTCCACTCTGTCATCGACCTCCTCATGCAGCGTCTCCAGACGGGACGGCGGCCAGTACAGGTCGGCGGCCCCGAACCTACCGGCGTCACCGCCGCCGCCGCCGTCAGTGGCCGCCGCGGTGGCGGCGTTGGGCCCCAATGGCGGCCGCCCGAGCTCGACCCGTGGGTCCACGGCAGCCGCGTCGCCCCGCTCCGAGTCTTCCGCGTCGCGGCCCAGCAGCGGCTGGTCCAACCGCGAGCCGCCGCCGCCGCCGCCGCCAGCCCCATCACCGCCGCCGCCGCCTCCGCCGCCATCGTCGCGGCTCCGCAGCGAGCGACTGCGGGGCCGTGCCGCCCCGCTGCCGCTGGTCCGTGAAGACGCGCCCGAGGGATATGGCGGCGGCTGCTGCTGGCGAGGGCCGAGGGCGGGCGAGGACATGGCTGAGAGGAAGGAGTTGGGCGGCAGCAGGGCCGCGCGCGATCCGCCGCTGCGGTGCGGCAGCGCGCCAGGAGGGAAGCGGCTGCGCCACTTGGACCTGGGGCACGTGGTGCGGTTGGGGCGGTTGGGGCATTGGGGGGTTATGGGGAACGTGTGGTTACGTCGTGTGGGAACGGCGGTCACGGGGGAACGGCGGTCACGGGTCGCAGCGCCGCGGTGAGGAACTCCTACCTTTAAGAGGCCGCACAGCGTTTACCCGTTACCCGAGATCCCGTAAGACACAGCGATGCGGTAAGGCTGGCCGCGCCGGCCTTTCCCTCGCCCCGCCTCTTCGCTGCGTCCCCGCCCTCCCCTCCTGCGCAGGGCGAGCGGGCACACCCACTCGACCGACAAAGCAAGCCACCGGGAAGCACCCTCCCCAGTGCGGGCGGACCGCACCAGCACCCTCCGAAACCACCCACCTGCGCGCCAGCCAGCTGTCCGCCGCCGCGCCGCCGCCGCCGCCGCCGCCGCGGCCGCCGCCACCCGTCTCTTCGTCTTCCTCCACGACCGCGGCTGCCGTACTTTGGTCGAAGGAGCTCCGCCGACCCAGCGGGCCTTGCCGCCGGAAGGGCGCTCCGGGACTGCGGGTGACGGAAGGGGACATCTGCAGCCCCGGCGGCAGCGGCTTCCGGAGCAGCTGCGACAGCAGCCGCGCCGTCGGCGGCAGCGCCGACGTCGACGCACTGGCCCGCCCCGGGCCGCCGCCCGCGGCGCCGCCGTCCGCGTCGGAGGCGCCCTCAAAGTCCGTCTCGAAATCGAGCGCTCCCTGTGTAGTACGACGACGACGACGACAGACCACGAATGTGCGGCAACATCGTACCACGTATCCGGGCAGTGCGAAACGAGGCAGTGCGGACGTCAGCGGGCGGGTTGCGAGTAGTGAAGATGAAGTCCTGAAGAGGGTCACGAAGAGGGTGCCGCCATCCCCCCCACAAGCCTAGACACCTACAGTATCATCTCCCGACACGGCGAGTGGCTCGAACCCCGCCGCTGCGGCCGGCGCCGCTCAGCGCTGCCCGCCGGCTCGGGCCCCCACACGGCCATGGCCCCCAACCTGCCACACGCCCGGCACCCCCACGGACACACCCACCCACCCATCCGAGCAGGCCGTGACCCGTCTGGGCGCCACGCAACCATACCCGCATGCCCTGTAGTTGACATTCAGCCCTGGCACCTCCCACCTAGCCACTCAGCCACTCCGCCAGTCAGCCACTCCACCAGTCAGCCATACACAGCCACTCCGCCAGTCAGCCACCCACCAGCTCGTTGAACGCCCTCCAAGAGGGTGCGTATGCCAGCGACGACGCGGGCGATAGCACCGTCGGGGACGCGCCGCCGGGGCCAGACCGTATCGCCCCCGCCGCCGCCGCCGCCGCCGCGCCGCTTTCGAGCCCGGTCCACCCCTCCTCCTCGCCGCCCGCTGAAGACGGCGGGCCCCTGCCAACACCCACACCTGCCGCCGCCGCCGCCGCCGCGAAGGCACTGGACGGCAGCGGTCCGCTGCTGCTCAAAGTCTCGCAGCTGGCGGCGCCATCGGCCGTCGCACTGGCGACGCCCTCCATGCAGTCCCACGAGACGTCCGCGGCGCGGCGGCGGAAGCTGCTGCCCGCGGCGGCACCGCCCCCGCCGCCGCCGGCTCCGCCGGCTCCGCCGGCGACAACCGCCGCCGATACTATCGCGGACGCGTCCCCTTCCAGACCCTCCAAGCAGCCGAAGGACGCATCCTGGTCCGCCTCCAGGCCTCGGGGTCCTCGAGGTCCGCTGTACGACGCCGTACGTCGGTTGCGGAGGCCCGCCGCCGCCGCCGCAAGCGCGGCAGCGGACCCGGCAGCCGCTGGCTGGCCGGCGCCGTGCGGGTCGTTGGGCCCCAGCAGCGCTGCGCGGCCGTCGACGCCATCGGCCGCGCCCGCGCCACCTTCGCCTCCGTCGTTGTCATGGCGGGCTGCTGCCTCCGCCGCCGCCTGCGCCCGCTTGCTCTCTTGGGCCCATAGGGCCCTACCCTGAGGGCATGTCGCGCGCAGGTCAGAAAGGGGGTAGGGGGTAGTGGATATGGAGGATGGCCCGGTGGCTTATAGGAGCGATGCCGGCAAAGTGACCGCATTGCCACCCTCCCGGGGGTCATCCATCTGCCCTGAGGCTGTCTCCTCCTGACGTCAGATGATTACATTTTGTATGGTAACCCATTGAACGGACCACTGCAGCTACTTCCTATGGAGGGAACCGGGAGGTGCACTGACCCGCGCGTGTGGGTTGCGCGGTTCCTCAGCAGGAAACAACGGTCACGGTGGCCGATGGGCGCACCCGCGCGGTGGTACAGGATCCTACCTACCTTTGCTACCGCCTGGGACAGCAGCAGCAGCAGTAGCAGCAGCAGTAGCATGGTCAGCAGCCAGGACGGCAGCGTCACGTTGAGGAGGACACCTGGGGGGCGGGCATCAGGCCGCGACGAGGAGGCGGCGGGTGGACGGCAGTAAGAGCAAAGCAGGGAGGGAGGGAGGGAGGGAGGGAGACGGCAACCATGTCTGAAAGACGACTCGACGCCGGGCAGCTGCTGGACCGCCACGGCCACCCCACAGCAGCCGGCACAACCTCGCACGATCACAACCGCAGCCCCGCCCATCGCCCATCAACCCTCAACAACCCTTGGCGTGCAACTCCCTTCCAACTTCGTCTCGACGTGATCTTCACGAAGTGCGCCGCCCCGAACCCACCCTGCGCGGGCTCATGCCTGATGTGGGGCCCCCTGCCCAACCCGGAGGCTGGCGAAACTCCTTTGCCAATCATTTAATTGCCCTTCCCACCACCATACACATACGGACACCAACGCCCCCAGGCACCCGGTCTCGCCTATTCCCACGCCGACGAGCAGCACCGGTGTGAGTAGCAGCATGAGCGGGAAGTCGATCAGCGGCGCCTCCGGGACGTTGGGGTGGGTGCGGGGCAAGTTGCTCATCACAGCCGCAAGGGAGCCGAAGGTGATGCAGGCCTGGGACAGCGCCGTACTGGGCTTGAGCGCTGAGGGTCGCGGGGACGGATGGGAATGCGCAAAGGATGCATGCGAGGTCGGCGGGGAGAGGAGGCGACGGTTGGGTAGGTACGGCAGGGGACGGAGGGGCGGGAACAGAATCTTCGCAAAGGATATCAATGCTTTCCATCAACCATGCATGGCCTCCAAGCAAACTGAAAAGATGTTCCTTCTTCCTTGTATCGACGGCAGTTCCAACAAGGCAGTGCGTCGGATGTCACATCATTGTGTCGACGAGAACAATGTTTTTGTCATGAGAAGTCATTATGCAAACGTATATTTGTCAGTCAACTGCAATTGGATTCGCCGGACGGGCCAGTCCGACGCAAAAGTGTGAAGCAAGCTGGTTTTGGAATCCAGCATCGAAAGTACTCGCGACTTACCGAATCCAATTAATACATTGAATAGGGGAATATATATTGCACCACCACCCACGCCTGCTGCTGTCGCTACCGCGCCAACCTGCAAAGAAAGGGAGCCGACACCATGATTCACATTCCTCTGACAGGCGATGGCTGCATCAGACTTCAGGAATCCCATGCTAAAGTCAGAATTGCGTCGACTCACGAGGATCGCTACGACGAGCCCCGCAAATGTTCGCGCGTCCGCCTGAAACGGGGAATCGACTTCCAGCTGCCCCATCTTGTCTGTGGGGTCCGCCTAAGCTACGTGCCTGGCATGCGATTTCACGAGTGCTAAATGGTTTTAGCTTGACCTGCTTGCATGAAGTACCGAACCTCACCGACACAAACTGTACGGCAGGGAAGCCAAACACAGTACGGCCCTTTCAAGGATCCCAGCCCAAGGCTGGCCCACGTTGCAGCACTTTTTCCCTGCCAACCATTGGGAGCTCAGTCTATGGATGCCATTGTTGACGTTCTGCGATCAGTCCAATGACGCTCTTTCACCGGCGCCGCAGCGTCCTTGCCACATGCACGTCTCTCCTTAGCACCCGTGTCAAACAAACCTGACCACCCTCTCGAATCTTGCGGTGACACACCGCAGGTGACCCTGCACACACAAGGTTTGTAGCCCCGTACCTTCATTGCGTCATTTTGCTTTCAATCAAATCATTTTGTGTCATGCAACCGTTACAGCGCGGTCGCCCGGCATGTTGTGACCCGTGGAGACCCGGTGCTGGCATGCATGACACTGCCCGCAGCAGCCCGCGCCCTCGCCGCATGGTGAAACGGGAGGCTCAATGGCCTTTACAAGGGAGACTTTATAAGGCACGTCCGTCAGGAGGCTCAATGGCGTTTACAAGGGAGACTTTATAAGGCACGTCCGTCAGGAGGCTCAATGGCGTTTACAAGGGAGACTTTATAAGGCACGTCCGTCAGGAGGCTCAATGGCGTTTACAAGGGAGACTTTATAAGGCACGTCCGTCAGGAGGCTCAATGGCGTTTACAAGGGAGACTTTATAAGGCACGTCCGTCGGGAGGCTCCTAGACCTCTCTACCTTCCGTGTCGAAGCCATGTCTTGGACCGCATCAACAAAACCGGGTCGGCGACAGGCGGGCACACACAGTACGGCACACGTACGCAACCGGAGCGTTTGGTTTCCAACAGCAGACAACTTGCCACCGCCTTCGCGGCTTGGCCAAGCGCCTGGTGGCTACTATCGTGCAACAACGAAGGCCGACATCGAGCTTCGGTCGGGGACTCTTATGGCCGACATCCTATTGGGCTCGTTCACGTGCTACGGCAAGAGGGGGACTCCCCTATCGGGCATTCCGGCAACGCCAGGTTGCGGTTGGTTCCGGTTTGACACATTTTCGATTTTCCCCAAGAGTCAACCTTCAACAAACCTTATAAAAACGCCCACCGTTACCTGCCTCCAACGGCAGCCAACGGTTAACGGACCAAGAAATCCATGTACACTTTTTATTGTGCCCCGAACATTCCACACATATCCGTCCGGCCCCTTCGCAGCATGTTCGACGCCGCAGACTAGGCAGCATCGCAGTGCAGCAGGCATACTGCCCTCCTCATCCGCTGGTTGCACTCTTGAGCCCTCGGGCACGTCCCAGGCCCGGGGGCGGGGGCTACGGCCGACGGGCCATGCGTCGGCACCTCCCCTCGTCACGGCCTCGCGCGGTACCGCTCCGCAACTGCCAGCCAGTCGCGGTTGAACCTCCGTGCCATGCTGCGCTATGCTGCGCTATGCTGCGCTATGCTCTGCTGTGCAGTAATGTGGTGTGGCGCGCTGCTGCTGTGTTGGACCATCATCACCTTCCGCTCCCGCCGCGGGGCCGCTCAGGGCGCCGGGCCCGACGTCCAGTCTGCCGTGATGTCGGTCTGGCGGTGGGGACATCGAGCCGGGCGGGGGTGATGGCAGCCGCGGCGGTGAGGTGGCAACGGCGGCACGAACGCCCGAACGGTTGACGCATTCATAGCCCGCCACGGGCAGCCAGCAGTTGGCAGTTAGTTACCAGGCCGGCAGGTTGCAACCTTGCAGACCGAATCAGGTACCAGCGGAGGAGCGCAGGTCCGAGACCCGCGGGTCTCCCGACTCGCACAGGCAAAGGCCAAGCAAGCGTCGGTGCTGGACACGCCAACAACACACCCTCACACACATCCTGCATAACACACACACGCACACACACGCGCAATTTGTACGACATCACCACACAATTGTACGATATTAACATCGTCTCGGAATCGGAATCCCGCCCCTCACCTGGTCGCGGTCGCGGGCGCCGCCGCCCCCGATGATGTCCCCCACCAGCGGCTCCCCCGTCACCTCCTCCGCCTTGCTGGCGCCGCTGGTGCCCCCCAGCACCTTGTCCCGGGCCAGTGCCGCCCCCACCGTCAGCGCCGCCGCCAGCTGCCGGGCCGCCTGGTCCACCTGACCCGCGGAGCCGCGCACCGCATCCACCACCCCGCCGGCGGTGTGGCGGAGCTTGTCGGCCGCAGCCGCCACCTGCCCGGGGGGTCCGGGTATACATGTACATGTACAAAGAAGTGGGGAGGGCAGGGGCAGGGGGCGAGGGGTGGCGTGGGGTTAGGGCTGGTGCAGGAAGTGAGACTCCTGTTGAGAGGGGCAGCGGAAGAGATGTTAAAGAGATGCTCGGTAGGCAGTGATGGGAAGCCGCGGGCCAGTAGGGCCGGGAGCCCCCCGCCCTTGAGCGCCCTCTCGAGGGACAGCCTTGGGAACGCCATCGACTCGCACTGCTCCGCTGCTCGCAGGAGGACGGCATCGCGGCGTTGCCCAACGAACGAGAAACGGGCAAACCGGGCACAGCCGTGCGAAAAATGCGCCACCCATACGCCGCCGTGCCAGGGAAAACCCCCCTTGCTCCCGTCTTTTGCGTGGCCGTGCCCCCATGAGCGAACCCGTGCCCCCAACGCACCGCGCTGGACACCCGGCCGCCGCCGTGACCGCCCTCGCCCCTGCCCCTGCCCTCGCCGGTGACGTCGCCGCCGGCAGCCTCTTCCTCCTCGCCCGCGGCTGCGCCCAGGTCCCGCAGGGGCGACTCCAGGCCCACCGCCGCCATGGCAGCTGTCAGCGCGTCCACGACCCCCGGACTGGCGGTGGTTTCCGGGGGCGACGACTCTGCCTCCTGGCCGCCACCCGCGGCCTCGCCACCGCCCTCACCCTCATCGCGCGAGGGCCTACCCAGGGCCGCCATGGCGGCCGTCAGGTTGCGCTCGGCCGCGCCCCTGGGGGTCTTGCAGGTGGCGTCTTCCACAGCCTGGCCTCCGCCCTCGCCACCGCCCTCGCCCTCGTCGCCCGAGGGCCGGCCCAGGGCTGCCATGGCGGACTGGGCGGCGCCTTTTTCCTCGGCCCCCCCTTCGCGGCCCTCGCCCTCGTAGCTGCTGCCCGTGTCGGCCAGCGGGTCGTGCAGCGGCTTGGGGCCGATGGCGGGGTGGCGCTCGCATACCTGCAGACCCGCGGGTCGGCCGGTGGACAAACGCGTGTGTCGAGTGCGCACGGGACCAAATGGGGATCGGTGGGGATGCAGGGCATTGGTAGGGGAGGGCAGGGAGTCCGTGTGCACGTCGTGTTTTTGGCGTTTAGATTGTAGCGGTGAGACGCAGAGCGCGTGTTTGGAAGGAAGAGTGGTGTTCGGAAGAAAGAGTGGCGACTGTAATTTTTGGCGAGTTGGAAGAGGAGATGAGACGTCGACAGGCGGGTCGCCGGACGAGTCCCACCTGTTCCAGTACGGCAGCGGCCTCCGGGACCGGCGAGCCGTCGTCCTTGGCCAGCGGCGGCAGGTCCACCTGCACCGTCGGTACGACAGCAGTACGGTATCACTGTCGGGACTGTGTGGCTGACACCCGCGCACGACGCTTCACTCTCCTGCCGCAAACACTGATGGCTGAAGGCAACGGTCATGAGTGCCGTTAGCCGTTATGTTAGCCGTTGCATCCGCAGCCCCTATAGACACACCCGGACAGTTGGCCACGTCACGGCGCACTGTTTAACTCTAAAAAGATCACAGACCCCGTGGGCAAGGACGCTTCTACCGTACCCGGCTGCGCCACTGCCCCGAGATACGGCTCGCTCCGGGGCCCTCGGTGGCGGTGTGTCCTTCCTTTGCAACGGCGACTTCGCATCCGCCCCTAGCCGCTGCCCCTCCCCCCCCCCGCCGCCCCCTTCAATCGCCCTACCTGACTTCCCTCCGCTCACTCCCACCCTCACCCCCCCCGCGCCCCGGCCATCCCTCCGCTCAGCGCTCACCTGCTCCACCACATCCACCTGGCCGGGGCTGGGTCCAGGGGCCACAATCAGGCGGTGGCTCGCCGGGTCGGCGGCGGGGTTGGCGGGCGTCAGGGGCACGCCGGGGGGCTGCACGCGCGGGCAGGTGGATGCGGTAAGGTGCGGTCAGGATGCGGTCAGGGCGTACCGGGACGAGAGCAGGACCACGCAACCATATTGCGTGGTGTACGACACATGTACGGCATGTACTGCAGGCCCCTGACAAGGACGTTCGCGCGCAAAACGTCTTGCTTGACGGCCGCGCTCCCTCACCCCTCGGAACGCCTGCTCGTCCGACACGCCCTCAGGGGTGGGGTAGCGCAGAGTGGCTCCCGGCTCCGCCGCCGCCTCCCTCAGCGCCTCAGCCAGGTGGCTCACCGACGCGGGCGGCACAGACGCAAGGGTGCCGCCACCGCCGGTCTCCGTGCTGGCGGCTGCCGGCGGCGAAGGCACTTCCTCTGCCGCGGAGGTGGGGCCCCCAGGCAGCAGCGGGCTGCTGGCCGACTCGCCCGACGGAGTGACGCCGGCTGTCTCGGCGGCTGCGGGGCCCTCGCCCTCGTCGGACGACCCATGGGTCGCCTGCGGGTCCCGCAGCGGCTGGTCGCCGTGCAGCTGCGCCGCCGGCGCCTTCTCGCGCGCCTGGGCACCCGGACACGGACACACACACACACACACACGCACAGGTGGCGGAAGTGGTCTAGTCGGCCCCTAGCTCCATTTTGTGGCAGTTGTGTGTTTGGCCTTTTCCATAACAGTCGCCTCTTTAACGTTTGGAAATGGTGTTTGGTGTGATGTTAAAAGCATGAATGCTACAGCGAGCCCCTGCTGTTGGAGGTTCTGGCCTTCGCGCTTTAATACCTGGACGTGGCAGGGTTAAGGCTGTCCTGGCGGCTGGGGTCTCGCTTCTGCCTCGGGTGGCTGTCCTCTGCCGTCCGGGCGGGCGGTACAGAAGGGCTGGGGTGGTCTGTCCCGTCCCTCCCTTTTGATTTAAGGCTTAATGCTTGGCCCCCGCTGTGGGCCCCCCCTGGTTCCCTCCTTGTTGGGTTTGGGTTTGCATTGTAACCGTTCAATACTGTTGCTGCGTTTCCTCACCCATCGTTTTACTTGGCCCCCATCTTTTCACATCAGCCTTTCTTGGAGTTCATGGAATTCATCGGCGGGTCAACGCATGTCTGCTCCGCAAGCATCCGCGGGACGCACCCGGCGAGACCCCGCGGGGCGGCTCCATTACCTTCAGCCCAGCTGCCCAACCGACCCAGGTCTGCTCCACCCACCCGCAGCAGCGCCTCCGCCAGCTCCTTCCCGCCCTTCCCCGGCGCAATCACATCCACCTAAGGGGGGGTCCCAGGGCCGCGCCGTACGTGTGCGTCTGTTAAGGGACCGCCGGGTGCCAGCACGGCGTCGCGTGTGCTTCGGTCGCACGTTGAGAGGGTGGGCACTGCCGCAGCACCGAACCGTCAACCCTGCCAACACGTACGCGATGCGCCCCCCCCACACACATACGGTAGGTACGGGAGATCCGTCGGGAAGGAGACCCATCGCCGCACCCCTCCTCCCTGGTTCCCACTGCACCCACGCCCATGTCCGGGTCTGAATTATTTTCTTCTCAACCCCCCCTCCCCCCATTCCCCCCCTCACCTGCTCCACCACATCCACCTGGCCGGGGCTGGGTCCAGGGGCCACAATCAGGCGGTGGCTCGCCGGGTCGGCGGCGGGGTTGGCGGGCGTGAGGGGCACGCCGGGGGGCTGCACGCGCGGGCGGGCAGGTGGATCGGAGACACCGTGACAGGTGACCGGGTTTGCAACCCCACGGGGCGCAACTCATCTAGTCACGTTGTGGCCTCGCCACCGCGTCGGGAGTCGGCGCGGCCAGGCGCCGCCCGCCGAGCGAGCCGCGGTGGATGCAACTGTGAGATGTAATTGTGAAGTACCTTGCAAGGTGAACGAATGGTCGCAGCAGGTACGGCATCACCATGGCGTAACCACATGTGGCATGTGGGAGCTACGGTAAGCAGTCGGCATCAAGCCGAGGGGTGTACGGCAATATGAACAACGCGCAGAGGCTGCCTGCCGGCCCGCGCTCCCTCACCCCTCGGAACGCCTGCTCGTCCGACACGCCCTCAGGGGTGGGGTAGCGCAGGGTGGCTCCCGGCTCCGCCGCCGCCTCCCTCAGCGCCTCAGTCAGGTGGCTCACCGACGCGGGGGGCACAGACGCAGGGGTCTCACCCTCGACCTCCATCATCCTGTAGCACACGAATGGGGTGCGCGACAACCCCACAGCCGCACAGCAGGAATGCTGGCAACACATAATATCTTTGGGATTATGAATAAATGAATGAACGTTACAGCGGACCCCGAAAAGGGATCAACGGTGTACACCCGGGCAAGCCCCAGCAGGCCTCACAGGGGATAAGGGTCTCCCTTCACAGGGCTCCGCCAGCAAAGCGCAGGGTACGGCAGAATCGACCCGCGGGCCCATGGCCCGCCAGCTGCGCGGCACCCGCTGTCGCCCGCGGTCGCGAGTTTTTCTCTGCTGAGGTGAGGCGGCACCATCCCCGCATTCGTTGCAAGGACAAGGTCAGCAGATAACCTCCGCGATTCCTCATCTGGGCCAAGAGCGTCAACAAGTGCGAAAATGACAAAGTCCCCGAGGCGCCGCACTGCGCGACCCATGGGTCGTCGCGCGCCACGCGCGCGCGCGCGCTCTTCCAGAGCAACCGACGGCAGCCAGCGCGGTAAGGGGCCTTGCTTCGCTTCCCCTATCCCCAAGTCCGCGCATCACGCGACTTGAAGCGCGCTGCGTGTGCTGTGGGCGCGTCCCAGACGCCGGCAGGCCACCCCGTGACCGGGTCAGCCCCGCACCTGCGCGTCTCGTGAGGGCCAACAACAGCGGGTTGACGAAGATTAGCCCAGGAGGATGAGCCCAGCGGTTTTTGTTCCACGCACGAAGTAATCAGAAGCAAAGAAAGAGGAATTGATAGGCTGTTCCGGAGGCTCCCAGGATGAGAACACCGAAAGGATGGGGATAAGGAAATATGTCAGCTGCTGCTGAAAGGGTGGGTGGGTGTGCAAAGGTATGCAAGGTTAAGCTTAAGGATGGAGGAGTCCAATCGGCAACCTAAACGGAGAGGAACGGAGTCACGATGCGCGTTTCCGGGCTTTGCTGATGTCTTACGGCCCTTTGGCGGCAGTACGGTGAGTCAGAGGAATGAGACGATCAGACGAAGGCTTGCAACAGGTACGGTGCTGCGGATCGTTTGAGATCGCTCCATGCTGTGACGGGAATGAATAAAAACGCGATGGCGCGAGGTGAGGCAGCAGCAAGGGGCGTACTGTTGAAACCGGTGCCGACACCGGCCAGCGGCCACCGCGGCAAACGGAGGGAATTCGCCCCGCGCGGCAGCGCTTGCACCTTCACACCATCAAGATGGGCCCACTACTCTGCTGACCACCACATGTAATCAGCGCTTCGTTCGCGCAGTCGCGCGCGGTCATGAACGCCGTAATTCAATAAAAACTGCAGCAATATTGACAAAAGCTCATCGTCACTGAAGCGCAGACCCATGGGCCCGCGCGTGCACAGCGACGACCATCAAGGCCAGGGAGATCTGGGCCTTTTGTGGTTACAATGCGAATATGAGGCAGGTGCCTGTGACCTGCCCGCCCGGACCTCACCTTGTCGCGGCGCGTCGCAAGAGTCGGCGACCTCTGCTGATTCAGGTTTGTACGGTGACCTCGCCGTGAGCAGCGGAGGTCACCGTACAAACCTGAACCATAGGTGCCGAGGCCTGCCCTGCCCTGCCCCGTTCGTGCGCATTCGGTGCGCACCTGAGCACGCAGACCCGCGTAGGCCCGCGAAAGCCCCCCACCTGCAACACGTCCTGCCCGTGCACGAGGGGCAGAGCGCCATAACTGACACACGTTGCGCTGGACGTCAGGCGCCGCCGCGAGGGGTGGCCACTGGTCCCTTCCCACACAGAGCCGTCCCCCGAACGTAATTATGTCGGCAGGGGCGCCGGGCGCACCCAAGGGTAGACGGCCCCGGGGGCCATCGCCCGCGGGTTCGAGTCCAGGCACGCATCCGGGTGGGCTGCGGGATCGCTTCGGCACAGCACAGCTCACTTTCGAGTCATCTGCATCCTTAATGACTTAAGAACTGGGTTTGTTTTGGGCCACCTCAGCGACACACCGAGTCACAGACAGACCTGGAACGCTGGAAGAGATGAAAATCGTCGACGATAACTGCCAACTTGCGCCAACCACCGCCAACCACATTGTCCGTTTCCCACATTGCCACCCGATGTTCAGGCCGGTCAGAGGTTAAGCGCAAACTTATGGAAACAATGGATGGGGATCGTTGACAATGAGATGACGAAGCATGTTGAACAACCGTAAGCGCTACAATCAAAGAACTACTGTCCAGCCATGTCGCACGCTTGCCGCAATTTCATACGCTTCCTCTTTGGTCGTGAAGAACGGTCCGACTGCGTGATATCTTTATACTGTGCTGACACGCAAGACCCTCAACTAGATGGAACTACCCCGCTTAAAGCAGCGGCGAAGGCGGTGGCTCGGGAATCCTGTAGTGACTGGAGCACTCGTAGGAATATTCATATGGACTCTGTCGAGGACAGCACAAGAAGCGGTGCCGGTGTGTTGCTGGACCCAGTCAATGACACCGAAGAGCAGCCTCGGAAGCGACAAAAGAGCAGCAGCGCACAACACGACCAACCCACATCAAATTCAGGGCCCTCAGGCCGGATCCTCCGCATGCTCCCCGCGCACACGGTGGTCATCTGTTCCAAGCCCAGGTCAACCGATGGTGCCCTGCGCAGGGCTCCGGCAGCGCGCCCGTGCACCGGTACACCGACGACCGCGCGCGTACACCGACGACCTGGACGCGGGCACCATCCCGCAGCTGCTCCACCTGCGGCGCCTGGCGGCGTACCTCCAGGTGGATGGCTGCGGCGAGGCCTGCAACGCGGCCCTGTACCGCAAGCGGTCCCAGGACGTCGGCCTGCAGACCGTCGTCGACCTGTACCGATCCCGCGACGTGCATGGCTTCCTGTCCAGCGACCCGGACGAGGCCAGCCACCTCATGAAAGCCTGCCGCGAGCAGCTGGTCCGACCTGCCCTGTACTCCCCCGCGCCCTCGGCGGCTCCGTTGCCGCCAGGCGCCCCACACATCGGCGAGCTGCTGGGCTGGGCGTTCGGGGACGCCCCGTCGGTGCTCAGCAGCGCCGTCCTGACCGCACAGATGTAGGAGCTTCCCGGCGCGGCTGTGGCGGTGCTGCTCCGCAGCGACGGCTTCGCCACGGACGATGAGGCCAGCGTGCTGAGCCTGCTGGGGGCGTGGTGGCTGGCGTAGCGGGGCAGGCCAGGCAACGCGACGGAGCTGCGGGAGCTGTGCGGGTTGATCCGCTTGGCGCATCTGGACGACACGTACCTCTTCCGCGTGTTGCCTAAGCTTAGTTGGTTCCCCGTCTCGGAGGGCGAGCTGGAGTTCAAACACGCGGACGAGCGCAAGCGCGCGCTGATGCGCAGGTGCGCGTCCTGCCTGCCGTCGTACGAATGGCGCGCTGCCGCCTGGTACGGCACGGCCCCACGGCCGGAGCCGCAACCCGGCAGCGCCGTGCGATCGTACGAGTGGCATGTTGGTGCCGACGACCTTGTCAGGTGGGAGGAGTATCCGGACATGCCCGAATCCCGGACCGTCACGTTCTCGGAGCCCGACGTGCTGTTTCCGTCTGCGCGGGGATGGACGTGGTCGGTGGAGCTGGCCTACCGCAAGGGGGATGCGGCGGCGAGCGTGTGGCTCAAGTGCTGCCCGCCGCCCTGGCTCCGGCAGCAGCGCTGGGAGGTGCCGGCGGGGCTCACAGCCCACGTGCTGCCGGACGGCATCTGCTTGGTGGTTCACCGTTGGCGGCAGCAGGCCGGGGGCGTGTGGGAGCGGGAGGAGCTGCGGAAGGAGACCTGGGACCCCGAGCAGTACGATGCGGCCGGCGAGAGGTGGGTGTGGCGGGATGCGCTGCCGCTGCACCGCCCGCTGCAGCGGCAGGAGGGCCCCGCCGACGTGCTTGCGGCGTGGAGGCCGTACATCAGTGGCGACCGCATCTCGGGCGTGGTGACGGTGCCCAAGGCCGGCCGCGCCTAGTGGCACGGGCCGTCCCGGGCAGCTGCGTGGCAGCTGGATGGCCCGGGTGCCTGGTGAGGCGCAGGTCACCCGGGGCCTTTCGCCTGGGTTGCCTGATCAGTATTGAGATGGGAACACGGACGCGTGGAGATGGGCCCAGCTTCACCAGCCGGAAGGTTTCACAGCGGGTGTGGTCACGTTCTGTCAGCACCTGCCGGCCGAAGGTGTGCAACCATGGGTGCGGACGTGATCTTGTACTCTTGTATCGTGTCAAGAGGTGAACAGGGTCCCCTTGTTGCCTTTGGGGCTGTGTCGGGCCCTTGGGCACTTCCCAGGGCTGGAGTCGGACCGGTAGCCCGCGCCGGCTCAGATTGAAGCCCAGCTGTCGTTCAGCATGCCGTTCCAAAGCGTCGCTCATAGTATAAAAAACCGGCTGGCGACCTCGTGCTCCTGTTGCGCAGCAGGGCGCCCGGACGTTTGGGTACCGTATCCGACCTTGAACGATGTCTCTGTCACCAAGGCGGTTGAAGGCACTTTAGCACCTTACTTGGTTCGCGTTGTACATTAATTGACTCCAAACCAAACCAGAGATGGTGGGTGGATCACGTCCCTGTGGACAGCCACCGGCTCGCAACGCACCCGGACTCGGTCCTGCCTCGGTGTGGGCTCGCGAAGCAACGGACGCAAGGCCGTCGCTGACGCGCTTTGCGGTTGGGGTGTCGTACTGTGGTTTCGTGGACGTTGTATGGCCATGGACGAGGTGGCTGAGCGGTTGGATGCATTGGAACGCCCGGGATTCGGAGTACAGGTCGCGTTTCCGGGGGGTGCGTGCCATGCTCTCTGTGTGAGCGGGGTGTGCCAAAAAAACAAGGTTCACAGATTGGCATCCGCCGCTGGTGTGGTGATACCTCAGCACCTACGAATGGTGGTGTTGAAGCTTCTCGGCAGCGGTGGTGGTGGCCACCACCGCTGGTGGTGTGCCCTGCGAGGTACATGTAGTTTCGAGAAATGCCCTGAAATGCCAAGTGTTTTGATATGTGTGGTCGAACCATGACGAGAGCGATAAAGGCTGTTTTGAGTATAGGACGCAGCTGGTGCCTGGTAGCTGTGCAGTGGCAGGCTGTGCTGACTGGTGTCGGTCGTCGGCGTTGCAAGCGGAATGATCCGGCTGTTCGCGGGTTACGAAGGGCACCACCTGCCCCGCGTGCATCACGGTGGTGCGCTTCACATCCCGCGAACCGCCTGATCCGTCCTGCTTGTCACAAACGCGTGCCCTGATCCTGAATCCAACTTTAGCAAAAGCGCGCGAACGAGGAGCTTCCGGGGACGTGTATTTGTCCAACATGGTCTGTCAAACCCGTCAAACCGGTCACCTACCTGTCACCGTATGTAATTATCCATGTCCACGTTCACCGACTACACCACTAGGCTTCGACGAGGGGTCTATCTATGTCCCGTGCCTGGCCGGCCCTCATCCGCCGATGATGCGGCGGGACTGTGTCGCGCCAGACTCTGACCCGCATTCGCCAGATTGTGATGCGTGATGTGAGCCCCGCGCCACCCTCTCCCACGCCCATCCCCGCCAAGACGCCAGCCGCCGCGCAACATGCATCGGACGCAATAGCACTGCTTGGAGAAAGAGTAGCAACCACACGTGTGGCAAGTAATTGCCTCGGGATACGCCAAGCCAGGGCTGCCGCGAGCAATGCCGCCCCACCACCGCATCAATCGCGTACGCTCGCACCCAGCAGGTTGACGACTCGCCAAGCATACGACCCCATTGGGAAAACCCGCATGTCTCTGCAAAACTAGCGCGGCCCTGCTGGCTTAGTTCTCACCAGAAGGTAGGCCATCAGCAGCTTGGAAGCAGCAACCTGCCGCTTTTGGGGGACATATTGATGTCACGGATGCATGTCGTGCAGGGCTACCATGTGCGGGCGTGCATGGTTGCGGGCGTGCCCCGCAACACGCCCCGCAAGCAAGCAAATGCCCGTTCCCCCACTTGGGATGCTACTGCTGCTACGGCAGCTGCACGTCACCTTCTCCTGCAGCGTCGACGCCAGGCTGCAGCGGGCGCAACCCTGCAGCAGCAGGCGGAACCGGCTCCAGCCCCCACGCCACCACTGCCTGCGATGACCCCGCCGCGCTGTACACCCCCACCAGGCAGCCAGCCCGCTCGAAGACCTGCGCAGCTCGGAACGCGTACATATCGATTGTCGGGGGCCGGGCAGGCAGGGGCCGTGTAGATGGTATCCATCGGCGGGCATTGGACGCCGCGTGTTCTCCACCTCTGATCAAGTCGTCGCGTTGCGCACTGCCCTGCTGCCGTGCAAGCTGGCCTCTAAATCAGTGCATGCATGGCAGTTCAGTTCGTCCGCTGCACACAAGGCACAATCGAAGCAGGTCCAAGTGCACATGTGTGCTACATGCCCACACAGACGGCGCGCGCGTGGGTACGAAGGGGTTTCTACTTTGTAGTGCGACTGCCCAAAACCTATCGCGAAGCAAGCCGACGCACAAACGTAGTAACGGACCTCCCGACCTACCTGAGGTTTGTGGCTCACCACGATGAATTGCGCGGCGGACGAACCAGCGCTGGCCGCAAAGCAGGGGACCTCACGCTGCTGCTCTGCCTGCCCCTGCTGCCCCTGCTGTGGATGGTGACGACGATGCCATTCTCCGGCGTTGTTGGCTGCGACTTTGCCTGAGCTTGGTACTTGCGCGGCGGTGGTGGGTGACGCAGCGGACCCGCCGCCACAAGTTGACGTCTTCCTCCGGTTGAATCCAACCGCCAACCCGGCGGCGGCGGGGGCGGCTGATGAGGATGCGGATGCGGATGCGGGTGAGGATGAGGAGGCGCAGAGGTAGTCCGCCACACGGGACGCCGCGGCGGTGTCAAGTGCGCAGTCGATCTCGTCGAAGAAGTAAAAGGGTGAGGGCGCCTCGGCCTGGGCGGGCGGACGGCCGGGCGGGGAGCGGGCCAGCCAGCCAATGACGGAGCTGCATGCCGCTTGAGCGGCAGCGGATGCTGCGGGCACCACCGCGCCGTGCGGCGCCGACGCCGCACGGAGTATCACGTTTCACGTACCTGCAGAGCGAGGCTGAGCGCCAGGGAGGCCAGGGCTTGCTGACCGCCGCTGAGTGAGGGGAAGGGCCGCCACTTGTGCTCGTCAGGCCTGGGGGTGCGGAAGTGGGGCAGACCCATCATCGAGCGCTTCGCCAAGTATTAAAACTTGATACTATATATGTCTTACTGGCTGTACCGAACAGGATGTACGGATGTACGGCCCCTCACCGGACTTCCAGGGTGACGCCGTGGGTGAAGAGCAGAGTCCGATCCGGTGTGTACGACAGCACGGCGTCGCCGACACCGGCAGTGAGGATGCCGTACACGTGGCCCAGATGGCGGTTCACCGCGGCCAGTGCCCTGGCCAGGGCGCCGTACCGCTGCGTCTGCAGGGCCTCTCGTCGGGCGGCCGCCGTCTCCAGTCGCTCGTCCAAAATGGCGGCAGTACGGCGGCACTCGTCCAGCGATCGCAGCAGCGACACGTCCTCCTGCATCACATGTGCACATAAGGGCAACGGAAACGGTGCAGTAACGGTAACAGTACATATAATATATATAAATATAATTGCGTCGACTGCACCACACGACAGAACATACGCCGGGCAGGCGTTCACCGTGTTATGCATGCATGACCGGTACCGGTTTATTCATGCAGGCAATCTTGCCGTGGTACGACGGAGGGCACCCTCAAGCCCGTCCTCCCTGGCGTCCACCGACCAACGAACCAACGCATGACGTGGTGCCCGTACACCGAATCCTCTCTCACCTGGAGCGCTGCGCCGTCAATCTTGCCTCGCTCCGCCGCCAACCGGCGCTCCTCCTCCGCCACTGCCTCCGCCTCCGCCGCCAGCCACTCCTCACGTTGTCCCTGGTCGCCGCCATTGTCATCGCCATCGTCCCCGCCGCCGCCGCCGCCGCCGCCGTGCCGCCGCGTGCTTTCCCTCGTCTGCCGTCGTGCTTGTTGTCGCCGCGACACCGCCCGCCCGGCCGCCCGGCCGCGCCTCGCGGCCTTAGCGGGGGCCGCCACGAGGTCATCATCCGAGTCGTCATCTCCGCTGGCCTCTCGCGCCGTCGTCCCACCCTCGCGCTCTCCCTCGCCATCTTCCTCCTCGCCACCGCACTCCTCGTCGCTCTCCTCACCGGGCTCGTTATTCCGCAAGCCGCGTCGGCGTCCGGTTGGCCTCGCGCTGGGCGCACCTTTGCGGCCCTCCTTCCCCACGCAGCCGCCGCCCTCCTCGCCACCGCCCTGCGCACCAGCCTGGCCATCCACCTCCAACTGCCCCTCCCTCTCGGTCTTCCCGGGCGCCGCACCCGGCAACGTACACCCATCCTCGGTGGCTGCCTCCGCTGCCTCGGCGGCCGCCACCGCAAGGTCAGCGGCTGCCGCCGCCGCCCGCTGCTTGTCCGTCTCGACCTGGGCTACCAGCTCCGAAACCGCGCCTCGCGCTTCTGCCAGGCTGCGCTCGGCGTCAGCGCGCGCCGCAGCCACCGCGAGCAACCTGCCCTGGGCGTGCTGCGCGGACATGCCAGGAGTGGTTGGCCGGGGCGGTTGGGATCAGCGGGTGGGGCATCCCAAGGAGCGCGCATCCACTCTCGCGCGTGTGGGTGTCGTGCATTTTGCAAGGTGGTGGGGCTTCGCCTGTTTTGGGTGGGCCAGTCAGGTGCGCCCATCGGGGCGCCTCCAAGAGAGATACGTACGAACGTACGAGCATCGCTGCTGCCGCGGGTGACCTGCTGACAAGAGGCTCGTCTCTCGAGCGCATGGGATGCGGCGAACGGTCGCAGCACCGTTCATCCCCGGCACGCGCGTTCCCAGAGCCCTCACCTCCAGTTCCTTGGCGGCCGACTTCTTGCGACTCTGGGTCTCCCGCGCTGCACCCGCCGCTGCCTCGCTCGTCGCCTTGGCCGCCGCCGCCTGAATTCGGAACCATGGGGTCGGGGGCGGGGTCGGGGGCGGGGCGGCCGCGGCCACGGAATGAGTGTCCCCCTCCCGAGGATGTCAGGCATCAGGCCTGGACGGATCCACGATTGGGTGATAACAACTGTATGTGAACATGCCGACCAGTAGGCCTATCCGAAGACCGTTATATTATGATGATATTGTGAACATGGGATCCATACATACGCGCGACGTCCGTGTCGCTTAATTTCATTGTCCAAACAGCTTTTGGGGGGCGTTTTGGGAGCTTGAGTTCGTACTAGATACGATCCGAGCATACGACGTGTGGCATCCCTACAACCAACGGACCTGCCGCTCCAGGGACGGGACCCGCCCCTGCGCCTCTTGGAGGGCCGCCGCCGCCGCCTCCCGGCGCGCCGCCGCCTCGGTCAGCGCCCGCTGCTGTACCCCCAGCGAGGCCGCCAAGCGGCGACACCGGCTGTCCAGCTCTTCCTTTCGGGAGGTGGCCTGATGATGCGCGGGATCACATGCAGGGCCCACAGGACGGAACGCAAGTGGTGGGATGGGCTCGCTCTTCAGCGTCGTCGATTATTTCGGGGAGGGTTGTGGCCTGATGACCAAGCGAGCCCAAGTAAGCGCCGCGGCAAGGGTCAATTGTGGTTCGTTCCCTTTGATTCTGGCCGCACCAAAGGCATCAATTCTTGTCCTTCAGCATTGCTGCCGGATGATGAGCGGCCTTGACTACTGCCGGCAGTAGTCGTCTGTCAAGAGTGGAAGGGCGGTCCGTGTATACCAGGGGCCGTATGACAGCAAGGATTAATCTTGTGCTGTGCGCACTGACATGTACGCAAGCTCAATCGATTGCGGTTTCGTCACCTGCCGCAGCAGCTTTTGCAAATCAAGGCGTCGCCGCTGCTCCTCGATGCGCTGAGCCCCAGCTCCTGCCTCGCCACTGACGCCGCCGCCGCCGGCCGCACTGACGGAGGCGGACGCCGCCGCTGCCGCCGCGCACGCCTGCTCTTGCAGCTCCCGGGCCGTAGCTGCTGCCTCACGAAGCTGTAGCAGCTTCGCCTCGCCACGCTGCAGCGCGGCTCCCAGATTGGCGACATGGGCCTCCTGTACGGAAATGTTACCGGGCACGCACGTGGGCCTAACTGAGCCCTGTGTCTGGACGATGAATATGGGTCTCCATTTCTTCGTTTGCCTATCACAGGACAGGCGGACAGCAGGAATCCTTCACACACAGGAAGTAAAAATACCCGCGCACCTGAGGAGCTCAGTCCTACACCGTACGCATACATCCCGCGCACGTGTACCGTATCCCAACAAACCATCCATCCGATCACTCTTCCCACCGCGGCCCCTGATGACCCGCCAACGCTACGGCACACCAGATGGAGCCGTGCTTGTCCCGCACCAGCTCGCCAAACCCTTGAAGTTAGGTTAGTATGTAGGATGTAGACTTCAGTATGTAGGAGATGCCCTAGCCACACACACACGCACTCCTGTTCTGCCTGCTTAAACAACACGCACACACGCACACACCCCGACACCGCCCTGGCCGCGGCCGCACCTGTCGCTGCAGCTTCGCGGCCGGTGGGTCAGCGGAAAGGTGCTCACCGCTGCACGCACCAGCAGCACCGCCCTGGTCGCATCCACCGGCCTCAACGTCCGCAGCAGCTCCCCCGCGCTGCAGCTCAGCCCGGAGTGCCGCCGCGGAGCGCCGCAGGGCCGCCTCCCTGGAGCGCCGCTGCCGGGCCGCGTCGTCTTGGGCCTAATGTACGGCAGCGAGAATGCCGGGAAGGTGCATGAGCGGTGAGCATGCCGATCGAACCGGTCGGTGGCGTGGTCGGTGACCGACCAACCGCATACGCGCGGGTGCTTGAGCCCCTGTGCGCCCGTGTCCGATTGCGCCCTCGTTGCGCGTCTGGTCTGGACTGTTTTTGCGTGTGGCGAGTGATGGCAGCAGGACAGCGCTGGCGCGTCGTGCAGCGTGCCACCGTGAATTCCACTGTGGATCCTCTGGCGGAGTCACCGTGGGAGGCCCGCGCGAGTCCGGAAGGATGTGGGTGCCGCCATTGTGCGACACCGAACGCATGCATGACCCCTTGGTTGGAGAAGGGAAACATATTACGAAAGCTTCAGTTACCGGTGGGCGCCGGGCACGCAGCTGCCCATCCAACTCCTGGCGTTGATGCCCTTATGAATTACGACCCGCCGCTGCCCGAACTGCCGGTCCCCTCCGCACGCCCACCTGCAGCCGTGCCTCCAGCTGAGCAATCCTGCCGCGGGCCCCCTCCGCCTGCAACTCCGCCTCGCGCAGCTGCCGCCGCAGCTGCTGCTGCTGCTTCTCTTGCCGCTGCTGCTGCTCCTCCCTCTGCTGCTGCCAGCCTGACGCGCCCTCCCACCTCGGCTCGCCGGTGGGCGCTCGAGGCCGCTCACCCTCGCCGGGCGGGTTGTGAGGCGCCGCTGCCACCGCTCCGGAGGTCGCGACAGGACCGCTGCCCACCCTGCGGCACACCATTCAAGATACAGCCAAGGGGGTCCAACAAACAGACATTATATCTATTGTTTTCATGTTCAGTCCATCGGTTATTGACATTTTCATCATCGGGACACCATGACCGGGCAAGAGATAGAGAGCCCGGACCGCCACGCCAGCCAGGGCTACGTGCCACGCCACGCCCGGGTGGCTTGATGGTGATCTAAATCCCGCGCTTCGGCATACAAGATAGCGGGTCCCGAAGCCTACGGCGCTCACCAGTACGCCCGGTTCCAGAGCGGCCTGCTGTTGCAGCCGCTGCCACCACCACCACCGCCGCCGCCGCCGCCGCCTCCCCGACCGGACGACGCCGCGCCGCCGGCGTCCTGCACGACGATCTCCCCGTCCGCCTTGAAGACCGCGCCGCCGTACGTGACCAGGTTGGGCGCCCGCTGCAGTCCGCCGCCACCGCCACCAGCCGCCTGAGCGGCCAGTGCCGCCTGGGGTGCACCGTGCATATGGTGTGCGATGGCGGAGACCGCCCAGCACGACAAACGAAGACCGTCGTGCGTCAGTCAGCCAGGACAAATAATAGGATAGCCTGCTTAGGCAACCTAAATTTTATTAGTGTTGCTTCATGGGGCCAGCCTCCAGGCATTGGCCATACCAAGCAATGACTACGGCAACTGCGGTTGCTTGATCATCAGCAGAGGACCAGTTGCTGAGGTCTGTATAAGACCCGCCCGCCGATCTCTTAACATGCAACCTCACGTTCGCGTCGGGCACCAGGCTCCAGCTGCCGAGCATGGACTGTAGGAGCTCCGAAACCGCCGCCGGCGCACCTGCAAGTACAGGCCGTACAGAGTTACTGGTTAGCACAGATGCGCTTTTGTGGAACGCCAAATGCCACAGGCATATGCACCACAAACGCGATAGCAACATCCAAACGATGGCGATAGCGTGCGGCCTATCATCCTGCCTGCGCGCCTTCACTGTCATCCCTGCTGTGCCCGAGACGTGCCAACGAAACACCACATGTCCTGTTTTGGCGGTCGCTGGCCCCACCCTGTGGCAGCAAGACGTGCGTCAACCACCACCAGGCAACAGCTGTCCATCTGCACCCACCCACGCACCCGATTCCACCCACCTGGAATCGGCTCCACCAGATCTGTCAGCGGCCGGGGCAGACTGCCGCGCTGGCCACCGCCGCCTCCGTTGCGCTCCTGGAGGTAAGGCGGCGGCGGCGGCGGCGGCGCCCCGTGCGGCTGTCGTTGTGGGTGGTGCTGTGGCGGTGCAGGTCGCAGCTCCGCCAGGATGCGGCAGGTGACCCGACCCACCCGCTGGGCCGTGAAGTGAGCAATCACCTGGGGGAAACAGCTTCCGCATGAATTGGTTTGGGCATATACCACATATCTGGGCCCGTTGGAACACCCGGTCGGTGACCACCTTGTAACGGAACAAACGACGCGGCATGCGCTTCGACATACGGTACGTCAAAGCAGCTCTCGATACATCAGATCCACGACATTTCCTGTGCAAACATAGCCATATACAATATATGTCAAACAGCTGTGCACCTGCTCGGCGGCAGCGCGGTCCGTCACCACCAGGCAGGTGGGCAGGTGGCACAGCTCCGCCAGCACCACATTGATCGGCACCTCCGGCTCCGAAACCCCTTGCAGGTGCTGCCGTACACGAAACACGTCGCACAGGCGGCCCAGCAGCCGGCCCCGCAGCGGCGGCGCCGACATGAGCTCCCGGATGGCCGCGTCGAAAGCCCGCCAGCGGCCGCCGCCACCGCCGGCGCTGCTGCTGCCACCACTACCGCCCTGTCCATCATCGGAGGGGTGACCACCGCCACGTCCGCCGATGGCTGCGCCGCCGCCGCTGTGACGCTCGCTGCCGCCGCTCTCCTCGCCGACGTCCTCCATCTCCTTCAGCTGCTGGTCCAGCATCTGGGCCCTGACCTGTCCACCAGCGTATCAGGTCCAATTCAGGAGCGGGAGGAACCCACCAGTAGGGGCTGAACTCAGTCATCCCGACGTGGCGGCCCGTACGTACTGGGTGGGTGTAAGGGCGGGGTCGCCCGCGGTCAGGCATGCACGTAAAGGGGCACGATCTCTCTAGCTGCTCGCCCCCTCCCCCTCGGTGAGTATCGCCATGCCCGTGTGCCAGGGCATCGTTTTCTGTACCATGGCTCAAATCACTCTCACGTGTGGAGGCGGCGCCGCTGCAGTGTCCTCTTAACCCGCACTTGATCGCCGCAATCCCACGGGCATGCCACCTCCCATCCTTCCCCTACCATATACATTGTCTAAGGCAACACCAGCGCCCAACCCCCCTTATTGAGTATGTCCACCATTTTCCTATACCCTCCCTCTATCATCACAACTCCAAGGGCAGCACCAGCAGCTCCGCCACCCACACATACACGACGTGCCTGTGCCTCCGCCAGCTCCCCCTGCGCCTCTGCCAGCGCCGCCTCGTCTCCGCCGGCCGGCACCGCACGGGCCCCCGGCTCGCCCTGCCCTGCTACCACCGCCGTTGTCGGGTCGGATGCCGCTAAAGCTGCCAGCTCTGCCGTTGCGGCGTGCAGCCGCTCCCGCAGCTGCCGTACAGCTCCCTCCCGCTCGGAGGCGGCTTTCTGGCGGGCGATCTCCAAAGCTTGCTGGGCCTAAGGCTCACAGGTCACACACACGAACGTGGGCATGGCCATTTTGTCCTTGAAGTCGGTTCCAACTTCCAAGCCTTGTTCCCCTCTTGCTTAATCTCCGCAGCGGGCCACGAGGTGTTGCCATCAAGGCCAGGCCGGGAGATATATAGAGGTGGCACCAACCTCTAGTTTATTCTTTGACAGAATGAACGCTACCACAAAAATCTGTCGGAGTCCCTCCCCCGTCAGGCCCCACATACACCACGCAAAGCCCTCACCAGCTGGGCCTCAGTCCGCAGCGCCGCCTGCCGCTCCTCCGCGGCTCTGAGCTGCTTCTCAGCCGCGGCCGCCTGCCGCGCCGTCGTCGCCGCCGCGCGGGTCGCCGCGGCCACCGCAGCTGAAGCCGCCGCCGCCGCGGCTGCGCCTCGTGCCTGCAGCCATTGCAGCCCACCAGCTACACAATGTCAGACCCACACATGCCTGCTTGGCACCGCCTCTTCGCGCTGCCCCCCGGCACTGCGATGGACTCCGCAAGACGTCGCATGGCGGTGCAACACGCCTAATGCGGGAAACATCTAGACCAACGGTAGGTGCAACCTAGAGGCTGCCGCACGGGACCCCTCGGAGGAGCGAAGCCCCTAGCCCGCTATCCATTCTGTTTCAGCCCAACTCCTATACATATATATTGGTGCTTGGTTTGGGTCGGGCGGGTCTCATATCTAAACACACACCGCCGTGTCGTCCCAAACCGCACCGGCTTGACAGCAGCGGTGTCCGCCTCCGCGCCATCCGCATCCACAGCCCCGGCCTCACGCTCCAGATGTTGCGCCGCTTGGACCTGCCGCTGCAGCTCCGAAACCTGCCCCTCCGCCAGCACCAGCTCTGCACGCCGCCCCTCCAGATCGGCCTGCAGCTCAGCCACTCGCGCTTCAAGCCGCGCCACGGCGGCCGCCGCACCGGCCTCCTCCTCGCCATGCACGGCCGTGGCGGCCTGAGCTTTGGCCAGCGCGGCTCGCCGCTCCGAAAGCTGTCGTAGGACACGTGGGTACGCCGCGACGCCGTAACGATGGGAAAGCGCGGCAGACGCCGGAACAGCGCGAGAAGGAATGGAAAGGGGTTTGGGAAGCAAGCGGGTGAAGAGTCGAAGGACGCACAGCGGCGCGCAATGGACCCGGGCCCGAGTATTATTTGAAGGGCAGTGATGGCCTCATTCGAGACTTCCGTATGCAATCGATATCTCTGAACAACTGACCGTATATCCGAGATTAGGATCCAACATGTCGTGGCGGGCGTCGTTCGATACAGGTTTGACATAATGTAAGCGTTACAAGGCCGACCCCCGGTTTGTAAAGCAACGCCGCCAAAGGACCTTGCCGCCATTGCGCCAGCCAGCCACCTGCCCAAAGTCCCTCACCGACACCGCCCACGCGCACCTTGGTCTCCGCCGCGTTCTTCTTCGCCGTCGCCGCAGCTGCCTCGCGGCCCGCTGCCGCGTCGCGCTCCTCCGCTGCCCTTGCCGCCACGCCCAGCGCCTCCTCCCTCAGTCGCAGGTCCGCGACCCGCTCCTCCGCAGCCGCCTCCTGCCAGCGGGTTCGGAGCGCCCTTTCAGCGGCACAGACGGGTGCGATGATAAATGCCCCCCACACCAAAGTGCACCCACGCGACCCAGATCATTCGTTTCGAGGCGACGGCCGCGGTAGTAGCCGCGTCCACCCATAGCAGGCAATAGGCAACCCGTCCACCAGTGACACTGAATGCATGCGCCAACGCCCACACGCAACCCGATACTGATAGACCGCAACTGCAACCTGAGAAAGCTATAACCACAAGTCCTGCTGCAAGGGCAATGATAACCGTGCTGACATTGACGTCGGTCCCCACCTGCTGTCTTGCCGCCTTGAGCTGCCGCTCGCGGCGCTGCAGCTGCCGCCGCCGCAGCACGTCCCTCCGCTTGGCCAGCTGCCCCATCGCAGACAGGTAGGACCGCCAGCGGGACACCACCGGCGCCAGCGCCTCTCGCCTCTCTCGGAAGCTGGACAGGCCGGCAACGGTGGGGCGGCGCGGTGGCGGCAGTGGATGCGACGTGCTGGGGTACCGCATAGGGGATTGGCAGGCTACACAAAACATGCGCTGACCACCAAGGCAAAGATTCAGAGGAGATAACACAACCCATTGGGGGATAACAGAGCGGCATGCACCTCGAGGTGGCTGGGCTCCATGATATCGCAGGTACGGCCCTGCAACCCGGTGATAAGCCTGGCGGCCCTGGCGCCCCTGGCATCTCCGGCACCCGGATTCACGAGGTACCCTCACCCGCTCACCCTGCCGCGCGGACGTCCTGCTCGTCCAACTGTACGGACGTCTGCCGTATCTCATCTTCCACGGCTGCCAGTCGCTCCTGCGGGGCGCAACACCGGCCGTTGCGGAACCCACCGTTCGTACTTCCCCCGCTCTGAACACGATTGTGCCATGAGGCGCAGCCCAGGTCCGTTGCCGCCCTGCTGCCCTTACCCCGCGACGCGTCCGCATGGCACCTTTGTCCTTTAAGTGCTTGAGGCCTTGGTCCCAAGGACGCATTAGGGCATGTCTCACACATCAGGGGTACATGGGGTGTCCGTTTCGTGTTATAGCTTTGTGTTAACACTGGACCACGCGGTTTCTCTTTGATTCTGCGGGTAATATCCAACAACCATGGCCGGTCACGCTTCCGCCCCCGGTGTGCACCCCGCACGAATTGCCACGCACGCTACGCCTCCGGCTTTGCACTGTGTGCCCTCCCAGCCCCCCCACCCACCCGCCCTCCCCCACCTGGAGGTGCCCCATGCCCAGCAGCGCCTCCACGTGTGCCAGCAGCCGCAACGGCTCGGAGACGTCCACCGCCGCACCTCGCCGCGCCTGGGACACCACGTAGCGGTCGACGGCGGGGCCGGGGCAGATGCCGTACGGCCGCAGCTCCGCCGCCAGCTCCTCCTTTGCAGCGTGGGGGGAGGGTATAGGAAATTGGTAGACATATTTATGGGGGAAGGGGGGGGCCGGCAAGCAAAAGCGTTATTCGTGCAGCACAGAATGATGGCTGTGGCCTGTGGGGCCACGACAAGCTGTGGGATCACGATACGGTAGCACGATTGCAAATTTGCAATATCCACCAGGAGCCGCAGTAAGGAGGCATTCTCGTTTGGAAGGGTCTGCAACGAAAAGACGGCAGGTCGTGGCGGCCGTGAAGAATAGGGTACGGAAGGTACGGCAGGTAGCCTGCGACCGGGGCTCTCTTCGGCGGAGTCGGCACGTTGCAGAGACGACGCTGAGACCAGGACCAGAGGTTACGGTATCTGGCCCAGATCGTGTTACCCAGATTGCTTTGACCCAAATTACTTGTGACCCAGATCACCCGACCCAGATCGTTCGCGCGCAAGCACGTCGTCGTACCTGGGTTGCCTTCCTCCACCGGCCGCTACCCGCGGGGAGTTCCAGCCGTGTCACCGTCACCGCGCCGCAACCGCCTCCGCCACCGCCACCGCCACCGCCACCGCCACCGCCACCGCCACCTGCGCCGCTACCGCCGGCCCCTCCATCTGCTTTGGTTGGCGCCGTCAGGACCAGCCGTCGCTCCACCCGCACAGTCGCGCCGCTCGACGCCTCAAATGTGACAGCCACATACGGCGTCGGCCGCGCCGCTGCGACCAACTGCTGCTGCGCCGAGCTGCGTTCACGCAGCCCGCGGCTGGCTGCTGGGCCCGCGCTTGCGATCTTCGCATCGGCACCGTTGCCGAGCAGGGGCGGCGCGGCGGCGGCGCCAGCAGCAGCAGCGGCGGCGGCGGCAGCGACCGCTTCGTTGCTGTAGTAGCCCTGGCTGATGAGGGATGCCAGGTTGCGTGCCCGCAGCAAGTGCCGCCCGCCGCCCAGCGCGAACGCCAGGCACTCGCCCTGCACACCCGAGGCGCGCGAGGAAGCACGGTGGCAGTGGCGCGTTACAGCGGAGGCCTGCCAAACATTTGTGTACAGCCCGGGTTTCCCAAAACGCACGCAAAGCGTTAGGAACTTAGGTTTGCGTGGCAGCGCACAGACCCAAGACCCAAGACCAGCGCACCGGTACGTCATGACGCCCGTGGGCCGCAACGGGAGGTTTCTGCGTGTGGCGGCGCGGCGGGCGCACTATTTTTCGATGACCCAGATCAACCCAGGCCAACCCAGATCAACAGCGCCCGCAGTCAGCCAGAGTCATCAGCCGTATACATGCCCAAGCTCGCGCCCATGTCCCGGGACCCACCAGGACACTCTTGCCGCAGCCGTTTGGTCCTACGATACAGACTAGCCCGGCGTCCGGCAGGGAGACATCGACGCCGTCGCGGAAGCACTTGAACCCTGGGTGCGGCAGTGGAGGAATGGAGGAGCTGAGCCCGTAATGTGTTCCAATCAGAGGCGAAATGGGCGTTGAATTACTTTCGTCTGTAAGCGATACATTGTGGACCCCCTTGATGTCTCATGTTCATGATGTTACAGTGGACTTCGCTGGTCATGATGTCTTGCCCACAGAGAGGTGGTGGTGAGGGAGATTGTGAAGTGCTGACCCGTGGGTCGCATTGCCGGGGCGACACGAGCTGCGGGTGGGGGGCCGAATACGCTTTCCGGGGTTATACAGTGTGGTGGCGCTCCTCGCATGCACGATGTTGATACTGTCCAACTGGAGCAGTAAAATGCGTTCTTGCCATGTGGCGCGAACAGCTCACAAGCATACAGCAAACAGGCCCAAACTCCAGAACGGGTAATTGCAGTCAGAATATGACTACGTAAGCAAAACGCTGTCTGCGACATACCGCAAGCCTCGATGCGCACGACTCTGCTCAGAGGCTGCTGTAAGCTCACGTTCCGGACCTCTTCGCCTCCCCGCGGCATTTGACCAGGCTTCACGGGCGCAGTAGTGACTTGAGTGTTATGAAAAATTTAGGCCTCAGATTTTCCAAATCGCTGATCTTCATGCCAAGTTACAGACGTGCTAGCATTCCCCCGAAACCAAGCAAGCCTTTTCCAAGTACACTCTGATCCGGATGAAGAGAGGAATCCGTGTTATGAAAATGGCAGAAGACTTATCCTACAAAGCTTCATGGGCGCCAAGCATGCCCCATTCCTACCAAAATCGCCGGCAAGCGGGCGTGCGGCCCCGGGCCAAGTTGCGTGAGAACTACGCGTACCCGAAATCGGTGGGTACGCACTTGCAAGGTCACGCTGTTGGAAGAACTTGGCTATCGCGACCACAGTTTTCGTTGCAGGCACCAACGTATCCAGCCCTGTATCCGCGTTACCTCACGAGAGCTTCGACTGGACCCAGAACCAAAAAACACGTCAAAACGCAACCCGTGTTCCGGTGCTGCAAGACCTGACCGCACTGACATCAAAGACAGGGTACTGGCTCCGTGACCGCAACAGAAACAACGCAGGGGACATCTTGGAAAACTCCCCACCATGGCATTCGCTGCGTCACACCGCGGCGTCCTCCACCACATCCCCAAGCAAAACATGAGGAGCCGCACGCCCTCCCTATCTGCACCTCTCCCTAAAATGACGCGCCCTACACTTACAACAATGCGGGCTTCCACCCGAACCCCCATCCCCTCATTGGCCGTTGAGCTTCTTGAGCAAGATTTCCTTCATGAGCCCGGGGTTGACCCGCCCCTTGGACTCCTTCATCACTTGCCTGCAAGCCAGTCAACAAAGAGCACACATCGCGCGCTTTGAGCGATGATGTGACGGCAGCAAAACGCCCCAGGCCTAGGGCATCATAATTGCGATGACAGCAGGAGCGGATTTGACCCAGGCAGACGAACGGCAACTTTCGCGAAGCCTACACCGTGTTTACGCTTAGGAGGGCTCCCCCTACGCTCGGCCATAAAGTTCAAAACCACGCGCGCTTTTCTTCACGCTCGCCGTCGACAACCCCTCCCCAAGCAACCCAGTGCACTCACCCCTCGAAATAGCCCTGCAGCTTGGTCTTGCCGGACCGGAATTCCTACGTGGCGGGGCAAGAGCGGGCGCCAAGGCGGGGAATCAGCCGGCAGGACCCTAATGCTGGGTGCCAGCTGCAGGAAACCAACCACAACGTCTGCCGCTGTGCTGCGGTTCGCCCGTTCCAACAAGCCTCATGCAGACAGCAGGCTTTGTTCGCGCTGTCGATGCGTCGTGCCAGAACTGTGCACAAACCCAACCACAAAGCAGATTACATTCATGCTCTTGCTGCTGTGTCACGGGTTGCACCGCCACCACGGCCCTGGACGCACAAAAAACGTTCCATCACTCTTATTTCACACTACAGACCGCCGTTCCGTACAGCGGCATGCAAGGTGCCGCCGCCCGCGCCCTGGCCCCCATCGTCCCTCAACACCCAGCACCCAAGGCGCTCCCCACCCCTCCGCGCACCTGTAGCTGCTTCTGGTTGGCGTCCAGCACCTTGTCAATCATGGCTCCGATGGCCGCCTCGTCGCTGATCATCAGCAGCCCCCGCTTCTCAATGTGCGCCCGGACCCCTACAGGCGACGCGGGCAGGGCCCAGAGAAGGTCAACGCAGAAGGCCGCGGAGGACGGGTGAGCACAGCGGGAATCTTCTTAAAGGATTCAATGAATCTTTGTAACTTGATCTAGGCCAGGTGTCACGTGTGCCAGTCCTCAGACCAAGGGGGACCGACAGCTATGACGCACACAGCGAGGAGGCACGCAAGCGGCAACGTGCTCCGCTGTCCGCGGACCTCAGCCCAGCACCACGCGCACTGGAGCTCCGAACAGTACCATAAGCCCTAGTGCCTAAGTCCCCGAGTCCCTAGTCGCGACCCCCACGCCACCCGCCTCCCTCACCCTTGTTGCCCTTGCCCTGCAGCAGGTCGGGCAGCACCTCCTTGGCGATCTTGCCGCTGATGGTGTTGTCCTCAATGAGCGAGATCATTTCGGCCAGGGCGGCGGGGGTGATGGCCAGTCCGTCCATACCGATCTTGGACTCCTGCACGGAGGGAGCCATGGGGTGAGGTGGGTATGACTGGGACAGTACCCCTTGCGTGTGTCCTTAACAAAACAGCAGCCGAGCCAGCACCTGAGGGATGCTTCACCGACTGGTACCGAGCCCAGACTACCATTACCACCTCCCCACACCCGCCTGGCCGGGCGAGTTTCACTCCCTCACTCACGCAGCCCAGGCCTAGCAGCGTGCCGTACCTTGCAGTACGCCATGATGTCTCCCTGAATCCAGTTGGCTGCCGGCTTGACGGGCGCCCCCAGGGCCAGCACCGCATCGAACAGGTCCGAGGTGGCGGTCTCGTCCGTCAGCACGGCCACGTCACCCCGGGTCAGGCCCAGGGACAGGTAGCGGGCGCGCTTGGCGGCGGGGAGCTCGGGCATTGACGCCTGCGAGGGCGACCCACATGCGGGTTCGGCGGAAAGCGCCGCGCAGCCATTACAAGTGCATTGCACACTCCGGCAGTATCAGAAAGAAGGAACAGCGCACGCAGACACGTGGCATGTTGACTGGATACGGTAATGTGTGGCGCTTGGCTGAGTCCGGCGCCAGAGGAGTATACGGTATCAGGCCGTGCTCAGCCGCACGCAGGGAAGGAGGCCGCGCACCTTGACCTGGTCGATGAACTCGTCCGACACGGTCAGGGGCGGCAGGTCAGGCTCCGGGAAGTAGCTGCAACGAGGGCGGCGGCGTAACGGTGGGCCAGGGCATACGGTCAGCCGGTCAGCCGGTCCAATAAGCCGGCGAGAACTAGCCCCGGGGCCTTGGCTCTACATTGGGTGAGTATTCACAGGCGAGATTATCGTGTTGGGTTCGTTCCATCTCCCACACACCCCATCTGGGTTCATGCTGAGCTTGGCTGTACTTTTCGTTTACCCCCCGTTTGAAATGTCTACCAGATTCCTATATCTCCCCAATCCGCCCCTCACGCCCCATCCTCGAGCCCCCACCGGTAGTCCGCCAGCCCCTCCTTCTTCCTCATGGTGTTGGTCACCAACTTGATCTCGTCCCACAGCCGCGTCTCCTGGACGATCTCAGCGCCGCGACCCGCGCGGAGAAGCGACACCTGGACCCACATGCACATGCACATGGGGCAGCACCCGTCCACAGCACCGGTCGGATCATGAAGGGCTCAATCTATGGTCATGGCTCACGGCTCACGGGCACGGTACGCAGAGGCGCGGTGTCGGCGGCCTCCAGCGGGAAGCGGCGGGAGCCAGCCGGCAGCCGGGAGATGCGGCAGGCATGGCGGGCGGCCAGCTCGCGGGTGGCGGCACCGCATACCGGGCTTCAGCAGGTCGCTCATCGAAGCAGGTCGCGGCGGGTCATTCAGCGCGCCGAAGGACAGAGCCTACCGCCCATGCCCGAGTCCATGTCCGAGCCATACACCACGACCCAAACCAAAGAGTTGGGAGCTCTCCGCCGCGCGTGGCACAACATGGCTCCCACGACCTTCTCCGCCCTCTCTATTCGACCAGGCACGTTCCCCCCCAAGCCCGGCCGCACCTGCCGGTCGATCTCGAAGTCTATGGCCTTCTGCATGTTCGAGAAGCTGTTCATGTTCTTGATCTCCACGCGGGTGCCGAACTTGGAGCTGCCGCGGGGCCGCACGCTCACGTTCACGTCCACACTGCGTCCAGGGAGGGCGGCCACGCAGGGCGCGGGGGAAAATTGAAATCCGAAACGAACCCGGGCGCGGGGGAAGGGCCGGCTGCGGCGGTGCGGCTGTAAAGGTGTGTGGACGTGTGACCATGGACGTGCAACTTCTGTAATGGAGGGAGCATGCGCGCGCCGGCGCGCGGTCTTCCAGAGCCGCACTGAAGTGTGACCTGACAAGGTACGGAGCTGAGTTGAGCACACGTCGCACTCACCGGACATGGGATGTTGAGTTTGTGAGTCGAAGCCTCGTGATTCGCCTGGAGAACCTTAGACTCTGCCCGATCCCGTGCTCGTCGCCGCCACGATGCCATCCGTTCCCTTCGCCCCTTACATCATCAACCCAACCCCTCACCGCATGGAGCCCTCCGCCATGTTGCCGTCCGTCACACCGCACGTGCGTAGCATGCGCCGCAGCTCCTCGCCGTACGCGGCCGCGTCCCGCCCGCTGCGCATGTCGGGTGCGGACACGATCTCCAGCAGTGGTACCCCTGCGCGGACCCGTGGGTCAATTCCCCCCACCCACCGCAGCGGCGGCGGGTAAGCGGCGAACCAGATGCAGTCAGACTTGAAGGCATCGCATTCTTTGTCTACCAAACTGTGGAGGTTATGGCAGGATTATTTTGTGTGTTTGAATTTTTAAACCCCACAGCCCAGCCGCACCCACCCGCCCGGTTGTAGTCCACCAGTGAGTAGTCCGCCCCGCTCAGACGGTCCGCCCCAGCGTACACGATCTTGCCCGCGTCCTCCTCCAGGTGGGCCCTGATGATGCCGAAGCTGCAGGAGGAGGAGGGGGAGGAGGGCGTGAGGCGAGGGGCGTGTGCCAACACGGGTAGAACAGACAGACAATAAAGAAATGAAGGGGCAGGAAACGCGGGACCGGGACTTCTGACTCAAGGAAGACACATTGCAGGGGCGAGGAGACACCCCGGACCAATGTATGGTTGCACATCCGAGCCGGCTGCTACAGGTGATGCCGTACTTCAAGGTTCCCGAAACGATCAGGTAGGCCTCCGGGAACTGGCCCTGTGCTCCGAGACCACCTCCTCCAGGAGCCCATATCGCCGTACCGTACCTCTTCATCTGGCCATCCACCTCGACCTCCAGCCGACCCCCGTTGCAGATGGGTTCATCGTACTGGCTGATCTGGTAGCCCTGCGGGAACGTGATGCATGGCGCGGACAGCTGGTGGTGTGAACGCGCCCTGTGTGTGTATTAATACGCGTCTCACACCCCCAGTCTATTAGGGCGGCTCGGGTCCTCGCTCTCAGGGCTGGGTCGGGTGCGCTGCACATGATGGTTGCTGGTGCACTTGGCGGCAACCGCGGTCGCGCCGCTGCGCGTCGTCGCGCGGCCCTAACTTCCTCCGTCGCGTATGTATCCTACGTGGCTGCATGTGCTCTGTGTCTTCCCGGCCTCAACCGGGTCACGGCGCCCCATTCCTTACCAGAGCCCAGCGGCCCAAGGCGCGCACACCTGCATACCTCCCGAACACTCTGCAGGTATGCACCTGCCCAACCACCGCCCACGGCGCACTCCCCACATATCCTTACCCGATCCGCCCATACCTACAACCGTTTCTTGGTCTGCTTTTCTTGAACCCATCATCGCCCCACCCCACGAGGTGCCACCAGCTGCAGCTCCCGCCCCCGGTGCGCCCCTGACGCCCCCGCACCTTGGGCAGGTCCGGGTAGAAGTACTGCTTGCGGTCAAACTTGGACACCCGCGCGATGTCCGAGCCCAGCGCCAGACCCGCCCGCACGGCCAGAGTCACCATCTCGGCGTTCAGCACCGGCAGCGTGCCCTGCGCCCAAACAGCAACAGGCCAGCGAGCCCCCAGCAAGCAGCCGCCAACGGCAGTTGGTGTACAGTTAGCAAGTGCGGCAGCCGAGTCGATGCAGCCCGGTGCACGCCCGGTTCATACCACTGTGCCACCCCGGCGCAACCCCAGGTTGATGTGGGTCGATTTGGGTCGAAGGGTGTCACTGCCAACCGCGATCGCGATAAGCCCTCCCTCACACGCCGTGTCGAAAAGGAAGCGGCGAGACCCCCAGTCCCCGGCGCCGAGCACACCACTGCCCCGACACACGCGCGCAATGAGCAGATCTGCCCAAGATAAGGAGGACACACCACACATGGGCTCTGCTGCGTGCTGGCCCGTCGTCGACGCACTCACTTCGCCTTTCTCATCCAGACCCCGCTCGTTGTTCGGGGCGTGTATGGCTGTTCGGTGTGTCGGCTCCTGAGTACCCAGCCGGGACTGCCGTACCATCTCGATGGCTGCCCCGCCCCACCTTCACTGTACGAGGAATGCATGCCTTCCCCGTGTCCCGCTACTACCCCACCCCCGGGGCCCCCAGCGGTTCCGCAGCGCAGTTCCCAGACCCCACCCTGCAGCTCCTCCTGCGCATCGATCCGCAGCACCCGACCTGCGGGATCTCACTGCCACCCCTCCTCCCCACCGCTGACCTTCTCTCTGGCATTCAGTGTCGGACAGTTTCAACTGCCTCAACCGATTTCCTCCCCACCGCCGTACCCCGCTGCAACCCACCGGGTGGCCCAGACACACTGGGCACACATTGCTGTTGGGCTCCGATCCGAACTCGGAGGGGCAGCTGCAGAAAGCCTTGGTGCGAGTCAGCAGCTGCACGTGGCACTCAATGCCGATGACGGCCTCGTACTCCAGCTGCACAGCAAGGGTGCGACAGCAGGGCGCGGGGGCGGCAGGGTCACCGGGGCGTCATGCGGGGGCGTGTGCGCTGCTGTTCGATTGTATCCCTCCGATGCCGGCGGGTCCAGAGCCCGAAAGAACGTGGGGCCGCCAACGAGACTGAGCGGATGAGCGCCGATGCGATGAGTTGCTCCTGATATGGTGATTTGGATAGCCGGCAGAACAGGTGGCTCGCTTAACATTGCGCTGTACACGGCTAATCCACATCAGGGATGTGGATTAGGTTAGGGAGTATGCGGTCTCTGCCCGATGCACTGAAGCCCACGGTTTCCGTATCATACCATCAATAAGGAATGCCAGCTGTTTAACGTCCCCTTTGCATTCTTTCCATGCTGTGTGCCGCTGGCCAGCTGACGGGGTCGGCACGTACCTCGGACCCCACGGGAGCGGCGGCCTGTGCGGGTGGTGCGGCTGTCGCTGCGCTCCGGCACGCCACCGCCCTGCCTCCTAGCGCGGGACCTTGGGCGACGCACGCGGCCAGAGGTCTGCAGGAAAGCGATGCCTGGTATCCAGTCGCCGACACTGCCACTGCAGGCGAGGCAGGCAGTGTTGCTGCCGCGGTCGCCGAGGTTAGATGACGGACTGGCGCCCGTGCATAGTTCTTGCTGATCGATGTGAAAGGCTTAGGGGCAAGAGCGTGAGGAGTAGGCTGCAGAAGGGCTGCACAGCGCGGTGCGGATGCGCCGGCCACAACTGGGTTTGAATGCATGGCTAATGTTTTTACAAACAAACCAACTCGATGCTGTGAGACACGGGCCGCGAGAAATAGGGCAGCCAGCGTAAAAGCGAATGGGATAGAAATTCAACACGATACAAGGAAATGGATGGAATAACTGCCCCTAATTACTCTCCACCAGACCAGGCGTTGACCGCGCTAACTGTGAGCGCTCAGATTCGCATTCCCTGCGGTTGACTGTTTTTTTCACTGCAGGTACGACGAGCATGACGGGAGAGAGTCGACGGCGTGCACGTGGCCTATCGTTCTGTTGAGGGCATTCACCTATCTTGTCATAATTATAAGTCGGTGAATAAAGCTCACGCACCTCGTCCACTGGAAGTGCTTCCGAACAGTGCTTGCATTTTACAAAATGGCCCGACTAAAGGTCATCGTTTTGTCAGTCTGTATGCTTTTCTTTGGGACTATTAACACTTTAACAACCAAATTCCAGGTATTGAGAATAATTGTTTTTTTCGCAGCGGCTGCGGGACTCCGTTGGCCTGAGCGTTGTGGCCTCCCCCATCGTGCAAATGGCTTCATGGCATTGATTTGAGTACAATGATTTGAGTACAACTGTTGTGTGGTGTTACTACCAAAGCTTGCCTGCAAGTCTGAGTGGGCCCAACTACAGGCAGGCTGTCCCGCGCGGCAACACTCCGCTGAGGCCACCCGCCTGCCTCTGCTTGCGGATGCCCTTGCTCCTTACAGGACATGGTCGTGGTAGATCATACACCGGATGGCAAACCAATCATGTTCAACCACCCTGCCGTACAGGCAAGTGTCAGCTCACGCCCTGCTGCCCGCAGTGCCGCGCGCGCCAACATGTCGCGCGCCAACACGCCAGGAACAGTTTTGGCAGTCTCAGACATGGGTTCCGCAAACGGCAGCACGGCAGCAGCAGGGGGTGGGAGGAAGGCGTAACCCTGACGCTAAGATATGCGTTGCGGATGCGGGAGGCACACTTCGCCGGTTTAGTTTCCCGTTTCAAACCACAGTTCTTGGGTTCCCCTACTGCGCTTTTTCTCCGCCAGCTTACCAGGGCGGCCGCGCCTGGGCCGCGCAACCCTTGTGAATGAATGAATGTTACCAAAAGGGATCAACCCTTGTGTTCTATGCAACCGCATCCCCACAGCGTCCCTCACCCCTCGCCAAGCCGGACATCTCCCTGACCCATACGCTCCGTGTCCCCATCCGCTACACCGTTCCTCTGCGAACCCCTTTTTACACCGTTCCTCCTCTCCCACCGTACGTAGTCGGCCTTCATGTTCTTCGGTGAGATGCTCTGCCTGCTGCCCTTCTTCTTCATGGAGTGGAAGTACTCGGCCGCGAAGAACCGCGTGAAGCGGCGCGCCGAGCTGCAGCGGCTGGGCCCCAGCTTCCGGATGCGGCGTGTGCTCATCTTTGCCATCCCCGCGGCGTGCGACGCGGTGGCTACCACGCTGCTCAACGTCGGGCTCTTCTACACGTGAGCCCTTGCGCCGGATGCTCTAGGTGCTTCTGAACCTGGCGCGTCAACCCCCGCCCCTGAACTGTATCAGGCTCTCCCACGGTGTGCATCACACCGTGGGAGCCTACGGGTGTCACACCGTGTCCTCTCCTCACTCTTTTTGCTCCCTGTCAATCCTCCCCGGGTCCGCTTCCCCTGCCCCACCAGGTACGCCTCCACCTACCAGATGCTGCGTGGCACGCTGGTCATCTTCGCGGGCTTCTTCACCATCGTCATCCTGCGCCGCACCCTCTATATCCACCACTGGCTGGGCATGGTGCTCATCACGGGGGGCGCAGCCCTGGTGGGAGCCGCCTCGGTGCTGTCGCCCGGCCGACACAGCGACCACACGGATGGGCAGAGCAACGTCGGCTTCCCGGCGGGTGGCGCGGGGTCCGCTGCGGAGCCGGGCGGGGTACTGGACCTGGCGGGAGACGGCGGTGGCGCGCCGGGGCTGCAGCTGCTGGTGGGCGCGAGGCGGCTGGCGGTAAGCGGGGGAGGGAAGGGGAATTGTAGGAAATTGGTAGGGGGGAGGGGAGAAGAGCGAGGGCTGTGCATTTGTGCGTGGGGCGGGGCGGCGTGTGTGATACCTTCGGTAGACACTGCATCCGATTTGTGTGTGTGGGGGGGGGGTGGCGGCGGCTGGGCCGTAGCGAGGAGGTGAAGAGGGTGCGTGTGCGTTTGGGGGAACAGCGCAGCGACAGATGCGGAGGAGCCGAGGATGCCGGGGAACGCGGGCGGGGCTGGGTACTTGAGAAGCGGGCCACCCGAGCGGTATGCGCCTCTTGTGCGGGCTTGCGCCGTGCTCCGACCTTAACTTCGACCGCATATCCGTGTTTCTTGGGATAGTGCCAGAGAGGCCCCAGGGCTTGCCCTTCTCATTTACCCCCGGTTATGCATCGCACCGTCGCTGGGCGGTGGCTCCTACCCCGGTCATACGCTTTATACCTTGCGGCGTGCAGCCGCTCACCGGTTCTCCCCTGGACGGTAGGATGCCGGGGGGGGGGGTGGCTGCCGGATGAGCCACCGGACACCCTCTCTTGGGCCGCGTGCGCCCGTTGGGGCCCCCCCTGACGCTCCTTCAGGGCCTTATGCTGGGCGGTGAGCCCGGTGTGGAGTCCTCTTCGGCGCCCCTGTTCGGCGACCTGTGCGTGGTGGCAGCGCAGGCCTTCACAGCGTTACAGGTACGGTGCCAGTGCCGACCGGCGTTACAGGGCGAGGCCATGTCCATCGGCGTTGCTGAGTCATGGAGGAGTGGGTGCCGCGCCCACTTGGGCGGGCTATGTCCGGAGGGGCGCGTGTGGGGCTGTTATGACAGGTGCTCAGGGCTGGCCCACGTGGGCCGGCGGGCGGACAGCGCAATCGTTGCGTGGCGTGGCGTTGGCGGTTATGGTGGGATGGAGGCTAGACAAGCCCAGGCGAGCTCGGCGAATCGCTGGTTGATCCCGCATAAGATCCTGAACATCGTACTACAGACATTTCGTGCGTCGGCGCGTCCGCCTCCCGGTCTTGCTGGAGGCGGACGCACAGAGGGCCGCGCCTGGTCGTGAACGTGTGTTACGAGGACCTCCGGGCTCCCTTCCCTTCGTCACAGCCTCTAGCACAGCCCCATCTTTCACCTTCCCAGCTTGTCGCCGATTATTTATCGTATGTTGTTTTATCCCGTCCGATCCCCCCGTCAACCCCACTGCATCAGTGCGTCCCCCAACACCCACATCCCCGGCCCCTTCGCCTTCCCCCGCTCACCTTCACGCCTGACCCCGCCCCTCCCGCCGGACCTTTGCTCTGGCAGCAGCGCAGTTTGTAAATGTCTACCTACCAATTTCCTGTACCCCTGCCGGCCCCTCCCTCCTCTCCTCAGTTCATCCTGGAGGAGAAGTTCGTGGCGCAGTACCGGGTGCCTACCCTGCTGGCGGTGGGGCTGGAGGGCATGTGGGGCACCGCCATCTGCGCGGTGGCGCTGCCCGTGCTGGCGCTGGTGCGCACGGGGCCCTACCACCGGCCCATCGACTCGGCGGTGCGGGTGAGCCGTGAGCCCGGGGACTCAGAAGGACACCAGACCCGGAAACGAACCCGGGCGCTGCGAGCCTGGGGAGATGGGGCCGTCCCGTGCGAGTTGTGAGAAGCGATGCGCCTATGAATGAATGAACCTTACAGCGGACCCCAGCGCCTGTGTGAAATTAATAAGGCGCGCGCGCACGTACCATGTGAGTACAAAGGACAAGCCCAGAACGAATCCGGTAATGCCAACCACACGACGACGAAGCGGAACCCCACACCGCGCTGTTCTCTTCCGAAGTTGCGATGCATCAACCCCCGTCCCGTCCGCCGCCGTGTCCATCAGGGATGTCGGTTCCGTGGTTGCCCTTGTTGCCTCCCAAGGTGTGGTTCCCTCACCCGCTTTGGGCTGCTCTTGGGCTGCTTGCTGCTTGCCCTCTTTACGCACTGCACCCACCATCGACAGGCCTTCCAGGAGGTCGCAGGCGACGGACGGCTGACGGCATCGGTGCTGGTGACCATCCTCAGCATCGGGTCGTTCAACTTCTTCGGCATCTCAGTGACCAAGGTGGGGTCGGCCGCGCGAAGGCGGCCATGGCGTGGGTGAAGATGGGCGACGGCCGCGGGGTCGGGGCGGGGGCGGGGCCGTGGCGTTGCGTGCAGTCTCAGTCGTGTATGCCGTTTTGCGGCATGCGAGCAAACCCGTCAGGCGCTCAGAATCCTCACATACCAGCAAATATGCTGCTGATTACCGCAGCCGGGATGCGTTACACCGCCGACGCGACCCAAGCCCACAAGGGTTTCATCTCTGCTGTGCCGCGTGTCGAGCCCACATCCGCAGAGGTCCTGGGTCGAGTCAGCTATGCGCGGAACAGCTCTCCTCGGGGATCTTCGGCCTGATACACTCAGTAGTCTCCTGGCGGCACCGCAGGGCCATGCTTTCTCTCCTTCCCCCGGCATGGCAGCTGTCACCACCTCCGTGCCCTGGCCCGGTGCCCCCTGATTTTTCTTGTTATACCCCTCTCCTGCCCGTCCGCCAGGCCCTGAGCGGTGCAGCCCGGGCCACCATCGACGCCACCCGCACCCTGTTCGTGATGCTGGCGTCCATGTGGCTGGGCTGGGAGAGGTTCCTGCCGCTGCAGGTGGTCGGGTTCGCGGTGCTGTTCGCAGGTGCGGTGCGGCTGGGCGGCGGCGCTGCCTTTACTGGGATGGAACCGGCGGGTTCGGGGTTCGGCGAGCCTGGGGTTAGGGGATGATGAGTGTATTGCGCTAACCTCTCATTATGTTGTAATGGGCGTAAAGAGGAATCGAAAGTATTGGGCAGGGACAAGGGAAGTGGCCAAAGGTCTCGATGGCGCGGACAACCCACCAGGTTTACCGCGAACGGGGTTGGAGGGGACAGGGCGGTGCTTCAAAAGTCACAAACCCAGAGCAAACCTGGGGAAGGGGGCGCCAGCACAACCCCTGAGCTGTCTTTTGTCCCCTGTCCTCCTGGCGTTGACCTTCAGCCCTGGTCCGGAGCCCCAGGCCCACTGCTTGGCCTCTCTGGTGTTGATTTGGGTTTGTTGTTGTGACCCCCTCCACCGGTTCCTGCCGCCGCAGGTACCAGCCTGTACAACGAGCTCATCCGCATATGCCTGCCCCGCACGGAGGAGCTGGTGGAGGAGGAGGAGGAGTCGTGCAGCGAGTACAGCGGCTATGAGAGCGGCGAGGAGTCGGACGTCGGAGGGCCCGGGAGCGGGGCCGGCAAGGCGGTGGACGCGGAAGCGGGTGCGAAGGGAGGGTCGCTGGGTGGGGCGGTTCAACACAGTAATCCAAGTCATCACCGAGACGCAAATAAGGACACACACTAACGGGTCGCTGGGTGGGCTTCTCATTACACACACTAACGGACGCGGGAGGAGCACGCGGTATAACGGCAGCCTGTCACGTACGGCAACGTGATGGGCTGGGTTTGCGCAGACTGGCGATCTGGTCTGGGTGCGGTGCAATGCAGCATATGTTGTGATACCGCATGTGTGTGTCTAAGCGGCGGACCCCGAGGGCCGCCATACGGTGTGTGCAGGACCTGGGGGGCCGCCGGGGCTCCGATCCGCGAGCTTGGCGAGGCACGTCCCCGAGGGCGCGCGGCGGAGCTTGCAGGACCGGCGTGATGTCCAAAACAGCAACCGGACCTGGCCCACACCGATCATCCCAGCAGCCAGCCCACACGGGATTCCATCCTTCACGCACCCTGGCTGAACCATCGGCAGAGCATTTAGTTGCAGCACTGTCACCCACTGCTGCAACCTTCTGACAGTGCCCGCCGCCTCCGGCCCCCGCTCGGTCCTCCCTACCCGCGCAGGTGGCCTTACGGAGCCGCTTCTGGCACCCGGTACCGGCCCCAAGTCGGGAACGTCTGCCGCCAACGGGCAGCCCCACGGCGGTGCCCTTGGTGGTCAAGGGGTGGCGCTGCCGCCCGCCACAGCGAGCCGCGCGGCCGCCCGCAGGCCCCGTGACAGCACCGACTCTGAGTACACCATGGCGAGGTGTGTGTGTGTGTGGGGGGAGGGTATAGGAAGTTAGTAGACACATTTATGTGGGGGAGGGGGGCCGCCTGGTTATGACCAGCGGGTGTTGGGAATGAAATTGGACACTCGGGGTGATCAGGGAGTTTGGCACGGCCATGCGTTTGGTGCTGTCCGGGTTCGCTTGCTGGGCCTCCCACTGGCCCTGTGTCGCCTCTTGCGGTTTTGCCGTTTGATGCATACGGTAACCTGACGGTGCAGCGCCTGAAACCCGTTACATCAGCCGTTGCCCTGTGTGTGCCCCTCGGCAGCTCGGCAGCGTCCTCATGCAGTGCGCTGGCCCTTGACCCTCGTCCGTGCCCGACTCACCCCTCCCCCTTACACCACTCGGTACAGTCGATTCCGTCACCGGACCTTTGCTCTGGCAGCAGCGCAGCTCAAACATGCCTACCTATTTCCTATATGCCCTTCCACCCCACCCCACCCCACCTCACCCCGCTCCTTCGCTCCCGGCTCCAACCGCCCGTCCACGACGCCGCTCCTGCGGCCGCAGGTCCATACGACTGGGCCACTCCACGCTGATGCCCCACGCGCTCGACGCGGACACGGACGACGCCACGGAGAGTGAGGGGCCCGCGGGCTACAGTCCGGGCATGAGCTTCGGGTCCGGACACACGGGCGGCATCCTCTCGCAGCCCAACATTCCCGAAGGTGAGACGAAGCCGAGGGTCGCGGTTGGGGTGGTGCACATGAGCGGGACGCCCGGGGTCTGGATCTGGGTTTGTGCCGCACCGCAGCAGCCCTTGTGTGTGTATGTGTATGTGTATGTGTAGGGAAGACGGAGCCGCGAGGAGAGTGGTCCGGCGTGACAGGGTGTGTGTGCGTGGGACTGCCATCCGACTGAGCGGCGTCCTTCGGGGTCGGCACGTGGACGCGCCCCTCCCCCCGGACCTGCCTACCTGCGCTGCTCGGATCACGGGAGGAGCCTCGCGCAGCTGCTGCGCCCCGCCATCATCCCCAACCGCACCCTCGCCGCGAGCCGGGCCGCCACCCTCCCCAGTCCCCAGTGCACATGTCTACCAATGTCCTGCCAACCCCAGTCCCCACTTGCATCCTGGCGCCTGCCGACTTCTGAGGGTACTGCCCCCCACACCTCAGTTCAGTATCCTTCTCAAATAAAATCGTCACATGTTCACTGCACCCCGGCCCTTTCGCAGGTGACGAGGAGGGCGAGCTGGTGGGGGCCATGTCCGGGGTGGACGTGTACGACACTCGGAGCGGCGGCGAGGACGGCGGCAGCGGCCGCGGCGGGGCGCGGGTGACCATCGCCATCGGGCCCCACGGGATGCTGTCGGGAGGCATCGGACGGGGCAGCTCCAGGAGGCAATAGCCGGCCGCAACGCTTCTGAAGCGAGAGCGAGAGCCATGCGGTGGGCAGCTCGGTTGCCCATGGGGCCCGTGGCTCATATTGAGCCGCGTTGATTTCGGGTGCGCGTGGGGGTCAACGACGGCTACCCCCTGTGTGCATCGGCTGCAAGGGGGCTGATTTGAGCGCCTCGTAAGGCGGCTGGGGTAACGTCAGACCCATGGGTCGCAGCTATAGGACGGGCGCGTGTCGCGTGCAGGACTTCTATGTCGGGGACCCTCGGGAACCCTCGGGGACCAGAAGCTGTAGTCGGTCGGCAGGACGGGTTGCCCGGTGACGTGTGACGGGCGCGGGGGGTTGATGTCAACCGCTGTTCACCCGCTGCCCAGGGAGGCCTGGAACACCAGGACGGGGACATATTCGCGCAACGCCGGAAAGGGCGACCCTCGTAGCGTAGCCTGTCTGTCAGTGGGGACGCAAACGCGTGGACACAGTGCTTCTCCCGCTGGCTTTCTCTTCCCGTGGGCAAGCCGTTGGTGATGTGTTTTGAAAGGCGGTGATGTATTGAATGCTTGCGACGGGCTCTCCTACCTTCAGAGGGGGAGCTGCGGCGCGCGCATGCGGGAGGAGAGTGTTTGTCTCATCTTTCATGGCGCGGAGCATGAGCGCACGGGTATTGACTATTGAGGCCCTGGGCATGGGGGAAAGCGGCTTGGGGGAAGCTCGGCTCGGGCCTCGGAGGACAGCTTCCGTCCGCGCAAAGCGGCGCATGGCGGCGATAGCTTTTGAGTGGCGGGCGGCTCGTGGCTGGGTGACGGATGGCCGGTCGGGCATGCGGCGGATGGCTGGGTAGTGATGTTCCAAAGAGTTGGAGCTTTGAATCGCCAGTTCCATGTTTGTTTTCCGGTCGCAACGCAGCGCAACGCTGGAGCAGGGCGGCGTTGGGATGTCGATGTCCGCCAGGGCGGCTTCGGTGGGGCGGAAGCGAAGGACGACGGGCTCGGGAGGGAGGCGGCCTGGGGGATGGGTGGGGGTGTGGCTGCGGGGCCAGCTGCTGGAGGCGCAGTGTGCGCCGTCGCCCCGTGGACACCAGGTGGGGGGGGTGGCACCCGGGGTATAGCTCTCAACGGGCGAGCGCGTGCCCTCACGCAGCGGGGCTGTGCAGGGGCCGCGTTGTGCGGCGGCAGGTTGCCCGGTGAGCAGATGGATCGGAGCCGGCCGGGGGCGGTGCTACGGTCACAAGAAGTTGGGGCCGACCCCTGACGGGAAGGAGGCGCAGGCTGGCACGGCAAGTGGGCGGGTTCCTGAAGGATAACAGTAGGGACCGGGGCCCCTTGAGGGGGAGCAGGACGAATTAGCAGGAGTGGCACCGCACTGTAGACCTACGTGTACAGTGATGTTGCGCGTTTACGCCTCTCCGGCGCGGATGACCTGGTGGCACGTGACTGGATGCGCAGAGGTGGCGGCGCTGCCGATCCCCGTTTCCAGCGTTGGTCTACCCGGACTTGAGGACTCGCCGATGCTGTAACGTCGCAAAGTATGCTGTAACGACGGCGAGCTACCGTACCGAACGAAACGAGACGATTTTTCGATGGGTCCGACACGCTGCGCGTTACAAGGCACCCCACGTCGTGCAAACCCGGGACGCGCCCCTCTCGAGCTGCAGCACCGCAGTGGCGGCAGCGTCGCGCCGAGCCGGGAGGCAGGCAATTAGCCCCCGCCGGGCGGCAGGTCGTCGCATTTGCGCGCAATGGAATGCCACACCGACTACCGGTGATGGACTCCCAAGGACCAGGGTCATGACATTGAGCGGGATAGGGGGGTGGATCTGACGAGCCCTTGCAGCCCCTCGGCTGGTAGCTCGCCATGCATGCCCCTGCGCCAGCTCCTCATGCGCCCTTGGAGGCCCTGTCCGCCGCCTCACGTTCGACAAACTGGCGTGGCCCCACACCGGCTCAGGCGCCGTACGGCTGCGCGGAGCTGAAGGGCCTGAGGCGACACGACGCGATGGCACGCGAGGTTCCTCTGTCCGCTTACGGTGTATGGGTTGCAACCCCGCGAACGCTCCGCGTCGTCTTTGGGAGTCGAGCTGCACGGCTGCCGGCAAGCGTGCGGGTTCACAGGGAGGGGACAAGGGAGGGTCCGGGGGCTTCACGGTCCCAATGGTCCATTGCAGCGGCCGCTGAAGTGCTTCCTGAGATCCCCAATCCTTCGCAGCCCGCCTCACGGGTTGGTCATCCCGTTGGGGTATCACCGGAGGAACAGAGGGACCAGAACACCAGATGTATTACAAGGTGAGGAATGTGCGCCTGGGGACGTTGGGCGCCGGGGGCATTCGGGGGCCACCCCGCCCTCCTTCGGTCACGGCCCGTGCCTGCTGCTGGCCACCTACTTGCCGGCGACTGCACTGCCAACCGGCGGCATCGCGTGCCGCGCGCGCCTCCGCGGCTTGCGGGCTTTCGCATCCCCATATCAACTCCAAATTATTAAGCCTACCCGCCCCTGGACTCACCCGTATCCTGTCCTATGCTCCTATCCTATCCCCGGCCCCCCAGACACACACCTGCACCTCCCGCGGGTTCCTTCTCTACATCTCCCACGCTGCTGCACACCCACACACCTACACCTCCCACGCTGCTGCACACCCACACACCTACACCTCCCACGCTGCTGCACACCCACACACCTACACCTCCCACGCTGTTACACCTACACCCCCCCCCACGCTGCTGCACACCCACACACCTACACCTCCTACACCTCCCACGCTGCTGCACACCCACACACCTACACCTCCCACGCTGCTGCACACCCACACACCTACACCTCCTACACCTCCCACACACCCACACACCTACACCTCACGAGCGTGCATGTCACGCACTCCTGCTCTGCCTGCCTGCTCTCCTGCCTACGACCAAACCTCCACGTGTGTAACATGTAAACAAAGCATCCTGTTTACTAGCATCCTGTTTACTAGCATCCTGTTTGGATCATGGAGCGGGGTGACGTCCCGCCCGATCCAATCAATGTGTGGGTACGGTGCATTGTTGGCCTTTACGCTTAAGAGGGAGATGATGGTCGCGAGAGAGGGTTGATCAGATAATGATGCGCCAGATCGTACTCGGATCAGTCCGGGATCACGACAATGTAAACCTGCCTGGCCTTGCTTCGCGTGCGGATGATGGCCTGGTATGCAGAGCCCCCCGCAAACCTAGACAGTTCATACAGTCCAATGAAAAACGCAAAAACAAAATCCATGATGCGTGCGAGCACCCTCCTACAACGGCCGCAGGCTGCCGCTGCAGCTGCGGCGGCTGCGATCACGGCAGCCGCTGTACAAGCCCTTGTCGTACACTGTACGGCGCCCCCAACCTGTGCTCTACCCATCTATCTGTCCATTCAAGAGTCCCAGGCGCGTGCGAGAACGTTGTGGCCGATCACGCGGCAGCTCACCAGACCTGGCAAGGGTTGGGTTGGGCGTTTCCTCATCCAGACAGAGCATAACCACCGGCGCGGGCCCCGGCCGCGAAACGGAACCACTTGGGTAGGTGGACTCGGTTTCACGGATAAGAAGATATTTTCCTCGAATGCACGAGCAAGACACCCAAACCAAGTCGCGGGGCCGGTCGCAGCCGCTCCACACAGAGACCGCTCATCGAGTCACAGACCCGAGGCCGCGGTGGAAGCCCTCGTCGTTCGATAGGCGCCGGGGACGGGTCGGATCCTAAGGCTGCGGCTGTTTTGGTGGTGGTGGCGGTTGTTTTTTGTTGGACGGCGGCGGCGGCGAGGCCTTCTGCTGCTGTGGTGGTGGCGGTTGTTTTTTGTTGGACGGCGGCGGCGGCGAGGC